>CM057346.1:135577934-136177934 GCA_030015575.1 Agapanthus africanus
TTCAAAACCAAACGGTTAATTAAATTTGGATCCATTTTTGTTTTGGAAGGATATTTTCAGCCGAAATATAATGTCAAGTCATCTGTCTCATTATGCTGCAATCATTCCTCTATTCACACTAAACTTGAAGAATATTAAGTTGTTGTAATGTAATCTCGTGATTCAACAATCATACAAGCAACTTGCCTTGTGCTAGGGTCTACTACGTACCTATTCATGTGTACTTATCTCTAGATCTTCCATGGCTCTCACTCATTACTTTTTGATTAATTATTCCTAATTTTATTCTTTACTTTATTTCTATCTACCAATATTATGGTTTGAGCAAAATCACAAAGCAAACACCATGATGAGTAGATCAAACAGTTTAAGATTCGGATGTAACGAGGTTCAACAAAATCGACCAATCAACATCCTTGGGCGGAGGAGAACCAATTCAATATGAGTGTGTGTAGGAAAAAGCGGCCGTAAGGTGTCCTTAGGTTGCATTTCTATACCATCCATCAAGTGGTTTTAAATATTCTTCTCTCACTAAACCGTTTATTTTACCATCAATTGGTGTGTTCTTCAAACATATCATGGATTATTTTTACATAAGCATTTTAGAACATATGGAACATGATGAACAGTTTGGATCCTTCATTGTGATTGTGCATTATAGGATTTTAGACCGATTCCTTCAGTTGCATCATCTTAGGACCACTTCTCCTCCGTGTGTTTATATGTGTAGATCATGAAGGTTTGGATCATCCATTTTGATTGTTTATTATAGGATTTTAAACCGACTTCTTAGGTTGATTCTGCTTAGGACCACTTTTCCGTGTGTGTATGTGCGTGCACGCGTGTCTCTGTGTGTGTGTGGGGGGGGGGGGGTGGTGGTGGCCGATCCATTAAGATCAGGCCCTTATTTAATTTTCTTAAATGAGACCCACTCCTTAATGTTAAGATATGTGGATAACATAGTCGTACATTAGAAAAATTATGAGAGGTACATAATTATAAAATATAAGATAGGTCAAACCTCAATAAGGCTAGAGTTTTATTATTGGAACTCACTTATATTAAAAGTCCATATACACTCATATAAATAAAATATATAATCTCCCCCCTCATTCGTGTATAATTAAATTTAATATGGCATCAGAGCTAAGTTGAACATAAGTTGAATATTTGTGAGAATTTATACTTAAAAGCACATTTGAGAAAGAAGTCAATATGCCTCCGAGAGATTGGCCACTATATATTTCATTACACTTCTGAGAGAGCCATCTACATACCTCTGAGAGACGGCTCTACATGTATTGTACGATCCACGTGCAACGTCACCACGTAGCATGTGTGTGGGAGGGGGGGGGTTTTAAGATATATGGATAACATAGTCTCACGTTGGAAAAACTTTGAAAGGTACATGGATATAATATATAAGATGGACCAAACCTTAACAAGACTTGAGTCTTATTAATGGAACCTACTTATATTAAAACTCCATATGTACTCATATAAATAAAATATATAATCACCCCTCTTTTGTGTATAATTAAATTTAATACTCAAAAACGCAAGCCATCATGCTTTTCATCAATCTGCATGTCTCAGATATATCATTTTTAGATTAGTATTACATTAATTTCAAATTGCATGTGCTTTGTATAAATAAATTCAAGTCGATGAACAATCTTTACTTTGCATACACTACTATAAATAAGGGTTGTCCCTACGGATTTATCCGTAGGAGCAAACCACTGCCCCTACGGATATATCCGTAGGTGCAAGAAAATACCCTGTAGGTACAAACGCCGTAGGTGCAAGTCGAAGGCTTGAACATGCCCCTACGGACTAAAAATTGCCCCTACGGAGTTATGTTTAGGTGCAGTTTTCCCTACGGATTAGACCGTAGGGACAAAAAATTTATTTTATTTACGGTTTTATAAAATAGATTAGGTGCACCTACGGACTTATCCGTAGGGCCAACTAGTTGCCCCTACGGATAAGTGCGTAGGTATATATCCGTAGGGACAAAATATCAGGTAAGCTGATATTTTGCCTCTACGGATACCTGTGTAGAGGCATATGTTTGCCCCTGCGGATATATCCGCAGGGGCATTCGTAACCCCTAATACTGAGATCCCTGATATTTTGCCCCTACGGATAAATCTGTAGGTACATTGTTGGGCCCTACGGATTAATCCGCAGGGGCAATGGTGGGCCCTACGGTTAAATCCGTAGGTACATATTATCAGTTTTTTTTTAAAAAAAAGGGCTGCCTATTTTTTTCTCGTCCTGTGCATAATAATATATACATCGATCATATATAAAATTAATCATCACGCAGAACATATATCGCAGTATTCATAATCACATCTCACGCATAATATACAAAAGAAACCAACAAGCAAAATATAATATCAATATAAACACGCAAACATCACCAATATCAATATCGTCCAAAATGTAGTACAATATGTATCATATAAATAAATACATGTTTAAAATATAAGAATAAAAAAGCTACCCTAGCTCGGTCCAGCTCCACCTCTGATAAATGCCAGAATTTGG
Organism: Agapanthus africanus; assembly: GCA_030015575.1. NCBI lineage: Eukaryota > Viridiplantae > Streptophyta > Magnoliopsida > Asparagales > Amaryllidaceae > Agapanthus > Agapanthus africanus. The sequence continues at coordinate 135,580,491 of CM057346.1, forward strand.
CGCGCCTGCTCCTCGGTCAATAAATCATGCAATGAGGAGCGTGCGGGAGTCTGAGCGGGCAGTGGAGCTGGCGATGTGACAGCCGCCGTCGAGGTAATGGCTTGCGGAGCCGCGGCTGCGGGAGTCTGAACGGGCGGTGGAGCTATAGGAGCTGTCTGCGGAACCGCAGCCGATGTAATGGCTTGCAGAGCCGCAGCAGAAGAAGATGCATGTGGAGGCTCGGCCGATTTACCCTGTCGCGTCTGGACCTACGTATGTAATAAGCGAGTAAGAACTGTGTATTATTCGAATTCGTATCATTATCAAGTTATTTCGAAACCCCAATATATGTATACTTAAGGACTTGGGCCTCGTTTGGATATCTAGTTTGGAAAACCGTAGTTTATTTTAATTAGATATGTATGTATGATTAATCAAAGCTAAGTCTACAACCAAATAAGCTCAGGCTACGTACTAATATTGGATATGTTGCTATCTATAATATGAGATAATATTTTACTATTAAGTAGTATACATACCAGCATCTCCTTCAACTCCTGAACGGTGGCCTTCAAGCTCTCCAGTTCCTGCTGGAAACGTCGCTCACTGGAGACGGAGGAAGTAACCGCCAGGATGGAGTCCAACCTCATATGGGCTCTGCTAGGGCCCAGTCTCCGGCCTCTCTCCCAACCTCCGTGGTGCCCTCCGTGTGCGGCGTTCAGGACTGGGGTCAGCAGCATCGGATCACTCTGTCCGGTAAAATCGATCCCCGATGCCTCGACCTGCTCAACCACCCGCTCCTACACCCACATTAACCAGTAAAATATAAGTATATCATTTAAATTTGAACATTTCAAAACTAAAATTTCAAATAGGGATTGAATAAATATTAACACTTACGCAATACTCCTGGTAGCGACGTCGGGGTATCGAAGCTCGCCCGTGGTGGGATCTGTCGAGGTGCCGTGGACGGCAAGATATGCGGACAGCACGCTCGGTGTACCACCTTGCGCCAGGGTCTGAGCTCTCTGCAATATTAGAAAATAACTCTTAATATTAGATATATTAGAAAATAACTCTTAATATTGCATTATATCACAAAGGCCGATCTATTGTAATTTACCGATAACTCCATGGCTCGATTAATATTCCTCGAGCCACCTGTATAAGTGGGGCGACCCCTCTTCGCCGACTTCTTATTCTCTATATTTTGAGCGGCCTGTTTCTGCACAACACATTTACATTTAGTTTTCTAATTAAGGAACACCAAAAAATAAATTATATACTAAATAATGAATTACATTTAAAATACATACCTGTTTGCGCTGAGAGTCGAAATATTCGCACAATAGAGGCCATGTCTCTATGTCGACTCTCGCAAAGGCCGGAGTAGATAGGAGGGCCGCTCTCTCTGCCTCGGGGGTCGCCATCCACAGGGAGTAGCAGTCGGCCTTCAGCTCATTCCTGTTGTATCGGACCTTGGTCTGCATGTTCTTCATCAGGCCATTGTACAGAGCATGAAGGTCGAGCACCCTCCCAGGGTGATCAGGGTTGGGTACAGGCTGAAAATCGTAATCCAACTGAAAATACAAAAAAACATTGTTATTAGATTGCAAGTGTTAATAATAAATATGTTGGATAAATCAAATGAAAATATATATTAATACCCGAGCCTGATCAAAGAAGAGGGCGAATGAGCACCGGTGCTGGTCGCCCCACTCAACGTGAAGTGGATAGTTCTTCACGAGCCGGCTCTCATCCCCCATATACCGGCCGAACCTCTCGGCATGATCGCCGTTATAGCGATAATCAGGGGTAAAAAAGAGGGGGAATGCTGCCTCCCCCTAGCTCTGTCAGGCCTCAGCCTGTGGGATTGATTCGGGCCTCGAGTCCCCCTCTGGGGATGGGGAGGCCCTGTGTCTGCAAGAAATATCAAGACAATCAATATTAAGACAAAGTTGTTTTAAGAAATTAAGGTTAAACGAAAATTGAAGTGTGATATATACCTCCGGTGACTAAAACACGAGCCTGTGCCCGGGCAGTAGCACGAGCGGGACGATAGTTCCTCCGATGAGGAACAGCCCGTGTCCCGGATGCGGACGCATCCCCTCCAACTAGAAAATAAACATTGAAGTGGCAGGAGTTTATGAAGTTCATATTTATTCTATAGAGGATATATAAAATAAATAAATATTTTATATTTATTCATACTAACCTACAGACGATGCGGAGGGTACGGAAGCGGCAGGAGTGGCCCCTGTGTCAGATGTGGACGCACCACCTATAATTAGACAATTAAAAATAGATTATATAAGTAATTGCAAAAAGAATGTGTAGATCAATAATATAACATTCTAAATCAATATGCATGCACTATAGGATATATAAATATACCCGCAGGTGCGGTGGTGTCACCACCTACAGTTAGAGAATAAAAAAAATTACTATCTAAGTAAGAGCAAAAGGAATGTGTGTATATTTATGATACAGCATTCTAAATCAATATACATACACTATATGATATATAAACATAGCTGGAGGTGCGGGAGTGGCCTCTGTCCCTGATGTGGACGCATCACCAACAACTAGACAATCAAATATTAACAATATAAGTAATTTTGACATGGACAGGTATGAATATTTATAATATTACATTCAAAATGGATATGCGTGCAATATACCTGGAGGGGTGGCAAAGTCCACATGGAAGGAGGCATCCGAAGGGGTCTCCGATGTGGGTGCAAGACCGGCCCTCTGAAGCTCCCTACGCAGCTCTCCGGGCGGCAGAACCGCTCTGCCTCTGCCTCTGCCGGTGCCGCGGCTGGAGCTCCTTCCGCCCCTCGCTGCTCCCGTCATCGTCATCAAATCTAGATAAACGGTTCGTGGACGCATTAGACAATCATTACAAGTATTGACTATATATGTATAGATCGTAAAATGTGAAGTAATAATATAACATTACTGATAATTTTTTTCGTTTTGTGGACGCATTAAACATATCTACTTGGATTTCATCTCGATATCATTTCTAACCCACGTAACTTCATGATCGGCCGAAGACAACCCATCCTTCGAAACAGACGGTTGGAGCACTCTAAGCCTTCTCTCTTCTTCATCCTCATCGCTGTCCTCGAATTCTGGGACATCGTAGACATCCCTAGGTTTCCAACGGCATACGACACTCCATCCCGGATGCTTCAAACACTGTGAGTAATATACTTGGAACGCTTGGTTCAGAAAGATAAACAGATCTTCCTGACCGTAAAATCGAAGTGTGTTCACACTGGTCAATCCATATTCATCTTTCCAAGTCCCAAGATTGCTTTTCCATTTATCTGTATCGGTTCGCGTATCGTACCAAGTACACTGGAATACATAAAAAGGTTCTCATCGTCCGGGATAGTGGATGCCGAGTACACAATTTAAGTACCCATAATAAATCACACCGTCTGATCCTATCGTCGCAATCCCACTATTCTGAGTGGTTCTAGATATTTCTATGTCCTTAACTTCGAATTTGTATCCAAGGACACCGAATCCTTTATAATATGCAACCTCCATACTAGGAAATTGAGCTAAACATTTTGAATCACTCTCAAATGATGCAGACAAGTTCGGATCATGGATATAACAAAACAAATTTTACGACAAATACATAACGATATAAATTTAGATTAAAACTGATAGCAATAACATGTTATTCGAATAACTTACATGATCTGTGACCCAATCACAAAAATTATCCTGATGATATTTTTCCAATCGTTCTTCGTTCCAATCAGGATGCCCCTCACGTACCTCGTTAAAATGAATTCTGTTTTCGACAAATAATAGTGACATTAATATTATATCATTTCATACACACACAAACACAAATATAACAATTAATCCAAAAAAACTTACTCTCTAATTTGTTCAAGACATGCGCAATTAAGCAAGATAAATCGGTATATCTTATTGATAAATATAGTGTCTACCCTCTTATAATCGGCTTTACCATATGGCCCGTCTTGAATTCTTCGAGGCCGGTTAAGTCTCGTCTCAATGTTCTCATCCAGATAGCGGGAACAAAATGTGGTTGCTTCATCAAGAAGATAACCTTGCATGATAGAACTCTCTGGTCGATTTTTATTGCGTATGTACTTTTTAAGAGTGTAGAGGTACCTAAAGAAAATATGTTGAATAAATAAATACGGGCATACATGACAACAATAATTTTAAAAATTGTGCGAAACAAAAAATTCCACGTACCTCTCGACGGGATACATCCATCGATATTGTACCGGTCCGGTTAACTTAGCCTCAGTTGCAAGATGAACCGTCAAGTGTATTATGATATCGAAGAATGACGGTGGGAAAATACGCTCAAACTTGCAAACTATCAACGCAATAGAATTTTCTAGTTTATCCAGCGTCACAAGCTCCAGTGTTTTAGCACACAACTCTCTGAAAAAACAACATAGGTCGTTGATTACTAGACCAACCGATTCGGGGAGAGAAGTTCTGAGGGCTAATGGAAGAAGGTGCTCCACGATAACATGGTGATCATGACTTTTCAGCCCATCGATCTTGCCTTTCACAATTTTTATTTTCTTGCTGAATGATCCTAAAAAACCTGTAGGAACTTTCAAATCATGCTACACCTGCAGGAATCTTTTCTTCTCCGGTTGTGACATATGATAAGCGGCACTGGGAAGTACAAACTTGCCTGTTTTACCCGCTACCGGTCTAGGGTGTAATTCACTTCGTATTCCCCACTCCTGTAGATCCATCCGAGTATTCAGGTTGTCTTTCGATTTCCCGTCTTTACAAACAAGCAAGTTGAGTATGTGCTCTGATACTCTCTTCTCTATATGCATGACGTCCAGACAATGACGCACTAAATTTGTTGACCGGTATGGAAGCTCGAGGAAAATGCTTAACTTGTTCCAAAATGGTGGTTTGACCTGTTTTGTCGGATCCATCCCGAAGGTCACATTATTGTAACCATCCCACTGAGCAGTCACGTCCTCTCCGGACAATGGGGCTGGAGGTCCAAGAAACTCCTGATGATCATCAAAGTGAACAGTGTCTAACCTGTAGGGGTGGTCTAGAGGCAGGAAATATCGATGACCGCAATAACAAACCTTCCTGCTAAAATTCAAGAATTTTGATGTTGTGTGTTGATGTCAATGAGGACATGCTTTGTGACCATGTACGGACCAATCTGATAGCATTCCATACGCAGGAAAGTCATTAATTGTCCACATTAAAGCCGCACGCAGTATGAAGGTTGTATTTGTGTTTGCATCGTATATCTCTACACCATCAATGAACAAAGATTTTAACTTCTCGATCAGAGGTCGGAGATAGACGTCGATATTGTTTTCCGGTGAGTTTAGTCCGTCGATAAGAAGAGGCATCATAAACTATGATTGGTCCATAGCCAACCAAGGCGACAAATTATAAATTATCATTACAACGGGTCATGTGCTGTAACTTCCAGCCATATAGTTGAATGGGCAGAAGCCATCACTAGCCAGTCCGAGCTGGACATTGCGAGGATCTTTACTGAATATTGCGTGCCTCCTATCGAAATCCTTCCATGCCGGTGAATCTCTTGGATGGCTCATTTTTCCATCTTCACTTGGAGGAGCACGGTGATGCCAAATCATTGCCTCGGCTGTTTTCTTGCACCTGAACAGCCTCTGTAGCCTCTGTGTTATGGCAAAGTATCGTGCTATCTTGACAGGTATATCAGGCTTCTTATCAGAATCTTTCGGCTTATACCTGGCCTCTCCGCATGTTGGACACTCTTTCAAAGCTGGATTCTCTTTCCGGTACAACACGCAATTTTTAGGACATGCTTGAATCTTCTCGCACTTTAGACCCAAATCAGACATCATCTTCTGGGCTCCGTACCAGCTGTCGGGCACGTTATTTCCCGGGGGCATAGAATCTTTCAAGAACGAAAGAAGCATTGTGAATGACTTGTTGCTCCATCCATTTAGGCACTTAATCTGGAAAAGTTGGACGAACAATGAGAGGGTGGAATATTTTGCATTCTCATAAATTGGTTTTCTAGCATCATTCATGAAATTTTCATATTTATCCGCACGCGGTCCTTGACCGAAAGGAATGTCATCTTCGGTACGAATAGATTCACCTAGGGCAGCCTCTACTATATCCTCCATTTCTTCTGATGGAAATAAATTACCGTCTTTTTCTTCTGCCGCATTACCGTCTTCTCCTTCTTCTCCTGCCGCATTATCGTGTTCTCCTTCTTCTTCTGCCGTATTACTGCGTTCTTCTCCTTCCCCGTGATATTTCCAAGTTGTATAAAGTCTAGTAAACCCATATTTTACGATATGAAGCTCTGCCAATTCTACCTTCTGCCAGTATTTATTGCCACATCTATCGCACGGGCAGAGAATCTTCTCTATCACGATCTTATTATGTGCGCGTGCAAATTCAATAAAAGCAGCAACTCCTGCGACAAACTTAGATTGCAAACGTTGTTTCCAATCCACATACATCCAGTCCTTAACTCTGACGTACTCATGGGCCATGTTAGACTGTATAACATATAAATTGTAGGTTATGGTGACTATATTGAGAAATCTAAGAACGAGATAGTTACCGACAAAGGAGAAAATCCGTGTATATGCATTGTGTGTGCGTTTGTCGTTGAAAAGAATAAATTATCGAACATATGTTAACCGATAGACGGGGACTAAGTAGAGCTTTTAGTTTCATATATGAGTATCGATGAGAATATGAAAGTTTCATATTATCATCGAGTATCATATATTGGTTTTAACTTGAACATCTTGAATCACTCTCTAATGATGCGTTTGTTGTGTATTCTTGTTGTATGTGTGTGTTTCGGCTGTCGGGGGTAAGGCTTCTATCCCATTAAGAATGTATAGAGCGAACACCCATTCATTTGTGCTTTCAACCGTTTTGAGTAAATTTCGGCAGCACCTCCCCGCTGTTCTCCGAGTACACTGTAATAGAATAGATAATCATTTCAAAGCTATGAAACAACGTTGAAATGAACATCTAATTTATCTTTGTACACGGAGAACCAGCGGAAAGGTACCGACGAAATATCTCAAAATGGATAAAAACACAAGTGAATGAAGGTGTTTGCTTTATACATTCCTAACTTGTCCACACGGGACAAATCTATCGGTTATCATACGATTGAATCTTCTCGTCACATAGACTATACGACGGTTGTTAGAATCGAGCTATACCGTCCGATATTTAACAACCTTCGTATAGTTCTATGTCACGACGAACATCGAACGTATGTTAACCGATAGACGGGGACTAAGTGGCGCTTTTAGTTTCATATATGAGTATCGATGAGAATATGAAAGTTTCATATTATCATCGAGTATCATATATTGGTTTTAACTTGAACATCTTGAATCACTCTCTAATGATGCGTTTGTTGTGTATTCTTGTTGTGTGTGTGTGTTTCGGCTGTCGGGGGTAAGGCTTCTATCATATTAAGAATGTATAGAGCGAACACCCATTCGCTTGTGCTTTCAACCGTTTCGAGTAAATTTCGGCAGCACATCCCCGCTGTTCTTCGAGTACACAGTAATAGAATAAATAATCATTTCAAAACTGTGAAACAACGTTGAAATGAACATCTAATCTATCTTTGTACACAGAGAACCAGCGGAAAGGTACCAACGAAATATCTCGAAACGGATGAAAATATAAGTGAATGAAGATGTTTGCTTTATACATTCCTAACTTGTCCACATGGGACAAATCTATCGGTTATCATACGATTGAATCTTCTCGTCATATAGACTATACGACGGTTGTTAGTATCGAGTTATACCGTCCGATATTTAACAACCTTCGTATAGTTCTATATCGCGACGATCATCGAACGTATGTTAACCGATAGACGGGGACTAAGTGGCGCTTTTAGTTTCATATATGAGTATCGATGAGAATATGAAAGTTTCATATTATCATCAAGTATCATATATTGGTTTTAACTTGAACATCTTGAATCACTCTCTAATGATGCGTTTGTTGTGTATTCTTGTTGTGTGTGTGTGTTTCGGCTGTCGGGAGTAAGGCTTCTATCCCATTAAGAATGTATAGAGCGAACACCCATTCATTTGTGCTTTCAACCGTTTCGAGTAAATTTCGGCAGCACCTCCACGCTGTTCTCCGAGTACACTGTAATAGAATAGATAATCATTTCAAAGCTGTGAAACAACGTTGAAATGAACATCTAATCTATCTTTGTACACGGAGAACCGGCGGAAAGGTACCGACGAAATATCTCGAAATGGATAAAAACACAAGTGAATGAAGGTGTTTGCTTTATACATTCCTAACTTGTCCACACGGGACAAATCTATCGGTTATCATACGATTGAATCTTCTCGTCACATAGACTATACGACGGTTGTTAGAATCGAGCTATACCGTCCGATATTTAACAACCTTCTTATAGTTCTATGTCACGACGAACATCGAACGTATGTTAACCGATAGACGGGGACTAATTGGCGCTTTTAGTTTCATATATGAGTATCGATGAGAATATGAAAGTTTCATATTATCATCGAGTATCATATATTGGTTTTAACTTGAACATCTTGAATCACTCTCTAATGATGCGTTTGTTGTGTATTCTTGTTGTGTGTGTGTGTTTCGGCTGTCGGGGGTAAGGCTTCTATCGGTTATCATACGATTGAATATTTTCGTCATATAGACTATACGAAGTATTTAAATAAAATATAACTGGTATCAGAAACCCGGTCCTGACACACAGGAAGCAACCCTTATCCTCAACTAGCCTGCATACTGAATATTATCTGTCGAGTTAACAAATTTAACCTGATCGGATATACCCGCTGGGTAAAACCTTACAAAGATAGGCACGAATTGAATGTAGATGGTGCAAAATCAAGTATAACAAATTTACCATACATCAGAGTTACATTCAAGGAAGTTACAATCCCAAGCTCTAAATTTTTAATTACTTTTGCTAAAAATGAAAGTGTATTCAGCTTTGCTGTCTCTGTTGTATATGCAGTTGCACTCAGCAGATCATAAATAAAATCTCCGTCCTCTGAGACCATTTTTCCCACAAAAAAAAAACAAAACAGTCCGTATCTTAACATGCACTGCACCATCAGAATCTATTCGTTCAAGAGTTACGCTTGAGCAAAATGCAAGCAACATTTTCAATTTTCAGCTCTAATTTGAACTGATCTGCAGTCCATGCTCTCACACACTTTTCCCCAGGAAAATTAGTACCACACCTATCATACACTAAAATTTAAGAACCCCAACCCCAACCCCTATCCTAGCCCCAGTCCCAGCCCCAGCCAAACCCCAACCCTAACCCTACCCCCAGCCCCAGCCGAACCCCAACTCCAACCCCAACCGCAACCCCCTGCCAAACCCCAGTCCCAACCGCAACCCCAGGCCCAACCGCAACCCCAACCCTAACCCTAACGCTAACCCTAACCGATGCCTCATCGGTACCCAAACCATAAACCCTAGTCCTAAAATAATCAAAATTTTGTTTAATTGAAGATTTCCTAACATGTGCAGTGGAAGAGACGATCGATCGGTGGCGACGACGAAACGGAGGCGACGACGAAAACGGCGACGAGGAAGAACCAGGCGGTGGCGACGACGAAACGGCCTGCGCTGGCGACGACGAGAACGGCGACGAGAGATTTGGCGATCGGCGGGAACGAGGATTTGGGGATTTTGGGTTCGCGTGCGATACTTCAAGAATAAGATAATCAGCGTAGGGATCGATCTGTGCCTTTTTAATTAAATCCCTATTTACATGTCCCTACGGATAAGTTCGTAGGTTCTTAGTTTGCGGCTCCGTAAGGACAAACAACAATTTACGATTTAATATTCTTAAATTAATATGTAAGAACCATAGGGGCAACCTTAAGGCCCTACGGATTAGTCCGTAGGGCCAAACGAAATCTGGCTCTACGGATTTCGTAATCCGTAAGGGCAACCCCCTATTTTAGTAGTGATATGATGCCAAAAAATAAATTTCACATGAAACTTCTAATCTTTCTCTAAAGCCGATTCTATTCTGCAAATTTTTGTTAGAAATTGAAACCTAACACTAACACATTCAACATGTGTCTGTTTTTTTTATGTCAAATGCTATCGGTTAATAATTTTATCTTTTGATTTTAAATCGACTGATGATGGTTTATATATATATTATATTGTAATTGAACAATAAAATCGTGTGCCCAAGTACCAAAATTTCTTGGATTCTTCGTTATTGATTAATAGTTTAAATATTAGAGTTTTCAATGGATCGCTTTTTATGAATAGTTAGCAGATAACATGTTACATCCTATACTTACAGAATTTAGAGAAGCATGCATGTGAGTTGGCTCTCATCAATTTTTTCTATTATTAGCCATAGTCATGCGAAAACCTCACAAAAAATATCCAAATTCATAAAAAAAGAAAAGAAAACAATAGTCATGCGAAAACCTCACAAAAAATATCCAAATTCATAAAAAAAGAATAGAAAACAACAGACAAATATTGTATACCACAATCTTTATATGTAATGTGAGTGCATGTTTTTCTGAGTTTTGTTTCTGTTATTTTAGGATTTTTTCTTTTGTGAATAATAGTAACTTTTATTTAATTTTTTTAAGATTACATGGCCGGCTAAATATAACCTTCATGTAGGTTAATTAGTTTTTTTTATCATTAAAGTTTCTAGGATTGTATCAAAACTTTAAAACTGTTTTAGCCTTTTAGGAGTCACTTTTACTATCCCTCAGATGTTGTTCTCCATCGAACTTGCTGCTAACGGTATTGAACGGTTGAGATTTGAGATGAGGATTGAGCGTGTAGATCTCAATGTGTTGTTGGTTGTTGTTGACGCCGAGCTATTTGCAAGAGAAGTCTCGGGATGAAAAACCACCGTAGGACCCTCTGACGATCAAATAAGTACCGAAGAATATTATGGCAGAATAGTGGCGTACAAAAATGCGTTTGAGATACCTGAGACGTCTGTAAGAGGGGTTTATATAGCGGTCGTATAGAGCGAGCCGATGCGAGATTCTCGCCGTCCGTTGCGCATCTGCGTTACGTTCCTGTTGATGGCGGGATGTGTCCATTAATGGCGAGATACGCTAGCGTAGGACGCAGGACATGGAGCGTCGGAGATCTCGTCATGGCGAGATACACGGAGCCGTTATGGGGGCACTGGGGCTCCGTGCTCCCGGCTAAACAGGGAAGCTGAGGAAGCTCGCCTCGGTGACAGCTCGGAGACGAGCAAGGAAGTTGAGAAAGCTCGATTGTAGGATAGCTTAGAGGCGAGCAGTTGGCCGGTTGCTGGGTGAATAGGGAATGTATCCCGGGAAGGTCTTCAAAGGGTCGGATGCAATCTCGGAGACGAAGTGTCGAGAAATGTCCCTAAAGTATCGTACTTATTCCAGTTCCGCAGCCCTCAGGAATCTAGCGGGTTTACGTGGACGACACGTCATCTGCTACGTGCCGTGATCTGAGGAATTCCATCTTATGAGTATCATCGTTAGCTATCCACTTTCGTTCCGATCTATTTATGGGTTGGGTCGAGAGTGGTCGGGTCGGTCTTCACCGTCAAGATTGGTGCCGAGAATTCTTCATAGTGGGTTGTCTGGGAACGATGGGGCGTTTGGTTGCCGTGGCTCTTCGATTTTCGGATCCACAAGGCGTTTCATGGAACGCCTTAATTTTCTCGTGTATCCACGATGACGTCAGCAGATCAAAAAAATGGCGGCACCATAAAGGAGACGTCGCTTCGCTTGCTTAGGCCGTCGATCTTTTCGCCACGTGGTCACAAATGGGTGGCAGATCGCGAGTCGTCGCTTCCGCTAGCATGATCCGTGTGAGGGGGGAGATATCCAGTGGTTGGCTGCCGCATGGAGTTGTCACGCCCCGCTTCCCAGTGTACGGCGAAGTGAACGCGACAAGGTCCGCTACGTATGTACTTAGAAGTACATACGCTAAGCGTAGCTAAGCAATATAAAGTAATCATAAGAGACAAATGATATAGAAATAACAGCAACTTTTTATTAATAACATTCTTTGTACAATGCATGATAAGAAAATACATCTGAAATGAAAAGCAATGCCTAAACAATGGCATAACAATAAATGGAAATACTGGAAAGAACAATGTACAATATCTAGAGCTCTGGGTCTTCGTGGAACTGCTCCAAATCTTCACCGGTGGGCTCGATCTCAGCTTGGTCCAATGCACCTGACGACATTCAAAGAAGAAAGAAATAGAATGTCGTCAGCGAACAGATCGCTCGGTAAGTCCCAAGATAAAGAAGAATTAGGAAGACAGTGTAAAAGTATTTTCTAAAGTATTATATTGTTGAATATTATGGAACATTGTGTTAACGCTGTTGTTTGTAGCTTGGTACAGAAGGATGCCAGTGTATACGAGGGGGATCTCTATATGCTGGAGATCAGGGCAAAAGAAAAGTACAAGGAACCGTTATGCCATGGTACAACAGCAATAGGATTCAGGTTAGGTGTCTTAATCTGACCACCTCGTGCCACCTTTAACACCTTCCGTACCAATCTACCCCTTAAACCCCGTAATGTTTTAACAGTATTATGGTATTGGAATATGTAAGTTGGGTGACTGACCAAAACCATGATATCAGTAAACATGTTGAAACTGTATAATCAGGTAAATGGAATATCAGGATAATGGATGAATATCCATGGTTTGATTCAGTCAAAATGAATATATTGTTAACTGGATTCAGGGATTCATGTATTCAAATTGTGTTGGAATATAAAAGAATATAGATTGACTTGAATCATATTCAAGTCAGAAATAGTCAGACTCTAACCCGAGTCAGACTAAAAGAAAGGTAATTTGAAGTTCAATATTAGTTAGGGGCCTTATTGTAATTTGTAAAACTTGAGGGGGTTTTATGTAAAAAGTACCTTTGTATAGTTTTCAAAATACACCTCAAGTATTTGATATTCGTCTTTATAATTATAATGAATGTGAATTTTATTTGTGTTATTCTAGTGAGTATATCCTAATAAAAGTATTAATTGTTTTATTTGAAATTCATGGTATTTTAATGTAACTTTCAATCTTTTAATTTTAGAAAAAAAAGTGGAAACTTTATCTTATGATAAAATAGGTGTTTAAATGATAATTATATATATATATAAACACATGAATAATTTTTAAATGAATATTTTATTTTCAAAAATCTCATTTTTCTTAAATGTCGTATTTTAAACCTTTCGAGATCGAATGCTCCTTGCGGAGGTCTGAATCTCGCACTACTAGCCTGCGGGTGCACGATGAACCATACTATCCCTAACAGGTTCCCCAAAGGTGGGTTGGAGCGGCACTTTGCTTAGGTTTTATAAATACTTTTTATTTAGAAAAACGGTTTTATAAATATAAGGTATTTATTTGCAAAAGAGTATAGTTTTCCGTATTTTAGTTATTAGGGTTTCCTAAGCCAACTAGTCTATTTCTAAGGTCTAAACGATGAGTCATTAGAAGCCTCAAATCGCCTCTTCACCGTCAATTGCGGCCAGATAAGTGCCAGGTAAGTGGGAAGGAACCACAGTTGTGGGCCTAATTAAAAACAACTAGCCTAGACACACTTATCTAGACACCACAAGACAGTTTAGATAAACGATCGATGTCCATGACCTATCGTGCTTTCATTTTTAAAAGATTTTATTTAGGATTGTGTACAATTTAAAGCTTTTAGAAAAGGTTTATAAAGAATGTGGTATTTTAATGAAAAGTCCTGTATTTTCGTATTTTATATTTTTTAACGATATCAATTAAGATTATATTTGTATGTGTGTAGAGGTAGATCATTACCTCGTGACTTATTTTAAGTTTTGATGAAATTTAGAGGTTAAACATGATATGTTAAATTTGAAGGTATTAAAGTGCAAGAATACGGTATTCGAAAACGTTATCATTTCATGTGTGAAAATTCATTCAAATTGGTTTCTACAAGTTTAGTGATCAAGATAAACATATTCAGGAGTGAGGGAATTGATTAAACGAAGAAAAATGAACTTCATGGTATTTTTATGAAAAGAATACGGTTTTGCAAAGAAGTTATCATTTCATGTGAGAAAGTTTGTTTAAATTGGTTTATGGGTGATTAATAGTCAACATGAATATAGGTAGGTATTATGTATTAGGTGACAAGTGGAAATTTGCAGAAAAACCGAATCGGAAATCGTTTCGTTCTGATTTCCGTCGGGTTCCAAAAAGTCGTATTTTTATATTAAAGAAAAGAGAAATAGAAGAGATGGGACTTACGGGTTTGGACAAGCTAAGGAGGCTAAAGAAGGTGGTGGTTGTCGGTACGTCGAAAACATCGCGAAGGTTCTAGTCCGGTCACCGGAATCCGTCGTCGGTTTCGGCAGCGCTTCGCTTCTCGCTCTTTGTACCGAGTTCTCGAGAATTTGGGAGAGTGGACTTAGAGTTGTGTGGTGAAATAGTAGAGGGTAGGGGTCTTTATATAGGGCTAGGCTAGGGTTAGGGTTAGGATTAAAAAATATTAAAAAAAATATAAAAATCATTAAAATTTCATTAAATTTGGACTTAAAAGAGGTGTAATGGAAATTGGGTAACAGTTCTGGGAAAATGGACCATGCAGGGGGGTTGACCAAGTCAACACGAAGATTTTTCGTGTTGACGACTCGGCCGACTCGGCCGAGTCCGGCCGGCGGCGCCGGCCGATTCGGCCGAGTCGCCAGCCGACTTGGCCAAGTCGGGGCCGAGTCGGGTCTTGTTGGGTGTGGTTTTGTCTGGGGGGAATTTTGGTATACTTTATTTTTTATATATTGTATTAAATTGTGAGTTATGGCTGTTTGACCGTTTGACTTCCAAAAAAAAATTAAAACAAAATGATATAAAAATTATGTCGGGCATGGGATTCGAACTCTGGTGGCTTGGTTCAGCAGTGCAAGGTATTACCAATGAGCTACAAGCTCCTTCTTGTAATTATTGTAAGGAAATAGATACTTAAATTGTTTCCAGCAACATCAATACTCCAAGTATACATCATGTTTAAAGCAAATTTTGGTATACAAAAATTGGAGTTGTTATAATCTACCCTCCTTACAAAAATTTCGTCCTCGAAATTTACAACTTTTATTTGAGGACTAGTTTACAAAAAGGTGCGGATATCTTGCACGCATCTTATCCTCCCTTTCCCACATGGATTCTCCTGGAGTGTCTTTTCTCCACATTACCCGGACCAAATTAACTTCTTTGTTCCGAAGTGTCTTCACTTTCCTGTCCAGGATCTCCACAGGTTGTTACTCACAAGACAAATCGGGTTGTATCGTGAGCTCGGAATGATCAAGTACATGGCTGGGGTCACTCACATACCTTCTGAGTTGGGATATGTGGAACACGTTATGCACTCCTTCCAATGAGGGTGGAAGCGCTAAACGATATGCCACTTCACCGACTCGTTCGAGTATGTCGAACGGTCCAATATATCTCGGACTCAACTTTCCCCGTCTTCCAAATCGGATCACTCCGCGGTTCGGAGATATTTTCAAGAATACATGGTCTCCTGGCTAAAACTCCAAGTGTCGTCTCTTTGCATCAGCCCAGTGTTTCTGTCTATCTTGGGCTATGCGCATTCTTTCCCTGATAGTACGAATCACATCAACGGTCGCTACTATCATCTCTGGTCCAAGAAGTTCCCTATCTCCGATATCGTCCCAACTTAATGGCGATCGACACTTCCTTCCATACAATGCTGCAAAAGGTGCCATTCCTATGCTTGCTTGGTAGCTGTTGTTGTACGCGAACTCCACAAGATGCAGGTGATCTTCCTACGATCCTTTGAAGTCGAGCATACATGCTCTGAGCATATTCTCCAAGATCTGAATAGTTCGTTCCGACTGACCATCTGTTTGTGGATGATAAGCCGTGCTGAAATTCAGACTTGTTCCCAAGCTAACTTGCAGACTCTGCCAAAATTGCGATCGTAACCTGGTGTCACGATCGGAGACAATGCAGACCGGTACTCCATGAAGTCTCACAATTTCCTGTATGAGTTCATGAGTATCAGGGATAGTACATTATGAAGAGTTTTTAAATCTTAATTTAGATTATTACCTCCATGTACTTCTTCGCTAATGTCTCAGTTGATTGGCCAACTCGAAATGGGATGAAGTGGGCCGACTTTGTGAGTCGATTCACAATGACCCAAATCGCATCGTTACCCTTTGTGCTGCGAGGAAGAGCAGTTACAAAGTCCATCGTGATGTGCTGCCACTTCCATTCTGGAATTGGTAACGGTTGAAGTAGTCCAGCTGTCCTGTGATGTTCAGCTTTTACCTGCTGACACACCAAACATTTTGCGACACTTCTGGCTACTTCACGCTTCATACCATGCCACCAATAATTCTGACGTGGATCCTTGTACATTTTGGTACCTCCAGGATATACTGAATAGGGAGAGCTGTGAGCTTCTTTCATTAACTCTTCCCGAATAGGACCCTTTGGTACACACAATCTGCTGCCGTATTTCAAAGATCCGTCTTCATGGATGATAAAATCTGTTCGGAGTCCATTCTCCACTTGTTCTCTGATCTTTTGCAACTTAGCATCGCTGGCTTGAGCTGCCTTGATCTGATTAACAATAGTTGATTGAACTTGCAGATTCATCAAATTTGAAATATCACCTGGCATGACTAGTTCGATCTCCATCTGATGTAGGTCTTGCTGAAGCTTCCACTGAGCGGTGAGATTCATTGCTAATGGTTGGCGACTAAGAGCATCAGGTACTACGTTCACCTTTCCTGGATGATATTGCAAATTGATGTCAAAGTTCGCCATAAGTTCTAACCATCTTCTCTGCCGCATATTCAACTCCTTTTGAGTAAACACATACTTCAGACTTTTATGATCTGTGTAGATGTTCACTCGTTCACCAAGTAAGTAGTGGCGCCAAATCTTGAGAGCAAAGATGACGGCTGCCAACTCCAGATCATGCGTCGGATAATTGCGCTCATGAGTCTTCAGTTGTCTTGAAGCATAAGCCATAAGCTTACCGTGCTGATGTAGAACACATCGTAATCCCTTACCGGATGCATCGAAATACACTTCGAATCCTCCAGATTGATCCGGTATGACGAGAATAAGTGCAGATGTCAGTCTTGACTTGAGTTCTACGAAAGCTTGCTCGCATGCTTCTGTCCACACAAATTCTTCATCTTTTCGTGTGAGCTTGGTCAGGGGTGTTGCTATCTTCGAAAAGCCTTCAATAAACCTTCTGTAATATCCAGCTAAACCCAAGAAACTTCGAATATCCTTCACTGATTTTGGTGTAGGCCATTCGCTGACTGCTGAAACTTTTGCTGGGTCCACAGAAATCCCTTCTCCTGATACGATATGTCCAAGAAAGCCAACTTGTTTTAGCCAAAACTCGCACTTGCTGTACTTGGCATAAAACTTATGTTGTCGAAGAGTTTTCAGGACAATTCGTAGGTGCTCCGCATGTTCTTTCCGATTCTTAGAATATACTAGGATGTCGTCGATGAAAATGACAACAAACCTGTCTAAATACTCCTAGAAGACTTGGTTCATAAGGTTCATGAAGATTGCTGGTGCATTGGTCACTCCAAATGGCATCACTAGAAATTCGTAATGTCCATAGCGAGTTATGAAAGCTGTTTTGTGAATATCAGCTTCCTTGACCTTCACTTGATGATATCCTGAACGAAGATCTAGTTTAGAGAAGACACAAGATCCACTTAGTTGATCGAATAAATCGTCGATACGTGGGAGTGGATACTTGTTCTTTATTGTGACTTCGTTCAAGGCCCTATAATCGATGCACATTCTGTATGAACCTTCCTTCTTCTTCACCAATAGTACAGGTGCTCCCCAACTTGAAGTGCTGGGACGAATCCATCCTTTCGCCAGTAATTCGTCCAACTGTGTTCGGACTTCCTTCAATCCTTCCGGACTTAGTCTATACGGTGCTTTGATCACTGGTTGTGCTCCTGGTACTAAGTCAATACTGAATTCAAGAGCTCGATCAGGAGGCAAACCTGATATATCGTCAGGGAATACATCGTCGAACTCTCGAACTACCTCCGGTCTTGATTCTTCCTCTGCATGAGCTGCTGCAACTACTGCTTCCCTTGGCTTTGCTTTGTAGGTACTTGGCTCCAGTGTACGGTCTCCACTCTTGAAATAGAAGACCGGATGGTCTGGAATCTCGAATACTACCCTCCTTTGACGACAGTCGATGGTAGCATAAAAGGTTCCAAGCCAGTCCATTCCTAGAACCACATCGAAATTTGGTATGTCTAGTATCTTGAAGTCAGCGTAAAACTCTCGACTGCAGACGACGACTGGACACATGCTGTATCCCATAGTTGCCTTTAGAACACCGTTTCCGGAACTGACGTTCCAGCTGGATACAAGCGGTGAGACTGGAATCGCATGGGTTCGGACAAACCGTTGCGACATAAAGCAGTGGGATGCTCCAGTATCAAACAGTGCAAGTGCAGGTAGTGAAGCAACTAGGATTGTACCTAAGGTATATGGGATAAGTTTTAGGTATAGGGAAAATGTGTAGATAAACAAGACTAAAAGATAAGTTTGAGAAGGAATTTACCAGTAATGACTTGGCCAGTGGCCTCAGCTTCTTCCACAGACATCATGAAAGCCTGGCGCTTCGGCACATTCCTCCTGGCCTGAGGAGCATTCCTCGGAACGTTCCTTTGAGCTTGATGGAACTGTCGAGGTGGTGGTGCAGCTTGGGTCCCCTAGGTGGTGCAGGCAGTGCAAGTCTGATAGCAGGTGCCTGAAGAGCTGGTCGCTGCGGATAGGTATTTGCTGGCCTGGGTGCAGCAACTGGGTTCTGTCTTTGGAGACAAGATCCAATACCGTGAGTAGCTGAACCGCAGATCAAGCAAAGGCGGTTGGCTCGACGGCAATCCTTCATCATATGTCCAGTTCTCTTGCAATAGGTGCAAAAGGCTGGGCTAGGACGATGGGTTGGTACTCCGGGTCGTCTTGGCACGAAAGATGGTCTGGACGTGGCTCCACCTGCCTTTTGGTTGGCAGGGCGTTTGACTCCAGCAGACTGAGGTCTGCCCCTCTCTTTTATCACTGCCTCATAACTGCGGGCAGTTTCTAGTGCATCCTCATGAGTAAAAAACTTTCCTGTGGCTAGAGCAGCCTTAATCTCTGTGTCCAAACCTTGCTGAAAATGACGGGCTCTGATATCGTCCGTTGGTATCAAGTGTGCCGCGAATCTGTTTAAATATTGTATTAGCTGTGTGATATGTGATATCTAAAAATTAAACTATTGTGACATATTTTACCGGCTCAACATAGTGAATTCAGCATCGTATTCATCTACCGATTTTTCCCACATTGATCCTTGCTGTAAATGAATAAACTGCTGCTCCATGGCGAACCTGGCAGTCACAGGGAAATATTTCGCGTCGAACTTCTCGCGAAATGTCTTCCATTCAATCGGCTGTACCAGACGGGTTTCTTCCTCCTTCCACCAATTGCGAGCATTATCCGTGAGCTGTAGTTTCGCTACACGGACCCAAGTGTGGTCTGGCACTTGAGCTGCTGCCAGATCGTCTTCGATACTTTGTGCCCATTCTTCCACTTCAAGAGGGCTTCCCTTACCAAAGAACTGCTTTGGGTGCAAAGCTCTGAATTGCTTTACTCCCGGTGCATCGGCTTCAGGACGGTTCAAAAGTTGTTGCTGTCCCTCGAGAAGGCTGCGGATCGCCTCAAATAGCATCGTTTGCTCAGTGGGTGGTGCAGGAACAACTGGTGTGAGAGGTAGTGCTGGAGGGGTGTTGTTGACGTTGGTGCTGGTGTTGTTCGGGGAATCCATGACCTTGAAGAAAAATTTGGGTTATGACAGATTCAAATACATGAAATGATAAGATTCAAAGAATAGAGATTTGCAAGATTCAAGGAACATGAATTGTAAAGAATGTCTTAGTTGCTGGTTCTTGTGTTATATTGCTTAGGTTGTTCACGCAGACCAGAACTGCATGACAGGGATTCATACAGCTCTGACCTGCAAGGGCCACCAACAAAACCTGTCACGTCCCGCTTCCCAGTGTACGGCGAAGTGAACGCGACAAGGTCCGCTACGTATGTACTCAGAAGTACATACGCTAAGCGTAGCTAAGCAATATAAAGTAATCATAAGAGACAAATAATATAGAAATAACAGCAACTTTTTATTAATAACATTCTTTGTACAATGCATGATAAGAAAATACATCTGAAATGAAAAGCAATGCCTAAACAGTGGCATAACAATAAATGGAAATACTGGAAAGAACAAGGTACAATATCTAGAGCTCTGGGTCTTTGTGGAACTGCTCCAAATCTTCACCGGTGGGCTCGATCTCAGCTTGGTCCAATGCACCTGACGACATTCAAAGAAGAAAGAAATAGAATGTCGTCTGCGAACAGATCGCTCGGTAAGTCCCAAGATAAAGAAGAATTAGGAAGACAGTGTAAAAGTATTTTCTAAAGTATTATATTGTTGAATATTATGGAACATTGTGTTAACGCTGTTGTTTGTAGCTTGGTACAGAAGGATGCCAGTGTATACGAGGGGGATCTCTATATGCTGGAGATCAGGGCAAAAGGAAAGTACAAGGAACCGTTATGCCATGGTACAACAGCAATAGGATTCAGGTTAGGTGTCTTAATCTGACCACCTCGTGCCACCTTTAACACCTTCCGTACCAATCTACCCCTTAAACCCCGTAATGTTTTAACAGTATTATGGTATTGGAATATGTAAGTTGGGTGACTGACCAAAATCATGATATCAGTAAACATGTTGAAACTGTATAATCAGGTAAATGGAATATCAGGACAATGGATGAATATCCATGGTTTGATTCAGTCAAAATGAATATATTGTTAACTGGATTCAGGGATTCATGTATTCAAATTGTGTTGGAATATAAAAGAATATAAATTGACTTGAATCATATTCAAGTCAGAAATAGTCAGACTCTAACCCGAGTCAGACTAAAAGAAAGGTAATTTGAAGTTCAATATTAGTTAGGGGCCTTATTGTAATTTGTAAAACTTGAGGGGGTTTTATGTAAAAAGTACCTTTGTATAGTTTTCAAAATACACCTCAAGTATTTGATATTCGTCTTTATAATTATAATGAATGTGAATTTTATTTGTGTTATTCTAGTGCGTATATCCTAATAAAAGTATTAATTGTTTTATTTGAAATTCATGGTATTTTAATGTAACTTTCAATCTTTTAATTTTAGAAAAAAAAGTGGAAACTTTATCTTATGATAAAATAGGTGTTTAAATGATAATTATATATATATAAACACATGAATAATTTTTAAATGAATATTTTATTTTCAAAAATCTCATTTTTCTTAAATGTCGTATTTTAAACCTTTCGAGACCGAATGCTCCTTGCGGAGATCTGAATCTCGCACTACTAGCATGCGGGTGCACGATGAACCGTACTATCCCTAACAGGTTCCCCAAAAGTGGGTTGTAGCGGCACTTTACTTAGGTTTTATAAATACTTTTCATTTAGGAAAACGGTTTTATAAATATAAGGTATTTATTTGCAAAAGAGTATAGTTTTCCGTATTTTAGTTATTAGGGTTTCCTAAGCCAACTAGCCTATTTCTAAGGTCTAAACGATGAGTCATTAGAAGTCTCAAATCGCCTCTTCACCGTCAATTGCGGCCAGGTAAGTGCCAGGTACGTGGGAAGGAACCACAGTCGTGGGCCTAATTAAAAACCACTAGCCTAGACACACTTGCCTAGACACCACAAGATAGTTTAGATAAACGATCGATGTCCATGATCTATCGTGCTTTCATTTTTAAAAGATTTTATTTAGGATTGTGTACAACTTAAAGCTTTTAGAAAAGGTTTATAAAGAATGTGGTATTTTAGTGAAAAGTCCTGTATTTTCGTATTTTATATTTTTTAACGATATCAATTAAGATTATATTTGTGTGTGTAGAGGTAGGTCATTACCTCGTGACTTATTTTAAGTTTTGATGAAGTTTAGATGTTAAACATGATATGTTAAACTTGAAGGTATTAAAGTGCAAGAATACGGTATTCGAAAACGTTATCATTTCATGTGTGAAAATTCATTCAAATTGGTTTCTACAAGTTTAGTGATCAAGATAAACATATTCAGGAGTGAGGGAATTGATTAAACGAAGAAAAATGAACTTCATGGTATTTTTATGAAAAGAATACGGTTTTGCAAAGAAGTTATCATTTCATGTGAGAAAGTTTGTTTAAATTGGTTTATGGATGATTAATAGTCAACATGAATATAGGTAGGTATTATGTATTAGGTGACAAGTGGAAATTTGCAGAAAAACCGAATCGGAAATCGTTTCGTTCCGATTTCCGTCGGGTTCCAAAAAGTCGTATTTTTATATTAAAGAAAAGAGAAATAGAAGAGATGGGACTTACGGGTTTGGACAAGCTAAGGAGGCTAAAGAAGGTGGTGGTTGTCGGTGCGTCGAAAACGTCGCGAAGGTTCTAGTCCGGTCGCCGGAATCCGTCGTCGATTTCGGCAGCGCTTCGCTTCTCGCTCTTTGTACCGAGTTCTCGAGAATTTGGGAGAGTGGACTTAGAGTTGTGTGGTGAAATAGTAGAGGGTAGGGGTCTTTATATAGGGCTAGGCTAGGATTAGGGTTAGGATTAAAAAATATTAAAAAAAATATAAAAATCATTAAAATTTCATTAAATTTGGACTTAAAAGAGGTGTAATGGAAATTGGGTAACAGTTCTGGGAAAATGGACCATGCAGGGGGGTTGACCAAGTCAACACAAAGATTTTTCATGTTGACGACTCGGCCGATCGGTCGAGTCCGGCCGGTGGCGCCAGCCGATTCGGCCGAGTCGCCGGCCAACTTGGCCGAGTTGGGGCCGAGTCGGGTCTCGTTGGGTGTGGTTTTGTCTGGGGGGAATTTTGGTATACTTTATTTTTTATATATTGTATTAAATTGTGAGTTATGGCTGTTTGACCGTTTGACTTCCCAAAAAAAATTAAAACAAAATGATATAAAAATTATGTGGGGCATGGGATTCGAACTCTGGTGGCTTGGTTCAGCAGTGCAAGGTATTACCAATGAGCTACAAGCTCATTCTTGTAATTATTGTAAGGAAATAGATACTTAAATTGTTTCCAGCAATATCAATACTCCAAGTATACATCATGTTTAAAGCAAATTTTGGTATACAAAAATTGGAGTTGTTACAGGAGTCATCGAGGCCGTGGGGTGCGACGCTTCATTTTGGCGGGAACGGATTTGGGCCATCGGATGGTTTTCGCTGAGTGTATAAATAGAGGAGGCCCTTCCCTAGGAAACACCTTTACTTCACTTGCCTCATGTCATCTGAGGATTGCTCGACGCTTGATCCATTAGGTTGGATCCTCAGCTAAAATCCATCCCCAGCCACTTTTTTCTTGAATCAGGTTAGATGTATTTTTCTGATACTTCTGTTTATGTAGTTAGGCTCGAGTCGGGCGATGAGGCTTCAGCCTCTGAAGTCGAGCCTAGTGAGTCATCTTCCTCTTCCTTGGCTTTTGATAGTCGAGAAAGTTCTTCTTCTTCCTCCGCGTCGAGCTCGCCCCAGGAGACAGTGATGCCCTTGTTCGTCGTTGGGTGGCAAAAAAGGCTCCCAAGGTGTGCATAGAGAATACTGGCGATGCGCCCTTGATGTTGAATCGGTCGGACGAACTTTCCGATATTCGGGCTCGTTTCCATATCCCCTGGCTACTCACTTCGTCTGGGCAGGGAGGATGAGCGGGCAGACCAGGTATAGGGCAATGAGATTGCTCTGTACTTGGAGGTGTTCCGAACAAGGCTGCGTCAGGCCTTCTCACCCGAGATTTGTGCTTTCCTCCATTGCTTTCAACTTGCCCCGGACCAGCTAGAGCCGAACATGGTTGCGTCAGCCCTTCTCACCCGAGATTTGTGCTTTCCTCCATTGCTTTCAACTTGCCCCGGACCAGCTAGCGCCGAACTCATGGAGAATTCTTCTCGGGTCCCTGGTCCGCCGAAAATTGATCGGATCCCTTTCAACTTAATTCTTCTCCTCTCCTTTCTTTGCTACAAAAATCACCCCGGTGCTCGTAAAAATGAGCCGAGCTGGGTTTATCTTTATTTTAAAAAGTATAAGGATAGGACGGCCGGGTCAGGGGTTGTGGTTGTTCCTTCTTCCATCCACAAGTGGAAGGATAAGTTCGTGTTCGTTGGCCCTCCGAAAGGAGAGGAATGGTCAGTGCCCACCAAGTGGTATAGGGCGGATTGCCCAAGGGCCAAGCAGTCAAGCGCTCCGGAGGCGGGGGTCGTGTTGCAGTGGGAGCTGATCCAGCGGGCCGACGCCTTACTTTCCGAGCAGGCTCTAAACTGGGCGGGACTCAGTCCCGCTCGCTTCGAGGGTAAGTTAGGATTTCGCCGATTAATTTAGATTTAGCGTAATTTACTGTTCTTGTTGCTGATCTTTTCTTTTGTTTTATTTAGTTGAGCCAATGGATCGATTGAAGATCATGGCCGCCAAAGTGCAGAAGAGGAAAGGCGGCAGCGCTAGTTCTTCCAAACCCGTGCCGGAGGCGGAGCCTCGGCAGGTTCCTCTCGCTAAGGTCGTTGCCGCTCCTCTCGTCCCGAAGGAGCGCTGGAGTGGAGGGCTAAAGCATGCCTGGGAATAGGCTCCTCGGGCCAGACCGGAGGCTCCCTCCTCTGCTGAGTCTCTGGACAAAAGACTTAAGGAAGTGGTTTCCCGGCCGTCTCAGGCCGGGATACAAGTGCAGAAGGGCGACTTTTGTATTGAGGTGCCGTCGGGGCTTTCTGCGGCCGACAGCTTGCTGGTGTATATGGAGAAGGCAGCGGGGACTAGGATTCCTCATGGTACCATGAAGGCCCAAGTCGCGGCGATAGCTCAGGAGGCTGTCCAGATTGGTAATCCTAAAAATAAAAATTTCCATTTGATTTTTCCTCTGTTTAGTTTTTAATGAATATTGTTCATGTTTTTCTGTAGGTCCTTCAATATTGTGCCTTTCTAACTGCCATGGAGGCCTAGGAGGTTTCCCCGATGATGAAAAAGGCCGGAGAGTCATCCTTGCTTGAGGAAAAGCTCTTCTCCAAACTGAAGGAGGCCGAGAATAATGCTGCCTCCTTTGAGTCGAGGCTGGTGTCGGAAGGCTTGAAGGCCACAAGGCTAAAAGAGTCTCACCGGGCATTGAACGAGTCTAAATGGGCTCTTCAGGTCCGGGTCGACGAGATTAACGAGCTTTTCGAAGCCTTGAGGAAGCAGAGAGACCCATTCAAGGGGGATGCCCGGGAGGCCCACGAGGTGGTGAAGTGGGACGAGAATAAGGCGGAGAAGGCCGTAGAAGATTACAAGGTGTCCGACCAATTCTACGTCGACCTAGTAGATTCCGTGGCCGTCGGGTGGCACAACACCCATGATGCCGTCAAGGAGATGGTGCCCGGGTTCGACGATCGGGAGCTTCGCGTGAGGTATCCCCTTACGGAGGAAGGACCCTACGACGGCGGCATCGAGCCGGCGGGTGGAGGCGAAGCCGCTGGCGGAGGTGTCGAGCAGGCGGGTGGAGGCGAATCAGCCGGCGGAGGTTCCGAATAGGCGGACAACGGGGAGTCCTTGGTCGTGAAGGTGGTTTGAAACTGTCGTTCTTCCTGCTCACTTTTTTTTTATTTTTGTAAGCCTTCGGGCACTTTGTAAAGCTGAGGAGTTTATAATCTCTTGTATATAACTTGGAATATTAATAAAGTATTTTCAGCTCGTCCCTGATGTGCTTGACTGTAATGTTTTCGTTCTCATTTATTTTCCAAGTGTGGATAGACTGGTGCCCTTCTTCACCCCGGAGTCGAGGTGACGTAAGACGAGCGAATACCAAGAATAAGTAGACCGGTGTCCTCTCGTCATCCCAGATTTGGGGTAACGTGAGACGAGCGAACACCAAGTATAGATAGACCGGTGTCCCCTCCTCACCCCGGAGTTGGGGTTGTTAGTTATATGTATGCCCTAGAGGCCATTATTGTACATGTGATGTATATTATAGTGGATGCTTAGATATATATAGAGAAAGGATTTTCTTGCTCGACATGATAGTATGCTATCTGGTTGCTCTTTGTCTTAACATGTTGACTTGTATTGTGATACTGTCTTGCTCTCACATGTTGATAAAGCCCTTAGGATGTGTACTTGACTACCAGGACTATGATGGAGATCATACTAGTGGGGCCAAGGGTAGTCCACAAGTACATCTTATAATTGTTCCTAGTCGAGGGTGTATCGAGACAGGGCATCGATATTCTAGAGTAGACTAGCGTATACGCATCTTGACCCATATGATGGGCGATGGATGATCCCACATCCCTTGGTGTTTGACATCAAAGATGGTATACGGGTGCTCAGTGGAGACTGGGTACACTGAACGGACTCGCCGAGAACTCCTAGTTGGTATTATACTTATCATCAGATAGCAGTTCTCCGATGACACTGGTACATGTTAGTCTGTAGACCCGAGATCTTCATAGAGTCATGTGTGATTCCTACCGTGCTTTGATTTCCACCTTACCATGTTCAAGAAAACATGCAATACGGTGGCTTTTGGGTACAGTCCCGAATCACATGGAGGCAATAAGCGATAGGAGGGGATTCATTTCTCCCGGTATTGGGGGTTGATATTGCGCTGTGCTCGATTGGCCATAACAGGAAGTCCCTGGCCAGAGCTGATACGGAGATTTACTGATAAGTGTTATCAGTAGTTTCTCGACCCGTTATGAGCCTCACATCGGCACGACTTATCGGTTACTGGGGTCTGACGTTTACCACCCTTAGACTAGATATGCGACATATCAGACGAAAAGACCGGACTTTATGGTAGTGTTACTGACAGGCTTTTCAGGAGTAAGAGCAGGCTTGCTTGTTGATTTTCTGATCGCTCAATACCCGGGTAGCCGTTATGTCCAGCTAGTACCGC
Organism: Agapanthus africanus; assembly: GCA_030015575.1. NCBI lineage: Eukaryota > Viridiplantae > Streptophyta > Magnoliopsida > Asparagales > Amaryllidaceae > Agapanthus > Agapanthus africanus. The sequence continues at coordinate 135,607,532 of CM057346.1, forward strand.
TGACGGCTTGTGCGTGTCTGATATGATCATCACCTACTGCCGGCGTATTGACGAGTCTTTAGAGTCCTACATAGAGGATTTACTGGCTCAGGAAAAACGAAGTAGGAGAACATATGTGATATGTGCGGGACCGAGATTAATACAAGTATGTGATACTGTAAGTCCATGTCACGCACCCCACGAACTTGCGGGGAGGCGGAATATATGAAAAACGATTATCAAAGCTTCGTAACACGGACTTGAGCGCATGAATCGTTATCTAAACCATTGCTAACTATCAACTAGAGGTTTAACTACTCGGATATGAAGTTATACCTCATGATACTAGTCCTTCGGGTCTTCATCGCGGTCCTCCACTCCTCGTAGGCTCCTTGGAACATCGGCACCTCAACGGCCTCCTCGAATCAAAGACGATCCACCCGAAAGCTCCTACTCCAAGCTTAATCTCAAACTTGAGATAACTAGGTTGCTCAAAGTGCTAATCTAAGCTACCTAGGGGATATAGAGTGAGGTTATGGATGTATTAGTCTAGTTAACCCTTGATCTCAACACATGAGAGGCTAGGGTTAGGGTTTGAAGAGAGAGTGAGCTTGAGGAGAGAGAAGGTGAAGATGAGAATGAAATGAGATAATGATATTATCATAATATATATGAAGCATTATTATTTATCCAAAAATCAAATAAAAGAATTAACAACCATACTTCATAAATATCTATGAGTGATTCATCTCCATGAGTCATTAAGCATTTATGATGCATTAATGACTTTGGATGAATCACACAAATGAGTCACTAATCTCATTTAATGCAATGCCACCTTAACCCCTTAGTCACCACTCTTCTAGAAGCTTCCCGACAAATTACGAGAATGCCCCTCCAATCCGTGAAAACACGGAAAAACTTTAGACTGTATAAATCCAATAACCCGATACTAGAATCTGGCTTAAACCAAAGCCGGCTAGTAAAAACTGTCCGAAAAGTCGTACGTGCGTAAACACACGTACGCGTCCGAACCCTTGTCGTAAAACCATACGACCTCTATATCGTTTCGCCTGGAGCAGGGAAACTCTCTGTGTGGGACTCTAAAGACTCGACACTACGCTGGCAGTGGGTTTAACCACAGACCGCAAGCGGCACTAGCTGTACGTAACGGTCCCCAGGTAGATGTCGATAAGAAGGCCGATGAGGAAAACCATCCGAACCCCTACTGAGCCTGATGTGACAATCTCCGTACAGTCCGGTCTGTTCGTCTAAGACTATCGCATATCGAGCCTAGGGGGTGGCAAGCGTCAGTCCCCTAATAGCTGTATAAGTCGTGTTGGAGCGAAGCCCATTACACCGTGAGAAGCTACTGGAACCTACCAGTATATCTCGCTTGCCCTGGCCAGGGACTTTGCGTAATGGCTCTCTGTCACAGCGCGATATCATCTCTCAATACCGGGAGAGACGAATCCTATCTAACCACTACTGCCTCCAAGTGCTCGGGACTGCACCCAACTGCTACCTGTTTGCACGACTCCTTTGAGCCGTGGTAGGGTAGCAATCTAAGAACAGTGGGACACACTCGAGGCGAAGTAGCAGTGTCAAGTCTGCGGACTATGCTGTACTCATGTCATCTGGGAACTGTTAACTGACGATGGGTATAATACCAACCAATCAGTTCCCCTGCGGGTCCTGTCCAGTGTACCCGTAACCTAACGAGCACCTGCATACTATCTCCAGTACGGCGTACTGATGGCTGTGGGACAGACCATCTCCCCAACTGGGATGAGAAGCGTACACACTTAGTCTACTCCGGAATATCGATGCCCTATCTCGATAATCCAATGACCATGGACCTGTATAGGATGTTGCTTACAGACTACCCAGCCCCCACTAGTGTGATTGCCATTACGACGCTGGTAATCAAGCAAAGATCCTATGGGCTCTACTAATATGTATAAGTGATACGTTACAAGAAACATATGCACATATTAAAGTAGACACACACCAAGTAGCATACTACCATTTTTAGCAAGACTGTATATATAACTGTGAATATCCCAAGCTTCTATTAAGTAATATACAATCTAGTATGATACAATAATGGCCCCTAGGGCATATACACTAACAATATCCCACTTGCACTAGGACCATGAGCTGGCATATCGTAAACCTATCATCTCGAATAGCCTCTCGAACTGCGTCTGAGGAAGGGCCTTTGTGAATGGATCAGCAATGTTATTCTCTGTCTCTACTCTTTTCACCTCGATCTCCCGGCGATCTACGATCTCCCTGATCAGGTGATACCGCCTTAAAATGTGTCTGGATTTCTGATGGGACCTGGGTTCCTTCGCTAAAGCTATAGCGCCGTTGTTGTCACAATACAGAGGTATTGGACCAACACTGGAAGGAACTACCTGAAGTTCTGTGAGGAACTTCTTCATCCAGACAGCCTCTTTTGCGGCATCGCAAGCAGCTATGTACTCCGCTTCCATTGTTGAGTCAGCAACGGTCTCCTGCTTGGAGCTCTTCCAACAGACCGCCCCTCCATTGAGGGTAAAGACATAACCCGACATGGACTTGGAGTCATCTTTGTCACTCTGGAAGCCGGAGTCGGCAAAGGCCTCCATCTGGAGGTCTTTTCCGCCATATACCAAGAACATCTCCTTAGTCCTCCTCAGGTACTTGAGAATGTTCTTTACTGCTATCCAGTGCTTCTCTCCTGGGTTTTCTTGATACCGGCTTACTACGCTCAATGCGTATGCCACATCTGGTCTGGTACATAACATCGCATACATTATAGAGCCTACCGCAGAAGCGTAGGGTATAATCGACATGCGATCCCTTTCCAAATCAGTCTTGGGAGACATCTCTTTGGAGAGGGTGATTCCGTGACAAGCCGGTAGGTTACCGCTCTTAGAATCATCCATACTGAATCTCTTCACTATGGTGTTTATGTACCTGGACTGCGAAAGTCCCAATATTCTCTTTGATCTATCACGATAGATCCGAATCCCCAGAATGTAGGTGGCATCACCCAGGTCTTTCATGGAGAATTTATGTGACAAGAATCTTTTGACTGACTGTAACATAGGAATATCATTTCCTATTAGGAGAATGTCATCCACGTACAAGACGAGGAATACTACACCTCTCCCTACAATTTTACTGTATATGCATGGTTCATCTGGATTTTTGATGAAGTCAAATTCTTTGACAGCATCATCAAAACAGATGTTCCAACTCCGTGATGCTTGCTTTAGTCCATAAATGGACTTAAGCAGCTTGCATATTTTACCGCTGCTCCCACTCTGAAAGAATCCCTCTGGCTGATCCATATAGACGCTCTCTTCCAAATTTCCATTTAGAAAGGCCGTCTTTACGTCCATCTGCCAGATCTCATAATCGTGGAAGGCAGCAATAGCAAGAAGGACCCTATTGGATTTTAGCATAGCTACTGGAGAAAAGGTTTCGTCATAGTCCAAACCAGGTCTTTGACGGAAACCCTTTGCAATAAGTCTAGCTTTATAGGTTTCAACCTGTCTATCTATACCAATCTTCTTTTTGAAGATCCATTTGCATCCTACGGCTTTTACCCCATCTGGAGCAATGTCCAAAGTCCATATTTTATTAGTGTACATGGACTCCATTTCGGTCCGCATTGCATCCAGCCATTTTACCGAGTCACCGCTCTGAATGGCTTGCTGGAAGCTAGTAGGCTCATCATAATCAATAGTGCAATCCTCTCTATCCCCGTCTATGAGAAAACCATAGTATCTCTCGGGCGGATGAGATTGCCTACTACTCCTACGGAGTGGCGTCGGGATGTCCCTTTCTTCTGAAACTTCTGGTTCTACCATACCTTCAGTAGTAGTTTATGGTTCTGGAATTTCTTCCAGTTCTATTTCACTCCCACTTGTTTCCTTTTCTAAAAATTGATATTCTAGAAAATGGGCATTACGAGAAACAAAAACCTTTTGTTCCTCTGCGTAATAGAAAAAATACCCCCTGGAGTTCTTTGGGTATCCCACAAACTTACACAGTACTGAGCGTGCCTCGAGCTTGTCCGAATGCTGATTTTTTACAAAAGCTGGACATCCCCATGTCTTCAGATACTGAAGACAGGGTTTCTTCCCACTCCACATCTGATATGGTGTGGTAGGCACAGTTTTGGTTGGAACCTTGTTTAAAAGATATGCAGCTGATTCTAGTGCATAACCCCAGAAAGATCACGGTAACTCAGCCTTACTCATCATGGAATGAACCATATCCAATAGGGTTCGATTCCTCCTTTCTGATACACCGTTGTGTTGTGGTGTGTATGGAGGAGTAAGCTGAGAGAGAATTCCATTCTCTTTTAAGTGACCCAGAAACTCGGCACTTAAGTATTCACTATCTCGATCAGATCTCAGTGTCTTTATACTCTTGCCTGTTTGTTTTTCCACTTCATTTTTGTATTCCTGGAATTTCTCAAAGGCCTCGGATTTATGCTTCATCAAGAAGATATGTCCATACCTAGAGAAATCATCCGTAAAAGTAATGAAGTAGGAATAACCACCTCGTGCATGTGTAGACATTGGACCACACACGTTACTGTGTATGAGTCCTAAGAGCTCGCTTGCTCTTTCTCCGTGTCCAGTGAACGGAGTCTTTGTCATTTTTCCCATGAGACAAGATTCACAAGTGTCATAAGACTGATACTCGAACGGATCCAAGTATCCCTCTCTATGTAACTTTGTTAATCTTCTCTCATTGATGTGACCCAGTCTACAATGCCATAAGAAAGCCTGATTTGTTTCCAGAGACTTTCTTTTAAGTGTGTTCTGGACACTGAAAATCTGAGCTTGATTTAATACGTATATTCCGTTTTCTAATATACCTGACCCAATCACAACTTGATTTAGGTGGATGTGAACCGCATCTCTTGTAAAAGTAAAATCATATCCTTCCTTAGATAGTAAGGGTACAGATATGATATTACAAGTCGTACCTGGTACATAAAAACAGTTACGCAGAATCAATATCTGCCCAGTTGTCATTCCAAGATGATATTCCCCAACGGATTCAGCGTTCATGCTCATTCCGTTAGCAACTGTGAGGGTCATATCACCTATCCTGATAACCCTACGGTTTCTCAGAGCCTGTAATAAATTACAGATGTGAGTTCCTGATCCGGTATCCAATACCCAGGAAGTAGGGTTAACTGACATACAGTTTTCTATTATAAACACACCCGAAGTCGAAGCCACAACATGCTTCGTATCCTGGCTACTGGCTTCTAAAGCCGTGCAATCATTCCGCCTATGTCCAATCCCATAACAATAGGAACGTCCCTCTTTTACTATATCCAGTCCCGAAACTTTTGCCTTTCTCTTTCCTTCTCCTTCCCTGGTTTCCTTCAGGGTAGGAGGCAGAGACTGTAGAATCAAGTCAGTATTTGACTCGTTTCCCAACGCGGTCTCCAGGTCCTGGAACTCATCAATACAGCTAGTCATTATAAGGACGTTGTCCCCTACAAATGACCCGTCAGCCATCCTCGCTTGAATTAATTCGTTCGAGGTTTCATATCTAGTGATATGAGATTTCTCTCCATACAAATCTTTATTATGGAGAAAGATGGAAACTAAGTCCATCTTCTCGTGCTGCTTCTGCTATACACCATCAACTGAAGCTAACACGAGGCACTTAGCTTTCGCTTTATCTTTTTCCCTTGTCTGACGGATATCCATATCCGCGACAGTGGAAACTAGACCTGAGACGGCGAGATCTTGAGTAGTAATAGGGTGGTCCAGCTTGTTATAGCCAATGGACATCTGGACAGACTTTTGCCATTTATATAAGTCAGATTCAGTCAATTTGTTATCTAGATGTAACCTAGGTGTGGTCACAAGGTCGCTGCAATAAGAGAGAGAGAAGAAAACATTTTAGCATGATGCTGTTGCAAGTTTAGATTGGTTTTAAGTTTATCTAAACAGGATGGCTCCCACTGTTTCTCGAATCCCTCCTCAAACCATAAAAGAAGAATTAGCCAGGACAATTCTCATCGTACAATACTTGCTTAACCGTTCAGCCAGGCCAGTGTCGATACTTCGAGGGAGGTTTTCCAATGCTTTCGCGAAGTTCCTTAATTAAATAATCTCTTTTCTCTGGGGGCGTAACCCCGCTGACACCTTTCTAGGCACCTACTTGGTTTATAGCATTGATCGTTAAGTGACGAATCTCCTGATAAGTAGTATATATTCACAGTAGGATCGGGATCCAAAATATCATCGTATGATAATGTTGAAGGAATCCTACCAACATTCATCAAACTCCAAAATGGTATGCTCTTTCTGCAAATTTCAGTTTCTTTAGAAATTCCCGATATAGATTTTTCCCCATGCTCTTATGACCTTGACGAAGGCCAACATATCATAAGTCACATGTCAAGTTCCACCCGTCATTGTCCAGGTTAATTTGAACCCACCCGTACATACCCTTGACGAAGGCCAAAATAGTAGTACGACTGTCCCAAACCAACGCATTTATCTATGCTACAAATAAATATCCAGCAGCTACCAATCACTATGCCTTGGCGAAGGTCAAAATACATAGCTTGAATACTACTGAATATTTAACTGAAATGACGGAGGGCTACGACTGGTTTTGGCAAAACCGTGAACGTAGTGAATTTGATATAATTGAAGGAACCTGATACTTTTTAAAAGGAGTGGTTAAAGCTCCGCAATTAAAAATTCTGATCTTTTAAAATAACCGAGTGGTTTCTTTTAAATTTGTTCCAACGATTCAACTTTGGTTTATTTCTTTGCATTATAATAATGCGTCCCATCATTTATCCTATCATTGCAGAAAACAACGAAAATACCACGTCCTCTTATGCCATCCGCATTCGCCACTGGGTCCCGTCATCACCCGTTAGGTTACTTAACTAACGACAGAGCGGGGGCTGGGCTAGCACGGGTGTAAAACATAAGTGGCGTCTAATAGCTATCATATATAGATATTGTACATTCGTCAGACGCAATAATAAGCATTCCAGATCATAGATGAACTTTATTGGATTTACTAGCAATCCGCATTTGCTTTGAGCCTGCAATAAAAGACGGATTACACAGTTGTGATGAATAGCCATTACCCCACCCTAGACCCCTACGGGTACGGCAAACTACCCGCCAAGTACCTGAAGTGAAGCGGTCTCCCTCAACAACGTGAGTAGGCCACTAAACACTTCAACGTACCCGGTAGTTTGTGTACCCCACCTTGGGTCTATCCTAGTAGCAAAAACAGTAAAAAGAAATAATACAACGGTGGCTACAACCGCAACCTGGATGTGCCCCGCAAAAGAATATTACATCAAATTACATTTACATTGAATGAATGAATATTAAACATATCTCAAACCCCGGCTAATCATCACAACAGTCCAATTCAGTTCATATACACAAACAGTAAATATTACAGAAATATGCAACCCCCTGCCAACCGACATACTAGCAGTTAGGGGAGGTTTACGAACACATAAAACATTACAGATAATAATCCGATTAGCAATTAACTTAGAACATCGATCGATCACCTTTATCCGTGTCTACCCCAAAAGCAAGTCAGTACAGAGGCAACCTGGGCAGAAACAGAACATACAAGAAAACAGAAAACAACAAAATAGGAATTACTAAGCAAATCCGAGTCAACTCGGTGTTGACTCGGCGGCGGATCCGCGGCACAAGCTCTCTATTGCCGCGGATCCGCGGCCGTTTTGTCGATTCACTGACTCGTTTTTTCCCAGTATTCTTAAAATACCCTGCTGTGAATTTTAAAGCATGTCAAATAATTTTTCAGACACTTTTAAAATTAACAGAAACTTAGGGTTTCGAAATTCTGTTTTCGTGTTTATCTGTCGATCGGACTTCTAATCATTTGCTAACAAGCTAGTAATGGTTTAGCCTGGCTCTGATACCACTGTAAGTCCATGTCACACACCCTATGAACTTGCGGGGAGGCGGAATATATGAAAAACGATTATCAAAGCTTCGTAACACGGACTTGAGCGCATGAATCGTTATCTAAACCATTGCTAACTATCAACTAGAGGTTTAACTACTCTGATATGAAGTTATACCTCATGATACTAGTCCTTCGGGTCTTCATCGCGGTCCTCCACTCCTCGTAGGCTCCTTGGAACATCGGCACCTCAACGGCCTCCTTGAATTTAAGACAATCCACCCGAAAGCTCCTACTCCAAGCTTAATCTCAAACTTGAGATAACTAGGTTGCTTAAAGTGCTAATCTAAGCTACCTAGGGGATATAGAGTGAGGTTATGGATGTATTAGTCTAGTTAACCCTTGATCTCAACACATGAGAGGCTAGGGTTAGGGTTTGAAGAGAGAGTGAGCTTGAGGAGAGAGAAGGTGAAGATGAGAATGAAATGAGATAATGATGTTATCATAATATATATGAAGCATTATTATTTATCCAAAAATCAAATAAAAGAATTAACAACCATGCTTCATAAATATCTATGAGTGATTCATCTCCATGAGTCATTAAGCATTTATGATGCATTAATGACTTTGGATGAATCACACAAATGAGTCACTAATCTCATTTAATGCAATGCCATCTTAACCCCTTAGTCACCACTCTTCTAGAAGCTTCCCGACAAATTACGAGAATGCCCCTCCAATCCGTGAAAACACGGAAAAACTTTAGACTGTATAAATCCAATAACCCAATACTAGAATCTGGCTTAAACCAAAGCCGGCTAGTAAAAACTGTCCGAAAAGTCGTACGTGCGTAAACACACGTACGCGTCCGAACCCTTGTCGTAAAACCATACGACCTCTATATCGTTTCGTCTGGAGCAGGGAAACTCTCTGTGTGGGACTCTAAAGACTCGACACTATGCTGGCAGTGGGTTTAACCACAGACCACAAGCGGCACTAGCTGTACGTAACGGTCCCCAGGTAGATGTCGATAAGAAGGCCGATGAGGAAAACCATCCGAACCCCTACTGAGCCTGATGTGACAATCTCCGTACAGTCCGGTCTGTTCATCTAAGACTATCGCATATCGAGCCTAGGGGGCGGCAAGCGTCAGTCCCCTAATAGCTGTATAAGTCGTGTCGGAGCGAAACCCATTACACCCTGAGAAGCTACTGGAACCTACCAGTATATCTCACTTGCTCTGGCCAGGGACTTTGCGTAATGGCTCTCTGTCACAGCGCGATATCATCTCCCAATACCGGGAGAGACGAATCCTATCTAATCACTACTGCCTCCAAGTGCTCGGGACTGCACCCAACTGCTACCTGTTTGCATGACTCCTTTGAGCCGTGGTAGGGTAGCAATCTAAGAACAGTGGGACACACTCGAGGCGAAGTAGCAGTGTCAAGTCTGCGGACTATGCTGTACTCATGTCATCTGGGAACTGTTAACTGACGATGGGTATAATACCAACCAATCAGTTCCCCTGCGGGTCCTGTCCAGTGTACCCGTAACCTAACGAGCACCTGCATACTATCTCCAGTACGACGTACTGATGGCTGTGGGACAGACCATCTCCTCAACTGGGATGAGAAGCGTACACACTTAGTCTACTCCGGAATATCGATGCCCTATCTCGATAATCCAACGACCAGGGACCTGTATAGGATGTTGCTTACAGACTACCCAGCCCCCACTAGTGTGACTGCCATCACGACGCTGGTAATCAAGCAAAGATCCTATGGGTTCTACTAATATGTATAAGTGATACGTTACAAGAAACATATGCACATATTAAAGTAGACACAAACCAAGTAGCATACTGCCATTTTTAGAAAGACTGTATATATAACTGTGAATATCCCAAGCTTCTATTAAGTAATATACATTCTAGTATGATACAATAATGGCCCCTAGGGAATATACACTAACAGATACCGTATTCTATTCTCGCGATTTATGTTATCGGTCGATTATATGAGATATAGCCGGGTTATCGAATCAAGTGTTGATTCGATAAGTTGATACAAATAATATTAGTCGGTCATATGAGATATAACCGGATTATTAAATCAAGTGTTGATTTAATGATTTAATGTATAATTATGTATTTGATATTAATTTACATTAACTAGTATTAGCTCACTTAAGCATTTCTTTTCTCACTTATGCATTTAATATATATGTGATATATATTAATTGTATTTCTTTTTGTGTCATGCTTGATGCCACATGCTACATGGGTGTATGAGACTCACATCATACTCATGATAATGTGAGGTTTATTTATTTAAAGTAAATCCAAATAAGATGGAAAATGGTCACATGGCATGAAGCTTGTGGAAGCTTGTAGATGCATTGACTTAGTCCACTAATTTTGTTTTACTTAAGATATTTATTAACCCAACTATTATCTAAACTCATGATTAAGTCTCTACATGAGTTATATGAGATATTTCTCACCCATGGTTGCCATTCACTCTCTCATTCATTATTTGCTTCATCTTCATCTTGCTCATGAGAGAGCTCTCTAGGTTTTTGAGAGGAGATGAAAAAGAGTGAGGAAATTAATTCTAAAGTGAGCAAAAAATCCTACTTCATCATCCTCTACTGGATTAGCCATTTAGTTTAGGGTATTAGCTTCACTAATCCCACATCAGTGAAGAGGTAGCTTGGGTTGGTGTCTCCTCGACGTAGATCATCTTCGACCTTGAAAACTTCGTGCAAGCCCGTTCCTTTCATCTTGCCATTCTTGAGTTCGGAAGATCACTACTTGGAGCGAAGGGACTACTAAACGGAGCTATTGAAGTGAAGGACCGGTCTACAAAGGTTGTATTCCTAGTTCACTTAGTTGTAAAGTTGTTTACACTTTGTATTGTCTAAATCTCTAGTTAAGATTCTAGGGTTAGGATTGTTTAGCATGGCAAAATTTTGAAAATGGTTTGGATGATGGCTCCCGAAACCTTGCTATCGTGCTAGGCATTCCTACAGTGGTATCAGAGCCAAGCTAGAGATTTAGACGATATTTGTAGAATTACGAAACCGAAACAACTCCGAAACAATCGAAACTAAAACCCAATTTCTGTCAAATTTTTAAGTCGTCGAATTTTTTTTAAGCAACTGCAGAATGTTATATGAAATGCAACATGAACACTGAACAAATACGAACCCTTTCTACCTATTTTGACCTGGGGAGACACCCTGAAATCCGGCCTGGCCGGCCCCTTGATGAGTTCTGGGCTTCGTATTTGTTTGATGTTCTGGTCTCTGGGTTTTGGTGTTTCAGGTGTTGCTTGTTTTTACTGAAATTACCTGAGATGTTAACTTTCTGTAAAGGAAATTCGGAGAGTTTCGTAGTCGTAATTCTAACCTTATTTCGGATTATTTAGATGGCAATAAAAAGTTCAAACGGATATCAAGTGCCCACTTTAACCCTCGCTGGAAATTTTCCAAGTGTTGGATTTTTTTTTCAAGTTAAAGAACATTCAAAAATCATGCAAGTAATGCGATAGACCCTCTAGAAGAACGAAACCCTAACTCGATTCTATGACCGTAAGAACCGCCGCCAAACCATAGGGTTTGTGGTAGTTCCGCGGCGTCATAGGTGAGGCAAGGGTTGACCCTTCTACGGTTGGTCCATAGGTACTGTGGCATGTTATGAGTATTTTTAAACTGCGCTCAAGTGTTGAGTTTTTTGGGAAATTTTGGGTGTTTGTTGATTCGATCGGAATGTTTAATGTCGTCTAGCTTTTTCTGGAATGTGATACAATATTTGGAATTCATATTGTTAGGCATGAAATCCGAAGCATGTGATATTTCGGGTTTATGATGTCTCAGGTGATTGTGGATTCCAAATGTTGTAGTTTGACATTTTCTTTTCTGCGACCGTAAGTGTAATATATGATGTATCGCCGTTTTCGTTGCTATATGTCAATGACAATTGTGATACGCATATTTACTTACGTTGATGACATGTAATGTTATGTGTTGTTGTGATATGTTATATTGGATCGTCGTGTTTTGAATAGCCCGGGGTTTTATGTGAGATGAGAGTTTTTATTTTCATTCATGTAAATTTCAATGTATGTAATATTCTTTTATTGGGGCACTTCTGGGTTGAGGATGATGTCACCATTGTTGTATATTATTTACTTTTCCGCATTAGGATAGACCCAAGGTGGGGAGCACAAGTAACCGGGTTTTAGAGTCCCGTGGGAGACCATCTCGAGGGGTCGAGACCGGGTCTCCTAACTCTAGAATTGGTAGGGCTGCTTGCCGCTCTTGTAGGGGTATTGGGATGTGGGTTTGGTTATTCATCGCGACTGTGGAATCCGTGTTTTATACTGGCTTAATTTAAAACACGGAATTCTTAGTATATCCAATATTTCATATGTTATCTTTTGCTGCGGATATTCTGTGATGTGATCACTTTATATGTCTGAGACGAATGCTTTATTATTGTATATATAATATATAATAAACGTTGCTTATGTTTTGCATCCGCTCTAGTTCCGTCCCTCTATGTCGTTAGTTAAGTAACATAACGGTGTATAACGGGACACTGTGGCGAATGCGGATGGCATAAGCGTACGTTATATTTTCGTTTCTTCTGTGATGCTTAGGAAGCATAAAAGATGGGACTTTATTAATGAGATTAATGAAAAAGAAAAAAACCTAAAAGATGTTGTAGAATCAAATTTTCTAAAAAAGGGTAGCTCTAGGTTTTTGCTTTGCATAGCGGTATTCCTTGTAGAATATCCAGCACCTCATTCGATGAGGAAAGAGCCGAGATCCCTTCACCGGGAGTGAACTCTTTAGAGAAACTAGCAGATGCTACAACCCACTCGGTTTTTGTCTTTTGATTGCTTCTTTTAGTTCTTGCTTTGCATAGTGGTATTTATGAAATATCCTGCACCTTATTCGATAAGGAAAGAGCCGAGATTCCTTCACCGGGAGTGACCTCTTTAGCAAAACTAGTAAAAAGCCTCAAAAACACTCCTTTTCAAAAATCACTTGATTCCGCAACGATATCAAGTTCATTACGCAAAAGGTTTTCATAAAAACCTGTTGTAACCCTACGTTATTTCAGATAAGGACTAGTTAGTATTCGTGCTACGTTTGTTGGCCTTCGTCAAGGCGTAGTGTGCGGTAGCTGATTAGTACTTATCTGCTTATAGCATATGATGCGATTGGATTAGGGTACTCGTGCGACTTTGTTGGCCTTCGTCAAGGGTCGTGCGGGTGGGTTTAATTCAATCAAGAAATGTGCGGTTTGAACTTGACTAGCGGTCTATGGTTTGTTGGCCTTCATCAAGGTCATAGGAAGCTAGGGGTAAAAAGTATTATCGGGAATTTCAAGTGTTGAAATTTGCAATGAGATAGCATACCTTCTATGAGATAGTTGGATCCCGATACCCACTGCGAGTAAGTGTTACTCCTGAGAGAGTTTTACACATGACAATTAGCCGATCAAGTAGGTGTCTAGAAAGGTGTTAACGGGGTTAAGCCCATAGGAAAACGATGTTTATTTTAATTAGGTCCGTGCGAAAGCAGGGGAAGCTCCCTCAAAATACCAACACTGGCCTGGCCGAAAGATTGGCGAACTTGTAAGGTATAATTAATCCCCGCTAGTCTTACCTTTTTAGGTTTTAAGGAAGATTTGATAAAAACAGTGGGAGCCATTCTGATTAGATAAGATAATAACCAATTTAATCTTGCAAGAGTATACGCTAAGTGTTTTCTTCTCTCTCTCCAGGTAGCGACCATGTCAGGTCTTAATCAAGATAATATTATGAATGTATTGACCGAACCCGCTTGTTATGCTGGGCTGGGGAACGTTGGTTCCGCTCCAATTTATAATTGTTATAACTCCGAGCAGAAAATATGAAAATATCCGGATTTCCACGCCACCCAAACGAAGAATGAGCATGTTGATGCATTTTTTTCGGGTGTGTTAGTTACCGAGAACTATTTCTCAGTACACTCTACGTCCTGGGTATTAGATACCGGATCATGATCCCACATATGTAATATGTTACTTGGGCTAAGGAAAGGTAGAGAACTGGGAATCGGTGATCATTCTCTAAAAGTAGGGAATGGTGCAAGTGTTGCAGCCAAAGCATTTGGTGAATATCACCTTGTATTACCAAATGGCAATACTTTGATCTTGAACGAATGTTATTACATGCCCTCTATGATATGCAATATAATATCAGTTTCTTTATTAGATAAAGAAGGATATATGTTTGTAGTAGAGAATAATGTTATGAACATTTACCTAAATCAAGTGTTGATTGGGTTTGGTGCGTTATGTAACGGGTTATACGTTCTGAATCAAAACACAGTTCTTAACGTACAGAACACACACACAAGAGGAAGAGTTCAAAAATGAACGAATCCTTCTTGTGGCATTGTAGACTAGGTCATATCAATGCGACACGACTCGCTAAGTTACATAAGGATGGATATTTGAATCCGTTCGAATTATTATCTTATGAAACTTGCCAGTCATGTCTCAAAGGCAAGATGACCAAAACTCCGTTTACTGGACACGGAGAAAGAGTTACGGAACTCTTGGGACTGATACATAGTGATGTATGCGGTCCCATGTCTACACATGACAGGAATGGTTCTTCGCACTTCATTACATTCACTGACGATCTCTCAAGATACGAACATGTGTTCCTGTTGAAACACAAGTCTGAAGCTTTTGAGAAATTCAAAGAATATAAGCATGAAGTCGAGAACCAGACGGGTAAAAGTATTAAAATCCTTTGATCTGATCGAGGAGGAGAATACTTGAGCACGGAATTCCGTGAATATCTAAAAGAGAATGGGATTCTCTCTCAGCTTACTCCTCCGTATACACCACAGCACAACGGTGTATTGAAACGGAGGAATCACACCCTATTAGATATGGTGCCCTCTATGATGAGGACTACTAAGTTGTCTATTTCCTTTTGGGGGTATGCGTTTGAGATAGCCCTACACCTATTGAATATGGTCCCTACCAAATCTGTGTCTACCACTCCATATGAGATATGGAAGGGGAAGAGATCGTGTCTTAATTATATTAAGATATGAGGTTGTCCGGCTTATGTTAAAATGCAAAATCCGGACAAGCTTGAGGCAAGCTCAGTTCTGTGTAAGTTTGTTGGATATCCTAAAAATTCACGTGGGTATATCTTCTACCGTTCCGAGGAATAAAAGGTAATTGTTTCTCGCAATGCCACTTTTTTAGAAAAGGAATTTCTTGATAAAGAAATTAGTGGCGAGGAGGTAGAACTGGAAGAAGTTCCAGCAGCACAAATTACGACAGAGGATTTGGTAGAACCTGAGGATTCGATAGTTCCCAACGAACCTCGGCCTCTCCGCCGATCTAGCAGGGTTCCTCATCCACCTGAAAGATACTACGGGTTTCTCATTGATGGTTGGAGCGAGGATTGCATCATGGAAGTTTATGACCCAACTAGTTTCGAGCAGGCCATCAAGAGTGCGGACTCTGTGAAATGGCTGGATACAATGCGATCTAAGATGGAATCCATGTACACCGACAAAGTATGGACTTTGGAAGATGCTCCTGAAGGAGTAAAACCCATCGGGAGCAAGTGGATCTTCAAGAAAAAAATTGGTGTAGATGGAAAAGTTGAGACTTTCAAAGCTAGACTTGTTACAACAGGTTTTCGTCAACGACCAGGTGTGGATTATGATGAAACCTTTTCTTCAGTGGCTATGCTTAAGTCCATCCGGATCCTACTTGCCATCGCTGCATACCATGACTACGAAATCTGGCAGATGGATGTTAAGACCGCCTTTCTAAATGGTGATTTAGAAGAGAGCGTGTACATGACTCAGCTAGAGGGCTCCATGGACAATGGGAGCAGCGGAAAGGTGTGCAAGCTTCTTAAATCGATCTACGGGTTAAAGAAAATATCGCGGAGTTGGAACATTTGTTTTGATATGGTAGTCAAAGAGTTTGACTTCATCAAAAACGTAGATGAGCCTTGTATATACAAGAAGGTGGCAGAGAGTAAGGTTGTCTTCCTCGTATTGTACGTAGATGACATACTCTTGATAGGAAATGATGTTCCTATGCTGCACTCGGTCAAGCTCTTCTTATCATAAAGATTATCAATGAATGATCTAGGTGATGCCTCTTACATCTTGGGAATTAAGATCTATAGAGATAGATCTAAACGGATACTGGTGTTCCCGCCAAAAATTTCTGCGCAAAAGAGCCCAAGATATCAAATGGCAGTGATACGCTTATGAAAATGCGAACCAGTATTTTCCGGGCTGTTTTTTGACAAACTCCCGAATGAGAAACAGATAAATTCTGATGGTATCGAAAGAGTCTCGAAAAACCTTTCGATTTGATATATTATGGGCTTCATAATTCATCCGGGATCAAAAGTTATGAGCAAATATGCTATGCACTGTTCCCTGATTAAAAATCAGGAATTACATCAATGAGGTGTCACGTGCTCACACGTGACCAATGGTCACGTGTTGACACGTGATAGTTAAAACAAAAATAAAAAAACAACATAAACCAGCGGCTGTTAAAGGAACCAATTTGGGGGTCACGTGCTCACACGTGACCAAGGGTCACGTGCCAGCACGTGACAGGCTTTGAAAGCCTTACAGTTTAATAGAATTAAAATTATAAATTTCTCTAAAATCTTTCGAAATAGAATTAAAATTCTAAATTTCTCTAAATCTTTCCAAATAGAAAAGGATTATGGGGACCGTTGGATTAAAAATCCAATGGTGATTAAAGATCACCAATTTATGGAAAGATTTGATACAAGGAAAGATTTCCCTAAAATCTCACCAGAAATAACAAACATAATATCTTTGGATTTAAAATCCAACGGTTAATAAAATTCACTGAATGATCTAAAGGATCATATTAATGATGAAAACAAATCAAATCTTTCAATGAGAGATTTGCTAAACAAATTGATTCTTTTCTTTCTCCTATAAATAGGAGCCAAGAAGAGAAGAGAATAGAGGGACATTTTTGGGAGAGAAAAATAGAGAGAGGAGAATTTAATTCTCAAGAGGGAAAAAAAGAAAGGAGAATTTAATTCCCAACAAAGAAAACCCTAGGTGAGAAAAGAAAGGGAATCAAAATTTCAAATAGAGAATTTAATTCTCAAAATCCAAGAGTTTAACTCTTATACAAAAAAGAATTTAGTTCTTCTTCTGGTTGAAGATCTGCACAGAGCACATCTCCCCATAAGTTGAGAATTTAATTCTCACCGGGTCGAGATCCTACCATGCTGATCCTAAACTCAGAAGGGGAATTGAGTTTTGAGAATTTAATTCTCCTAAAACAAAACTAGGGTTTAACCCTAATCAAGAATTTATTTCTTTTACATATCTGGGAATTTAATTCCTTTAAAAAGAAATCAGGGTTTTATCCTAAATAAGAATTTAATTCTTTCACAATAGGAATTTAATTCCTCCAAAATCATAATTAGGGTTTAACCCTACAGAGAATTCAATTCTTAAAAGATCTCTGTTCATGAAAGAACTAGGGTCACGTGCCCCCACGTGACCCCTGAAGAGATCCCCAGAAATGAGAAGGAGGAAAGGTTTGAGGCAATGCCTCACGTGCTCCCACATGACCCCCGAAACACAGAAAGAAAAAGCAAAGGAAATGAAGGTTTTGGGCGCTCTCACGTATCCCCACGTGACCCCTCAGCAAATGCTTTAACAAGTGGCGCACATACCTCCATCACGTGCCAAAACGTGATGCTCGAAAATAAAATAAAAAGTGTTTAACACTTAATTGCAGAACGAAGAAAGGGATCTGGTTCCCCCTTTGGGCGCTCTCACGTGTCCACACGTGACCCCTCTTTCTTTAGTGTTTAACACTAATTTGGGGATTATATTTCCAGTGTTTAACACTAAATTGAAGATTATATTTCCAGTGTTTAACACTGATTGTTTCTAGTGTTTAACACTAAATTGAAGGTTATATTTCCAGTGTTTAACACTGATTGTCTTTTAGTTTTTAACACTAATTTGAGAGTTCTATCTCCAGTGTTTAACACTGTTGTTCTCTAGTGTTTAACACTATTTTTAGCCAAATGGGCTAATTCTCCAGAGGCAAAAGTCCCTCCTCCAAATGAATCTCAGAATTGAGAAAATCAAAGATGAAAATGTTTAGCATTGCTAAATAATATTGGTTTGAACCCAGACAAATGGTTAATGGTCCAACAAGAGCCAATATTTCTAACTTAATTGGACTTAGCCCAAATTGGCCATAAGTCCTCAAATCATCTTGAACTGAGCACATTTGCTCTTTCAACCAACTCATTGGTTCAAGGGTACATCTCTGAACTCTTCTGATATTTGTCGTTGTAATCCTTCAACGTCTTCAGAGAGGTGATGGGTCCCGACAACCATACATCCAATGGACCACCACGTCCCTAAACTGGAATTTGGACCACCATGTCCTTAAACTGGCAATGGACCACCATATCCTTAAACTGGCAATGGACCACTATGTCCCTAAACTGGAACAATAGAGCCCAAATGCTCTTTTGTCGGATCTAAACGATCCTGTTAAGTTGATCTTAGTCTCAAATTGGACTAACGTATCCTTAACAAACGTTTAAGTTGATCTTAGCCTCAAATATGGCTAAAGTATCCTTAAACCAAAACCCCAAACCCAAATCTAAGAAAATACGGATTTGGACTAATCCGCGCCCTACGGGCGACAACATAAATTAGTCTCCGTATACAATCCACGGGTAACCACAAATAAAATAAACACCCACGACACGAAGTGACCAGCTGGAGAAGGAGAAAGTTGTTACCGCGATGCGGTAGCGTAATTAACTGCAGGGGCTTACGCCTGCAGGGAAGAGCGTCCCCACAATCAAAAAACCCTCGAACGAGGGGGGATCTGACG
This sequence comes from Agapanthus africanus, assembly GCA_030015575.1. Classification (NCBI taxonomy): domain Eukaryota; kingdom Viridiplantae; phylum Streptophyta; class Magnoliopsida; order Asparagales; family Amaryllidaceae; genus Agapanthus; species Agapanthus africanus. The sequence goes on from CM057346.1 coordinate 135,626,421, forward strand.
AAATTTGCTACATCGGCTGCATCCGTCTAAACCTTCGATACACGGTGCCATAAATCAACTTGGCATCTTCGGAGAAGTGGACGGATAAAACCAATTAGCATCTGCCCCGAATCTCAGGCAAGACCGTCCATGTCCTGGCCGCCATTCGGAGGGGAACAGATTCTGGCACGCCCGGTGGGACCTCTTCCTCTTTCCACTCCACACTTCGTGTGTCGTGTTCGCGAACGAATCGCGGTTTGCTGTAGTTGCCTGTGGATTCGAGGTACTAATATTTGGTGTCTTGCTCCGTGCAGAAAACAGAAGATCAATGACTTCAAACTGCACTACTTGCAACTGCAACTCTCGCTCCGTCCTTGCTGGAGGAGTGACTTATGGGCCCCAAGCGGCCTCCATCTTCGCTATGCCGGTAGAACAGGTGACTCAGGCCACCACTGGGCTATTCTTCGGGACCATGATCCCACCAATGAGCTTCAATGCCCCATTACCATTGCAAGAAGCTCCGAAGAAGTCGGTCTTCGATCGGCTTACAACTATTGCGGCCCCTCTCAACGGGTCGCCCAAGCCCAGTGCCTCAGCTTTCAGCAAACTGGGCCAAAACTCATGTGGGCCCATGAAGAAGCCTGCAATACCAGAAAAGGTTGTTCCGAAGAGGATAGCCATTCCTGATCCTGAAGTCGTTAAGGCAGCTTCTCCTGCCAAAGGGTCGGTCTTCATAAGACTGACTATTCTCGCGATTTATGTTATCGATCGATTATATGAGATATAGCCGGGTTATCGAATCAAGTGTTGATTCGATAAGTTGATACAAATAATATTAGTCGGTCATATGAGATATAACCGGATTATTAAATCAAGTGTTGATTTAATGATTTAATGTATAATTATATATTTGATATATTAATTTACATTAACTAGTATTAGCTTACTTAAGCATTTCTTTTCTCATTTATGCATTTAATATATATGTGATATATATTAATTGTATTTCTTTTTGTGTCACGCTTGATGCCACATGCTACATGGCTGTATGAGACTCACACCATACTCATGATAATGTGAGATTTATTTATTTAAAGTAAATCCAAATTAGATAGAAAATGGTCACATGGCATGAAGCTTGTGGAAGCTTGTAGATGTATTGACTTAGTCCACTAATTTTGTTTTACTTAAGATATTTATTAATCCAACCATTATCTAAACTCATAGTTAAGTCTCTACATGAGTTATATGAGATATTTCTCACCCATGGTTGCCATTCACTCTCTCATCCATTATTTGCTTCATCTTCATCTTGCTCATGAGAGAGCTCTCTAGGTATTTTAAAGGAGAAGAAAAAGAGTGAGGAAATTAATTCTAAAGTGAGCAAAAAATCCTACTTCATCATCCTCTACTAGATTAGCCATTTAATTTAGGATGTTAGCTTCACTAATCCCACATTAGTGAAAAGGTAGCTTGGGTTAGTGTCTCCTCGACGTAAATCATCTTTGGCCTTGAAGACTTCGTGCAAGTTCATTCCTTTCATCTTGTGGAGCCATTCTTGAGTCCGGAAGATCACTATTTGGAGCGAAGAGACTACTACACGGAGCTATTGAAGTAAAGGACCGGTCTACAAAGGTTGTATTCCTAGTTCACTTAGTTGTAAAGTTGTTTACACTTTGTATTGTCCAAATCTCTAGTTAAGATTCTAGGGTTAGGATTGTTTAGTATGGCAAAATTTTGAAAATGGCGTGGACGATGCCTCCCGAAACCTTGCTGTCGTGCTAGGCATTCCTACATGGGTAACGTGAGACAAGCACACACCAAGCATATGTAGACCGGTGTCCTCTCCTCACCCTAGAGTCGGCGTAACGTGAGACGAGCGAACACCAAGCATAGGTAGACCGGTGTCCCCGCCTCACCCCGGAGTCGAGGTGACATGAGACGAGCGAACACAAGCATAGGTATACCGGTGTCCCCTCCTTACCCCGGAGTCGGGGTGACATGAGACGAGCGAACACCAAGCATAGGTAGACCGGTACTATTACTCCTTCGGATTTGAGTAGGGTTGGAGTTGGGCCGGCCATTTGGGGCTAAGCAGGAAGCTACGCGGCGGCCTTGCGAAAAGGGCTTTGGATTCATGGTGTTGATGGGAAGGAAACTACCCGCCGCGGATGGGCCGAGCAGGAAGCTACCCGGCCGTCTTGTGTTGAGAATTTTGTATCCACAACGTTGTTAGGCAGGAAGCTACCCGCCGTGGATGGGCCGAGCAGGAAGCTGCCCGGCCGCCTCGTGATGGGGACTCTGGATCCACAGTGCTGTTGGGCAGGAAGCTACCCCCACGGATGGACCGAGCAGGAAGCTGCTCGGTCGCCTCGCGATGAGGGCTTTAGATTAGGAATCCACTCATGTGAACTGGTCAACGGGCGGTTGGATCGACATGACTTCAATGTTTGTGCCTCCTTGATTCCCGGTGCTATGTGGCATATGGCGGGTATCTTGAGATACGTGCGGATCTCCTAAAGATATAGTTCGATCTTCCCTGATCCGTGTGAAAGGGAGGGAGCCAACAACTGGGCGCCGTGTGGCAGTGCCCTATCAGGTAGATGTGATACTCCGCATTTCATGCCAAGGCGGGAGAAGATCTCGACCATTGGGGAATTTTCATTGAGGCTATAAGTAGTGGAGCCTTGGTCCTCCTAGGGCACTCCTGTTGACTTTGCGTAGTTCATTTTTCCTTAATGGCTGACCATGAGTACACCATCTGAGATATCGTATCTCATAACGACGTCTACTATTATGACTTTGACCGTTCCGAGACGACATATGAGGCCGTGATAGGTCATCTGGAGTGTCACTGTGGGCATTTGCTACCGCGTCGATCTTCCGTCCTGCAAGTGCTCATTTATGCAATCTGGAGATCCTCCCCCGATCTTTTCGGGACGCTATCTTAGGAAGCTCTAGAGGAGGCCTTTGACAAGATGCACACCGCCCATGAGTTGGGCATGATCTCAAAGAGCAGGAGGGACCGCTCGATAGATATCTTTTGTCTAACCTTCCAACAATGGCCGTTCATTGCTTCATGCTTGGCAGCGGAAGTCCCTGGCGGAACCGTAGCTGCTTGGGTCCAAAGGCATCGGTAGAGAGAGCGATGGGATGCCGCTTGGGCTCGGTTGGAAGATCTCTGCTTCGAATACCACAATCAATGCTTTCTCGATCCTCTTCCTCCTTTACTGTAATAGTTAAGGAATATTTTCCCTTTTCTTTTTGCGTGCAACCGGGCGCTTTTGTAAAGATGGGGAGCCGAGAATACCTCTTATCAATAAAATCTTATCCTTTGTTTAAGAATTTCTCTTCGCTCAGAGTGTCGATCGTAGAAATTTTTCCTTTGCAAACGTGGGTATAAAATTTTATCCTTTATTTATGAATTTCTCTTTGCTCAGAGTGTCAATCGTAGAAATTTTTCCTTTGCAAACGTGGGCATGGGTAGGTAGGTCAGTGCTCCTTATCCATGAGCGAGACTTAGGTAGGCTGCTTGCAGGCGTAGTTATGCCTTTGTGTACTTGGGAAAAGGACTAGCCAAGGAGACCTTTCTCGCCTCTGAGCTAAGTCGGAGATAGTCTGCATGCTCGTGAGAGGGCTTAGGGTTCATGGGTTTGGCCGGACAAGAATCCACCCTTCATGAGCAGATGCGACGAACAGAAGGCTGTCTGTCGACCTCGAGACGGAGTAGGAATCTACTCGTGTGAGGGCTTAGTTCGGAAGTTAAAACAAATTTAAATAGCAGGAAAAGAGAAATCTCATTATTCAAGAGAGTACAAGTTCATCTATACAATTTGAGATTTTCGGCGTTATATGGCCGTGGAAAGATAGGAGGTAGGCTCCTCCGGGTAATGCCTCAGTCACGAGGAAGGGACCGTCCTATATCGGGGAGAACTTGTGCAGCTTCCCTTGGTCTTGAACTCATTTCTTCGTAGGATTAGGTCTCCTATCTTGAATGCTCGATGCTTGACCCGGGCATTGTAATATCGGATTGTCTATTGCTGATATGCGGCCATCCTTATTTGTGCCCGGTCTCTCTTTTTCAATAGAATGTCCAAGTTTCTTTGAAAGGCCGAGACATTGGCCTCGTCGTCGAAGTGCTCAACTCGATAACTAGGAAGGCCGATTTCTGCGGGGACCATTGCCTCCGTGCCATAACAGAGACTGAACGGTGTTTGCCCCGTGGGTGTCTTGGCCTTTCAAAACTAATCATTTTTGAAACCCGACGGAAGCGGAGTTAGTACCTACTTCTCTTTCTTTTCTCTATTCTAAAAACATTCAAAACTAAAGCCCGACGGAAGCAGAGTTAGTCCGACTTCCGATTCGGTTTTCTTTAAAAACTACACTTTTCCTTAACGAAATAAAACCATACTCTTATATGTTGACTAATAAACATTAACAAACTTAATAAAACAAGTTGCACATCAAACTAATCATTTTTGTAACTTTTATTATACTTTTTCAGAAAAATACCATATAATTTAGCTTTGACATAAACCATCATAATTCCTTATTATACCTATAGATAGTTCACGAGGTAATGACCTACCTTCTCACAACACTCATATCTAATATAGCACGATGGAATTTGGGAATATAGATTTGGGAAAACATGACTTTACATATAACTATCTTCAAATTATAAAACCTTTTTTTACAAGAAGCATACGATCTTGAAAGATTTAAAATACAATTTTTTTTAGAAAATGTGATTTCTATTATAAATAAAACTTATATTTTTAATAAATAAATATATATGTAATTAATATCAAAATATCTATTTATAATATTCCACATTTCCAAAATTCAAGAAAAAAACATCCCATTTACAAGAAAATACCATACAATTTCAATATTTCAAATAAATACCTTATACTTTAAAAACTAGGTCATATTCACTAGAAATTTCACATTGAATAAAAGAAACATCTATGAAAACTCTAAAGACGATAATAAAATACTTGAGGTGTGTTTTGAAAATATAACAAAACTATTTTACATAAAACCCCCTCAAGTTATACTAAAATACAATAAGGACCCTAGTAAACATAGGTTTAAGCGGGACCAGTCTCTTGAGCCTCGGGGAGCCGGAAATATGGGTGCTTGCCTATTTAAGGTAGACAACTTAACAAACGGTGTTATCAACACGGTAATTGTCTTTGAAAAAGACACAAATCCTGCGTCCATGTGCAGCAGTTACCGATAGCTCCAAGACATAATTCAGGACATCAATTTCTTTTCTAATTGTCTGACTCTGACCGAGTCTCAATATAATCAATCTGACTTGAATATGATTCAAGTATCAAACTACAATTCAACATGAATCCATGAATCTACATATTCAATCTGTTCAATCTAATCAATCTATATTGACTTACCCGAACCATGGATATATTCCATTTACATGATCATCCATTATATCCGTTCCATTACTGATATCATGGTTTCGGCAAGTCAACCATTTATACAATTTATAATACAAGACAAGACAATACAATCCATACAATCAATACAATCAATACATAAACACTACGGGGTTATAAAGGGGTAGACTAGTACGGAATATGTTAAAGGTGGCATGAGGTGGTCACTTAAGACGTAATTACATCCATGCCGTTGTTCCGTGGTATTATCGACGGGGCCTTGTACCACGGGTTACCAAAGTCCACGGTATAAGTTAGACTCCTCTCGTATACACTGGCATCTTCTGTACCAAGCTATAAATAACTGCGTTAACATAACAACCAACATTATAATAGTTATACTCTCTCTCTGTCTATTCTACTTCTCTCTCATCTTTGGGACTTACCGAGCGATTTGTTCGCTGACGACATTCTCTTTCTTCTTCTTTGGAATGTCGTCAGGTGATTCGGACCTTCAGGAGATCGAGCCCATCTTCGAGGACTTGGATCAGCTAGGCTTCGACCCGAAGCTCTAGTTACTTATACATTTCATTTCAGTATTTTCCATTTATGTTATACCACTGTTTAGGCATTGCTTTCCATTCCATGTATTTACTTTTCAGTTGTATTGTAAAAAGAATGTTTAATAAATAAAGTTGCTGTTCAATTATATCCATTGACATTGTCTCTTGTGCATTTTACTTATATTGCTTAGATACGCTTAGTGTGTTTACTTCAGAGTAAATACGTAGCGGCCTCGTCGTGTCCTCTGCCCGTATATTGGGAAGCGGGACGTGACAACGACTTTTTGTACAGGTTTACCTTGCTCCATACGAACCGATGAGCTTTTATGTGGAGCCGGCATGCTTCGATTTGGTCCTCAGGGAGTACCCCGTCCTTGAGGAACTCCACTCTGGGCTTTCTCCAATCCGGGATATCCCCTTAGATGGTGTAGATCCGGTGTATCACTTCTTTATCTTCGATACTGGGCCGTGGCAGGACTTCGAAGAGTATGTTTCTCTTATGATTGGCCGAATAAGAAGAGGAGAGCTTGCTTAAGGCGTTCGCCTCGGTGTTCAAACTTCGGAGAACCTATTTGTCACGACCCGAAGGTACGGAACGTGACTGGCACTTAAATTACGAAACGTCTCAAGGCGTAACGTAATCTAAGTAAGCCAAAACCCAGAAATCTAAACCGTTAAACAAAAAGACTGAAGGAAAACTTGTTTAAGGAGAATGATATTAAAGTCGCATTAAACATTTTAAAAATATCAAATTTTTCCGAAAATTTCGGCAGAGTCTCCTTTGTAAATACTGGCCCCAAACGGGTACAACACATGAATATACACAAGTAAAGAATAACGGCATCCCCAAGCGGGAGCTAGCTCTTCGCCAAATACGGAATCACAACCACATGCAATATATATATATATATATATATATATATAATAGCGCAAAATAGCATATAAAAGCACGAAAACAAGAAAGCATCACGTCGGCTCAAGTGAGCTCGATCCCAGAGAAACAACACATATACTAATCTCACTGTCACACCTCTAGGTCACATATACAATGGTAGAAACGATAGATGGAGAATACTAGATACAAATAATAATACAAGGTGGAACAAAAGTATCATCGCAACCCACCTACAAGCAAAGCCGTAAGTCCAAGGAAAAGAAGAAGTACGTCCGTCGCTACTATACTAACGGGTCGGACCTGCAAGATACTATGGCACAACGGGGGTGAGTTGCCAACTCGTGAGTAGTAAGTAGCATCAATAAGGCTATCATAAGCATGCACGCAAATGCGTCACATCCTACATATATCAATACGATGCGATGCACTAGTATGAATGCAACATGAATGCATATCAAACACGAAACTTGAATACATATGGTATGAAAAAATATGTATTTGTATCTTAGAAAAACTTCTGTGAAGTAAACTGAAGTGTCATCAATGAAGTCAACAGAAAATCCGTGTCAAGCATCGACAAAAAATATGTATATCCCAACATCTCAATGTCTCGGTATCTGATTGATATGAAAAAGTGTTTGTAGTAATTAACCGCAATCAATAACGGTGTCGCGTGTAGCTAGACCGAGATGAGTACGGGTCGTCCTCTGGGAAACGTGGAACCTTTTATTCTTACTTTAGATGTGTTGAGAAAGAGAGGAGGGATATTGAATTTTGAAGAATGGTTTCTAGATCTACGTTAAGCAAGAATGCAAAAATATAGATCTAGATTATTTTAGGGATGTAGTTAATATAATAAGGGAGCTTGTAGGGTTCGTTAGGATTTAGTAGTTATGGACGATTAATTAAAAGTTACCCTTTTTATCCTTTAATAGATTTAAAACTAGAACGACGGTGATGCGTGTAGATTAAGGTTTCTGGAGGGAAAAGGAATCTCACTCTTAACCCTTATCTCGACACGGAACTCCATTCATATCTAACCTTTACCAAAACAATCATTAATCTAATCTCTAATCGCGGTCGGAACTAACAAAGAATTGTTAGCGCGCCCGATTAGGATGTTAATGATTCTTTTGATAAAGTTCATAAACTTTATAGGACTTAAAAAGGGTTTATGGATGTTCATCATCCATTAGCTACTTTAATCCTACGAACCCTAACAAGCGGAGAATTACTCGCGCAAGTTGGTGTTAGTGTATATGCCCTAGGGGCCATTATTGTATCATACTAGTTTGTATATTACTTAATGGAAGCTTGGGATATTCACATGTATATAACAGTCTTGCTAAACATGGTAGTATGCTACTTGGTTTTTTCTATCTTAATATGTGAGTATACGTATTGATAGAGCTCTTAGGATCTTGCTTGACTACCAGCGTTGTGATGGCAGTCACACTAGTGGGGGCTGGGTAGTCTACAAGCACATCCTTATTCAGGTCCCTAGTCGTTGGATTATCGAGACAGGGCATCGATACTCCGGAGTAGACTAGTGTGTACGCTTCTCATCCCAGTTGGGGAGATGGTCTGTCCCACAGCCGTCAGTACGTCGTACTGGAGATAGTATGCAGGTGCTCGTTAGGTTACGGGTACACCGGACAGGACTCACAGGGAACTGTTGGTTGGTTTTATACCAGTCGTCAGTGAACAGTTCCCAGGTGACATGAGTACAGCATAGTCCGCAGACTTGACACTGCTACATCGCCTCGAGTGTGTCCCACTGTTCTTAGATTGCTACCCTACCACGGCTCAAAGGAGTCGTGCAAACAGGTATCAGTTGGGTGCAGTCCCGAGCACTTGGAGGCAGTGGCGGTTAGACATGATTCGTCTCTCCTGGTATTGGGGGTTGATATCGCGCTGTGTCAGAGAGCCATTACGCAAAGTCCCTGGCCAGGGCAAGCGAGATTTGCTGGTAGGTTCCAGTAGTTTCTCAGGGTGTAATGGGCTTCCCTCCGACACGACTTATACCGCTATTAGGGGACTGACGCTTGCCGCCCCCCTAGGTCCGATATGCGATAGTCTTAGACGAATGGACCGGACTGTATGGAGATTGTCACATCAGACTCAGTAGGAGTTCGGATGGGTTTCCTCATCGGACTTCTTATCGACATCTACCTGGGGACCGTTACGTACAGGTAGTGCCGCTTGCGGTCTGTGGTTAAACCCACTGCCAGCGTAGTAGTCGATTCTCTAGAGTCCCACACAGAGAGTTTCCCTACTCCAGGCGAAACGATATAGAGGTCGTATGGTTTTACGACAAGGGTTCGGACGCATACGTGTGTTTACGCACGTACGACTTTCGGACAGTTTTTACCAGTCGGCTTTGGTTTAAGCCAGTTACTGGTATCCGGTTATTGGATTTATACAGTCTAAAGTTTTTCCGTATTTTTACGGAAAGGAGGGGCGTTCTCGTAATTGCGCGAGAAGCTTCTAGAAGGTGGTGACTAAGGGGGTTTAGGTGGCATATACAATGAATGTGATTAGTGAGTCATATAGATGATTCATCCATGTCATTAATGCATCATAAATGCTTAATGACTCATGGAGATGAATCATCACTAGATATTATCAAGCATGGTTGTTAAATTGATTTATTTTCTTTTCTTGATAAAAAGAAATGCTTGATATATATTATCATAACTCATTATTCTCACTTCATTATTATCTTCACCTTCTCTCTCCTCAAGCTCTCCCTCTTCAAACCCTAATCCTCCCCTCTCATGTGTTGAGTACAAGGATTAGTTAGACTTATTAAACCATAACCCTCACTCTATTTCACCTAGCTTCTTTGATTAGCACTTAAAGAAGTTTAGTTGCCTCAAGTTTAGAGGCTAAGCTTGGAGTAAAGCTCTCGGGTGGATCGTCTGCTACTTCGAGAAGGCCGAGGAGGAGGTGGAGTTCGTAAAGACGAAGGACACGGTTCTTTAGGTATAATCCCTTTACATAGTAGTTGTTAACTTCTATGTTTGATGTTAGTTATCGTTTAGCTTCGATTCATGCGGTTAGTCGATGTTTAGCATTAAAACAAGATCGTTTTTCATATTTCCGCCTCCCCGCTACTCGTGGGGTGTTGTACATCGACTTACAGTGGTATCAGAGCCTCGCTAAACAATAAATAACTTACTTGCAAATTTGTATGAATTTCGAACGGAAAAAACGAAACCGGAAAAGCCCGAAATCACAAGTTTCTGTCGATTTTTAAATGAAGTCCAAAATTTTTTCAGGGAGGTTCAGAAAGCTTGAAAAGACAGTAGAAGAATACCCAAGAAAATTGGGCCCCTGAATCGCCTAAAGCGCCGCGGAACCGCGGCGGATCCCACAGATTCACCGCGATTCCGCCGCCGAGTTGGCGATTCAGGAACCCAATTTTCCTGTGTTGCTTCTCTGTGATATTTGGTATTTTCTGGAAGTTTTTATTTTTGCTCAGGTTTCAGATTTACAGAGAAGTATTGGAGCAAAATTAAAAGTGTTTAATCGATCAAAATTATACAGTATTTGCTTGTTGGATTATATCTGTGTTTGTATAATGTGTTCGTAAACCTCCCCTAACTGCTAGTATGTCGGTTGGCAGGGGGTTGCATATTTCTGTAATGGTTTTTATTGTTTGTGGATATGAACTGTGTTGGACTGTTGTGATGTATAGCCGGGGTTATGTGATGGGTTGTTATTTAATTCATTTGATGTAAATGTAATTTGTTGTGATATTATTTTGCGGGGCACATCCAGGTTGCGGTTGTAGCCACCGTTGTATTATTTCATTTTACTGTTTTTGCTCCTAGGACAGACCCAAGGTGGGGTACACAAACTGCCGGCCGGGTAGTTTGCCGTACCCGTTGGGGTCTTGGTTGGGGTAATGGCTATTCATCACAACTGTGTAATCCGTCTTTTGTTGCAGGCTCAAAACAAACACGGATTGCTTGCAAATCCAATAAAGTTCATCGGTGATCTGGAATGCATATTATTGCGTCTGACGAATGTACAATATCTATATATGATACCTATTTAGACGTCACTTATGTTTTACACCCGCGCTAGCCCACCCCCGCTCTGTCGTTAGTTAAGTAACCTAACGGGTGATGACGGGACCCCGTGGCGAATGCGGATGGCATAAGAGGACGTTGTATTTTCGTTGTTTTCTGCAATGATAGGTTAATGATGGGACGCATTATTTATAATGCAAAGAAAATAAACCAAAAAGTTTAATCGTTGGAACAATTTAAAAGAAACCACTCGGTTAATTTTAAAAACATATATTTTTAAATGCGGAGCTTTAACCACTCCTTTTAAAAGCTATCAGGTTCCTTCGGTTATATCAAGTTCACTACGTTCACGGTTTCGCCAAAACCATTCGTAGCCCTCCGTCATTTCATCTGGGTATTCAGTAGTATTCAAGCTATGTATTTTGACCTAACGCCAAGGCATAGTGTTTGGTAGCTACATTTGTTGCATAGATAGATGAGTTAGTTTGGGACAGTCGTATTATCATTTTGGCCGAACATCAAGGATATATACGGATGGGTTCAAATTGACAAGATAATGATGGGTAGAACTTGACATGTGACTTATGACATTTTGACCTAACGCCAAGGTCATAAGAGCATGGGGCAGAAAAATATATATCGGGAATTTCTAAAGAAACTGAAATTTGCAAAGAGTTGCATACCATTTGGAGTTTGATGAATGTTGGTAGGATTCCTTCAACATTATCATACAATGATATTTGGATCCCGATCCTACTATGAGTATATGCTACTTATCAGGAGATTCGTCACTTAACGATCAATGCTATAAACCAAGTAGGTGTCAAGAAAGGTGTCAGCGGGGTTACGCCCCCAGAGAAAAGAGGTTATTTAATTAAGGAACTTCGCGAAAGCGTTGGAAAACCTCCCTCGAAGTATCGACACTAGCCTGGCTGAACGGTTAAGCAAGAATTGTACAGTGAGAATAGTCCTGGCTAATTCTTCTTTTATGGTTTAAGGAAGGATTCGAGAAACAGTGGGAGCCATCCAGTTTAGATAAACTAAAAACCACTCTAAACTTGCAAGAGCATCATGCTAAAGAGTTTTCTTCTCTCTCTCCTAATTGCAGCGACCCTGAAAATGACTGGACTTAAGTTACTTTTAGAGAAAAATATACTGACAGGGCCAAACTATAAAGATTGGCTGCAGAATGTCAAAATGGCTTTGACTTATGACAAATTGGGGTACGTCCTCACCGCTACGGCACCTATTGTCCCTGGTCCCAAATCCAGCAATGCGGATAAGGAAATCCGCAAAACCTGGGATTTAGATTGCGCGAAAGCCAAGTGCATCGTGCTTGCCTCGATGAACAATGAACATCAGAGGAGGCATGAGGATATAGAACTAGATGGCATATTTCTCCATACAAAGGAACTTTATGGAGAGCAATCTCGTATAGCAAGATACGAGACCTCTAAGAACTTATTTCGAGCGAGGTTGGCTGTCGGATCATCGGTAGGAGAACATGTCCTAAAGATGATCGGCTATATTGAAGAGCTCGCAGACCTTGGGATGACTCTGGATAATGAGCTCTATACAGACCTTATTCTCCAGTCCCTTCCTCACACCTGCGCCCAGTTTATCCTGAACTTCAACATTCAAAGAAAAGAAGTTGAACTTCCGGAACTCCTGAACATGTTAAGGAGTGCAGAGGGCACCTTGCAGAAGACAAGGGAAACACCCGCTATGTTTGTTAGCGGTGCATCTTCTTCCGGGTCCAAGGCTAGGGCCAAAGGAAGGAAGAAGAAGGCCGCCACCAAACCTAGAGGAGGTGTTAGTAAGATGGGAGGGAAGGGAAAGAAAAAGTTTGCGGTACCGGTAGTTGGCCAGGATGAGTGCTTTCATTGTTACAGGAAAGGGCACTGGAAGAAGGATTGCAAGGCGTGGAACGCCAAGAACCAGGAACCGAAGCAAGCTGTGGCTTCGACTTCAGGTGTGTTTGTAATTGAGAATTGTCTGTCGATCAACTCTACTTCCTGGGTATTGGATACCGGATTAGGATCTCATATTTGCAATTCATTGCAGGCACTGAGAAACCGTAGAGTGCTGAAGGAAGGTGATATGACCCTAAAGGTTGCTAACGGAGCTAGCGTGGGAGCTGCGTCCGTCGGGGATTATCACCTAGGATTGACAAGTGGACACATTTTAGTTTTACATAACTGTTTTTTTGTACCAAGCTTAACGTGTAATATCATATCAGTTTCCTTGTTATCAAATAAAGGTTATGATTTCACGTTTGTAAGAGATGTTGTTAACATCCACCTTAATCATGGTTTGATTGGGTCCGGTACACTAAATAACGGTATATATGTTTTAAACCAACTCCAAATTTTCAATGTCCAGAACACACTTAAAAGAAAGTCTCCAGATTTAAATAAAGCTTTCTTATGGCATTGTAGACTGGGTCATATCAATGAGAGAAGGTTGACTAAGTTACATAGAGAAGGATATTTGGACTCGTTCGAATATCAAACTTATGACACTTGTCAATCTTGTCTCAAAGGAAAGATGACAAAGACTCCATTTACTGGACAAGGAGTAAGAGCGAGCGAGCTCTTAGGACTCATACACAGTGATGTATGTGGTCCAATGTCTACGCATGCAAGAGATGGTTTTTCCTATTTCATTACTTTCACGGATGATTACTCAAGATACGGATTTATTTATCTGATGAAACATAAATCCGAGGCTTTTGTGAAATTCCAAGAGTATAAGAATGAAGTAGAAAACCAAACCGGCAAAAGTATCAAGACACTTAGATCTGATCGAGGTGGTGAATACTTGAGTGCCGGGTTCCTAGGTTACCTAAAAGAGAAAGGAATTCTCTCTCAGCTTACTCCTCCATACATTCCACAGCACAACGGTGTATCGAAGAGACGGAATCGAACCCTATTGGATATGGTACGATCCATGATGAGTAATGCTGAGTTACCGCGATCTTTTTGGGGTTATGCGCTAGAATCAGCAGCATATCTTTTGAACATGGTTCCTACCAAGACTGTGCCTACCACTCCATATCAGATATGGAGCGGGAAGAAACCCCATCTACAGTATATAAAGATTTGGGGATGTCCAGCTTTTGTTAAAAAGCAGCATGTGGACAAGCTCGAGGCACGATCAGTAAAGTGTAAGTTTGTGGGATATCCAAAGAACTCCAGGGGATATCTATTCTATTACGCAGAGGAACAAAAGGTATTTGTTTCTCGTAATGCCCATTTTCTAGAACATCAGTTTTTAGAAAAGGAATCAAGTGGGAGCGAAATAGAACTGGAAGAAATTTCAGAACCACAAACTAATACTGAAAGTTTGGTAGAACCGGTAGTTCAAGAAGAACAGGACATTCCCGCACCCCTCCGCAGGAGTAGTAGGCCGTCTCATCCGCCTGAGAGATACTACGGTTTTCTCATAGATGGGGATAGAGAGGATTGCATCATAGATGATGATGAACCTACTGACTTCCAGCAGGCCATCCAGAGCGGCGACTCGGTACGATGGCTAGATGCAATGCGGACCTAAATGGAGTCCATGTACACCAACAAAGTATGGACTTGGACTTTGCTCCAGATGGGGTAAAACCCATAGGATGCAAATGGATCTTCAAGAAAAAGATTGGTGTAGATAGACAGGTGGAAACCTATAAGGCTAGACTTGTTGCAAAGGGTTTTCGTCAAAGACCTGGTTTGGACTATGAAGAAACTTTTTCTCCAGTGGCTATGCTCAAATCCATTCGGGTCCTTCTTGCTATTGCTGCCTTCCATGATTATGAAATCTGGCAGATGGACGTAAAGACGGCTTTTCTGAATGGAAATTTAGAAGAGTGCGTCTATATGGATCAGCCAGAGGGTTTCAATCAGAGTGGGAGCAGCGGGAAAGTATGCAAGCTGCTTAAATCCATTTATGGACTAAAGCAGGCATCGCGGAGTTGGAACATCTGTTTTGATGAAACAGTCAAAGAATATGACTTTATCAAAAATCCAGATGAACCGTGCATATATAGTAAAGTTGTAGCCAGAAGTGTCGTATTCCTCGTCTTGTACGTGGATGACATTCTATTGATAGGAAATGACATTCCTATGCTACAATCTGTCAAAGGATTCTTGTCACACAGGTTCTCCATGAAAGACCTGGGTGATGCCTCTTACATTCTGGGGATCCGGATCTATCGTGATAGATCCAAGAGGATGTTGGGACTTTCGCAGTCCAGGTATATCGACACTGTACTGAAAAGATTCAGTATAGAAGATTCTAAGCGCGGTAATCTACCGGCTTGTCACGGAATCACCCTCTCCAAAGATATGTCTCCCAAGACTGATTTGGAAAGGGAACGCATGTCTATTATACCCTACGCTTCTGCGGTAGGCTCTATAATGTATGCGATGTTGTGCACCAGACCAGATGTAGCTTACGCACTGAGCGTGGTAAGCCGGTATCAGTCAGACCCAGGAGAGAAGCACTGGATAGCAGTAAAGAACATTCTCAAGTACCTGAGAAGGACTAAGGAGATGTTCTTGGTTTAAGGCGGAAAAGACCTCAGGTTGGAGGCCTTTGCTGATTCCGGCTTCCAGAGTGATAAGGACGATTCCAAGTCCATGTCGGGTTATGTCTTTACCCTCAATGGAGGGGCGGTGTGCTGGAAGAGCTCCAAGCAGGACACCGTTGCTGACTCGATGATGGAAGCGGAGTATATAGCTGCTTGCGATGCCGCAAAAGAAGCAGTCTGGATGAAGAAGTTCCTAACAGAACTTCAGGTGGTTCCTACCATAGTTGATCCAATACCTCTGTATTGCGACAACAACGGAGCTATAGTTTTAGCAAAGGAACCAAGGTCCCATCAAAAGTCCAGACACATCTTAAGGCGGTATCACCTGATCAGGGAGATCATTGATCGTCAGGAGATTGAGGTTCGGAGAGTTGCTTCTGAAGAGAACATTGCTGATCCATTCACAAAGGCCCTACCTCAGATTCAGTTCGAGAGGCTACTCGAGATCATCGGTCTTTGATATGCCAGTACATGGCCCTAGTGCAAGTGGGAGATTGTTAGTGTATATGCCCTAGGGGCCATTATTGTATCATACTAGTTTGTATATTACTTAATGGAAGCTTGGGATATTCACATGTATATAACAGTCTTGCTAAACATGGTAGTATGCTACTTGGTTTTTTCTATCTTAATATGTGAGTATACGTATTGATAGAGCTCTTAGGATCTTGCTTGACCACCAGCGTTGTGATGGCAGTCACACTAGTGGGGGCTGGGTAGTCTACAAGCACATCCTTATTCAGGTCCCTAGTCGTTGGATTATCGAGACAGGGTATCGATACTCCGGAGTAGACTAGTGTGTACGCTTCTCATCCCAGTTGGGGAGATGGTCTGTCCCACAGCCGTCAGTACGTCGTACTGGAGATAGTATGCAGGTGCTCGTTAGGTTACGGGTACACCGGACAGGACTCACAGGGAACTGTTGGTTGGTTTTATACCAGTCGTCAGTGAACAGTTCCCAGGTGATATGAGTACAGCATAGTCCGCAGACTTGACACTGCTACTTCGCCTCGAGTGTGTCCCACTGTTCTTAGATTGCTACCCTACCACGGCTCAAAGGAGTCGTGCAAACAGGTAGCGGTTGGGTGCAGTCCCGAGCACTTGGAGGCAGTGGCGGTTAGACAGGATTCGTCTCTCCCGGTATTGGGGGTTGATATCGCGCTGTATCAGAGAGCCATTACGCAAAGTCCCTGGCCAGGGCAAGCGAGATTTGCTGGTAGGTTCCAGTAGTTTCTCAGGGTGTAATGGGCTTCCCTCCGACACGACTTATACCGTTATTAGGGGACTGACGCTTGCCGCCCCCCTAGGCCCGATATGCGATAGTCTTAGACGAACGGACCGGACTGTATGGAGATTGTCACATCAAACTCAGTAGGAGTTCGGATGGGTTTCCTCATCGGCCTTCTTATCGACATCTACCTGGGGACCGTTACGTACAGCTAGTGCCGCTTGCGGTCTGTGGTTAAACCCACTGCCAGCGTAGTAGTCGAGTCTCTAGAGTCCCACACAGAGAGTTTCCCTACTCCAGGCGAAACGATATAGAGGTCGTATGGTTTTACGACAAGGGTTTGGACGCATACGTGTGTTTACGCACATACGACTTTCGGACAGTTTTTACCAGTCGGCTTTGGTTTAAGCCAGTTACTGGTATCCGGTCATTGGATTTATACAGTCTAAAGTTTTTCCGTATTTTTACGGAAAGGAGGGGCGTTCTCGTAATTGCGCGAGAAGCTTCTAGAAGGTGGTGACTAAGGGGGTTTAGGTGGCATATACAATGAATGTGATTAGTGAGTCATATGGATGATTCATCCATGTCATTAATGCATCATAAATGCTTAATGACTCATGGAGATGAATCATCACTAGATATTATCAAGCATGGTTGTTAAATTGATTTATTTTCTTTTTTTGATAAAAAGAAATGCTTGATATATATTATCATAACTCATTATTCTCACTTCATTATTATCTTCACCTTCTCTCTCCTCAAGCTCTCCCTCTTCAAACCCTAATCCTCCCCTCTCATGTGTTGAGTACAAGGATTAGTTAGACTTATTAAACCATAACCCTCACTCTATTTCACCTAGCTTCTTTGATTAGCACTTAAAGAAGTTTAGTTGCCTCAAGTTTAGAGGCTAAGCTTGGAGTAAAGCTCTCGGGTGGATCGTCTACTACTTCAAGAAGGCCGAGGAGGAGGTGGAGTTCGTAAAGACGAAGGACACGGTTCTTTAGGTATAATCCCTTTACATAGTAGTTGTTAACTTCTATATTTGATGTTAGTTATCGTTTAGCTTCGATTCATGCGGTTAGTCGATGTTTAGCATTAAAACAAGATCGTTTTTCATATTTCCGCCTCCCCGCTACTCGTGGGGTGTTGTACATCGACTTACAGTTGGGAGAAAAAGTGATGGAAAGAAATTGCACAATTAAACTACGAAGAAATAGAATAAGAAAAAGAAAGCTACCTTTATTAATCAACAATATTCATTACACTTGAATCCTTAGAAAATGATTACAATTTCTAGTTGCTTCTCGATCTCTTCTAAGGAGGTGGACGAACAGTTGATGATCAGCCTGGATGCGTGAGCCGTCTTGGACTTCGTGATCTCGTCGGCTTGATGATTTTTCCAAGAGTTTCTCGATCCCTATTTATAGTCCAAAGCCAGAAACCTTTGCTTCCAAATTAGGTAAAATTCAGCAGCGATTCACCACAAAAATTTTCAGCCTCTATCTCCTAAATCTTGCCGCGGATCCGCGGCCCAAGGGGGGTATGGCCGTGGATCCGCGGCCATTTAATCTCGGCCGTTCATCATTTTCTTGGGGCTCTGTCTTTGTGATGTTTGGCGATCCTTGGAACCTTTGTAACATGAAAATCTTCTAGTGGTTGCTACCAGACTTGGTCTCCAAGTTTTGCTTTCTTAATTAGGCAAGTTTTCTTTAACAACTTGATTTCTTGGAAAAATTCTGCACAACAACTTGGAAAGATTCTGCACAACAACTTAAATAATATTTAGAAGACTTTGTTCTACTAGGATTTGGTCAATGATATTATTTGCATACATTTTCCTACCAAATGCTGATTATAATATATCAACACATGGAAAATATTATTTTTACAGATAAACCCTCATATGTATGATATATTATAATAAAGACCTTTTTTAATATGAAAATAGTAGGAAAAATGTAATAACAAATGTGCAGTTTTATCAACTTAACAGTATCTCAATATCTCAATATCTCAATATCTCGATGTCTCAATATCTCAATATCTCGGGCTCCGTCAGTCCGGATCGGCCCATACTATTAAATCTCACGACTACGGTCGGTATCCTCCGGATATCCGCCGCGTCAACAGTAATCGGTCGGTAGTGCTCTCCTGCCAGGCTCATCGTCATCCCCACGAAACACACTTGCCCCGGGGTACCATATCGGGTCCACCATGTACCCGCAGACGGTGCATCGCCCTCCTCGAATCGGGTATATATGATACAGCTCAATAACCGAGAAAACTCATGGTGGACGCCACACACATCATATCATGTGAGAGGGGTCATGAAGGTACTTGCCGATCCAGAATGACTGTCGGCTGTTCGGTGAAAAAAAGATCACACTCCAGCCGGATCGTTATATGCTGTATCACGTGAGTGGGGTGTTTCCTGATTTAAAATCAGGAAAGCCTACGGAAGAGGCATCAGGTGCTAGCACGTGACCAGCAGTCACGTGTTGGCACGTGACATTCAATAGCAGCGGTGAAGGCACATCAGTTCCATGATCAAATCAAAGAAAAGGCTCTAGAAAGGGTCACGTGCTCACACGTGACCAGGGGTCACGTGTTGGCACGTGACGGTTGAACAGCGGCTAGAAAACAGAGCGCAGAAAGCAGAAGAAGGCTCGTTCCGGGGGTCACGTGCCTACACGTGACCAAGGTTGACGTGCCTACACGTGACCAAGGGTCACGTGGTCACACGTGACCGGCTTGCAAAGCCTCTCTATTTAACAGAATTAAATTCTGAAAGGCAATCAAATCTTTCCAAAGGAGAATGATTATTTGGAACCGATTGGATTAAAGATCTAAAGGTGATTAAATATCACCTATTTTATGGAAAAATCTTGAACTTGGAAAGATTTCCCCTTTAATTCTAACCGAAATAACAAAATAATTTCTCTGGATTTAAAATCCAATGGTGAATAAAATTCACCTAATAATCCAAAGGTCCAGATGAATGATGAATGTAAATCAAATCTCTCAATAAACAAATCAAATCTCTCAATGAAAGATTCACTAAAACTAATTAATTCTGCTCCTTCTCCTATAAATAGGAGCCAGGAAAATACAGAAAAAGGGACAGAGAGACTTAGAGAGAGAGAAATATAGAGCCTTGAGACTTTGGAAGAATTGGATCTTCTGCAGAAGAAAACCTTAGGTAAGAAGAAAGAGAATTTAATTCTCAAAAGAGTTTAACTCTTATATTAAAAAGAAGAACTTAGTTCTCTCTTTAGTAGAGGATCTGCAAAGTGCACATCTCCCCATGAATTGAGAATTTAATTCTCATTGGGTTGAGATCCTGCCATGCAGATCCAAAGCATAGAGAGGGAATGGAAGTTTGAGAATTTAATTCTCATAGAATTATAGGAATTTAATTCCTTTGAAACAGAATTAGGGTTTAACCCTATGTTATAGGAATTTAATTCCTTCAAAATGAACAGAACCAGGGTTTAACCCTAATTAAGAACTTAATTCTGTCAAAATAACAGGAATTTAATTCCCTTAAGAAAGAAGAAATTAGGGTTTCACCCTATGACAGAACCTAATATGGGAATTCAATTCTCACAGTATATAAATTAGGGTTTAACCCTATCTAAGAGTAATTCTTTAAAAGAAAGGGGGAATTTATTTCCTCTAAAGTTATTATTAGGGTTTAACCCTATGATATAACTCAGTTCTTCACATATATGAGGAATTTAATTCCTACAGAAAAATCAGAGTTCAACTCTATCTAAGAATATAATTCTTCAGAAAAAAATGGGGATTTAATGAAGAATTTAATTTTTTAAAAAAAAATGCAAAGAAGCAGGGTCACGTGCTACCACGTGACCCCTGAAAAGCTCCAAAGGGGAGGGCGCCCTCACGTGCTACCACGTGACCCCTCTTGCCTTAGTGTTTAACACTAAATTGGAACTTCTGAATCCAGTGTTTAACACTGATTTGCCTTAGTGTTCAACACTAATTGAAGAACTTTATTTGCAGTGTTTAACACTGAATTTCTTAGTGTTTAACACTAAATTAAATCTCTGTTAACAAAGTTTAACATTAATTTTCTTAGTGTTCAACACTAAATTAAAATCCCCGTCACCAGTGTTTAACACTGATTATCTTAGTGTTTAATATTAATTTGAGATCTCTGTTGCCTGTATTTAACACTGATTTGTTTTAGTGTTTAACACTAATTTGAAAGCCATGTTGCTGGTGTTTAACACTAACTATCTTTTAGTGTTAAACACTAACTTGTCAATCTCATTCTCAGTGTTCAACACTGATTGGTCTTTAGTGTTTAACACTAACTTTAGCCCCATTGGCTAAGTGTCTAGAGGCAAAGCCTCTCCTCTAATGGACCAACAGAAAGTCAATATGCTAAACATGATTGGACTTAGCCCAAGATGGCCATAAGTCCTCAATTCAAATTCAACTGGGCTAATGGGCTCATAACATAATTAATTGGTCTTGGTCCTAAACTGGGTCAAAGACTGTTTAATCTACCTTGGTTACAGGGTACATCTCTTCACTCCTTTGATATTTGGCGTTGTAATTCCTCAACGTCTTCAAAGAGGTGACGGGTCCCTATGACCACACATTGATACGGACTGTGGAGTCCTTAAATCCATGGACTATGATGTCCTTAACCTTGATCGGGATGTCTTAAAACTAATATCAGACTGTGGGGTCCTTAAACCCATGGACTATGATG
Organism: Agapanthus africanus; assembly: GCA_030015575.1. Classification (NCBI taxonomy): domain Eukaryota; kingdom Viridiplantae; phylum Streptophyta; class Magnoliopsida; order Asparagales; family Amaryllidaceae; genus Agapanthus; species Agapanthus africanus. Next base: position 135,647,845 of record CM057346.1, read on the forward strand.
TCCTTAACCTTGACCGGGATGTCTTAAAACTAACATCGGACTGTGGGGTCTTTAAACCCATGGACTATGATGTCCTTAACCTTGACCGGAATGTTTTAAAATTAACAACGGACTATGACGTCCTTAACCTTGACCGGGATGTCTTAAAAATAACATCGGACTGTGGAGTCCTTCAATCCACGGACTATGATGTCCTTAACCTTTACCGCAATGTCTTAAAACTAACATTGGACCGCAATGTCCTTAAACTACCTATTGACCGCAATGTCACTAAACTAAACAACAGGGCTCCCTTAATTGCTCTATTGTTGGATCTAAACGATCCCGTTAAGTTGATCTTAGTCTAAAACTACACTGACGTATCCTTAACAAACATTTAAGTTGATCTTGGTCTCCAATGAGACTAACGTATCCTTAAACCCAAACCCCCAAACCCAAATCTAAGATAATACGGATTTGGACTAGTCCACGCCCTACGGACGACGACATAACTCAGTCTCCGTATACAATCCACGGGCAACTAAACACAAAATAAACACACACGACACGAAGTGACCATCTGAAGAAGGAGAAAGTGGTTACCGCAATGCGGTAGCGTAATTAACTACAGGGGCTTGCACCTGCAGGGAAGAGCGTCCCCACAATCAAAAACCCCTCAAGCGAGGGGGAATCTGACGAAGTCTGCTACATCGGACGCATCCGTTAAAACCTTCGATACACGGTGCCATAAATCAACTTGGCATCTTCGGAGAGGTGGACGGATAGCACCAATTAGCATCTGCCCCGAATCTCAGGCAAGACGTCCCTGTCGCGCCGTCATTCGGAGGGGAACAGATTCTGGCACGCCCGGTGGGACCTTTTCCTCTTTCCACTCCACACTTTGTGTGTCGTGTTCGCGAACCAAACACGGTTCGCTAATGGTTGCTCTTGGGTTTCAAGGTACTAAGATTTGGCGTTTTGCTTATTGTAGAAAGCAAAGAATCAATGGCTTCCACTTGTGCGAAATGCTCCAACTGCAACTGCAACCGGCGCTCTGCCTTGCCAGGAGTTATAGCCTACGGACCCTAAGCTGCTTCACTGTTCACAATGCCCGTGGAACAGGTCACTCGAGCCACCACAGGGTTGTTCTTTGGGACCATGCTCCCGCCAACGAGCTTCACCGCTCCTGTGCTGACACCGGAAGCTCCCAAGAAGTCGGTCTTTGATCGGCTTACACCTACCGCGGCCCCTCTTAACGGGTCGCTCAACACAAGCGCCTCGGCCTTCTCCAGACTGGGCCAGAGCTCCTGTGGACCCGCAATGGGGCCTGCAATCCCAGAGAAGGTTACTCCTAAGAAAATAACCAATCCTGCTCCTGAAGTCATCAAGGCGGCTTCTCCTTCCAAAAAGTCGGTCTTTACAAGATTGACTGCCCCAGCTCCCGCTCCTGCTACCCAAAGGATATCAGTCTTTAACAGGCTGACACCAGCTGCGACCCCCCACATACACAGGGGGCAAGATGAGGCTATCACCATCAGCGAGCCGATGCCATCAGCACGACACGCTCGACGTCGTTATTGGCGCCGAGTGAGGAAGGCTGGAGGCAACTCCCCTTCTGGGCTAACTCCTCCAGCCCCGATGGCAGAAGTTAATGCTGCTGTTCCAACTGGGAACAGCTTTGAGATGCTAAATAAGGTGCGTAGGAATTCTCCCACCGTGGTGCTAAAGAGGTCTCCCCCTCCGCTGAAAAAGGCTGTAGAAGTAAAGCCAGAACAGCCCTAATCTCCTCAACGGCTGTCCTCCCAAATCTATAAAGTCTGGCGGCAGACCCGAGACTCGGTGATCGATCCAAATTTCTCCCGCCAGCACAAGAAGCTGAAAATCCAACAGGAAGTCAGTCATCAGGCTAAGCCACAAAAAGCTGTCTGGGTGCCTACCTCAACGGTCCCCTCAACTTCCACTGCTCATAAAAAGAGGAGGCTGGAGAAGATCCTCGGGTCTGCAACTAGAGCTAAAAGCGCTGAGCCCAGACACCCTAGGTCTGGGGGCATGATGGTCCATACTGTATACACGGCGTCGGGGAAGGAAGACAGCCATGCGTCTACAGGTCATGGACCGCTTACACGGTCGGTGATCAAAGCTCAGGAGCAATAGCAGAAGCTCCAGGAAATGATGACCGCAATGGCCACGCTTACTGGGCCAAAAGAAAGCCCCGAGGCATCCTCGGATCAGCAACAAGAACAGGAAACCGACGCCGAATTCCTCCAGAGGATATTGGAAAAGAAAGATAAAGAGGCTGCGGAACAAGCGGCCAATATAAAGCAAATAGCCCATTTGTTTCAAGACATGGTTGGGATGATGATTCAACAAGATCCTCCCGCTGAAGATCCCCCGACCATCCTCGAAGATGATAGAGGGGAAACGTCTAATCCACCACCGGCTCTCTCAACGGCCAAGGAGGAGACAATCTCTAAGGATGACTTGAACGACTATATAGCCCAGCAGATCCGGGTTCATCATGCGACTGAGGCAGCTGGTCAAGTCATGAAAACGGGGCGACCGTATCCGAGCTGGTATGACCAAATCAAATATCCGTCGGGTTATACAATACCGAAATTCCATGTGTATAAGGGGACCAGCAATCCCCACCAACATGTTGCCCAGTTCAGGGCCCTTTGCGGTAACACTGACGGTGATGATAAACTGTTGCTTCGCCAGTTCGTGGGCAGCTTATCAGAAACAGCGTTCGAATGGTATTCGGAACTCCCGAATGATTCTATTAAGACGTTCGCTGAAATGGAGTTGCTATTCACTCAGCGATTCGCAAACGCCAGCGAACGCACTCCAATAATGGCATTGATTAATGCCAGGGTGAAACCAGGCGAAACGTGGGTCCAGTATGCTATACGCTGGCGAAATTTGTGGTCAAAATGTGAGCAACGCATTGAGGAAGCGCCCGCGGTGGGCATGTTCGTGGGAACCCTAGACCCTCATGTAACTATCTCCCAGTTCATGATGTTCTTTAAGCCGACCACATTTCAGGCTTTGATCGACAAGCTGGCCCAGATGGACCAGATGGGTCACAGACCGTCTCCCCCGAAGCCAGAACCCCGGAATGACAAGGGTAAAGGGAAGACAACCTTCGTCGCGAATGCTCAGCAGCAACCCAATGCCTTAAAGCTGGCGGATCAGCTGGAAGAAAGACGGCGGTATTATAATGAGAAGATGAAGCGTCCCTACTCGTTCCCGCGGGACAAGACGAAACGGTTATTCGAGCTGGCAGTACGCAACAGGCTTATAAACTTGCCAAATCCGAGGCGACCGCCACAACCCACTGAGATGAATAACCCCAACTACTGCCCTTACCATCAAACGGTAAGCCATCCGATTGAGGACGATTGAAGATCAATACCTCCAGGGAAAGTTCGCACTGTCCGAAAAGTGGAAGGTGAACCCGCCACAACCGCATACTCCTAAGAAAGTAGATACACCGGGGGCAGCCTGTTCCTTTATTGAAGAAGCTCCATGGGAGGTCGTGCTGTCGGCTAAAACCAAAAAGATGCTGAGCGAGCTCCAAACATGCCCGGCGGTCGAATGGAAGAACCCGCTGGAACCTCGAATCATCGAAGGGATGTTGAAGCTGCGCCCAACTACAAAGATCGGTGGTGATGGCCCAAGTACTCACACCCAGCCGTCGAAATCTTCAAAGAAAAAGAAGAAGAAATCTAAGAAGCCCGTGAAGCCTGGCAACAAGCGTACGGACTTGCAGAAACAGATCGACGCGCTGGAAGAGTACAATCAAAAGGCACGGACTCCCATCACACTCCAAGAGTTCCTCAACCACGTCTTTAAAGAGGAAGATGATGGAGAGAGCTCGTTGGATGAATCCGAGGGATATGTGGCGAGTTGTCATGTGATTTCCCACTCGTTTACGGACGATGAGGAAATTCCTGGCACTGAGAAACTGGGGGCACAGCCTGAGCCAGAACTTGTATGGCCAACAGATGAAATGATCAACGCCTTTCTAGACGAGATTCGTTTGAAGAGTAAAGCCGATCAGGAGCGTAAGATGGCTGCATCGGAAGGAGCCAAGCGCAGGCGACTAAACAAAAGAGTCGAAGCACTCCCGCCAGATCAAAAGATATCCGATGCGAATAAAAACGTATTCAAGATGAGGAAAAGGTTCGCCAAAGCCATGTCGATGGGGATGAAGCTACCCCCTCGGAAGAGAACACATTCGATGGGGCGGAGAGGCACCCTAATTATTGCTCATATCATCAGAAAATTTCACACCCTACGGAGGAATGCGACGCTTTCAGGATATGGTGGCAGGGATATGTTGCTCACCGGCAACATTTTAAGCGCATGAAACGCAAAGCTCGTCGGGAACGAAGAAGTACAGCCGAAGGACACAAAAGAACTGCCGAAAATTGTTACATGATCAACACCGGAGGATCACAAGTTCTCACCTTTGGGAGCGACTCTGATGAGGAAATGGCTCTGGGCCCTCTCTTTAAAGAGTCTGTCTTAGGGAAAAAGGAAGAACCGGAGGCCTGCGAGAACATTCAGCTGCGCAATCGCACACTCCCGGAAAAGAATCTCGGGCCCGCGAATAGAAAAGATAAGGGAAAGGAGAAGGTCACTGAGGATATCACCTTAGATGACCAAGTCATGAAAGAGTTGGCTGCTAAAGATCCCCCCAGAAAGGATAAGGTGGACTACAACATCCTAGCACACCTAAGGAAGCTACCTTCGCAGCTCAGCATTCTCGATGCCCTCCTATTATCAAATGAAGCAAGAGATTCATTAATCAAGGCGTTACAAGAACCCGAGCAATTCCAAGCCTTCCTCGCCGCGGAAAGGATGAAGGATGAACTGGAAGAAGTGCACATGGCTGACATCACTTTTGGTGACGAAGACCTTATCCTCGGGACGTGCGACCACAACCGTCCCCTATACGTCTCCGGATATTGCCACGATATCAAGATAGGAAAAATCCTGGTTGATAATGGATCCTCCGTCAATCTCCTTAATGTTCGGGTGTTGAAGGAAATTTGCATGAGCGTGCAGCACCTCACTCGTCACAAAATCACCATCTCCGGTTTCGACTCCCAGTCATCACGGACTCTCGGATCTGTGATATTAACACTACGCTTCGGGCTGCTTGTCACGGACATTAAATTCCACGTCATTGACGCCAAGACTTACTACAACGCCTTGCTCAGTCGTCTTTGGTTACACGAGTACAACATCATCCCTTCTACACAGCATCAGTGTATGAAGTACTTTAAGGATGGTTTCGAGTATACCGTAACAGGTGGCTGAACCCATTTTCCGTGAACGAAATCTGCAAGTACGAAGATGCAAAGTACTTTTTGCCAGACTTCGAGGATACAGAAAAGTGTCGCAAGCCGGAGAACAAAGCCGCCACCACCATCCCTGTTTTCGGGAGCGATACCGAAGAAGAAGAAGAGATAGTTTACGCTGGTCCGTCTCGACGCAACAACCTGGGACCGTCCGCCCCCATGTTGATCTTCGGAAGTAACTCGGAAGATGAGGTTAATGCCGTGTTCTCCAGTCGGCCGTCAATACAAGCATCCCCTGGCGATGATCAGAGTTTGCAAATCACCATGGTGCCGCAGGAACATTATAAGGATCTCGACCTACTTCAAGCTTACAATGTGCAGGACCTGCAGACGTTTTACGTCCCTCCCAGGTGAAAGGGTGAGAAGGTGATCCTATTCTATCGATCCTCGGAAACGAGAGTAGAGAAAGAGATCTGGCATGGCGCGGATTCTACACTCGACAGGCTCCAACCCATCCGTTTACCCAGATATTACACAAATGGACTAAAGAGACTATTGAAGCGCCAAGGGGTACCCTTAAAACAGACTGTTCGACAAGCTCGATTCTACAACAGGATTTGGGATGTCCCTGGAACTCAGCGCAAATTGCCCAACGGGAGAATGAAAACGCTCGGACTTGGATATGTGAGATCCGAGAAACGGGAACGAGTCCACGGTAGCTACGCCATATATAACTTCGATGAGGAGGAAAACGCCCTGTCGAGCGATGCTAACCCCTCGTCAAAACTGGATCCCGCGAGTGAAGTGCTGAGTCCGTCGTTTGAAGAACGAATGGACAAGCTTATCAAGAAAGCAGGTCAAAAGGCTCGGGAAGACCATAATCGCGAGATGGCCATCTACGAGAAGGCCAGGACGCAATGTCTGTTTCAACAGGATGCAAAAGACGAAGATGCTCCTCCCTGTCAACCCGTTGTGCAAAAGGCCCGACACAGAGGCAGAAGTAAGTCAAGAAGCGGAAAAAGGAGTCGACAACAACGACGCAGGATTAGAGAGTCATGTGATCGGGCATTGCGCGGTCCGGATTCGTCCCTCATGAAGAAGATGGGTCGAGCGTATTCCTTCCATCGAGACAAGACGATGAAGTTACTCGAGCTCGCTATAAAACATCAAATGATCGCACTTCTGGAGTCTAAGCACCCTGAGCAAGCTGACAAAGTTTCTCATCCGGGCTATTACTCTTATCACCGAGCCATAGGACACCCTATCGAAGACTGCTTCACCTTCAAGAACTGGGTCAAAGACCAGTACCGGCAAGCCAGATTTGCTTTATCCAGCAGCTGGAGGGTAACGCCGCCACAAAAGCACGAACCCAAAGCCACAAGAGCAGAACCAGATCCACATCGGTCTTGGAAGCGGATTCTCACTTGTCACATGATAACAATATTAAAAGAAGAGCCCGAGAACATGGATGACCTTCCCTGGTGCTTTGAGAACAGCAATGGAGAGGTAATCTCAGAATTTCCACCAGCTCCGAAAGAACTGGAAGATGGAATACATACTACTGCAGATAACCTCAAGAAGATTGAGTTGGGGTCGGCAGACGATCCGCGACCGACATTCGTTAGCGAGCTGCTATCTGAGGAAAGGGTGGCTGCGTTAAAAGACGTGCTTCTGCAGCACAGAGATTGCTTCGCGTGGAACTATTCCGAGATGCCAGGATTAGATCTAGAGATTGCTGTGCATAAATTAGCAATATCCCCGGATATCAAGCCAGTCAAGCAGGCGCTGAGAAGGATGCGGCTCGAGCTCGAGATGAGCATTAACCCCGAAGTCAAGAAGCAGATCGATTCGGGGTTTATCCAGGAAGTACAGTATCCTGACTGGGTCGCCAACATCGTCCCGGTAATGAAAAAGAATGGGACAGTACGCATATGTGTGGACTTCCGAGATCTCAATAAAGCCTGCCCGAAGGACGATTTCCCAGTGCCGGTCACCGAATTGATGATAGACAATACGTCAACTCATGAGGTTTTCTTCTTTATGGACGATTCATCAGGGTACAATCAGATAAAGATGCATCCCGAAGACTAGAAACACACCGCTTTTCGAACTCCTTTAGGTATATTCTGCTACAAAGTTATGCCCTTCGGTTTAAAGAACGCTGGTGCTACCTATCAAAGGGCCATGACAAAAAATCTTCGATGATCTCATACATGAAATCGTCGAGTGCTATATCGACGACCTCGTAGTGAAGAGCATGTCATATGAAGAGCATTTAGAGCATCTGAAGATCGAATTTGAACGCCTTCGGCAATATAACTTGAAGATGAACCCACTTAAATGCGCGTTCGGGTTGTCCTCAGGTAAATTCCTAGGATTCATCGTCCGACACCGAGGTATCGAGATAGATCCGTCAATGATCAAGGTGATCATAGAAATGCCTCCGCCAAGGACTCTCAAGCAGCTGCAGTCTCTCCAAGGAAAGCTCGCATACATCTGGCGATTTATAGCTAATCTCTCAGGCAAGTGCCGTCCTTACAGTCACCTGATGAAAAAAAGGACCCCGTTCGTCTGGGATCACAAATGCCAAGGCGCGCTGAACAAAATCAAGCAGTATCTGCAGAATCCGCCGGTGCTAGCCGCTCCGGTCAAGGGAAAGCCTCTCATTCTTTATACAACAGCCTTCGAAGGTTCCTTAGGCACATTTTGGGCATAAGAGAACGACCAAGGGAAAGAAAGAGCTCTCTATTACTTGAGTCGAGTCCTCCTGGAGGCAGAAAGAAATTACTCCCTCATCGAAAAACATTGCCTGGCGTTAATCTTTGCGATAACAAAACTCCGGCACTATGCATTGGCACATGATGTCCGTCTTATATCAAAGGTGGACCCCCTAAAATATCTAATGTCAAAGGCCATATTGACAGGGAGATTCGCTAAATGGGCCCTGCTCTTGATGGGGTTTTCAATAACCTATCAGCCGCTTAAGGCAGTGAAAGGCTAAGCCATCACCAACTTCCTTGCCGAGCATCCAGTACCTGCTGGTTCTCCTCTAAATTGCGACTTGCCGGACGAACATGCGTTTGATGCGATCGACGGTGGTGATACCCGATGGGAACTTTATTTCAATGGAGCGTCCTCCGTAAAGAAGCGCAAACAAAGTACCCCAATGATCAAATCGGGGATAGGCCTCATTTTCGTAACTCCACAAGGAGGGATAATGCGCTTCGCTTTCTCCTTAACAGAACCGAGGACGAACAATGAAGCCGAATACGAATCTTTGATAGCAGGCCTCGAAATCGCCATTGACATGCGAATTGAAAACCTCCTCATATACGGGGATTCTCAACTGGTCGTTAGTCAAGTAAACGGCAACTACCAAACGTGCAAACCGGAGTTGGTGAAGTACGGTGAAAAGGTGCAACAACTGTTGACCCAAATTCCCTCCTATACTTTGGAAAGTATACCACGCGCAGAAAATAGCAAAGCAGACGCGTTAGCTAAGCTCGCTAAAGAACTGGCTGACGAGAACCTCGATGACGTCAGAATCGTGGTACAAAGCCATCGAGTGCTCGCCCCAGCAGAAATATCTCCGAAATCATCCGAAGAAAAGGGAGCGACTGAGCAGACGACCTTACAAATAAAAGACCGTGTGAAGGCTGAGGACTGGAGGGAAGTCTTCATAGACTACTTTAAGTCCCACCGAATGCCCGAAGAAGCGTCCTCAAGACATCAGCTCATGAAACGAGCTCTATCTTTCGCCTTCGTCAATGATACTCTATACAAGAGATCGTTTGATTCTCTGTGGCTGAGATGCTTAGGACCTGACGAAGCAGAAAGAGTCGTTCAGGAAGTTCATGACGGAATCTGTGGTTCTCATCAAGCAGGCCCGAAGATGAAGTTAAAAATTAAACGGATGGGTTACTACTGGCCCACGATGATCCAGGACTACCTCGAATATGCGAAGCAATGCCACTCATGCCAAATCCATGGGGATTTCATCCATCAGCATCCGAATCCACTACATCCAACGGTGGCTAGCTGGCCATTCGAAATGTGGGGAACTGACATAGTCGGCCCCATCGAACCGGCATCGTCCAGAGGACATCATTTCATCTTGGCGACGACTGATTACTTCTCCAAATGGGCAGAAGCAGTATCGTTGAGGGAAGTGAAAACGGAGAATATCCTCCACTTTTTCAAGACGCACGTCATTTATCGGTTTGGAACTCCGCGACAAATCATTTCCGATAACGGGCTAGCTTACAGAAGCCATAAGATCAGCCGCTTCGCGCAACAGCATAATATAGACTGGAGATATTCCTCGGTTTATAATCCACGAGCTAACGGTCTAGCTGAAGCCTTCAACAAGAACTTGACAAAGATCATGAAGAAGACGGTGTCCCGAAATAAGAAGGACTGGCACGAGAGACTGCAAGAAGCTTGATTGTTTCGAAAAAGTTTGTTTGTATAGTTAACCGCAATCAATAACAGTGTCGCTTGTAGCTAGACCGAGATGAGTACGGGTCGTCCTCTGGGAAACGTGGAACCTTTTACCCTTACTTTAGATGTGTTGAGGAAGGAGGAAGAAATAAGAATGTTGTCGAATGGTTTCTAAATCTACGTTAAGCACTAATGCAAAATATAGATCTAGAGTATTTTAGGGATATAGTTAATATAATAAGAGGTCTTGTAGGGTTCATTAGGATTTAGTAGTTATGGATGATTAATTAAAAGTTACCCTTTTTATCCATTAATAGATTTAAAACTAGAACGACGGTGATGCGTGTAGATTAGGGTTTCTGGAGGGAAAAGGAATCCCACTCTTAACCCTTATCTCGACACGGAACTCCGTTCATATCTAGCCTTTACCAAAACAATCATTAATCTAATCTCTAATCGTGGTCGGAACTAGCAAAGAATTGCTAGCGCGCCCGATTATGATGTTAAAGATTCTTTTGATAAAGTTCCTAAACTTTATAGGACTTAAAAAGGGTTTAGTTATTTTCATCATCCATTAGCCTACCCTAATCCTATGAATCCTAATAAGCGGAGAATTACTCACGCATGTTGGGAGAAGAAGATGAAAAGACAAAGAGGGAAAACATAATGTAAAATACAAAAACAATTAAATAAAATAACTACCTTTATTAATCGACTTGAACAAACTACACTTTAATCCGTAGAAAATGATTACAAACTAGTTGCTTCTCGATCTTTCTTAAGGAGGTAGTCGAATAGTCGATGATCAGCCTGGTGATTAGTGTCAAAACTTGTATTTTACCGCAATCAGAAACGGCGTCACTTCGCAGCTAGCCGGTGAGTGCGGGTCGATCCACAGAGACGGGTAAATTCCTTTTATGTGTTTTAACGAGTTGATTCAATTTGTCGTTTTGGTTGGTTTATGAAAATCTAGATCTATCACTAAACTTAATTAATTTAATTTAAATTCTTGCTAGGGTTAGGCTTCGGGGAAGTTTTGGAGATTGACGTTTTCCTCACCGCTTTCATTGCCATATTTTAGATCTGTTAGATGTTATGATAATTATCAATAAAGTGGATCCGAATCTTTTGGGAAGATGTTTCTTCCTCTAGATTCGCATCCTTCCTTTGTTGATAATTACCCTAACCCCCATGGAAAACACGCGCAACCGGCCCTTTATACTACGGTTCATCGTTACCTCGAGGGGTAGGATGCCGTAGGGAGCGGTTGTGTGTGTATGCATGGAGTGCTAACTATTAGGTGTGGATGGCATGAAAGGGGTGAGAGATATCATCTCTCAAACCTTTCCCTAAGGCTAACCCTAACAAGCGAGGAGACTACTCGCTCATTAGGGGATGATAAAACATTAAAAGAATAAAAAAAACACTTACTAATTTGACGGCTCCCTTCAAGCGATAAAGAACAGATCTGAATAATTATTCCCAGAAATTCTGAACTTTTATTTATTGAAAAGAGGCATACATTTTACAGATCTGGGAATACAATTTATAGGAAAACATAAAAACTAGGGTTTCAGACTCTCGCACACATGAAATTACAGATTTGCCCACATAAAATCCAAACCACCGCACCGACGCAACAGCACAGAGAAAATGCACCGACACGGGCATATAATGGCCGTGGAACCGCGGCGCCAGGCTGGGTTTGGCCGCAGTTCCGCGGCCAAACTGAAGAGTTAGGCTCTGTGGGTTTTGTGTCTTTTCTCAGGGCTTCTTGGCTCTCTGTTTCCATAGTTGTTTTCTCTGTTAGGCTTCTGAATCTTCTCCAGATTTTCAGTGAAGATTTGTATTGGTCTTTTAACCGTTTCACCTTGACTTGCGTTGTCTTGCACCCATATGAACCGGGCTTGACTGAAATCCGTCTAATTGTTGGTCAAAAGTCCCTTTTTCTGTTGTTTTGTGTCTTTTTCACTGTATTCGCATCCAAGCCCTGTATCCTGTAACATGTAACAAAAGTACGTCAAGAGTACCTGTTTATTTCTAAAACGGATAAGAATAGGAGAATGATAAAGGCAATATTATGGTCTGAACACCTGGATGCGTAAGCGTCTGGAGCTTCGTGATCTCTTCGGCTTGATCCCTTTTTCCAAGAGGCTCTCGGTGCCTTTTTATAGTGCAAAGCCAGAATCATTTGCTTCAAAATTAGGTAAAATTCAGCAGAGATTCATGCCACAAAATCTCATCCTCTAACTCTCATATCTTGCCGCGGATCCGCGGCCAAATGGGGGGTATGGCCGCGGATCCGCGGCCATTTGATCTCAACCCTCCATCAATTTTCTGGGGCTCTGTCTTTGTGACATTAGGACTCCTCTGGAACCTTTGTATCTTTGAAATCTTCTCGTAGTCGCTGCCAGACTTGGTCTCCAAGTTTTGATTCTTAATTAGGCAGGTCTTCTTCAACAACTTGATTTGCTTGATTCTAGTCTTTGAAAAATTCTGCACAACTTGGAAATATTCTGCACAACAACTCAAATAATATTTAGTAGAGTTTGTTCTACTAGGATTAGGTCAATGAATTTATTTGCATACATTTTCCTACCAAATGCTAATTAAAATATATTAACACATGGAAAATGATGTTTTTACACATAAACCCCCATATGTATGATATATTATAATAGAGTCCTTTTTTAATATGAAAATGGTAGGAAAAATGTAATACAAATGTGCAGTTTTATCAACTGAACAAATACCCCCAAACTTATCTTTGATCGTCCCGAGCAAACTAGTTTATTCAAGAGGAGAAAAAGAAAGGAGAAAACTAAGCACACTTTCGTAGGCAGACACGATTGCACTGAGCACGTGCAACAAGCCGTTAAACCTCTAGGTATCCCTAGTAGGAGGAGTGTTGTCTCCTGAGGGTTTTCAGCGGATTACACCCACAAAATCCTATAACAAAAGAAAGATGGTGAAATTTACATATAAAGATAAGAATCATAAAAGAAAGACTTTGAAAATAAGAGTTTCTAACTATACTAGCTTTTCAGTTGTCATGAGCCCTATCTTAATAGTCATGAAAAAATGTTAGAAATCACATCATCTCTCAATAAAACATCGTCTTTATTCTTCATTCCTACCTTTCATCCAAACATTGATCATATACCCCTATGTGTGTGTAATGGACATCCCTACACTCGGAGAATTCAATTCAAGCTATCATACTCTTGTCCATCTACCTCAGTACTTTTTAACTTGATGAATATTTATGGATTTGCTCACACATTTTCATGCGACCGTTAATACTTCTTGAGGTACTAACCGACCGATTACTCATGTGCTTGCTGATTAGGTGATAATATTTTCCTCGTCTTGCACCACCTAAGGCTTAGCAGTGACTCCCAGACCAGTTGGCCTTAGGGCACTAGGTGAAGAGGCACCCTCGCTATATTTTTTTATTGCTGCCTTGGCGATAACAAAACCAGTGTTCATTTTTTTTCTTTTCACCATTTTTATATTTTCTTCATTTTTTTCATTTCCTTCATACTTTGGCTTTTAGACAAGAGCATTTCAAGGTATCCTCTACTATCCCGAGTTTCAAGACGTGTGTAAGTGCAAATAGTAGGGTATCAACATTCAAATGTTTGGCTTCCAGAATAGAAACTATTTTTCAGATTTATTTTTATCCTCAGATTAGTGACTTCCTTCATCTTACTAACCCTTGGGACAACAGCTCATAACTACTTATTACTAGTCCATTTAAGAAAACTTCTAATTTTCTTGATTTTCTTAAACTATTCCTATCTTTTGGATGTAATTTTTCACTTTCTACTCTTTTATTATCAAATTTTTTTTTGTGCGTTAATATAGTATAATGCAAAGTATAAGCACAAACCTCCCCCAAACCTGTTTACAGCAGTGTCCTCACTGATGTCATCCGTTAAGCTCAAAAACCTGTAGACTTGGGAGGAAATTATTAATGGGGGCAAGAATATATGGAAGTGAAAATCCTCCCCCAAACTTATTTTTGGCTCACAATTTTGTAAAAAGCATTTTCTTTCAAGAGCCGAAATATACCCTCCCCCCAAACCTGAGTTAAACAATGTTAATCTTTTAAAATCATTGGGGGGTAAAGTTATTGGTAAAAGTAAAGCCTTACAAAGACCAAAAGTTAACACCAACCATTCAAAAATTTTATCGATGAAGCACCAAGGTTGGTGGAAGAACATGTCACCTTTCGACGTGAAGAAGTGGGGAGATGATAAGAGGTGTGATGGAAAAGGATTGCATCTCAATTTGGAGAGACGACACAGTGATAGTAATGATGGATTACTCGCATTATCATGATTTTCCAAAAGAAGGGGTGGAGGTCCAATTTTTTTGTCTTGGAGTTGATTCATCTCAACACCCGTGTCTTGTAAAAATGCGAGTTCATCAGCGAAAATTTCCTCAAAGCTTTCATCGATACCCCGAAGAATAATGTCATCAGAAAAAATGGGGTGATCGTCCGACTCTATAAAAAGTTCCTCATCAGTGTTAGATGTTGACCCGGACAACTTAGTGGAAGAGTCCGTGTCAAGCAACAACATATGAAAAGAGTCAGTATCATGAGGTTGATCAAATTCGCTGCTGTCGACTTCCATTAATTCGACAGAACACACATGAGCATAGGGTTCGGAGGGTTCACTTCCCAACTTGTAAATGTTAAGCTCAATTGACTTCTTTCTAAAGGATAGGGTCATAGAGCCGTTTCTACAATTGATTACTGCGTTGGAAGTGGCCAAAAAGGGTCGACCGAGTATCACCGGGATTTGATTGTGTGGGTTTGCCACAGGTTGTGTATCTATAACGATAAAGTCCACAGGGAATATGAATTCCCCGACTTTGATTAACACATCCTCTAGCTCATCCCTTGGTTGGGTGATAGATCGATCGGCCATCTGAAGAGTGCAATGCGTAGGTTTTAACTCTCCGATCCCTAATTGCTCATAAACAGAATACGGAAGCAAGTTAACACTCGCACCTAAATCGAGTAGAGCACGATTGATATTTTTACCCCCAATAGAAATAGAAATTGTAGGACTTCCGGGGTCCTTTCGTTTCTTGGGTAGTTGTTGTGTAAAAGCTGTGCTTACATTACTCGCAAGGAAAACTTTTTTAGGTACTTGAACTTTTCTCTTCCTAGTGCACAAGTCTTTTAGGATTTTCGCATATGACGGAACTTGTTGAATAGCATCTAGGAGAGGAATGTTTATGTTAACTTGCTTAAAAATTTCCACAATCTTTTCCATTTGTGGACTTGGTCTGTTGCCCCTTAACCTGTTTGGATAAGGTGCTTTATCAATAAGGGTTTGGTCCAACATTGGAGAGGATCGTGGGGACGGATTCGATTCCAAAACTGGAGTGGGAATCGACTTAGATAGATTTGGCGAAATGGGCGAAGGGTTCGAGCCTTGAGGAAAACGGAGAATAGGCTCGGGTGAAGGTGGGAGACTAGACGAATTAGGGGAAGAAGAAGAAGAAGCTGGGGTATCAAATGTGTCACTAACATCAAACTGCTCACCCACTCGGTTATTCAGCTCTCTCCCCGATCTCAACGTAGTAACGGCATTCACATTATGATTTTGTGAATGGCCAGGATTCGGTAGGGGTTGAGATGGGAGTTTCCTTTTCTCTCTCGCGCTCATTGCGGCGTTTAACTGTGCGATTTGGTTTTCTAATGATTTAATACTCTCACTATGGGAGGCGGAGTTTTTCGTTATGGTATCAATAGAAGACCTCATCTCAGCCGAAATTTGCATGGATTGTTTCATGAACATATCCAAAGTTTGTGCAAGTGAGTTGTCAGTACCGGCCACTTGTGGTATAGAAGTGTTGGTCGGGTTTTGAAAATTCTGTGATTGAAAGGGGGGCTGATTCTGTGGTTGTGGTTGCTGTGGAGGAGGTCTTTGATAATTGCTTTGTTGGTTTTGATTCCAAGCAAAGTTAGGATGATTCCTCCATCCTTGATTGTACGTGGAAGAATAAGGGTCGTTTCTAGGTCGCTGCTGAAAAGCAGCATTAGCTTGAAACGATGCATTCATAGGACATTCTTCCGTTAAGTGTGAAGGATCCGAACAGCAACCACAAACGGTCTTAGGAAGCGTGACCTGATTTAGGGAGAATGATGAAAATTTGTTTTCGATAGCGTCGAGATTCTTCTGTATCGCTGCCATTTCGGCTTTTACTGCGATAGAAATATCGAACTGGTGAATACCTCCCTTAGTTGAAGGTGGTCTTACGCTTTCCCACTGCAACGTGTGTTCAACAAGGTCTTCCAGATATTTCCATGCTTCACCGTCATCTTTAGACATGAAATTGCATTGACACATTGTTTCAAGCATCTGTTTTGTCGCTGGATAAATGCCCTCATATATAATCCGACATAAATCCCATCTTTGTATTCCGTGATGGGGGCATTGGACAAGCAGATCTTTGAAACGTTCAAAGCACTTCCAAAATGGTTCATTGGGAAGCTGGGTGAACTAGTTGATCTCGCTCCTAATATGGGCAGTCTTATGGTTTGGGTAAAACTTCTTAAGAAATGCTATGACAAATTCATCCCAATTAGTGATAGAGTGTGCGGCAGTATTATAAAGCCATTTTTCTGCCAAGTCGCACAGTGTGAATGGGAGAAGACGTAAGCGCATAGCATCTAAAGTCAATTGTGAAGTACCCATCATTGCGCATACGTTTTCGAATTTGGTGATGAAAACGTACGCGTCTTCCGACTCAAGCCATGAAATTTGGGCAGCAGGTTGATGTAGTGGGGTTTAATTTTGAAATTATCCCCGTTAGGTGGTGGAAGAGATAGACAAGTAGGAAGGGGACCACGAATAGGATAGCATCTCTCTTGGAGAGAGATGCGCGGTGGATTCTGCTCACCTACGGGCGGTGGCAGCTTGGTGTTATAATTAGATGGAGTGCCGTCCATCACGGTCGATGTGGTGTGTGGTGGGGGAAAAGAAGATGAAGAAGTACCGACTTCGGCGTCGATAGCAGGAACGCGGACAAGGCGGGCACTAGGATCCCGTGTCCAGCCGAGCATGCACTAAGCGGGTTTAGTGCAAGTGGCAGCGTGTGTGTGATTTTAAAATTGGCTTGTTTTTGAAAAAGTGGGACTCAAGACAAATCACCCTAAGATGCACAAGCAACCCTAGAACTAAGGTCACCTAGGTCAGTCTCTAGACCGCTCCTAGGCTTCCAAAGGACAAGCCGCAGGATCAATCCTTTACCGCCTCGTTACTACCCGTGTAGCCAGGTAAGTGTCAGGTAAGTGGAAAGGAACCACAGTAGTGGGCCTAATTAAAAACCACTAGCCTTTGTCACACTTGCCTAGACACTACAAAAGTAATGCGGATAAGCGATAGATTACCCACGACCTTCCTCTGTCCTTATTGAGCGCGACAGTCCTTAGAGTCTGGTTTAGATATTTTTTAAATTAATGAAGGGTTGATCTATATGCTCGGTTTGTGATTTGTGGGGCTTAGGAAGGGTGATGAAATCCCCACCTAATCTTGATTTGGTCTTTGCCCCTTAAAAGTCCGTATTAAAATATGCAAAAACAAACCGCAAACAAAACTTTGCAAAAAGATTTTTGAGCGGCGAATATTTTGCAAAGAATCCTGCAGAAAATAGATTTTATTGGATTTGAGAGGAGAGAGAAGGAGTTAAGAAAGATACCCGAGAAGTGTGAAACCCTAGATCTCCTGTTTCCTCAAGTCCGTGACTCCAGATTCCCTCGCAAAATTCACACACAAATCGTTAAATATGCAATTTGCAGTTTTGTTTTAATAATGATATGAATCGTCTAAGAATTCAACACAAAGAATAAAAAAATTACGCACGTATTCCCCGGCAACGGCGCCATTTGATTGACACGAAAGAGTGTGTTTGTGTAGTTAACCACAATCAATAACGGTGTCGCTTGTAGCTAGACCGAGATGAGTACGGGTCGTCCTCTGGGAAACGTGGAACATTTTACCCTTACTTTAGATGTGTTGAGGAAGGAGGAAGAAATAAGAATGTTGTCGAATGGTTTCTAAATCTACGTTAAGCACTAATGCAAAATATAGATCTAGATTATTTTAGGGATGTAGTTAATATAATAAGAGGGCTTGTAGGGTTCGTAAGGATTTAGTAGTTATGGATGATTAATTAAAAGTTACCCTTTTTATCCATTAATAGATTTAAAACTAGAATGACGTTGATGCGTGTAGATTAGGGTTTCTGGAAGGAAAAGGAATCCCACTCTTAACCCTTATCTCGACACGGAACTCCGTTCATATCTAGCCTTTACCAAAACAATCATTAATCTAATCTCTAATCGCGGTCGGAACTAGCAAAGAATTGCTAGCGCGCCCGATTATGATGTTAGTGATTCTTTTGATAAAGTTCCTAAACTTTATAGGACTTAAAAAGGGTTTAGTTATTTTCATCATCCATTAGCCCACCCTAATCCTACGAATCATAACAAGCGGAGAATTACTCACGCATGTTGGGAGAAGAAGATGAAAAGACAAAGAGGGAAAACATAATATAAAATGCAAAAACAATTAAATAAAATAACTACCTTTATTAATCGACTTGAACAAACTACACTTTAATCCGTGGAAAATGATTACAAACTAGTTGCTTCTCGATCTTTCCTAAGGAGGTAGTCGAACAGTCGATGATCAGCCTGGATGCGTGAGCGTCTGGAGCTTCGTGATCTCTTCGGCTTGATCCCTTTTTCCAAGAGGCTCTCGGTGTCTTTTTATAGTGCAAAGCCAGAATCATTTGCTTCAAAATTAAGTAAAATTCAGCAGAGATTCATGCCACAAAATCTCATCCTCTAACTCTCATATCTTGCCTCGGATCCGCGGCCAAATGGGGGGTATGGCTGCGGATCCACGGCCATTTGATCTCAACCCTCCATCAATTTTCTGGGGCTCTGTCTTTGTGACATTTGGACTTCTCTAGAACCTTTGTATCTTTGAAATCTTCTCGTAGTCGCTGCCAGACTTTGTCTCCAAGTTTTGATTTTTAATTAGGCAGGTCTTCTTCAACAACTTGATTTGCTTGATTCTAGTCTTTGAAAAATTCTGCACAACTTGGAAATATTCTGCACAACAACTCAAATAATATTTAGTAGAGTTTGTTCTACTAGGATTAAGTCAATGAATTTATTTGCATACATTTTCCTACCAAATGCTAATTAAAATATATTAACACATTGAAAATGATGTTTTTACACATAAACCCCCATATGTATGATATATTATAATAGAGTCCTTTTTTAATATGAAAATGGTAGGAAAAATATAATACAAATGTGCAGTTTTATCAACTGAACAAATACCCCCAAACTTATCTTTGATCGTCCCGAGCAAACTAGTTTATTCAAGAGGAGAAAAAGAAAGGAGAAAACTAAGCACACTTTCGTAGGCAGACATGATTGCACTGAGCACGTGCAACAAGCCGTTAAACCTCTAGGTGTCCCTAGTAGGAGGAGTGTTGTCTCTTGAGGGTTTTCAGCAGATTACACCCACAAAATCCTATACAAAAGAAAGATGGTGAAATTTACATATAAAGATAAGAATCATAAAAGAAAGACTTTGAAAATAAGTGTTTTTAACTATACTAGCTTTTCAGTTGTCATGAGCCCTATCTTAATAGTCATGAAAAAATGTTAGAAATCACATCATCCCTCAATAAAACAGCGTCTTTATTCTTCATTCCTACCTTTCATCCAAACATTGATCATATACCCCTACGTGTGTGTAATGGACATCCCTACACTCGGAGAATTCAATTCAAGCTATCATACTCTTGTCCATCTACCTCAGTACTTTTTAACTTGATGAATATTTATGGATTTGCTCACACATTTTCATGCGACCGTTAATACTTCTTGAGGTACTAACCGACCGATTACTCATGTGCTTGCTGATTAGGTGATAATATTTTTCTCGCCTTGCACCACCTAAGGCTTAGCAGTGACTCCCAGACCAGTTGGCCTTAGGGCACTAGGTGAGGAGGCACCCTCGCTATATTTTTTTATTGCTGCCTTGGCGATAACAAAACCAGTGTTCATTTTTTTCCTTTCACCATTTTTATATTTTCTTCATTTTTTTCATTTCCTTCATACTTTGGCTTTTAGACAAGAGCATTTCAAGGTATTCTCTACTATCCCGAGTTTCAAGACGTGTGTAAGTGCAAATAGTAGGGTATCAACATTCAAATGTTAGGCTTTCAGAATAGAAACTATTTTTCAGACTTATTTTTATCCTCAGATTAGTGACTTCCTTCATCTTACTAACCCTTGGGACCACAGCTCATAACTACTTATTACTAGTCCGTTTAAGAAAACTTCTAATTTTCTTGGTTTTCTTAAACTATTCCTATCTTTTGAATGTAATTTTTCACTTTCTATTCTTTTATTATCAAAAAATTTTTTGTGCGTTAATATAGTAAAAATGAAATAAATAGCCGAAATGATTGTGCACCGCGAAAAATTGCCGAAATGATAGGGCAATCGCGATCTTCGCGATATAAAAGCTGAAATGATAGAGCATCGCGGAAAAAGAAATAAAATAAAAAAAAAGTTTTAATTTATGCCCTACAAGTGATGTTCCATCACACCCTGTATACAATCCAAGGGCGTAAACAAAGAAGTGATCATACTTCCCCCCAGGTTTCATCAAAGAAAGAAGCTAAGTCTCGACGGGCCGCAAGCGACCTGGAGATCATCCCAACACTCGTCTCGTAACAACGGACACAAATTCTGTTAGTTATATGTATGCCCTAGAGGCCATTACTGTACATTGGATATATATTGTAATGGATGCTGGGACATATATAGGTAGGACTTTCTTGCTCGACATGATAGTACGCTATCTGGTTGCTCTTTATCTTAACATGTATACTTTCCGTCTCTCTGATTACATATTGATAAAACCCTTAGGATGTGTACTCGACTTCCAGGACTATGATGCAGATCATACTAGTGGGGCCTGGATAGTCCATGAGTACATCCTTCAATGTTCCTAGTCGTGGGAATATCGAGATGGGGCATCGATATTCCAGAGTAGACTAGCGTATGTCTTCTCGACCCATGCGATGGGCGATGGATGATCCCATATCCATTGGTGTTTGACATCAGAGATGGTATACGGGTGCTCAGTGGAGACTGGGTACACTGAACGGACTCGCCGAGAACTCCCAGATGGTATTATACCTCACGTCAGATGGCAGTTCTCTGGTGACACTGGTACAGCTTACTCTGTTGACCCGAGATCGTCATAGAGTCTTGTGTGTCTCCTACTGTGCTTTGATTTCCACCCTACCACGGCTCTACTGAGTCGTGCAAACAGGTGGTTTTTGGGTACAGTCCCGATTCACATGGAGGCAATGAGCGATAGGAGGGGACTCGTCTCTCCCGGTATTGGGAGTTGATGTTGCGCTATGCACGACTGGCCATAACAGGAAATCTCTGGCCAGGGTTGCAGTGATATACTGGTAAGAGTTATCAGTAGTTTCACGAATGTTATGGACCCTACGTCGACATGACTTATCAAGCTATTGGGGTCTGACGTTTACCACCCCTAGGCGAGATATGCGACATATCAGACGAACAGACCGGACTGTACGGTAAGTGTTACTGGTTGGATTCACAGGAGTGTGAGCGGGCTTGCTCGTCGATCTTCTGATCGCTCAATACCCGGGTGGCCGTTACGTTTAGCAGACCGCTTGCGGCTTGTGGGTGTTTGATATGATCATCATCTGCTGCCGGCGTATTGACGAGTCTTTAAAGTCCTACACAGAGGTTTCCTGGCTTAAGCGAAACGAAATAGGAGCGCATATGAGATATGTGCGGGACCGAGAATAATGCGTGTATGTGATACCGTATTTCATTCTCTCGATGAATGTGTCGAATGGTTGTATGCGATATAACCTAGTTATCGAATCAAGGATTGATTCGATAAGCCGATACATTGGATACTAGTCGGTTATATGCGACATGACCGGATCATTGAATCAAGTATTGATTTAATGATTTAATGTATAATTATATATTTGATATATTACTTTGCATTAACTAGTATTGGTTCACTTTAAATGGATTTTCTCACTTGAAGTTCACTTGAAATGCACATTGTATATGTGATATATTTTTGTGCACAAGATTGTATCATGTTTGATGATACATGCTAGCTTGGGTTTGTGTAAAGAATTAAACCATGGTTAAGTTGATGATTAGGGTTTTCATTTTCTTATCTATCTATTTATTTATTTATTGTGGAAATGATAAAGAGAAAATGGTAGCTTGCTTTGTTTGTTGTTGAAGCTTCATGAAGCTTTGACTAAGTGACCATTTTGTCTTCATGCTTAACCCTAACCATCCAAACTAACCATAGTTCTTTCTTTACACTTGACCATGGTTGAAATATGATAAGTATTCATTTTATTTTCTTTTTGGAATAACACTTATCATATTATCTTCTTCTTCTTCTCCTTCTTCAACATGAAGATAGCTTGCCTCCATCAATGGCAACTAGTAAAAAAGAGTGAGAAATTCAATTCTAAAGTGAACCCACTTCCTATTTCTTCATCCTCTATCTCTTGCCAATTAGTATAGGGTGTTTTCTTCACAAGTTTCATGACTTGGTGAAGTGGGAGCTTGATCTTGTGATGCCTCGACGTAGATCATCTTCGGCATCGAAGTCGACGACCTAGCCCGCCCATTTCTCCGATGAAACCGATGCTAGAGTCCGGGATCTGATTTGGACAGCGGAAGGACGTCATCATGGAGCCTAGGAGGTGGAAGACTGGATCTACAAAGGTTGTAGCCTCTTTCCTTTTAGATAAAGTTGTTTATTTGCATTGCATCGTCTATAAATCTAGTTAAAGATCCGTATTAGGGTTTGTAGGCACATGGAAAATTTTGAATTAGCCATGTTTGATCACTTATGAGACCTCATTAGTGTGCCTAGGAACCCTACAGTGATATCAGAGACTAGCTAGAGCCTTAGGCGATGCGTAGACGGAGTTAGATGTCCGATCGAACCGAAACCCTAATTCAAACTTGCTCTCTGTACATTTTCTGAAATCGTGGATTTTTGAGAATTAAAAATATGCAGAAAACCCAGCAGGAGATTCGAAGAATTACTGAGAAGCCCGTACTCCTGAGTCCATCAAAGCGCGGCGGAACCGCGGCATTAGCATGCTAATGCGGCGGTTCCGCGGCCCTTTAGTCTCCTCTTGCATTGAATTTTGCACAGTAATTCCTATTTTGCAGTGCTGAGTTTTCTGGGAATTTTTAATATTTACTCAAGAGTTGAGTTTTCTGGGTTGTATTGGGGACTCGGTGTATCGATCGGATTGTCTAATTTTGTCAGTGTGTTTTTCCGGGTAATTTTAGAATATGTTAAAAAGTTCGACCGGATATAAATACCCACTTTTTCCCCTGCCGGGAAATTTCCAATTGTTGGATTTTTCTGTAGTTTAATCACGTTCTAAGTAGTGCAAGTAACGCGATGGTCTCTCTAGAAGACAACAAACCTTAACTCGATTATGTGACCGTCTTGAACTGCCTTTTGAACCTTCGGGTTTGGGGCAGTACGGCGTGCCATATGTGAGGCGTTGGCTTGACCCTTCTACGGCTGGACCGTTGGTACTGAGGCATGAACTGAATGTTTTTAGACTTATTTCATGTGTTGAGCTGTATTGGGAAAACCTGGGTGTTCGATTGTTCGATCGGAAAGTTTAACATTTTCTATTTATCCGGAATGTGATACAACATTTGGAATTCACAAGTAGTTATGAGATAACTGAATGAATGCTATAAATCTAGTAGTTTAGTCTCACTTGATCGGTTGCCACGGAATTTTGATGTGATCAAAAGTCCGTCGCAATCACGTAGCGTACGCGGATACTCACCGGGTAAACTTAATAGACAGCCTCACTCCATAGCCCCGACCAAGTGACTGTAGGAGAAACCCGTCGCCGAAAGCATCCGTTCGGGTGCTCGCGGCAGCGGTGTTCCACCTTGGTGCACTTTGTCAACGGCGTCGAGGGTGCGGCCGCCTACTGAAGTTTGCGACGAGCATTCGATCAGGATGTCGGGAATCTTGTTGAATTGCCCGACTTTATATTGAAAAGTGTTTTCGATTTTGAGACTAAAATGCGGGGTTTATAATTGTTAGGCATGCGATGTCTAAGGAATTCATTTGATTAGGCATGCGATGTCTAAAGAGGTTGCGAATTCCAACTGTTGTAGTTTTTCACTTTCTTTTCTGTGACCGTAAGTGTAATATGTGATATCGCCGGTTTCGTTGCTATATGTCAACGACAATTGGGATGCGCATATTTACTTACGTTGATGACATGTGATGTTATGTGTTGCTGGATATGTTATATTGCATCGTCGTGTTTGAATAGCCGGGGTTTTTTTTTATGTGAGATGAGTGTTTTTCATTTTCATTCATGTAAAAACTTGTATGTAATATTCTTTTATTGAGGCACTTCCAGGTTGCGGATGATGTCACCATTTGTATATTATTTACTTTTCCGCATTAGGATAGACCCAAGGAGGGGAGCACAAGTAACCGGGTTCTGGGGTCCAGTGGGAGACCATCTCGAGGAGTTGAGTCCGGGTCTCCTAACCCTAGAATTGGTAGGGTTGTTTGCCGCTCTCGTAGGGGTCTAGGGGTGTGGGATTGGCTATTCATCGCGACCGTGGAATCCGTGTTTTATACTGGCTCGTATTGAAAACACGGATGTTCTAGTATATCTAATATTTCATATGATATTTTCTGCTGCGTTATCTGTGATATGATCATGTGATATGTTCAGATAGATATTATATATAGTATATATGATATATTATATAGACGTTGCTTATGTTTTACACCCGCACTTGCCCTGCCTCGCTCTGGCGTTAGTTACCTAACCTAACGGTGCAGACGGGACATCGAGGCAAATGCGGATGGCATAAGCGTACGTTATATTTATCTGTGATGTTTAGGTGGACTTAAATGATGGGATATTCAATTATGAGATTAAGGAAAGAAAATAAACCTAATTGATGTTGTGGAATCGAATTTCAAAATAAAACAGGTAGCTACAGTTCTTGCTTTGCATCGCGGTGTTCATTATAGAACATCCTGCACCTTATTCGATGAGGAAAGGACCGAGATCCCTTCACCGGGAGTGACTCCTTTAGTAATAACTGGCAGATGCTACAACCCTCGGTTTGTCTTTTGATCGCTTCTATAGTTTCTGCTTTGCACAGTGATATACATGATATATCCCGCACCTCATTCGACGAGGAAAGGGCCGACGATCCCTTCACCGGGAGTGACCCCTTTAGCAAAACTAGAAAAGCCTCAAAAACATTCCATTTAAAAACCATTTGATTCCGCAACGAGATCAAGTTCAAAGCGTTAAAGGTTTTCACAAAAACCATTCGCAACCCTCCGTCATTTTAGAAAATAGAGTACTTAGTATTCGTGCTGTGTTTGTTGACCTTAGTTAAGGCACAGTGTACGGTAGCTAAGTGATGTCTTCCTACACCGCATATGATGCGATTAGTTAGGACAGTCGCGTGACTTTATTGACTTTAGTTAAAGGTCATGTGGGTGGGTCTAATTAATCATGAAATGACGGGTAGAACTTGACTAGTGCTTATGATTTGTTGACCATAGTTAAGATCATAAGTGCTAGGGGTAAAAACCTTTATCGGGAGTTTCAAGCGTTGAAATTTGCAATGAGATTGCATACCTTCTATGTGATAGTTGGATCCCGATACCCACTGCGAGTAATTGTTACTCCTGGGAGAGTTTTGCACTTTGCAATTAGCCGATCAAGTAGGTGTCTAGAAAGGTGTCAACGGGGTTACGCCTCTGGGAAAACGAGGTTTACTGTAATTAGGTCCGTGCGAAAGCACGGGGAACCTCCCTCAAAGTACCGACACTGGCCTGGCTGAAAGATTGACGAACTTGTAGAGTGTAATTAATCCCGGCTAATCTTTCCTTTTAAGGTTTGAAGGAAGATTTGATAAAAACAGTGGGAGCCATCCTGATTAGATAAAATATATAACCAATCCGATCTTGCAAGAGCGCATGCTGAGTGTTTTCTTCTCTCTCTCTCTCCAGGTAGCGACCATATCACGCCTTAATCAAGATAATAAAATGGATGTATTGACCGAACCCGCTTGTTATACTGAGCTGGGGAACGTTGGTCCCGCTCCAACTTATAATTGTTATAAGACAGAGCAGGAAATAGGGAATACCAGAATTCCTATGCCACCCAAACGAAGAAAGTGCATATGATGCATCTCCTTCGGGTGTGTTCATTATAAAGAACTGTTTCTCAGTATCCTCTGAATCCTGGGTATTTGATACCGGATCAAGATCCCAGATATGTAATCTGTTACATAGGGCTACAAAAAGGTAGAAAAACTGAGAACGGGTGATAAGTTTCATGAGACAGAAAACGGGACAAGTGTTGCAGCTAAGTCTGTTGGTCACTGTCACCCTGTATTACCAATACATTGATTCTGAACAAATGCTATTAGATACCGAACCTGATATACAAAATCATATCAGTCTCTTTATTAGTAAAGAAATGATAAAAATTTTGTATTGATGGATAATGTTTTGAATATTTCCTATATCAAAAGTTGATCGGTTCAGGCACGTTATCTAAAAGCATTAACGTTCTAAATCAAACTACAGTTCCTAGTATACAGAACACACACAAGAGGAAGAGTTCAGAAATGAACGAATCCTTCTTGAGGCATTGTAGACTAGGTCATATCAATGCGACCCGACTGGCTGAAGTTACATTTAGATGTATATTTAATCAGTTTGAATTTACATCTTATGAAAACTTGCCGGTCATGTCACAAAGATTAGATGACCATAGCTCTGTTTATTGGAAACAGAGAAAGAGTTAGTAAACTCTTGGGACTGATACATGACGATGTATATAAGGTCTCCTGTCTACACATGCCAGGACCGGTTCTTTGTACTTCATTATATTCTCTGATAATCTCTCAAGATTCAGACATATGTTCCTGTTGAAACACAAGTCCGAACCTTTTGAGATATTCACAGAACACAAGTTAGAAGTAGAGAACCAAAATACGGGTATAAGTATTATGTCCTATGATAAGACCAGGGAGGAGAATACTTGTGCATGGAATTCCTGGACTATTCTAAAGGAGAATGAGATTCTCTCTCAGCATTACTCCTCCGTATACACCATAGCACGATGGTATATCGGGGCGGAGCAATCACACCCTATATGATATGGTGCGCTCTATGATAAATACTACTGAGTTTCCTATTTCCTTTTAGGGAGTTATGCACTTATGAAGTTGCATACCTATTGAATAGGGTTTGATTCAAATCAATGCCTACCACTCCATATAAGATATGGTATGGGAAGAGCCTATCTCTTAAGTAAGTTAAGATTTGGAATTGTCCGGCCTATGTCTAAAAGCAAAATCCGGACAAGATCGAGGCAAGGTCAGTTTTGTAGAACTGGAATGGTTCCAGCTATACAAACTGCAGCTGATGAGTTGAAAGAACCAAAGGATTCAATAAACCCCGATGAACCTTAGCCTCTCCGCCGATCTGGTAGGGTTCCTCATCTGCCTGAGAGATACTTCGGTTTCTCGATGACAGTAGGAGCAAGGATTGCATCATGAGATGATGATCCAACTAGATTCGAGCAGGCCATCGAGAGTAGGGACTCTGTAAGAATGGCTGGATGCTTAGAGATCTGAGATGGAATCCATGTACACCAGCAAAGTATAGACTTTAGCTGCTATATCTGAAGGGTTAAATCCCCATCAGGAGCAAGTATATCTTGAGAAGATTACTTGGTGTAGATGGAAAGGTTGAGACTTTCAAAGCTAGACTTGTTAAAGGTCATAGTCATCAAGCAGGTGTGGATAATGATGAAACCTTTTCTAGGGACTATGCTTAAGTCCATCCAGATCCTACTTGCCATTTCTACATACCATGACTACGATATCTGGTGGTTGGGTGCCATGATTACTTTTCTAAATAGTGATTTAGAAGAGAACGTCTATAAGAACACAGCCAGAGGGCTTCGTAAACAGTGGGAGCAGCGGAAACGTGTGCAAGTTGCTTTACAGAATAAAGCAGGCATCGCGGAGTTGGAACGTCTGTTTTGATGTGATAGTCAAAGTGTTTGACTTCATCAAAATAGTAGACGAACCTTGTATATACAAAAAGGTAGTAGAGAGTAAGGTGGTCATCCTCGTATTGTACGTAGACAACATACTCTTGATAGGAAAAGAGTTTCCTATGCTACGCTCGGTCAATCTCCTCTTATCACATGAATTCACCATATAGGATCAAAGTGATACCTCCTAAATCCTGGGTTTTGGATCTATGAGATAGATCTAGATGGATGTTAGGATTCTCACTAGTTGTAGTGAGATGGTATCAATCGATCCTGGGGAGAATCGCTGGAATTGTTCCAGGATGATAAGGACGACTGAATGTCAGTCACAGGCATTGTCTTCACCCTCAGTGGAGGGACGGTAAGTTGGAAGAGTTCCAAGCATGATACCGTGGCAAACTAGACGATAAAGGCTGGTAACATCGCTATTAAAGATACTACCAAAGAGGCAGTTTGGGTGTATATTGGTTCATAAGATGAACTAGGTTCCTACCATTGTGTGACAATGGAAGTGTAGCTTTGGCCCGTGAACCCTGGTCCCATCAGAGACCCAGACATATTCTGAGGCAGCATCACCTGATCTTGGAGATAGTTGATCTCTAGGATGATCGAGGTTAGGAGAAAAGACCCAGAGGACAACACGGCGGATCCACTCACGAAGGCTTTTTTCCAGAGAGAGACTATTAGGGGATGGTTGAGTATGTGATACTGCAACCACTGCTACAGATGGCCCTAGTGCAAGTGGAAGATTGTTAGTTATATGTATACCCTAGAGGCCATTACTGTACATTGGATGTATATTGTAATGGATGCTGGGACATATATAGGTAGGACTTTCTTGCTCGACATGATAGCACGCTATCTGGTTGCTCTTTATCTTAACATGTATACTTTCTGTCTCTCTGATTACATGTTGATAAAGCCCTTAGGATGTGTACTCGACTTCCAGGACTATGATGCAGATCATACTAGTGGGGCCTGATAGTCCATGAGTACATCCTTCAATGTTCCTAGTCGTGGGACTATCGAGATGGGGCATCGATATTCCAGAGTAGACTAGCGTATGTCTTCTCGACCCATACGATGGGCGATGGATGATCCCATATCCATTGGTGTTTGACATCAGAGATGGTATACGGGTGCTCAGTGGAGACTGGGTACATTGAACGGACTCGCCGAGAACTCCCAGATGGTATTATACCTCACGTCAGATAGCAGTTCTCTGGTGACACTGGTACAGCTTACTCTGTTGACCCGAGATCGTCATAGAGTCTTGTGTGTCTCCCACTGTGCTTTGATTTCCACCCTACCATGGCTCTACTGAGTCGTGCAAGCAGGTGGTTTTTGGGTACAGTCCCGATTCACATGGAGGCAATGACCGATAGGAGGGGATTCGTCTCTCCCGGTATTGGGAGTTGATGTTGCGCTATGCACGACTGGCCATAACAGGAAATCCTTGGCCAGGGTTGCAGTGATATACTGGTAAGAGTTATCAGTAGTTTCACGAATGTTATGGACCCTACGTCGGCATGACTTATCAAGCTATTGGGGTCTGACGTTTACCACCCTTAGGCGAGATATGCGACATATCAGACGAACAGACCGGACTGTACGGTAAGTGTTACTGGTTGGATTCACAGGAGTGTGAGCGGGCTTGCTCGTCGATCTTCTGATCGCTCAATACCCGGGTGGCCGTTACGTTTAGCAGACCGCTTGCGGCTTGTGGGTGTTTGATATGATCATCATCTGCTGCCGGCGTATTGACGAGTCTTTAGAGTCCTACACAGAGGTTTCCTGGCTTAAGCGAAACGAAATAGGAGCGCATATGAGATATGTGCGGGACCGAGAATAATGCGTGTATGTGATACCGTATTTCATTCTCGCGATGAATGTGTCGAATGGTTGTATGCGATATAACCTAGTTATCGAATCAAGGATTGATTTGATAAGCCGATACATTGGATACTAGTCGGTTATATGCGACATGACCGGATCATTGAATCAAGTATTGATTTAATGATTTAATGTATAATTATATATTTGATATATTACTTTGCATTAACTAGTATTGGTTCACTTTAAATGGATTTTCTCACTTGAAGTTCACTTGAAATGCACATTGTATATGTGATATATTTTTGTGCACAAGATTGTATCATGTTTGATGATACATGCTAGCTTGGGTTTGTGTAAAGAATTAAACCATGGTTAAGTTGATGATTAGGGTTTTCATTTTCTTATCTATTTATTTATTTATTTATTATGGAAATGATAAAGAGAAAATGGTGGCTTTCTTTGTTTGTTGTTGAAGCTTCATGAAGCTTTGACTAAGTGACCATTTTGTCTTCATGCTTAACCCTAACCATCCAAACTAACCATAGTTCTTTCTCTACACTTGACCATGGTTGAAATATGATAAGTATTCATTTTATTTTCTTTTTGGAATAACACTTATCATATTATCTTCTTCTTCTTCTCCTTCTTCAACATGAAGATAGCTTGCCTCCATCAATGGCAACTAGTGAAAAAGAGTGAGAAATTCAATTCTAAAGTGAACCCACTTCCTATTTCTTCATCCTCTACCTCTTGCCAAGTAGTATAGGGTGTTTTCTTCACAAGTTTCATGACTTGGTGAAGTGGGAGCTTGATCTTGTGATGCCTCGACGTAGATCATCTTCGGCATCGAAGTCGACGACCTAGCCTGCCCATTTCTCCGATGAAACCGATGCTAGAGTCCGGGATCCGATTTGGACAGCGGAGGGACGTCATCATGGACCCTAGGAGGTGGAGGACTGGATCTATAAAGGTTGTAGCCTCTTTCCTTTTAGATAAAGTTGTTTATTTGCATTGCATCGTCTATAAATCTAGTTAACGATCCGTATTAGGGTTTGTAGGCACATGGAAAATTTTGAATTAGCCATGTTTGATCACTTATGAGACCTCATTAGTGTGCCTAGGAACCCTACAAATTCAAACAAAGCGGAGTAGCGGCAACCCCTAGTTCCATGGCTCAGCGATATACATATCACCAACAGCCAAACCTCCATTCCGTGAAATGCGGATATAATCAGCAAAATTCCTTATTACGTGGAACGCGGATAACGTCACTCTTTGACCCCGTGGAAAACGTCCAGAGCGGATCCTGGTCCTCGCAGAGCACGGCAGTGAACCCATGTGAAGCATCCAGAGCGGAGCCTAGTCCTCGCCGAACACGGCAGTGAACCCGTGTGAAGCATCTAGTGCAAAATTCCTGCTTACGTGGAACGCGGATAACGTCACTCTTTGACCCCGTGGAAAACATCCAGAGCGGATCCTGGTCCTCGTAGAACATGACAGTGAACCCGTGTGAAGTATCCAGAGCGGAGCCTAGTCCTCGCCGAACACGGTAGTGAACCCGTGTGAAGTATCTAGTGCAAAATTCCTGGTTACGTGGAACGCGGATAACGTCATTCTTTGATCCCGTGGAAAACGTCCAGAGCGGATCCTAGTCCTCGCAGAGCACGGCAGTGAACCCGTGTGAAGCATCCAGAGCGGAGCCTAGTCCTCGCCGAACATGGCAGTGAACCCGTGTGAAGCATCTAGTGCAAAATTCTTGGTTACGTGGAACGCGGATAACGTCACTCTTTGACCCCGTGGAAAACGTCCAGAGCGGATCCTGGTCCTCGCAGAGCACGGCAGTGAACCCGTGTGAAGCATCCAGAGCGGACCCTAGTCCTCGCCGAACACGGCAGTGAACCCGGGTGAAGCATCTAGTGCAAAATTCCTGGTTACATGGAACGCGGATAACGTCACTCTTTGACCCCGTGGAAAACGTCCAGAACGGATCCTGGTCCTCGCAGAGCACGGCAGTGACCCCGTGTGAAGCATCCAGAGCAGAGCCTAGTCCTCGCCGAACATGGCAGTGAACCCGTATGAAGCATCTAGTGCAAAATTCCTGGTCACGTGGAACGCGGATAATGTCACTCTTTGACCCCGCGGAAAACGCCCAGAGCGCAGCCTGGTCCTCGCCAAGCACGGCAGTGAACCCGTGTGAAGCATCCAGAGCAAACACCGGACTGTGGAGTCCTTAAAATCCACGGACTATGATGTCCTTAACCTCGACTGTAATGTCTTAAAACTAACAATCAACCACCCTGATTCTATATTGATTCCACCTTTGTTTAGGGGTACATCTCTTCACTCCTTTGATACCTTGCGTTGTAATTCCTCAACGTCTTCAAAGAGGTGACGGGTCCCCGCAACCACACATCGGACTGTGGAGTACTTAAATCCACGGACTATGACGTCCTTAACCTTGACCGTGATGTCTTAAAACTAATATCGGACTGTGGAGTCCTTAAATCCACGGACTATGACGTCCTTAACCTTGACCGTGATGTCGTAAAACTAACATCGGACTGTGGAGTCCCTAAATCCACGGACTATGACGTCCTTAACCTTGACCGTGATGTCTTAAAACTAATATCGGACTGTGAAGTCCTTAAACCCACGGACTATGACGTCCTTAACCTTGACCGTGATGTCTTAAAACTAACATCGGACTGTGGAGTCCTTAAATCCACGGACTATGACGTCCTTAACCTTGACCGTGATGTCTTAAAACTAACATCGGGCTGTGGAGTCCTTAAATCCACGGACTATGACGTCCTTAACCTTGACCGTGGCGTCTTTAAACTACGATACTTTGAGCAACCCCTGACCCCGTGAAACACGGATAAGGGCGACCACATCCAGTACTTGCAGGTCCTCACGACCTGTAAGGAAGAAAACTCTCTTGTGAGATCCTTACGACTCTCAAGGGAAAAACCGCTTATGAATCCTCACGATTCTTAAGAAGAACTTGCACCTATGGGATCCTCTCGACCTGTAGGGAGAAAAACTCTTTATGAGACTCTCGTGGCTCATAAAGCGCAAAAGTCTTAGGAAGCAGACCTTAACCCTGAATCCTAAGCCATCGCTGCCCTGCAAGGAGATCAAGATAAATTGTCCGCAAAACTCATTCAATGAAAGGAGACACACCATTGAGAAGAAAAATGTATCTTTTATTCATAAACCAAATGGATACAAAGTACAATTCATGAAAGAACAAAAAGAAGATACTCTCATCCATGAGTATGTACAAAAACAGAAAAGAAAGGAGAAGATACAAGTCTTCAAGCCGGTGGGCGATGTAGCAATTTTACCAGCTCATCTTTCTGTTGCTGAGTCACGGCTTCATGATTCAGGATCGCTTGAAGACGAGTCTCCGCCTGAGCCTGCTGGGCCTGATACGAAGCAAGCCGAACTTCAAGCTCTTTCTCAGTGGCTTTATGGGCCTCGACCCTTTCACGAGTGAACGTGGCAGCTTTATCGAGAGCCACCACCTCTTTGATGGACTCCTGAAGCACCCGCCAGAGTTCATATGCTTTGTTGGCCTTGGCGGTAAGATTAGCGTGAAGCTCGCTCAGCGCCTTGGAAGCTAGCTCCCTCTTCGAGAATTTGCGACCGAGCCTCTTCTTGCATGACACCATCGCTCTATCAGATTACGCAGGCCCACTTTCACGGCTTCAGCCTCTGAAGCAGGACGGGTACGCTCAAGACTATGTAAACAGGCCCCGGTCGATAATAGTAGTCGGTCTGAAACACGTGCACGTCATCTAGTATGGGAAGCAACAAGAAAGATTTCCGACGTATTTCAAGCATGCATTCACAATCAAATGAGTATTCAAAAAAAATAATAGCATTTGCAATCATATGAATATTCATAATGCCCAAAAAAAAGGGTCTGATACGCATGAGAATGATAATAGCATTTGCAACTAACGAAAGTGCTCACGGGAAGAACACAAAGTTCATTTATGCAAGCAAAAACATACATGCGGATACCCAGCACACATGAAAGTTCAACATAAAGCAGGCGAAGACTAATTTGAAAATACTACACTAGCGGTAAAAGGTCGCCGAACAAAGGATCGGTAGCGCAAGGGTTGACAAAACAAAAAACGAAATTCTCCATCTCTCTCTCTGCTCTCTCTAACACGTCAAAGCGCCGGTTCTCGCATGGAGTCGCTCCCCACCGATTAGCGCCATGTTCGTCCGCAAAAGCAGACATAACGGCCCGACGGGCTCTTATTTCGCTCAAAAGGTGAACCGAGCGATCTTTCAAAGCTTGAGTAATTAGGCACGCTTCGTGAAAGCCCTCGAGCTTTTCTTCGGCCGCGTCAAGCATCGCCAGGGTCATCTCCGCCGGGTGAGGAAGGACGTCAGCAAGCACGGCGGCAAGAATCATCCGGAGCCAGAGGGAACCCATTGGGAGGGGAGACCCTCTGTGGATCGAGAGTTCATATGCCGCTGAGTCGCATTCGTCGTCGGTAAGAAGGGGATCCACCAATCGGGCGGCAAAGCGGGGGATTATCTCCTCGATAGGAACTTCCCAAGGCGGTCGATGAGCATGAGGGCGATTGCAGGCCATGGCGCTCAGTTGTCTCTCAAGACAAATCACACCAAAATAAGAATAAACTTCTCTGTGAAGAAGAAGGAAGGCTATGGCCTCAGATATAAAGAGGTGCATTAAGTGTTGAGCGCGGAAAATCTTGCATGATGAAGCTATTTCCAAGGCCTAGAAAAGGAAAGCATCGGAAATCAAGGAGATGGAACTATTTCCAAGGCTCCTTTTCTGCATCTGATATTGTGCGCTAAAAATATGGCATGGGAAAATTTTTGAATAGTCCCATCAAAGGACCCCACGTACGGAGCATGTGAGCCCCAAACTTGACGTGCACTAAAAAATGGAATAGCACCCTGCATACTAGAAGCATCAACAACAACAATAGCAAAATAATAAAATCCCACAGAGAGGCATGCAGACATAGAAAGATATAATAAAACCTATCACTCATGCTTTAAGAAGTTCATACAAAATAAAGAGAACATGTTTACAACGGTAAGACCTCAAACGCAAGGCAGGGATTGAGAAACTCGAATGTAACTTTGTCCGAGATCTTCCAGGCATTTCGAACCATCCTGGTATGCTTCCTCTCGCGGTCGCAAGTATCGGGGTCCTCACGAATGTCCTCCACCCTCCGATAGGCGGCAAGTATGGCTGACTGCTGAAAGGCCTGGTGCAAGAGATCAATGAGGTGATCCCGCCTCCTCTTTGAGATCAAGCTCATAAGGAACACCGGATGTACCTTATCCTCAGCAGTGTCCAAGGCCCCAAGCGGTACGCCGGTGCAAAAGAGAGGGAGCGCCTCCCAGATCGCCAGCACGACCAGTCTCAGAAGAGAAGAGCGACGGGGGAGTAGCCGATGGTTGTACTCGTCGAAGCGGCTCATGATCTCGGCGCACTGAGCATTGGTGAACTCCTGGTTCTGACTGCGGCTCAGTGCACGGATATTCCCATAGGAAATGATTTCATCAAGATCATACAAATGAGCATCCATGACACCTGAAATAACGATCATGAAAAATTCATTACAAACTTTTTCCTCTTGGATGTGAAGGACAACCTAGGGCAAAGAGACCCTAAGAAGCCTCCATGCGAAGAAACTGAGTTCTTCATAGGAATTAAATTCCTTATTGAGAAAAAGGGAATTAAATTCCCAGAAACATGTTTTCTGTGAACGGGGTTAAACTCCATGGATTATCACCATCATTCCCTAAAAGATCATCTAAACCCTAAGAGATCTACTGTTGGAGGTTAAGTGGTTTCATATTTTGGTTAAAGAACTTGAAGAAAAATGGGTTCTTTGTTAAAAAAGGAGCGAAACCCTTGATGTGGATTTAAAATCCAGCGAGTTTTGTCAAAATGAAGGTGCATCGATCACCATTACCTGAGGAAAAAGAGTCTCTTTAAACAAAGTTAAACTCTGAAAATGTTTCAAGGCAGAGAACTAAGCTCTGGAAGAAGAGAATTAAATTCTCAGAAAAATTTTGCAACGAAGGAGATGAGCAAAGTGGAGGCTCTTCTGAGGGACATAAACATTTATAGGATGTGATTGAGACGCTTCATCTCCCCAAATCCCTAGAGGAATCCAACGGTCACACAAAGTGACAGCGTTGCACTCACGTGCAGACACGTAAGAACAACACTGTGGGGGCATTTGTTTCCTGATTTAAAATCAGGAAAGCCTACGGAAGAGGCATCACGTGCTACCACGTGACCAGCAGTCACGTGTTGGCACGTGACATTCAAAAGCAGCGGCGAAGGCACATCAGTTCCATGATCAAATCAAAGAAAAGGCTCCAGAAAGGGTCGCGTGCTCGCACGTGACCAGGGGTCACGTGTTGGCACGTGACGGTTGAACAGCGGCTAGAAAACAGAGCGCAGAAAGCAGAAGAAGGCTTGTTCCGGGGGGTCACGTGCCTACACGTGACCAAGGGTCACGTGGTCACACGTGACCGACTTGCAAAGCCTCACTATTTAACAGAATTAAATTCTGAAAGGCAATCAAATCTTTCCAAAGGAGAGTGATTATTTAGAACCGATTGGATTAAAGATCTAAAGGTGATTAAATATCACCTATTTTATGGAAAAATCTTGAACTTGGAATGATTTCCCCTTTAATTCTAACCGAAATAACAAAAGAATATCTCTGAATTTAAAATCCAATGGTGAATAAAATTCACCTAATAATCCAAAGGTCCAGATGAATGATGAATGTAAATCAAATCTCTCAATAAACAAATCAAATCTCTCAATGAAAGATTCACTAAAACTAATTAATTCTGCTCTTTCTCTTATAAATAGGAGCCAGGAAAATACAGAAAAAAGGGATAGAGAGACATAGAGAGAGAGAAATATAGAGCCTTGAGACTTTGGAAGAATTGGATCTTTTGCAGAAGAAAACCTTAGGTAAGAAGAAAGAGAATTTAATTCTCAAAAGAGTTTAACTCTTATATTAAAAAGAAGAACTTAGTTCTCTCTTTAGTAGAGAATCTGCAAAGTGCACATCTCCCCATGAATTGAGAATTTAATTCTCATTGGGTTGAGATCTTGCTATGCAGATCCAAA
The DNA here is from genome assembly GCA_030015575.1 of Agapanthus africanus. Taxonomy (NCBI): domain Eukaryota; kingdom Viridiplantae; phylum Streptophyta; class Magnoliopsida; order Asparagales; family Amaryllidaceae; genus Agapanthus; species Agapanthus africanus. Next base: position 135,684,796 of record CM057346.1, read on the forward strand.
ACATAGAGAGGGAATGGAAGTTTGAGAATTTAATTCTCATAGAATTATAGGAATTTAATTCCTTTGAAACAGAATTAGGGTTTAACCCTATGTTATAGGAATTTAATTCCTTCAAAATGAACAGAACCAGGGTTTAACCCTAGTTAAGAACTTAATTCTGTCAAAATAACAGGAATTTAATTCCCTTAAGAAAGAAGAAATTAGGGTTTCACCCTATGACAGAACCTAATATGGGAATTCAATTCTCACAGAATATAAATTAGGGTTTAACCCTATCTAAGAGTAATTCTTTAAAAGAAAGGGGGAATTTAATTCCTCTAAAGTTATTATTAGGGTTTAACCCTATGATAGAACTCAGTTCTTCACATATATGAGGAATTTAATTCCTACAGAAAAATCAGAGTTCAACTCTATCTAAGAATATAATTCTTCAGAAAAAATGGGGATTTAATGAAGAATTTAATTTTAAAAAAAAAATGCAAAGAAGCAGGGTCACGTGCTACCACGTGACCCCTGAAAAGCTCCAAAAGGGAGGGCGCCCTCACGTGCTACCACGTGACCCCTCTTGCCTTAGTGTTTAACACTAAATTGGAACTTCTGAATCCAGTGTTTAACACTGATTTGCCTTAGTGTTCAACACTAATTGAAGAACTTTATTTGCAGTGTTTAACACTGAATTTCTTAGTGTTTAACACTAAATTAAATCTCTGTTAACAAAGTTTAACATTAATTTTCTTAGTGTTCAATACTAAATTAAAATCCCTGTCACCAGTGTTTAACATTAATTTGAGATCTCTGTTGCCAGTATTTAACACTGATTTGTTTTAGTGTTTAACACTAATTTGAAAGCCCTATTGCTGGTGTTTAACACTAACTATCTTTTAGTGTTAAACACTAACTTGTTAATCTCATTCTCAATGTTCAATACTGATTGGTCTTTAGTGTTTAACATTAACTTTAGCCCCATTAGCTAAGTGTCTAGAGGCAAAGCCTCTCCTCTAATGGACCAACAGAAAGTCAATATATTAAACATGATTGGACTTAGCCCAAGATGGCCATAAGTCCTCAATTCAAATTCAACTGGGCTAATGGGCTCATAACATAATTAATTGGTCTTGGTCCTAAACTGGGTCAAAGACTGTTTAATCTACCTTGGTTCCAGGGTACATCTCTTCACTCCTTTGATACTTGGCGTTGTAATTTCTCAACGTCTTCAAAGAGGTGACGGGTCCCTATGACCACACATTGATACGGACTGTGGAGTCCTTAAATCCATGGACTATGATGTCCTTAACTTTGACCGGGATGTCTTAAAACTAACATCGGTCTGTAGGGTCCTTAAACCCATGGACTATGATGTCCTTAACCTTGACCGGAATGTCTTAAAACTAATATCGGACTGTGGGGTCCTTAAACCCATGGACTATGATGTCCTTAACCTTGACCGAAATGTCTTAAAACTAACAACGGACTATGACGTCCTTAACCTTGACCGGGATGTCTTAAAACTAACATCGGACTGTGGAGTCCTTCAATCCACGGACTATGATGTCCTTAACCTTGACCGCAATGTCTTAAAACTAACATTGGAACGCAATGTCCTTAAACTACCTATTGACCGCAATGTCACTAAACTAAACAACAGGGCTCCCTTAATTGCTCTATTGTTGGATCTAAACGATCCCGTTAAGTTGATCTTAGTCTAAAACTAGACTGACGTATCCTTAACAAACGTTTAAGTTGATCTTGGTCTCCAATGAGACTAACGTATCCTTAAACCCAAACCCCCAAACCTAAATCTAAGATAATACGGATTTGGACTAGTCCACGCCCTACGGGCGACAACATAACTCAGTCTCCGTATACAATCCACGGGCAACTAAACACAAAATAAACACACACGACACGAAGTGACCATCTGGAGAAGGAGAAAGTGGTTACCGCGATACGGTAGCGTAATTAACTGCAGGGGCTTGCGCCTGCAGGGAAAAGCGTCCCCACAATCAAAAACCCCTCAAGCGAGAGGGAATCTGACGAAATCTGCTACATCGGACGCATCCATTTAAACCTTCGATACACGGTGCCATAAATCAACTTGGCATCTTCGGAGAGGTGGACAGATAGCACCAATTAGCATCTGCCCCGAATCTCAGGCAAGACGTCCCTGTCGCGCCATCATTCGGAGGGGAACAAGGGGTCATGAAGGTACTTGCGGAGCATTGCTACATGAAACACGGGGTGAATATCTAGAAAGCTGGGTGGAAGAGCCAAACGATAAGCAACTGTGCCGACACGCTCGAGAATCTCGAAAGGACCCACATATCCGGAACTAAGACTTCCTTTCTTTCCGAATCCCATCACACTCTTCATTGGAAAAACTCGCAAGAAAACATGATCACCTATGGCGAACTCGAGTCTGCACCAACGTCGATCAGCATAAGATTTCTTCCGGCCCTGGGCCGCTCTCACCCTATTCCGAATCAACTGGATCTCCTCGGTCGTCTCCTGCACAATCTGCGGTCCTAAGACACTGCTCTTACTGAGCTCTGTCCAACAAATCGATGATCGACATTTCCTCCCATATAATGTTTCGAAGGGTGCCATCTGAATCTTCTCCTGGAAGCTGTTATTATAGGAAAAATCTATCAAGGGCAAGTGGCGATCCCAACTGCCCCCGAAAACTAGAACGCAAGCTCGGAGCATATCCTCAAGAGTCTGAATAGTCCGCTCTGACTGACCATCGGTCTGCGGATGGAAAGCTGTACTGAAACTAAATCGGGTGTCCAAAGACTCCTGAAGTTTCTGCCATAGTTGGCTGATGAACTGGGTGCCTCTGTCGGAAACAATACAATTCGGAATGCTGTGTAGTCGCACCATCTCATCAATATATATCTGAGCATACTGAACGAATCCGAAAGTGTTCTTGACTGGCAGAAAGTGAGCTGCTTCCGTCAATCGGTCTACGATCACTCAAATAGTGTCATACTCTCGACTGGTCCTAGGTAGAACCACGACAAAATCAATAGAGATCTGCTCCCACTTCCACTCCGGAATGGGAAAAGGTTGTATCTCTCCTGCTGGCCTTTGATGCTCGGCCTTGACTGGCTGACAAGTAAAGCACCCCGAAACAAAATCTGTGACATCTCTCTTCACCCCTTCACACCGGTAGACTTCTCTCAAATCATAATACATCTTGGTGGAACCCGGATGAACACTATATGACGACTGATGCGCCTACTCAAAAATCTTGCGTCTCAACCCCTCGGAATCTGGCTCACACAGTCGAGTCCTAAATCGTAGTACTCCCTGATCATCAATCATGAACTCTGAATCTCTGCCCTGTCGAACCTGCTCCATAATCTCTGACAAACGAACGTCATCGGACTGTGCCTCACGGATAAGATCAAGTAACTGTGGATGTGCACGGACATGGGCAAGTTGTCCTCTGGTCGAAGTAAACTCGAGCTGTACTCGGCTGTCACATAGAACTGCCAATCTGCCGTCGACTGCCTCTAAACTACGCTCAAGCAAGATAAGCTACCTTCGGGCCTCCGACTCAAAACATCTGCCACAACATTCACCTTGCCCGGATGATAAAGAATCTCGCAGTCATGGTCTTTCACTAGCACCATCCAACGGCGCTGTCTAAATTTCAAATATCGTTGCTGAAAGTTGTAGTGTCTCCATATCTTAAGTGTAAAAACCACTGCAGTCATCTGTAAGTCATGCGTGGGATAGTTCTGCTCGTGCTTTTTCAACTGCCGAGAAGCATCGCAATAACCAACAAAACAGCCTGATCTTGAAGGCAAAAATAATATTGGCGCCGTAGTCAAACGAGTCTTTAACCGCTGGAAGCTCTGCTCGCATGCTTCGGTCCAAAGAAAAGAAACTCCCTTCCCGGTCAACCCGGTCAACGGTGCAGCTATACGAGAAAAATCCTAAACAAAGCGTCGATAATATCCGGCTAAACCCAAAAAGCTGCGAACCTCCGTCACTGGTACAGGTCTGGGCCATTGCTGAACGGCCTCGATCTTTTTTGGTTCCATACATATATCATCCCTCGTAACTACGTAACCCAAGAAGTCAACACCATCCAACCAGAAAACACACTTGAATAATTTAGTGAATAGCTGGCGCTCCTTCAAAGTCTGCAACGAAATCCTTAATTACTACCCAGGCCCCACTCGGTTCCAAAAGTATACTAGGATGTCCTCAACGAACACGATAATAACTGATCAAGAAATGGCCTGAATATGCGGTTCATCCAATCCATGAACGCTGCCGGGGCATTGGTGAGCCCGAACGACATCACCAAGAACTCATAATGCCCGTAACGTGTGCGAAAAGCAGTCTTCAGAATATCATCCTCTCGAACCCATAACTGATGGTAGCCTGATCGCAAGTCATTCTTCGAGAAATGTCTCACACCCTGGAGCTAATCAAATAAATCTTCGATGCAAGGTAAGGGATATTTGTTCTGCACAGTAACCCGATTCAACTGACGATATTCGATGCACCAACACAAACTTCCGTCTTTCTTCTTGACGAACAGGACAGGAGCTCCCCAAGGTGACACACTCGGACGAACAAGCCCTTTATCCAACAAATCTTGCAACTGATCCTTCAGTTCTTTAAGCTCCACCGGGTCCATCCGATATGGCGGTATAGAAAAAGCTTCGTGCCGGGAATCAAGTTAAGCAGAACTCAATATCGCGCTCTGGCGACAAACCAAGCAATTTTTCAGGAAAGACATCTTGAAATTCCCTCACAATCGGGACCTGGTCCAACATGACCTCTGCGGCTCTAACATCACAAACATATGCCAAGAATCCCTGACATCCTTTACTCAAGAGCTGACTAACGCGAAGAGAAGAAATCAAACTGGGAAAGGTGACGCTTTGGTCTCCCTGAATAACAAGAACTGGCTCATCCGGAAAACTAAATCTGACTGCCTTCTCACGGCAGTCCATGGACGCATAACAAGTGGCTAACCAATCCATGCCTAGAAGAACGTCAAAACCTAACATATCGAGAAGAATCAAATTGACAGAAGAATCCCTATCTCCGATACGAACAAAACAAATACGAACGAAAACATTTCGAGCGACAAAAGACTAGCCTATGGAAGAGATCACAACAAGCGGCTGATTTAGCAAAGACTACTATCGGCTAGACTTCGATACAAAATATGTGGATACCATTTCAAACAACAACAAAAAGAAATACGCATCGGAAGAAAACACTGAAAGAATATTTGTCACAACGGCGTTGGATGCTTGCGCATCCAGAGGAGTCAAAGCGAACACTCAGCCTTTCCTCTACTAGTAGCCGGCTGTCCTCAGCCTCTGTCACTACCGTCTCCTGGAAAGAACCCGTCACGGCGTCTACCTAACCGCCTCTGAACTGGCATACCAGTACAAATCCGCTTTGGTCCAGAAATGACTGAAGTCTCAGAAATGCGCTCCTCTAACCGTAAGGCCTCATCCATAGCAGCGACGTAAGTGTCAAAAACTGGGCGCTGATAGCAAGAAGTAAATGCATGTCCAATCCCCGTACAAATCTCTTTATCTGTTTCTCTTCTGTGTCCACCAGGTAAGGAGCATATCGGGATAACTGAGTAAACTGGATATCATACTCGGACACTATCATCCCTGAAGTCTAGCGCAAAGACTCAAAACTACGAGCACGAGCATCTCGAACACTCTCCGGAAGGAAACGAGCAAGAAATACGGCTGTGAACTCATCTTAAGTCATAGGAGGTAGATCTGCAACTCGGCCTCTCTCAATTGACTCACACCACGTCTGAGCAAAACCTCTCTACACGAAAACTCGCAAGCTCGATCCATATCTCGTCAGAACATCTCTGTGAATGACAAATCCTAGCCATCCTATCGAGGATTGTCTGTAGATCCTCCACTGCATCTGTGCTGGTAAAAATTGGAGGCTTCAGCCTCAAAAACTTCTGTAAGGATACGAAAAAAGTCTTGGTAACAATAGGAACAGCTGTCTGAGCAGCAGGTACAATCGCAGTCCCTGCAGTAGGAGGGATATCATCGGCTCTCGGAGCTCGGCTAACCTCAACTAACAATCCAACCATCTATCACAAGTCCTGAATACTCGACTCCAGCCTAGCTATCCGGCCTGAAGAAGGAGGATCACTCTGTTCCTGAGGGGTAGGCGTACCGCCCTGATCAGTCCTCGTCTCACACGAGACCGCTCTAATCTCATCCCTGGCGGCAGCCCTCTGGCCCTCGTAGTCTTCGGCGGCATAGTGGCTGGAACAAGAAACAGAATTTATTGGAACATTACGATCAAATCAAGAGGACATATGGAATCAAGGAAGGTAGTACAAGCAAATATATATCCTAAGGTCACTTAGGCGGGGTATCGTATCGTAAGTATGCCGCGGAACATACACACGCTACGTCACTCTGCTTAAGTCACCTACTCCGTCTACAAAGGGTCATCCTACACTCATAAAGGTAAAACCTATCGCTCTGATACCAACTTTTTCATGACCCGACGGTACGGAACGTGACTGGCATTTGAATTACGAAACGTCTTAAGGCGTAACGTAATCTAAGTATGCCAAAGCCCAGAAATCTAAACCGCTAAACAAAAAGAGTGAAGGAAAACTTGTTTAAAGAAAACGATTTTAACAAAATAAGCCGCATTAAACATTTTAAAAACATCAAATTTTCCCGAAAATTTCAGCAGAGTCTCCTTTGTAAATACTGGCCCCAAACGGGTACAGCACATGAATATACACAAGTAAAGAATAAAGGCATTCTCAAGCGGGAGATAGCTCTTCGCCAAAGGCGGAATCACAACCACATGCAATATATATATATATATATATATATATATATATATATATAATAGCGCAAAATAGCATATAAAAGCACGAAAACAAGAAAGCATCATGTCGGCTCAAGTGAGCTCGATCCCAATGAAACAACACATATACTAATCTCACTGTCACACCTCTAGGTCACATATACAATGTAGAAATGGTAGATGGAGAATACTAGATACAAATAATAATACAAGGTGGAACAAAAGTATCCTCGCAACCCACCTACGAGCAAAGCCGTAAGTCCAAGGAAAAGAAGAAGTACGCCCGTCGCTACTATACTGACGGGTCGGACCTGCAAGATACTGTGGCACAACGGGAGTGAGTTGCCAACTCGTGAGTAGTAAGTAACATCAATAAGGCTATCGTAAGTATGCACGCAAATGCGTCACATCCTACATATATCAATACGATGTGATGCACTAGTATGAATGCAACATGAATGCATATCAAACACGAAACTTGAATATATCCGGTATGAGAAAATCTGTATTTTTATCTTAGAAAAACTTCTGTGCAGTAAACCGAAGTGTCATCAATGAAGTCAACAGAAAATCCATGTCAAGCATCGACAAAAAATATGTATATCCAAACATCTCAATGTCTCGGTATCTCAATATCTCAATGTCTCAATATCTCAATATCTCGATGTCTCAATATCTCAATATCTCGGGATCCGTCAGTCCGGATCGCCCCATACCATCAAATCTCACGACTACGGTCGGTATCCTTCGGATATTCGCCGCGTCAACAGTAACCGGTCGGTAGTGCTCCCCTGCCAGGCTCATCGTCATCCCCACGAAACACTCTTGCCCCGGGGTACCATACCGGGTCCATCATGTACCCGCAGACGGTGCATCCCCCGTCTCGAATCGGGTATATATGATACAATTCAAGAACCGAGAAAACTCATGGTGGACGCTACACACATCATATCACGAGAAAAATCATGGTGGACGCACGCACTTGGTGCACAAAACGCGCTCGCGAAAACGCCACAAACCACAACTAGGGTCGCTATACTGATAATCCCCAAACCTAGAATTCGATCGTACCGATCGCGCATTCACAACACACTTAATATTTTAGGAAATAGGTTGTAGATCATTCCAACCTCAAACTTAATTAAAATCTATTTATTCCAGAAACCTAGTAAGCAACAATTAACCATTTTAGTGCAAATCTAGATATTTTAGCAAATCTAGTGGCCACAATGTTCATGTAATGTCTTAATTAGGCTACACAATTATTAACTAAATTTTAATCTCACCTATTTACATTAATCATGAAATTGGTTTGCAAGAATATTTAATTAGGACAATTTAAAAGTAACAATTAGCAAATTAACAACTAGATTAGATTTTGCAAGTCTTAAGATGTTAATCTATACTCGGTTAACTTAATTTATTGATAAAAACCTTAATTTGAACCCAAATCCTTCTCTTTAAAAACTAAATCTTGCAATCAGGACCATATTAATACCTAAATAATTTAGATTAAAGTAATTAATCAACAAGGTAACCATTGGGCTAAGATTTATACCTGAACAATTTAGAGATCAACTTGCAAACTAGGGCTCCCAAAATGCCATCTTGCTCCAAGATTCAAGCTAGTTTAGGCCAAGGAATTTTGGGTGAAGGTGTAATTATGAATTAGTGAGATTTTGTATAGATTTTGAGTGAATTTTGTGATGTTTTAACAATGAAAATAAGAAGAAAAGATGGAGAAAAAAGGGCTACAATTTTCGGCCAGAATTGAGTGGGGTGTGTGAGTGAGAGAGAGAGCTAAACTTACCACCCACATACACATCAACATCTAAACTTTCATTTCTCACTATTTATTTCATTTCCTTATTTATTTATTTTTCTACACAAGCCTAGAACCATCCAAACTATATTTATCTATTTTGAAAACAATGTGTTACAATAAGTGTTTAGTGTGTCATGATGCACTAAACTTGTATTAACATATTCTAATTTGTAATTAACACTAATTAAATGTACAAATGAAAGCTTAAAATAATATTTAAAAATAATTAATTAAGAAAAATATTTAAGTAAACTAGCAATTAATAAGTGACTAATTGAATACCAATACTATCAATTATATAGTCAAAATAGGTATATTTAAGTCAATGTGGAAAAATAATTATATCTTGGTTTTTATGGAAAACACGTATTATCAATAATTAATACATGTTCCCGCCAAAATTTTGGCTCAAAACATGCTCCTTTATAAAATAATAAAATAATAATAAGAAAAACCACATAAAAAGAATGTAGCAAATGCCTCAAAGCCAAGGGTTAAAACATTCTGAAGCAAAGCTTCAAATGCAGCGCCAAGGAGCGCTGCGCCCAAGGCAACGCACATCCAATCAGTGCAAGGCTCTATTTTAAAATTTAAATTTTAAATAAAGGAAGCAACGCTTCAGATAACTTGCGCTCTGCGCTGCGCGACACGTGTCAGCGCAGTTGCGCAGCGCTCTACGCTGCGCGCCACGTGTCCAGCGCATGTGCGCTAGCGCAGTTGCGCTGCGCTCTGCGCTGCACCATACGTGTCAAGCGCAGGTGCGCTTGCGCCAACTGCACCAGCACTAAAATTTAAATAATAAATTATTTAATCAATCAGAATTAAAATTCTAGAAAGATCTTTCCAATCTTATTAAAATAAGAAGATTATCTTCTGTAAAACAGAAGCCCTAGGATCAAAGATCCAACGGTGGGAAATATTCCCAAATCAATCAGAGAAAGATCTCTTCAACTGATTTAACAAATCATTTGGCCCTATATAAAGGACCCAAGATTTCAAGTCTAAAATATACACAGATAGAGATACGAAAATAGAAAAAAGGGAGATCTCTGAAAAATTTGAAAGGCAAGCTTTTAAAGAAAGAAGATCATCTTCTTCAAGGTAAAGAATTAAATTCTTAGAAGGACAGAGATGAAACACCTCACAAAAAGAAGAATTTCTTCTAAAAAGATCAAAAATCTAAGAACAAGATCAAGATCTTCAATAAAAAGAAAAAGATCATAAAAATCTAATTACAAAAACAATAAAGAAGTAATTTACTTCATTATTAGATCTTTTGATCTATATAAAGGCACTGCCTTTTAATGAGAATCAGAACCATTGGTTCTTGAATCCTTAGGTAGAACCTCTTTAGAGCGAGAAAGATTCTTTTCTTTGATCTAAATTTGATCAAGATGCGCTCTGCGCTATTGGACAGTGCCCTGCACTCTTAATTTGCGCTGTTACGCTCCTTGGACTGGCGCAAGTCACCAGAGAGTGCCACGTGTCAATCTGCGCCTTGCGCTCCTAAAAACAGAGCGCTGCGTTCTTGAATTGGCGCAGTGTACCATAGCGCGCCACGTGTCAGCAGCGCACTAACGCAGCGCACTGCGCTAACAGACTTGCGCTCAGCAGAGTGTGACACGTGTAACCTCCACGTGCACTGGCGCCTTGCGCTCTTTAATTGGCGCAAAGCGCCTGAAAGGCCACGTGGCGCATTGTCAGACCACTAAATGCAGTGCATTATTAAGGGCAGAGCCCAATTAAAAAGTCTAACAGACCAATTTAAATGCAGTGCAATATTTAAAAGGGCAGAGCCCAAGTAAAGGCCTAACAGGCCAAATATAAATGCTATGCATTTAATTACAGAGCCTAATGCTCTGCATTGTAAAAAAGCAGAGCCCAAGCAAAAGCCTAATAGGAAAAACATGAATAAAATGTTGAACATTTTCAAATGGACTTAGCCCAATTCTGGCCATAAATTCTCAATTTAAATTGAACTGAGCACAACCGCTGTCCCAATTAATTTACACCCGGTTCGATGGTACATCTCTGAACTCCTCTGATATCTGTCGTTGTAATCCTTCAACGTCGTCAGAGAGGTGACGGGTCCCGACGGCCATACATTCCATGGACCACCATGTCCCTAAACTGGCAATCGACCGCAATGTCTCTAAACTAAATAATAGAGTCCAAATGCTCTTTTGTTGGATTTAAATGATCCCGTTAAGTTGATCTTAGTCTGGAAATTACACTAACGTGTCCTTAACAAACGTTTAAGTTGATCTTAGTCAAAAAATGAGACTAAAGTATCCTTAAACCAAAACCCCGAACCCAAATCTAAGAAAGATACGGATTTGGACTGATCCACGTCCTACGGGCAACAGCACAAATTAGTCTCCGTATACAATCCACGGGCAACCGAACACAAAACAAACACCCACGACACGAAGTGACCATCTGGAGAAGGAGAAAGTTGTTACCGCGATACGGTAGCGTAATTAACTGCAGGGGCTTGCGCCTGCAGGGAAGAGCGTCCCCACAATCAAAAACCCCTCGAACGAGGGGGAATCTGACGAAGTCTGCTACATCGGCCGCATCCGTTTAAACTTTCGATACATGGTGCCATAAATCAACTTGGTATCTTCGGAGAGGTGGATGGATAGCTCCAATTAGCATCTGCCTCGAATTTCAGGCAAGACGTCTACCGCGTCTTCGCCGCGTCTTCCGGCGGTAAACAGATTCTGGCACGCCCGGTGGGACATCTTCCTCTTTCCACTCCACACTTCGTGTGTCGTGTTCGCGAAAGAATCGCGGTTTGCTATGGTTGCCTGTGGATTCGAGGTACTTAGATTTGGTGTCTTGCTCCGTGCAGAAAATAGAAGACCAATGGCTTCAAACTGCACTAACTGCAACTGCAACTCCCGCTCCGTCTCGTCCGGAGGAGTGACTTATGGGCCCCAAGCGGCCTCCATCTTTGCTATGCCAATGGAGCAGGTGACTCAAGCCACCACAGGGTTGTTTTTCGGAACCATGCTTCCGCCGACAAGCTTCAGTACCCCAGTGCCCGTACCAGAAGCTCCCAAGAAGTCGGTCTTCGATCGACTTACAGCTACTGCAGCCCCTCTCAACGGATCGTCCAACACCAGTGCCTCGGTCTTCTCCAGGCTGGGCCAAAATTCCTGCGGTCCCACAATGAAGCTTGCAGTCCCAGAGAAGGTTATTCTGAAGAGAGTAACCAACCCTGCTCCCGAAACCGTCAAGGCGGCTTCTCCTACCAAAGGGTCAGTTTTTACAAGACTGACCGCTACGACTCCCGCTACGGCTCCCGCTACGGCTCCTGTCCCTGCTCAGAAGTCTGTTTTCAACCGATTGGATACTGCTTCTCAAAGGACATCAGTCTTCAACAGGCTGACGCCAGCAGCAGCCCCTCATCTAAACAGGGGGCAAGACAAAGCCGTTCCTGTCACCGAGCCAACTCCATCAGCTTGACACACTCGTCGTCGCCACTGGCGCCGGGTAAGGAAGGTCGGGAGCAACTCCCCTTCTGGGCTAACTCCACCAGCTCCAACGGCGGAAATTAATGCTGCTGTTCCAACTTGGAACAAATTTGAGCTGCTGAATATGGTGCGTAGGAATTCTCCTACCGCCGTACTGAAAAGATCTCCCCCTCCGCAGGAAAAGGCTGTAGAAGCGAAACCAGAACAGCCCCAATCCCCTCAACGGCTGTCCTCCAAAATCTATAAAGTCTGGCGGCAGGCCCGAGACTCGGTGATCGATCCAAATTTCTCCCGCCAGCACAAGAAGCTGAAGGTCCAACAGGAAGTCAGCCATCCTGCTAAGCCACGAAAAGCTGTCTGGGTGCCCACCTCGACGGCTCCCTCAATTTCGACCGCTCCTAAGAAGAGAAAGCCGGAAAAGACCCCCATGCTTGCGACAAATGTCAAAGGCACGGAGCCCAAACGCCCTAAGTCTGGGGGCATAACGGTCCATACCGTTTACATGGCATCCGAGAAGGAAGATAGCCGCGCTTCTATGGGGCACCGATCGCTCACCCGATCCATCACAAAGGCCCATGAGCAACAACAGAAGTTTCAAAAGATGCTAACTACAATGGCCGCACTTACTGAGCCAAAAGAAAGCCCGGAGGCATCATCAGAACAGCGTCACGAACAAGAAACTGATGTTGACTTTCTACGCAGGGTCCTCGAAAAGAAGGGCAGGGAAGCAGCAGAACAAGATGCCAATATAAAACAAATGGTGCTTCTCTTCCAAGACATGGTAGGAATGATGTTACAGCTGGATCCTCCAGCTGGATCCTCCAGCTGGAGACCCTCCGGTCATTATTGAAGACGATGGAGGGGAGACATCCAATCCTCTACCGGCTCTATCAACAGCCAAGGAGGAGACAATCTCCAAAGTTGCCCTGGATGATTACATCGCTCAGCAGATACGGGCTCACCAGGAGAATGAAGCGGCTGGCCAAGTTGTTAAGACCGGACGACCTTATCCGGGCTGGTATGACCAAATAAGTTACCCGCTGGGATATACGATCCCTAAGTTCCATGTGTATAAAGGGACAGGGAATCCACATCAGCATGTCGCTCAATTCAGGGCTCTATGCGGCAACACCGGAGGTGACGACAAACTGTTGCTTCGCTAATTCATCGGCAGCTTAGCAGAAACGACCTTCGAATGGTATTCGGAGCTACCTAACGACTCTGTCAAAACATTTGCGGAGATGGAGCTACTGTTTACACAAAGATTTGCAAGCGCTAGCGAGCGCACCCCGGTCACCGCATTGATCAACGCCAGGGTAAGGCCAGGAGAAACGTGGGTTCAATATGCAATCCGATGGCGGAACTTGTGGTCAAAATGCGAACAACGCATCGAAGAAGCACCGGCAGTGGGCATGTTCGTAGGCACTCTTGACCCTCAAGCGACCATCTCACAGTTCATGATATTCTTTAAACCAACCACGTTCCAGGCCTTGATTGATAAATTAGCCCAAATGGACTAGATAGGCCATAGACTGTCTCCTCCAAAGCCGGACTCTTGAAATGAGAAGGGGAAAGGAAAAGCGATCGTCGTCGCCAATGCTCAACAACAGCCGAGCAACTTGAAGCCGGTTTTCCGTTAAAACAATATGTGTCTACGCCTATCCCTCGAGGAGAGGCTAGGACGTCCTTACTCGTTTCCTCAAGATAAAACGAGAAGACTGTTCGAGCTGGCAGTGCGCAACAGACTCATCAATCTGCCAGATTCAAAACATCCGTTGTAGCCAAACGACGTCAATGATCCCAATTACTACCCCTACCACCGAGTATTGGGTCATCCAATCGAAGATTGCTTCGTCTTCAAAAACTGGATCGAGGATCAATACCAACAGGGCAAGTTCGCGCTGTCCGAAAACTGGAAGGTGAGCCCGTCACAACCGCATGCTCCGAAAAAGATGGATATGCCGGGGGTATCATGCTCATTCATAGAGAAAGCCCCATAGACCGAAAAGTCAGTAAACTAGAGATTCGCCACAAATACGGCGACGGTGGACCACAATGTCCTAAAACTGGCGTTGGACCGAAATGTCCCTAAACTAACAATGGACCGTAATATCCTAAAAGTTGCAATTGACCGAGACATCGATAAACTATTACGGACCGCGGCATCTCCAGGCTGATGTAAAAAAAAATAAAAAAAAACAAAAAAAAACGGTATGTCCATAAGCGAAATGGGCACGGATGAAAACCCGAAAGGGCTCCGTGAGTAAAAACAGCAGGGTTACCGGCGAGTGTTTGTGAAAACCCGAAAGGGCGCAACCTCGTTATATATATATATATATATATATATATATATATATATATATATATATATATATAAGACAAATAGAAGAATAAAAAAAACGGTATGTCCATAAGCAAAATGGGCACGGATGAAAACCCAAAAGGGCTCTGTGAGTAAAAACAGCAGGGCTACCGGCGAGTGTTTGTGAAAAGCCGAAAGGGCGCAACCTCGTTAAAAGACACTTGCAGGGTCGCTTCGACCTTGTAAAAAGAAACCACCCGCGTGAGATCCTTACGACTCATAAGGGAACAATACACTTAGGGATCCTCACGATTCTTAAGGAGAAATTACACTTGCGGGATCCTCACGACTCGTAAGGAGAACTCTCTTATGGGACCCTCACGGCTCATAAGATTTGAAAGTCTTAAATTACAGAGACTTGTACCTATTCTTAAGCAACCCCCACAACCTTCGATATTGCCCTACAAGTGGCTCAATACTGACCCTTGTATACAATCCACGGGCATGAATAAACATTTCCCTAACCAAGTCCCACCCGTGACTTGGGATATGTCCATATGGTGAATGACCCTTGTAAGTTCTCTCGACTTATAAGGAGAAAACCCTTTTGTAAGATCCTTACGACTTACAGGGGTACATGCACTTAGGAATCCTCATGATTCCTAAGGAGAAAACACACCTACGAGATCCTCACGACTTGTAGGGAGAAATACCTTTGTGAGACCCTTATGACTCATGAAGTCAAAAGCCTTAGTCGACAAGACCCTAACCCTGTTTGCTAAGCCACCTTTGTTTGATATCGACAGAGGCAAATGATGATTCGCTCCTGGCAATATCCCAGTCATAGCAGTGCTGATGCCGAAATCGGTGTCTATTCCCAAGCTTGCGGCAAAAAGCTAGCGAGCCACACATGCATACGAAATAGCCGAAATGATGGGGCGACTTGCAACAAAATTAGAAAGTAAAAATGTATGCATGCAAAATAGCCGAAATGATTGGGCAACTCCCAATAAAAAGCAGCGAGTAAAAATAAAATAAATAGCGGAAATGATTGGGCACCGCGAAAAGTAGCCGAAATGATTGGGCAATCACAACTTTCGTGATATAAAAGCAGAAATGATAGAGCATCGCGGGAAGAAATAATAAAAACAAACTTATGAAAGAATGAAACTTTCGCCCTACAGGTAAGATCGCATCGATCCCTGTATACAATCCAGGGGCACAAAAAAAAAGGGGAGCCATACCTTCCCACCAGGCTCCATCCGAAAGAGAGCCAAGTCTCAACGGTTCACTGACAACTTAGAGAACACTTCGGTATTCGTCTCGATACAGCAGACGAGATGTCAACAACGGCGTTCCTTCGCAGTCCAGCAGGATACGGATACAACGCCGACAAAAGACCTCCCGGTTGAAACAAGCAGAGTGATGGTAAAATCCTAGCTCCACTTCAGCGTTCGTCTCGTTACAGCAGACGCAATGTCAACAACGACGTTCCTTCGCAGTCCGGCAGGATGCAGATACAACATCAACAACCCAAGGTTAAAACAACGGAGCCACGACAAAGTCCCTAATTCCAGGTCCTAACGGTTCACAGGAAACCTAGGAACCACTTCGACGTTCGTCTCGATACAGTAGACGCGATGTCACCCCAGCGTTCTTCCCCCAGCAGGATTCGGACGCGCCAAAGCAAATGAAGCAAAGGCTAAATTCCTAGCTTCAGGGTCTTGACGGTAACTCATATAAAACCTGAAAGACTACCGAAGATCATCCCACATGTAGTGGTCACCTCCTCGACGTTCGTCTCGATACAGCAGACGAGATGTCACCCCAGCGTTCTTCCCCCAGCAAGATTCGGACGCACCAAAGCAAATGAAGCAAAGGCCAAATTCCTAACTTCAGGGTCTTGACGGTAACTCATATAAAACCTGAAAGACTACCGAAGATCATCCCACATGAAGTGGTCACCTCCTCGACGTTCGTCTCGATACAGCAGACGAGATGTCACCCCAGCGTTCTTTCTCCAGCAGGATTCAGACATGACAATCAAACAACGGAGCCACGGCAAAATCCCAGCTCCACCGCGACATTCGTCTCGATACAGTAGACGCAATGCCAGCAAACGAAGCAAAGGCCAAATTCCTAGTTTCAGGGTCTTGACGGCAACTCATATAAAACCTGAAAGACTATCGGGGATCATCCCACACCAGTGCAGAGTGGTTATGCCTCATCGGGGCTCTCCAAAATGAGCCTAACCTCGAGTAAAAAGCGGCATGGCAAAATTCCTAACGCTTGCTCTTCCGACGGTCAAACTGCCTAGGAGGATTGCTCGAAAGCGTCTTGTCTAGCCCCCGAAAGGATCAGAGACACGACAGTCGCAAGGCTACTCGAACAGCAAGGTTGCCTATCGAGAAATACATCAGCCGACGCGATGGTACGATGGACAAAACCCTAGTACCACAGACCCTAACGGACCTCTGTCATAAAGAGCCGAGGTTAACTGTGACGTTAGGATATTCTTGCGAGAAATGCTCGATTCGTCTCGACTCGTGAGGAAAAGCCTTAGGCAGCGGGGATTAAAAGAAAACCTTTTTCCTAAGCACTGGGGCCCTACAAGTTGGTCCAAAACGGACTCTTGCATACTATTCACGGACCACACTCTCCAAAGTCGAATCTCGATAAGGAGGGAAAAAACCACTTACGAGTCCTCTCGACTTGTAAGAGGGAAAATTCTCTTGTAAGATCCTTACGAATTTCAAGAGAAAATACACGCTTAGGAGTCCTCACGACTCCAAGGGAGAATTTACACCTACGGGATCCTCTCAACTCGTAGGGAGAAAAGTCTTTATGAGACCCTCACGGCTCATAAAGTTGAAAAGTCTTAGGTGGCAGATCCTAACCCTGTCTCCTAAGCCATCAATTCTATTGCCATCCGTAAATCTGCACTACTTCACCCACGTACATACTTATGTGGGCAAAGTAGTGGGGGGCATTTGTTCCCGCCAAAATTTTGGCTCAAAACATGCTCCTTTATAAAATAATAAAATAAAATAAAATAAAATAATAATAAGAAAAAACCACATAAAAAGAATGTAACAAATGCCTCAAAGCCAAGGGTTAAAACATTCTGAAGCAAAGCTTCAAATGCAGCGCCAAGGAGCGCTGCGCCCAAGGCAGCGCACCCCCAATCAGAGCAAGGCTCTGTTTTAAAATTCAAATTTTAAATAAAAGAAGCAACGCTTCAGATAACTTGCGCTCTGCGCTGCGCGCCACGTGTCAGCGCAGTTGCGCTGCGCTCTGCGCTGCGCGACACGTGTCAAGCGCAGGTGCGCTTGTGCCAACTGCGCCAGCACTAAAATTTAAATAATAAATTATTTAATTAATCAGAATTAAAATTTTAGAAAGATCTTTCCAATCTTATTAAAATAAGAAGATTATTTTCTGTAAAAGAGAAGCCCTAGGATCAAATATCCAACGGTGGGAAATATTCCCAAATCAATCAGAGAAAGATTTCTTCAACTGATTTAACAAATCATTTGGCCCTATATAAAGGACCCTAGACTTCAAGTCTAAAATATACACAGATAGAGATACGGAAATAGAAAAAAGGGAGAACTCTGAAAAATTTGAAAGGCAAGATTTTGAAGAAAGAAGATCATCTTCTTCAAGGTAAAGAATTAAATTCTTGGAAGAACAGAGATGAAACACCTCACAAAAAGAAGAATTTCTTCTAAAAAAATCAAAGATTTAAGAACAAGATCAAGATCTTCAATAAAAAGAAAAAGATCATAAAGATCTAATCACAAAAACAATAAAGAAGTAATTTACTTCATTATTAGATCTTTTGATTTATATAAAGGCATTGCCTTTTAATGAGAATCAGAACCATTGGTTCTTGAATCCTGAGGTAGAACCTCTTTAGAGCGAGAAAGATTCTTTTTTTTTATCTAAATTTGATCAAGATACGCTCTGCGCTATTGGACAGTGCCCTGCACTCTTAATTTGTGCTGTTGCGCTCCTTGGACTGGCGCAAGTCAGTAGAGAGCGCCACGTGTCAATCTGCGCCTTGCGCTCCTAAAAACAGAGCGCTGCGCTCTTGAATTGGCGCACTGTACCAGAGCGCGCCACGTGTCAGCAGCGCACTGGCGCAGCGCACTGCGCTAACAGACTTGCGCTCAGCAGAGCGTGACACGTGTAACCTCCACGTGCACTGGCGCCTTGCGCTCTTTAATTGGTGCAAAGCGCCTGAAAAGCCACGTGGCGCACTGTCAGATCACTAAATGCTGTGCATTATTAAGGGCAGAGCCCAATTAAAAAGTTTAACAGACCAATTTAAATGCAGTGCATTATTTAAAAGGGCAGATCCCAAGTAAAGACCTAACAGGCCAAATATAAATGCTATGCATTTAATTACAGAGCCTAATGCTCTGCATTGTAAAAGAGCAGAGCCCAAGGAAAGCCTAATAGGCAAAACATGAATAAAATGTTGAACATTTTCAAATGGACTTAGCCAAATTCTGGTCATAAGTCCTCAATTTAAATTGAACTGAGCACAACCGCTCTCCCAATCAATTTACACCCGGTTCGAGGGTAAATCTCTGAACTCCTCTGATATCTGTCGTTGTAATCCTTCAACGTCATCAGAGAGGTGACGGGTCCCGACGGCCATACATTCCATGGACCACCATGTCCCTAAACTGGCAATCGACCGCAATGTCTCTAAACTAAACAATAGAGTCCAAATGCTCTTTTGTTGGATCTATATGATCCCGTTAAGTTGATCTTAGTCTAGAAATTAGACTAACGTGTCCTTAACAAACGTTTAAGTTGATCTTAGTCCAAAAATGAGACTAAAGTATCCTTAAACCAAAACCCCGAACCCAAATCTAAGAAAGATACAGATTTGGATTAATCCACGTCCTACGGGCGACAGCACAAATTAGTCTCCGTATACAATCCACGGGCAACTGAACACAAAACAAAAACCCACGACACGAAGTGACCATCTGGAGAAGGAGATAGTTGTTACCGCGATGCGGTAGCGTAATTAACTGCAGAGGCTTGCGCCTGCAGGGAAGAGCGTCCCCACAATCAAAAACCCCTCGAACGAGGGGGAATCTGACGAAGTCTGCTACATCGGCCGCATCCGTTTAAACTTTCGATACATGGTTTCATAAATCAACTTAGCATCTTCGGAGAGGTGGACGGATAGCTCCAATTAGCATCTGCTCCGAATTTCAGGCAAGACGTCTACCGCGTCTCCGCCGCGTGATTCGGAGGGGAACAATACATAATTAACCTAATCGAATTTTTCAGAACGTTACACTGTTCCACTTGAACCTCGTCGAAATTCTTCCGTAGCCTTTTTACCTTAGCTAGATATTTTATCATCAGTGGTTCCAGGCTTCGAAATGTCCGGTCACTTAGCCGATGACTAGCACGGAGTTGCTGCGGATTCTGATCTTCTTTAGCTCTACCCGGAGCCGATTCGTAGGCCGGCAAATAAGGCTTCATACTCTGCAGCATTGTTTGAGGCCTTGAAGTCGAACTGCAGGGAGTATTCCATCTCGGCTTCATTTGGACCGCGGATAACTAGCTTAGCTCCACTCCCCTCTTCTGTGGAGGAGCTATCCACGTAGAGTACCCGGTCCGGAATCGGACCGAGCTTTTCTTCTACCGAGGGTCGTGGGTTCGGATCCCGTGTCGGCACTTCTTCTTTGTTGGGAATGGTGCATTCGATCATGAAATCGGTTAGGGTTTGTGCTTTAATAGCTTGCCTTGGCCGGTACTGTACGTCAAATTGTGACAATTCCCATCTCTACTTCTCTAATCGGCCCGACGATTCGGGGTAACCGAGAATGTTCCCCAGGGGTCGGTCGGTGAGAACGGTGATCGTGTGAGCCTGGAAATAGTGCCGTAGTTTCCTGGAGGTGACGACGAGCGCCCGGACTATCTTTTCAATGGCCGGTTACCAGGTTTCCGTGTCTTTGAAAACGTGGCTAACGTAGTAGACTGGCCTTTGTATCCCCTCGGATTCTTTGATGAGCACGGAGCTGGCAGTCTGGACGGAGATGGATGGATACAGCAAAAGCTTGTCTCCTTCTGCTGGTCGGGTGAGAAGCAGGGGCGTCATCAGGTGAGTCTTAAGCTGCTCAAAAACGACTTGACACTGCTCGGACCACTTGAACCCGAGGATTTCCTTAAGGCTCTAAAGAAAGGCAGGCATTTTTCGTCGGATCTAGACATGAACCGACTCAAAGTGGCTACTCTGCCCGTGAGCCGCATGATTTCAACATTGCTCTTGGGCTTCGCCATGTCAATGATGGCCCTGATCTTCTCAGGGTTTGCTTCGATTTCTCGATGTGTGACCATGTATCCAAGGAATTTTCCGCCCGTGACTTCGAAGACACATTTAGCTGGATTCAGCTTCATATTGTACTTCCGCAAGACCTCAAAGGTCTCGCTGAGATCCGTGGTATGCCCGGCCGACAAGGTGGACTTTACGAGCATATCATCGAAGTAAACTTCCGTATTTCTCCCAATTAGTGGCTTGAACAGCTTGTTGACCAGCCGTTGGTACGTTTCTCCAGCATATTTGAGGCCGAAGGGCATTACCTTGTAACAGTAGACTCTTCAATCAGTGGTGAAGGCGGTGAGCTCTTCGTCATTCAGGTTCATCCGGATTTGGTTATAACTGTAGAAGGCATCCATAAAGCTCAGTAGCTCATGACCGGCCGAGCTGTCAACTAGCTGATCTATCCGAGAGAGCAAATAGTTGTCTTTGGGGCAGGCCTTGTTCAGGTCGGTAAAATCGACGCACATGCGCCACTTTCCGTTTGCTTTCTTGACCATGACTACGTTAGATAACCAAGCCGAATAGTCTAGGTTCCTAATGAAGCCAACCATGAGTAGTCGGTCCACTTCATCCTCAATCACTTTCTGTTTAACAGGCGTAAGGCTTCTTTTCTTTTGTTGGATCGGCCAGGCTTTTGAGTCAACTCCAAGTTTGTGGGAGATCACCTTGGGGTCGATTCCCGGCATGTCCTCCGGAGTCCTAGCAAATACGTCAGAGTTGCTTCGGAGGAACTGAATAAGATTGTCCCAAGTTTCCCCGGTCAAGAGGGAGCTGATCTGGACAGTTTGGTTGTTGTCTCCCTCCTTGAGAGGAACCTCGGACAAGGCCTCCATCGGGAAGCCCCAAATCTCCTTTTTGTCATCACATGTATCCATAGATTTCCACAGACGGCGCCAACTGATGGAGGTCGGAATCTCCCTAAGATGTTGTCCTCCATCGATCTTGCTGCCAACGGTACTGAACGGTTAAGATTTGAGATGAGGGTTGAGCATGTGGATCTCAATGGGCTGTTGGTTATTGTTGATGCCGAACTACCCGCAAGAGAAGTCCCGGGATGGAAAACCACTGTAGGACCTTCCGACAATCAAGTAAGTACCAAGGAATATTAGGGCAGAGTAGCAGCGTACTAGAATGAGTTTGAGATACCTGAGACTTCTGGAAAAAGGGTTTATATAGCGGTCGCATGGAGCGAGCCGATGCGAGATTCTCGCCGTTCGTTACGCCCTTGCGTCACATTTGCGTTGATAGCGGGATGCGCCCATTAATGGCGAGATACACTAGCGTAGGACACGGGACGTAGTGCGGCGGAAATCTCTTCGACGCGAGATACACGGAGCTGTTACGGGGGCGCTCGGGCTCCGTGCTCCCGGTCAAACAGGGAAGCTGAGGAAGCACTGCTCGGTGATAGCTCGGAGACGAGCGAGGAGGCTGAGGAAGCTCGACTGTAGGATAGGTCGGAGGCGAGCTGTTAGCCGGTTGCTAGGTGAATAGGGAATGTACTCCGAGAAGGTATCCGAAGAGTCGGATGCAACCTCGGAGATGAGATGATGAGAAATGTCCCTAAGACATCGTACTTATTCCAGCTCCGCAGCCCCTAGGAACCTAGCGGGGTTACGTAGACGACACGTCATCTGCTACGTGCCGTGATCTGGGGAATTCCATTTTATGAGTATCATCACTAATGTATAATGTTCGGCATCATCCATGTCAAATAGAAACGCCAAACTAATAATTTTCATAATGATTTTAAAAATTAAAGAAAAATTGTCAAAAATAACACCTAGCAAAGTTTTCCGCTGTCAAAAAACCCCTGGCCTAAAGAATCTCGTCAAAAAACACCTGGAAAAGTTTTCCGCTGTCAGAAACCCTCGTATGAAATAACTGTATAGTTGCTTTTAATATCTAGTTTTCTGCAATATGTATTCAATTATATATATAACACACACACACACACACACGTATATAGTAGCGATATGGTGAAATGATATTCTTAAAATGAGATCGTCAAATTCGACTATTGGATCGACGATCGAATTTTTGCATCATGTTCAAGACGTGAAAAATTAGATGGTTTGATGGTTTATAAGTCATGCATCAAGTGTATATAATGTAAGCAAGTTTTACGATGCTTAACAACCATCCATTTTGCGACCGTGATATTCATACCTTTTAAGTGCCTAAATCATCTTAATTTTTGTACACGTATATTAATTGATATGAAGAACAAGATGTTTGGAGCCGATCATCATTTTGATTAATGAATGATGATCGGATTTGACCATCTCACTTTACGAATCCCATTTCACCATCTCGCCGCTCTCTCTCTCTCTCTCTTACTTTAAGAATCCACTTTCATATATATATATATATATATATATATATATATATATATAGAGAGAGAGAGAGAGAGAGAGAGAGAGAGAGGAAAGAAGCCATAAGAGGGAATTTCCTCTTATGGCGTCGAAAAAATACACGCTCTCTCATTTTTTCCGACGATCGGCACCCACTATTTATCGTTATCATCTAAGATGTGGGTACACCAAATTTCATGTGATTCTACAACCATTTCACCGTTGATTCAGCAATGTAAAAAGTTCTATTGTCGGTAAACCATTAATTTTGAACCCACTAAATCAACGGTGAAATGATTGTAGAATTACATGAAATTTGGTGTACCCATATCTTAGATGATAACGACGAAGATGGTGGGTGCCGATCGTCGGAAAAAATGAAAGAGGGTGTATTTTTTGGACACCATAGGAGGAAATTCCCTCCTATGACCTCTTTCCTCCATTAACCTCATATATATATATATATATATATATAAAGAGAGAGAGAGAGAGAGTAAAGAAGCCTTAGGAGGCTTTTTTGTCGGTCGGCTTAAAAAAAACTACACTCTCGACCATTTTAAGCGATGATCCATCTTGATCTTCACTGTCTAACATATTTATATACAAAATTGCATTTGATTTTAACAACTTTTGACCGTTGATTTAGTAATCTAAAAGGTTCTATTGTAGGTAAAGCGTTAATTTTACATCCACTTTGCTATTTAGTGCTGACAGCACCCCTAGAGCAACACTGCAGCAACAAGATTCTGAAATCTCGTGATATTTTTGAGAAGCAAGCAAAACCCTAACACCCTTCTCACAACCTTCCAAATCCTTTGCCAGCTAAATCCCTCCAGTTGCACACCAACAAGCCCACATGCCTTCAACCCCACCAATAATCTCCATCTCCTCTCTCAAATTTCATCCAATATTATCACATAATCATTTTAAAAATTAGGGTTACAAAAATAAAAACCTATGGCTCTAAGCCCTCCTCCTTCCACTATAAAAGCAAGCTCACCACCTCTTCACAAATCAAGTCACTCATCCCACTACTACATTAGCAAAAATGGCCTCAAAGACCACATCATCACTAGCTCTCTTCTTCATCCTCAACCTTGTTCTCTTCACCGTTGCCGCCTCTTGCGGCACGTGCCCGGGCCCGATCCCTAAGCCGAAGCCAAAGCCAAAGCCGAAGCCGAAACCCAGCCCGTCGGTCAACTGCCCAATCGACACACTCAAGCTAGGGTCTTGTGCTAATGTCCTTGGCTTGATCAGCTGGACCATTGGGGAAGCATCAAAGACCCCATGTTGCACTTTGATTGGAGGCTTGGCAGATGTTGAGGCTGCTGTTTGCCTTTGCACTGCACTCAAGGCTAATGTCCTTGGGATCCACCTTAATGTCCCTGTTAACCTTAGCCTTCTCTTGAACTTCTGTGGTAAAAAGGTTCCCTCTGGCTTCCAATGTGCTTAAAATTATATATACAAGAAAAAAAAATAAGGTGATAACTCTTGGTTACATTATATGGAACTATATATGGATTTTGTTAAGTGAATTAATAAGCGTGTGTTTGTGTAAGGGTGTGAAAGATATTTGAGTGAACCCTTATGGTTTTTGTTGTGTGATTTGGTGGTTAATGTACTGCCATGTGTAAGTTGGAGTGTATATGTATTGTAAGTTCATTTCTCAATGAATTTGTTTTATAATTTGGACACTCGTGTGACAGTTTTCCATGAATTAGGTACTTAATTTAATTATTTGCAGTGAAATTCTTTAAAAAAAAAAGGAAATGCAAAATAATTATTTGATAAGATTTGAATTAATCCAACCCTCCACCTATGAAGTAACATTTTAGAGTACAAAAATATATCCTTGAACTTTTTGGTAGCTTCAATGTTTTTTTTGCTGTGCACACCATCTGCCATAGATATAGCATTTTAAATTTAAAACACATGCAGTGAAAAGAATCTTATTCTAAACCCACACCGTGGAAAACGACTAAACCCTAAAACAACATTAAAAATTCCCTTAACTTATCAACTTTTTTCGGTAAGCCACTTGAACTTTATAAATTAGCTAGGAATAAACCTCCAAATTGTATTTTTGGAATTCAATTAACAACTGTGATATTTTGACCATTGTATCCTCGGTTATTTTTGGGAGACCAAAAAACACATTTTATCCTCAAGATCCTATCGCGCACAAACCATAAAACGGAAAAGAAGAATAGGAGAGCATCTCTCGCTGTATTGAGTAATTTTTCGCATGTATTGAATGTCTCTTGCCCTTGAGAGAAGGTTTGATGAAGATTTCGAAGAGAATGCTGTTTTTATTCCCGAACTAGGAGGCCAAGTAATCCTGATCGCGGGGCTTAATTGAAGTTTTAAAGAGGGGGTTAGGGTTTAGTATTGCTTTGAGGCTTATTGATGATAAACTTGTCCCATAAGAAGATTGGATTTTTCCTTACAAGAAGATTTTAAATATAGAAGAAGAGAATTTGCCTTATAAGAAGAGAGAGAAGAGAATATCTAACGAGATTCAATACCGAGGATTTAAAATAGAAGGAAATGGGGCTTTCCTTTGGAAAAAAATTAATGCTTAACCTACACACTTGAAATATTTATCAAAACTTATCCATGAGTCAAATATTATGGGCTCACTTGTTTGACACTAGTATTAGGTAGAAATTCAAGTTGGTATACAGGTGGTAAGTGAAGTATTACTTATTTCCTCTAACACAAGGGAACTGGTGATGTTCGGTATTGGCGACCCTCACGATCAGGACACGTGGCGGACGGCACGTCCCAAAACTCAGAAGAAAAGGTCCACAAAGACCGACCATACCACCCCAGTGTCCAACCGGCCAGGGCAAGCTAGCCCTCCTCGAGGCTCCCCGCAGATTGGCCTCCCCGGCCCCTCGGCTCGCCCTGAGCCGCCACAAGACCAAGCCCCCTCGGCCTCGAGCCTCTTTGCCAAGGCCGTCTTCCTCGGTCATCCGACCAGTTCCGCCGCTCACAGGCGTAACCGCAGCTCCGCGAATCTCGCCATGCGCGGATTTTCCACCAGCAACATCCCATGTTCCACGCCTTCGCGATCCCCATTCGTGGGTGATTCGCTCTTTACACAGGCGTGACGTCGGGAGCGTAACTGCCGGCGAGATTCTCGCGCCTGCTGCTGCGTGCCTCCACCACTATATAAACCCCCATCACAGAAGGGTCAAGTAAGCCATTTTTTGATTCCACTAGCCATTACGCTGCTCGGATCTAGTACTAACTTGATCGCTGGAGGGTCCTCGGTGGTGTCAAACCACCCCGGGACATCTTTGCAGGTACTTGGCATCCAACTCCTCCAATTACCAAATCTCCTCAAAACCCATTGAGACTCATACACAACAGGGGATCCCCTCTAGAATCCGCCGGGAGATCGACGGAAGACAACATCTGAAGGAGATCTGAAAAGGACCTCCATCAGTTGGCGCCGTCTGTGGGAAAGAAAATTCCACAAAAACGAAGTTGGCCTTCCGATCTCCATCCACATGGCAAGTAATCGCCCCGAAAACCCGGGTCCCAGCCACCACGTTCCCCTCAACGGAGACGTGGGCGAGCCTCAACCGAACGCCACCAGCCCCTACGCCGGCCACCGCCTCGCGGGTCCCGCCGAAGGAAACCAGGGCCCAGCAAGGACCACGGTCATGGCGACAGGGGGACGGTCGAGCTCCTACGAGGCTCGGCACCCCGCGCCGGCAACAGACGCCAACGACCACCCGAGAAAAAGAGCTAGAGGCCGCGAGCCCATCACCATTGGTGACGGGGATCTTCACGGCATATCCGTGCCCCACAACGACCCACTGGTGATCACGGCCCAAATCCACCGGTATGAGGTCCACCGGATACTCGTCGATTCGGGCAGCTCGGCGGACATCCTCTTCCACGACTGCTTTCTACACATGGGGCTCGCCCCAGAAGACTTGAAACCGACCTCTTACGTCCTTTCGGGCTTCACTAACCACTCCATCCCGGCGCAAGGGGTGGTCTCCCTGCAGTTCACGATCGGGGAGCCCGGCCGCTCGCGCACGTTGCCTGTGGATTTCATCGTAGCAAAAGTAGCGTCGGCCTACAACGTCCTTCTCGTCCGTTCGACGCTGAACTCCCTCCAGGCCCAGATATCGACCTACCACCTGGCGATAAAGTTCCCTCTCGATCGGGGCGGAATAGGTCGGGCCTACGGGAGTCAGCGGGTCACGTGGATATGCCTTGCCGAAACGTCTTCGTCCGAGCAACCGGCCGACGACGCTGAGATAAATGGCGACATCAAAGGTTCCTGGACACCCGAGACGAGCGAAAGGAGATCCGGGGGGCACCGGTCGAACCTCTGACCGTGGTGCCCCTAACAGAAGGAGACCAGGGAAAACCCGTCCAGGTCGGATCACTCCTGACGGGGACTCAGCGAGATGACCTGGTCAGATTCCTCAGAAGCAACTCTGACGTCTTCGCCTGGGCGCCTGCTGACATGCCTGGGATTGATCCCAAAATCATCTCCCACAAGCTCGGGGTTGATCCTGCGGCCCGACCCGTCAGACAGGAGAAGAGAAGCTTCGCCCCGATCAAACAGAAGGTTATCGAAGAGGAGGTTGATCGGCTCTACGCCGCCAACTTCATTAGAAATGTACCCTACTCGGAGTGGCTGGCGAACGTGGTTCTGGTCAAAAAGTCAAGCGGGAAGTGGCGTATGTGCGTCGACTTCACCGACCTCAATAAGGCCCGCCCTAAAGACAACTTTCCGCTCCCCCGGATAGACCAGCTCGTCGACAGCTCGGCCGGCCACGAGCTGTTGAGCTTCATGGATGCTTTCTCCGGCTACAACCAAATCCGTATGAGTCATGAGGATGAAGATCTCACCGCATTCACAACGGACCGAGGAATATATTGCTACAAGGTGATGCCCTTCGGCCTCAAGAATGCCGGGGCCACGTACCAAAGGTTGGTCAACCGCATGTTCAAGCCACAGATCGGCAGGAATATGGAAGTCTACGTTGATGACATGCTCGTCAAATCCGTTTCGTCGGCCGAACATGCCAGGGACCTGGGCGACGCCTTCGAAGTGCACCGTAAGTTCAACATGAAGCTAAACCTCGCTAAGTGCGCGTTCAGAGTCACCGGGGGAAAGTTCCTCGGGTTCATGGTTGTTGGATATATGTATGCCCTAGAGGCCATTATGTGATAGTGGATGTATCTATACATGTATATATATTCAGTATACATTCTTACTCGACATGATAGTATGCTATCTGGTTCTTCTTTATCTGACATGTTGATTTGATCATGCTTATTATTCACTCATACATGCTGATAAAGCCCTGAGGATATTGGCTTGACTGCTCTGATTATGATGGAGATCATACTAGCGGGACATCTGTAGTCTATAAGCATATCCTGAAAAGTCCCTAGTCGTAGGTATATCAAGACGGGGCATTGATATACCAGAGTAGACTAGCGTA
The DNA here is from genome assembly GCA_030015575.1 of Agapanthus africanus. Classification (NCBI taxonomy): domain Eukaryota; kingdom Viridiplantae; phylum Streptophyta; class Magnoliopsida; order Asparagales; family Amaryllidaceae; genus Agapanthus; species Agapanthus africanus. Next base: position 135,713,419 of record CM057346.1, read on the forward strand.
TATGATACTAGACCCATACGATGGGTGATGGATGTTCCTACATTCATCGATGTTTGACATCAAGATCATATACGGGTGCTCAGTGCTGACTGGATACACTGGACGGACTCACCGAGAACTCCTATATGGAATTATATCTATCGTCGGATAGCAGTTCTCAGGTAACACTGGTACAGGTTAGTCTGTAGACCCAAGATCGTCATAGAGTCTTGTGTGTTCTCCCACTGTACTTTGATTGCCACCCTACCACGGCTCTACTGAGTCGTGCAAACAGGCGGCCGTTGGGTACAGTCCCGAGACACACGAAGGCAATGAGCGATAGGAGGGGTTTCGTCTCTCCCGGTATAGGGAGTTAATGCTGTGCTGTGCTCGACTGGTTATATCAGTAAGTCCCTGGCCAGGGCTGCTGAGATTTACTGATAAGTGTTATCAGTAGTTTCTCGATCTGTTATAGACCATTCACCAGCACGACTTATTGAGTTATTAGGGTCGACGTGACTATCCCTAGGCTCGATATGCAGCATATCTGACGAAGAGACCGGACTGTACGGTAGTATTGCCGGTTGGCTCGACGGGAGTTGTAGCAGGTTCGCTTGTTTTCTTCTGATCGCTCAATACCCGGGTGGCCGTTACGTTTAGCTGACCGCTTGCGGCTTGGGGGTACTTGATATGATCATCACCCTCTGCCGGCGTATTGACGAGTCTTAGAGTCCCACACAGGAGTTACCTAGTCCAGGCGAAACGTTGTGGTGCGCGTATGCGATATGCGCATGGACCCGATTAAAATGCGCGTATATGATACCGTACATTGATCGGGCGGCTTGCTTTTGGTGGGGTCATATGTGATATGGCCGGATTGATAAATCAAGTGTTGATTTATCATTTAACCATTAGTTTTCTCACTTAAAACCTTTTCTTGGATGATGGATGTATGCATGTGTGTATGTGTTTCTTTCTTTCTATCTTGTTTCATGCACATATGGATATGCATACATACACACATACATACACCCATCTATCATGGTCGTTAACACATGGAAATGGTGGCAATATAAGACTCACACCATGGATTAAGTGATGGATTATTATTTGATTTTGTATTTAAAACAAATTGAAAAGAAAAGGATAATCTTTTCTAGCTTCTACATTCTTCTTTTGACCTAACCAAGCTTACCTACCTCTAACCTTGAGTTATCCTTCTCCTCATGATTTAAAACTCAAGTTAAATAATGTCTCCATCACTTTAACCATGGTTCATAGTAAGAAGAAATAAAATATATAATGATATATTTCATTTTTCTTCTTGATGGTTATCATATTTTCACCTCTTGTTAAAATATTGCCACCATCTTCTTCCTCCTTCATATTTGCTCTCTAGTTTCTTCTAGTGAGTAATACACACATAAAGAAAGGGTTTTGAAGTAAGAATCTTAACCACAACTTCATTCTACACAAGTTTAGCCAACTTGTTTAGAGTGTTCTCTTCGGTTTTACGAAGTTGCGAGCTTGGACGGGGAACTCCGGGCGGATCGTCGTGGACGCGAGAGGACTTCAAGAGGACCTCCATTCAACACCCAAGAGACTAAGGAGTCCAGCAAAAGGGAGCTACAAAGGTTGTAGTCTCGAAACCCTAACTTTATAAGTCTTAAGTTTCGAAACCCTAATTTTCTAGGATCGATTCCTTTGCATGCTTGTTTAGCACCATCAAAATCCAAACTTTGGGACATGTGATACTTCAAAACTCATTATAGGGTGCTAGACAAACCTAACACTGGTATCAGAGCCGACCTAGAACATTAGGCGACGCTTTTACGAAGTAAAAATCCCGATCGGACAAAAATACGACGTTTTTGGACCCTCTCTGGACAAATTCTAAAATCTGACTTTTTTCAGAATTAAAAATACTTAAAAAATACAGCAGGGAAAACTAAGAATTATGGTGAAATACGATGCAATGAACTGTTCATATGGCCGCGGAACCGCGGCAATTCCTTGCTTAGGCCGCGGCTCCGCGGCCGTACAGAGATATCATTCCATGAAAATTACACTGTAATTCATAGGTCTGCTTGTACACTGTTTTAGGTATGTTTAATCTGAATATAGTACTGTATTTTCTGGAGATGGTTTTGGACGCATAGATTCGATCGGTATTTTCATTTCGTTGTTTTTCCGGGTAAATTAGAAAGTATTGAAGTGTTTGAACGAGTATCAATTGCTCACTATTCACGGGGTTTAAATACTTTGGAAATACGTGCAAGTCTTTTTGTGGTGGTCCCTCTAGAAGACAACAAACCTTAACTCGATTATGTGACCGTCTTGAACTGCCCTTTGAACCTTAGGGTTTGGGGCAGTACGGCGTGCCACATGTGAGGCGTTGGCTTGACCCTTCTACGGCTGGACCGCTACTACTGTGTCACACTCCGGATTTTTGAACCCTGCTCAAGTGTTGATCTTTAGTGAATCTTGAGTACTTGATCGTTCGTTCGAAAAACTTTAATACTGTCTGTTTATCTGGAATGTGATACAATATGTGGAATTCATATAGTTTAGGCATGAAATACGAAATATGTGATATTTCGCATTTATGATGTCTAAAGAGAATGTGGATTCCAAATATTGTAGTTTTACACTTTCTTTAAGAAGGCCTTCACTCAGCCCCTTCTCCGGTGCGTTGACCCCCACGAAGCCGACTACGTCCTTCGGGAAATCCATGACGGGGTGGGCGGTGCACACCAGGGGGCCCGAACCTTGATTCAAAAGGCGTTGCTCCAGGGGTACTACTGGCCCACTATGCACGGGGATGCCCTGAAGATAGTCAAGAGGTGTAAGAGCTACCAGCTTCACGACAGCATTCCCCGCCTCCCGGCTACTGAGCTGACCGCCCTAACATCCTCGTGGCCGTTTGCCCAGTGGGGATTGGATATGATCGGCCAGTTCCCTGCCGGTACAGGCGGGCACAAATACGTCCTCGTCGCGGTGGACTACTTCACTAAGTGGATCGAGGCCGTCCCCATCAGGAAACCGGACGCTACCACGACCATCAAGTTCCTGCAAACAACCTGATACTCCGGTTCGGCATCCCGAGGTGTATCATCACCGACTATGGGATGAACTTCGAGAACGAAAAGTGAAGGACTTCTGCAAGGAATACCATATCCTCATGAAGTTCTCCGCGGTCGCGCATCCCCAGTGCAACGGGAAGGCCGAGGTCGCTAACCGAGACGTCATCCGAGATCTCCGAACCCGTCTAGAAGGACGACAAGGCAGTTGGGTTGAAGAACTGTCCCGGGTCCTATGGGCCCTGCGCACGTCAAAGAAGACTCCAACCGGAGAGACCCCCTTCAGCCTCTGCTACGGGACCGAGGTGATGGTCCCAGCGGAGATCGGGCTACCCAGTCACTGGGTCGAGCACTTCGATGATGACACGAACACCTCGGCGCTACAGACCAACCTGGACATCTTGTTGGAGAAGAGAGACCGGGCTCAGATCAGAGCTGCCGCTTATCAACAACAAACGGCCCGATACTACAATGTTCGGGTCAAACACCGCTCCTTCAAGACCGGGGATCTGGTCCTACGGCGAAACGAGTTTGTCGACCAAGGCAGGCTTCACAAGTTCTCCCCAAAGTGGGATGGTCCCTTCCTCGTCTCTGAGGCGCTCCCCGGTGGAGCCTACCGCCTACAAGACGCGGACGGACGCAAGCTCCCGCGGCCTTACAACGCCGAGAAGCTCAAGCTATACCAGTGAGGTCAAGGCCAGCGAGTGTGTACCCCCCTTTTTTCTCTTTCAAGAAGATGATGTAAAACGTTCTCTAAAAATCCAATCCATTCGAATAAAGAAACGTTGAAACATCCCGAGTAGAGCTCTGTCTTTACAATCCAAAGCCCTCGCCAAGAGGCGGCCGTGCAGCCTCACTGCCCGGTTATCCTTAGTAGGCTTCCTAAAGCCCCCCGACACTAAGGACCAAAGCCCTCCTTAGAGGTAACCCAGCAGCTACCCTGCTCGGTTATCCCTGGCAGGTAGCTTCCCTACCGCAACGTCAGGGATCGGAAAGCCCTCCCAGAGGCAGTCGAGCCCAACCGTCACTCGGCTATCCCCGGCGGGCAGCTTCCCTGCCGCAATGCCTGGGATCAGAAAGCCTTCCCAGAGGCAGTCGAGCTCGAGGATCCCTCGCTCGGCTATCCTTCAGGACAAAATCCCTTGCCAAGAGGCACCGGGCAGTAACCCTGCTCGGCCGAGGGACCTTGGTAGGCTTCTACAGCCCCTCCCACGCCAAGGACCAAAGTCCTCCCAGAGGCAGTCGAGTCCTTGCTCAGCTATCCCCAGCTGGTAGCTTCCTACCACGACCGACAGGGATCAAAGACCTCGCCAAGAGGCACTGGGCAGTAACCCTGCTCGGTTCCCGTCCTGAAGGATCAGAGCCCTCGCAAGAGGCAACCACGCGGCTTCACTGCCCGGCCATTCCTACCCAGTTATCCCCGGCGGGTAGCTTCCCTACCACGACGCCTGGGATCAGAAAGTCCTCCTAGAGACAGTCGAGCCCTTGCTAGGCTATCCCCGGCGGGCATCCCCCTACCCATGACGCCAGGGATCAAAGCCCTCGCAAGAGGCACCCGAGCAGCAACCTCGCTCGGTCATCCCAGGCTGGTAGTTGCCTACCCACAACGCCGGAAATCAGAAGCCCTCGCCTAAGGGCAACGGGGCATCTTCCGTCCATCCTTGGCGACGCTTGGCGAGTGGTCGAAGTCAACCCAATCAACGATCGCAGAACAGATGACCGACCCGACATGAAAGCCCAGCAGCACAAACAGAAGATGAAGTGTGGACCGATGAAACTAAAAGAAGGAGTTTTATTATCAAACACACAGTCTTTACAAAGGGTACTTCGGGCACCCCAGCCTTACAAACTGCCCGGAGGCTTACAAAAGGGGGACGAGGAAATATAAAAAAAGACCTAAGTCGCAAACCCCCTTGCTCCTTGCTTCCCTCATCGCTGGGGGCTTCACCACCGAAGGTTGTGCCACCAGGGGCGCGCCTCATTTCCCTTATCGTTGTCAGCCGGAGGCCTTGCCACCGGGAGTGGGACCCGAGCACGGAGCTCGCCATCGGCGAACTCGGGAAGCTGCTCCTTCACGGCATCCAAAGCCTTATTCCACACGATGGCAAAATACTCACCGAGCTCGACGTAAAACTGCTCTGACACCTTGTAATCTGCCACGGCTTTCCTGGCCCGGACTTCAGCGGCCTGAGCCGACAGGAGCGCCGCCTTGGCATCCTTCCGGCTGGCATCTCTCTCCTTCTCCATGGCCGCAAAGCGATCAGCCAGGTCCGCCAGCTTCCTCTCAGTAACCCGGAGAGATGCACTCAGGCGATGGCGGACGCCCTGATTCGCTGAATTGGCAAGCTCCGCAGACTTCGCACGGGCTGCCAGGACATCGGCCCTAGCTCTCTCCAGGCGCAGGTCACGCCGCAGGACCTCGACCTCCGGAGGGAATGCTTCTACTGGGCTCGGTGCGTGGAACGCCCCCTTGGCTTCCATACGAGCGGCGATGGCGCAGTGTTGAAGGACCTGACATGAAGCGGATAAGAAACCAGGAGTCACTCGGGCCAAAGAAGGGAAGGCCAAAAACAACGTGTGAAGGGGTTCATACCTGGACCGCCCCCTAGGCTATGACCTCCATCTGGGCCCTCAGGGTGCCACGTGGAAGTCTCCCTCCAGCCGACTCCTCCATCCCGGTGAGTAAGCCGGCAGCAACGGAAAGCCCGGACGGAACCATGGAGACGACTTCTCCCTCCTGCACGGGGATCCCTTCAGGGACCATTGACGGCGGTGCATGAGAGATTGTCCTTTTCCTCTTAAGAGGGACCCTGTCCTCGCCCCCCCTCCGTCTCCCGTCTGGGGCTCGGATGACCGCGGGCGCCTCTGACCGCCGCCGGAAGAACCCCCAGGAGCCGCCAACGGGGTGGACGACCCCGTCGCCGGAAGAACATTCGACGCAGAACCTGGGCCAGCCAGGGGCACGGCCGTGTCGCGGGCCTCCCTCCGGAATGAGCGACCCAAAGAGTGGGAATGATCCATGTATCCTCAAGAAGAGGAGCGCTGATTAATCTCAAAAATATCTAGTAACCGCAATCAAGAACGGCGTCGCTTGATAGCTAGCCGGTGAGTACGGGTCGGTCCATAGGGATGTTGTGAATTTCCTAATCACTCAAACGAGTTAATTCCGATGGATGTTCGGATTGATTTATTAAATCTAAAAACTAAATCTATCTATACTAAGATTATCTAGATCTAAATCTTGCTAGGGTTAGGTTTAGGGTAGGTTTGGAAATGTAAATAAATCTCAACGCTTTCTATATCCAAATTAGGATCTAAGAGGAGTTATGGTAATTATTCATAAAGGGGATTAGAACCATCGAGAAGATGTTTCTTCCTCTAGCTTCTTGTCCTTCCTTTATCAATCCTTACCCTAACCTCCATGGAAAACACGCTCAACCGGGCCTTTATACTACGGTATCACCGCTACCTCGTGGGATAGAGTGTCATAGGGAGCGGTGTGTGCATGTATGCATGGAGTCCTATTGATTATATATGATGGGCAAGAAAGGGATGAGAGATCTCATCTCTCAAAAGCCTTCCCCAAAACTAACCCTAACAAGTGAGGAGACTACTCGCTCATTAGGGAATTGAAGAACATTTATCTAGGGCAAGAAATTAAATCTAAACTAGAGCAATTAAATAAAACTACTTATAGATGGCTCTCTCCAAACATTTACACAGGGTTGTCAGATCTGAATAGATGATATGAAAAGAGGCACCGATACTCTCCAAAAGAAATTTGAATTTTATTAATGAAAGGAGGCATGAGAAAATACAATGATTTAGGCTTCAATTTATAGGAGATAGAAACCCTAGGTTACAATTGATTCGCATGTCTGCATTTACAAAAATACCCTAGAAAGACTATTCAGCGCAGCCTCCACATTTCGGTAAAAAAAATATTCTCTCCGGGCTTTATACGGCCGCGGAACCGCGGCCTGGGTAGGGGTTGGGCCGCGGTTCCGCGGCCCAATAGTGGCATTGAAGTCTGAAACTTTCTGGGCTGACTCAGGGATTTTTGGGCTTCATTATTCTTTGGTTCTTTTATCAAAATGGCTTCTCTAGTTCTTCCAGATCTCCAGTGAACATTTGCAGTGGACTTTTAACCGTTCACTTTGTACTCTTGGACCTTGCGTTGCCTTGTACTGATCTTTTATGTAGGCTTGATTAAGATCCTTCTATTTGTTGGTCAAAGTCCCTCTTTTGTGTCTTCTTTTGTCTTTTTCACCGTTTTTGCTTCAAGAACCTGTAACCTGTACTATGTAGCAGACATGGGTCAAAAGCACATGTTTTATTGTAAAATGCATAAGAATGGGGAATGTAATAATGCAATATTATGATATGAACAAGTGCCGAGCGGCCAAAACTTAGAAGAAAGGCGAGATGAAGGATTAGGGGCCATGGAACAGGCCCCACCCCTATTTATCGCCACGAGCGACCTCATCCGACAGTGCCCTTCGTCTCTCGCCGAAATGCCTCCTCGCGTCCAAGCGGCTCAGATCGCTCCACCTATCGTTTCCACACTGGACCGCACCCTCTCAGGCGTCGCAGGTCTGCGCACGTCGCGTCAGCCAACTGGCGCTTGAAATGCGGGCCGTCACTTCAAAGGCAAGATATAAGAACCGGCGCACCCACTTTAAATGCAAAGATCTCGTCCTGATTCGTTAGCGGAAAAGACAGCTCACGGCCCGGGGACGCGTCCCGACGAAACCTTAGGAGGGAGCTCACCCGGGGCGGCTCGGCAGTCCACTCCTGACCCGACCCGCTAGCTGGTCAGGACAAGAGTGGGGGGCTAATGGTGATGCTCGGTATTGGTGACCCTCACGATCAGGACACGTGTGTTAGTTATATGTATGCCCTAGAGGCAATTACTATACATAGGATGTATATTGTAGTGGATGCTGGGATATATATAGGGAGGACTTTCTTGCTCGACATGATAGTATGCTATCTGGTTGCTCTTTACCTTAACGTGTATACTGATTGTCTCTCTGTTACATGTTGGTAAAACCTTTAGGATGTGTACTTGACTACCTGGACTATGATGCGGATCATACTAGTGGGGACATGGTAGTCCATAAGTACATCCTTCACAGTCCCTAGTCGTGGGTATATCGAGACGGGGCATCGATATACCAGAGTAGACTAGCGTATACCTTCTCGACCCATACAGATGGGTGATGGATGATCCCATATCCATTGGTGTTTGGCATCAGAGATGATATACGGGTGCTCAGTAGAGACTGGGTACACTGGACGGACTCGTCGAGAACTCCCAGATGGTATTATACCTCACGTCAGATGGCAGTTCTCTGGTGACACTGGTACAGAGTAGTCTGTTGACCCGAGATCGTCATAGAGTCTTGTGTGGTTCCCACTGTGCTTTCATTTCCATCTTACCACGTCCAAGAGGACATGCAAAACGGTGGTTTTTGGGTACAGTCCCGAGTCACATGGAGGCAATGAGCGATAGGAGGGGATTCGTCTCTCCCGGTATAGGGAGTTGATGTTGCGCTGTGTTCGATTGGCTATAACCGGAAATCCCTGGCCAGGGTTGCTGAGATTTACTGGTAAGTGTTACCAGTAGTTTCTCGAATAGTTATAGACCTCATATCGACACGACTTATCGAGCTATTGGGGTCTGACGTTTACCACCCCTAGGCGAGATATGCGACATATCAGACGATAAGACCGGACTGTACGGTAGTGTTACTGGTTGGATTCACTGGAGTGTGAGCGGGCTTGCTCGTCGATCTTCAGATCGCTCAATACCCGGGTGGCCGTTACGTTTAGCAGACCGCTTGCGGCTTGTGGGTGTTTGATATGATCATCGCCTGCTGCCGGCGTATTGACGAGTCTTTAGAGTCCTACACAGAGGTTTCCTGGCTCAAGCGAAACGAAATAGGAGCGCATATGAGATATGTGCGGGACCGAGAATAATACGTGTATGTGATACCGCATTCCATTCTCGCGATAAATGTATCGATTGGTTGTATGCGATATAACCTAGTTATCGAATCAAGTATTGATTCGATAAGCCGATACATTGAATACTAGTCGGTTATATGTGATATGACCGGATCGTTAAATCAAGTGTTGATTTAATGATTTAATGTATAATTATATATTTGATATATTACTTTGTATTAACTAGTATCGGTTCACTTTAAATGGATATTCTCACTCGGGTGTGCGCATTGCATATGCGATATGATTTTGTGCACATGATTGTATCATGTTTGATGATACATGCTTTTTGGTTAAGTGTAAAGTATTAAACTATGGTTAAGTGGATGATTAGGGTTTTTACTTATTCATTTATTTGTTTATTTATTCTTTTTTGGCAAAAGGAAAATGGTGGCTAATTTGGATATATGTTGAAGCTTCATGAAGCTTTGACTTAGTCACCATTTTTGTCTTCATACCTAACCTAACCATTCACTTAACTTGAGTTTAGTCTCTACACTTAACCATGGTTGATTATGATAAGTATTCTATTTTTTTTCTATTTTCAAAATTAACTTATCATAACAATTTCTATCTTCTTCTTCATCTTGACACATGAAGAAACCTTACTTCATCAATGGTGATGGATGAAAACAAGTGAGAAATCCAATTCTAAAGTCTACCCACTTCCTATTTCTTCATCCTCTACCTCTTGCCAAGTAGTATAGGGTGTTTCCTTCACAAGTTTTCATGGCTTGGTGAAGGTGGAGCTTGATCTAGCGATGCTTCGACGTAGATCATCTTCGGCATGGACATCGACGACCTAGCTCGCCTATTCTCCGATGAAGCCGACGCTAGAGCCCGGGATTTGTTTTGGACAGCGAGAGGACTTCATTGCGGAGCTATGGATGTGGAGCACCGGATCTACAAAGGTTGTATTTCCGATTCTTATAGTTAAGTGTTAACTAGTTACTTTGTTCGCCTAGACATCTAGCCAACGATCCGTAGTTTAGGGTTTCTCGGCACCGTAAAATTTTAAATTGGCATGGTTGATGCCTTGTGAGACCTTATTAGGGTGCCTAGGAACCCTACAGTGGTATCAGAGCCTAGTTAGAGCCTTAGGCGAAGTCTAGACGTAATTTGAAGTCCGAACGAACCCGAAACCCAATTCCAAACATGCTCTCTGTCCTTTTTTGAAAATTGTGGATTTTTCGGAATTAAAAATATGCAGAAAAATCAGCAGGCAATTTTAAGAGTTACTGTGAAGTTCGAGTGTCTAACTCCATCAACCTGCCGCGGTTCCGCGGCACGAGCGTGGCTCGTGCGGCGGTTCCGCGGCCGTACGGCATCATTGTTCAGCGAATCTTACACAGTAACTCCTAATAGATAGTGCTGTATTTTCTGGGATATTTTAATATTTATTATAGAGTTGAATTTTCTGGGATTGATTTGGGGATTCGGTGTTTCGATCGGAGTATCAAATTTTGTCTGTGTGGCTTTCCGGATAATTTTTAGAATATGTTAAAAAGTTCGACCGGATATAAATACCCAATTTTTCCCCTGTCGGGAAATTTCCAAGTGTTGGATTTTTCCGTAGTTTAACGACGTTCTAAGTAGTGCAAGTAACGCGATGGACCCTCTAGAAGACAACAAACCTTAACTCGATTATGTGACCGTCTTGAACTGCCCTTTGAACCTTCGGGTTTGGGACAGTACGGCGTGCCACATGTGAGGCGTTGGCTTGACCCTTCTACGGCTGGACCGTTGCTACTGAGGCACGAACTGAATGTTGTTAGACTTATTTCATGTGTTGATCTGTATCGGGAAAACTTGGGTGTTCGATTGTTCGATCGGAAAGTTTGACATTTTCTATTTATCCGGAATGGGATACAATAATTGGAATTCACAAAGAGTTATGAGATAACTGAATGAATGTTATAAACATAGCACTTTAGTCTCACTTGATCGGTTGCCACGGAATTTTGATGTGATCAAAAGTCCGTCGCAATCACGTAGCGTACGCGGATACTCGCCGGGTAAACTTAATAGACAGCCTCACTCCATAGCCCCGACCAAGTGATTGTAGGAGAATCCCGTCGCCGAAAGCATCCGTCCGGGTGCTCGCGGTAGCGGTGTTCCGCCTTAGTGCACTTGGTCGACGGCGTCGGGGGTGCAGCCGCCTACTAAAGTTTGCGACGAGCATTCGATCAGGATGTCGGGAATCTTGTTGAATTACCCGACTTGGTATTGAAAAGTGTTTTCGATTTTGAGACTAAAATGCGGGGTTTATAATTGTTAGGCATGCGATGTCTAAAGAATTCATTTGGTCAGGCATGCGATGTCTGAAGTGATTGCGGATTCCAACTGTTGTAGTTTTACACTTTCTTTTCTGTGACCGTAAGTGTAATATGTGATATCGCCGGTTTTGTTGCTATATGTCAACGACAATTGGGATGCGCATATTTACTTACGTTGATGACATGTGATGTTATGTGTTGCTGGATATGTTATATTGGATCGTCGTGTTTGAATAGCCGGGGTTTTTTATGTGAGATGAGTGTTTTTCATTTTCATTCATGTAAAAACTTGTATGTAATATTCTTTTATTGGGGCACTTCCAGGTTGCGGAAGTTGTCACCCTTTGTATATTATTTACTTTTCCGCACTAGGATAGACCCAAGGAGGAGGGCACAAGTAACCGGGTTCTGGAGTCCAGTGGGAGACCAACTCGAGGAGTCGGGTCCGGGTCTCCTAACTCCAGAATTGGTAGGGTTGCTTGCCGTTCTCGTAGGGGTCTAGGGGTGTGGGTTTGGCTATTCATCACGACCGTGGAATCCGTGTTTTATACTGGCTCGTATTGAAAACACGGACGTCCTAGTATATCCAATATTTCATATGTTTCTTCTGCTGCGATATCTGTGATGTGATCATGTGATGTTCTATGATAGATACTGTATATAGTATATATGATATATTATATAGGCGTTACTTATGTTTTACACCCGCGCTAGCCCTGCCCCGCTCTGCCGTTAGTTACCTAACCTAACGGTGCACGAGGGGACATCGAGGCGAATGCGGATGGCATAAGTGTACGTCGTATTTATCTATGATGTTTAGGTACTTATATGATGGGACTTCATTAATGTGATTAATGAAAATAAAAGAAACCTAAGATGTTGTAGAATCGAATTTCAAAATAAAAACAGGTAGCTACAGTTCTTGCTTTGCACAGCGGTATATATGATATATCCTGCACCTTATTCGATGAGGAAAGGACCGAGATCCCTTCACCGGGAGTGACTCCTTTAGCAATAACTGGCAGATGCTACACACTCGGTTTGTCTTTTGATTGCTTTTAAGAGTTCTGCTTTGCACAGTGATATATATGATATATCCCGCACCTCATTCGACGAGGAAAGGACCGACGATCCCTTCACCGGGAGTGACTCCTTTAGCAAAACTAGAAAAGCCTCAAAATCACTCCATTTTAAAATCATTTGATTCTACAACGATATCAAGTTCATTACGCAATAGGTTTTCAGAAAAACCTGTCGTAGCCCTCCGTCATTTCAGATAAGTTGTATATAGTATTCGTGCTGCATTTGTTGGCTTTCGTCAAGCTGCAGTGTGCGGTAGCTATATGCTGCTTATCTGCCAGCATACGATGCGATTGGATTAGGGTAGTCGTGCGGCTTTGTTGGCTTTCGTCAAGGGTCGTGCGGGTGGGTTTAATTCGATCAAGAAATGTACGGGTTGAACTTGACTAGCGGGCTATGGTTTGTTGGCTTTCGTCAAGGTCATAGCACGTTAGGGGCAAAATATTATCGGGAATTTCAAGTGTTGAAATTTGCAATGAGATTGCATACCTTCTATGAGATAGTTGGATCCCGATACCCGCTGCGAGTAAGAGTTACTCATGGGAGAGTTTTATACATTACAATTAGCCGATCAAGTAGGTGTCTAGAAAGGTGTTAACGAGGTTACGCCTCTGGGAAAACGAGGTTTACATTAATTAGGTTCGTGCGAAAGCACGGGGGACCTCCCTCAAAGTACCGACACTGGCCTGGCTGAAAGATTGGCGAACTTGTAGTGTGTAATTGATCCCGGCTAGTCTTTCCTTTTAGGGTTTGAAGGAAGATTTGATAAAAACCAGTGGGAGCCATCCTGATTAGATAAAATAATAACCAATCTATTCTTGCAAGAGCGCACGCTGAGTGTTTTCTTCTCTCTCTCTCCAGGTAGCGACCATATCACGCCTTAATCAAGATAATAATACGGAATAATTGACCGAACCCGCTTGTTATACTGAGCTGGGGAACGTTGGTCCCGCTCCAACTTATAATTGTTATAAGACAGAGCAGGAAATTGGGGAATGCCAGAATTCCCGTGCCGCCCAAACGAAGAGAGTGCATGCTGATGCATCATCTTCGGGTGTGTTCATTACAGAGAACTGTTTCTCAGTGTCCTTTACGTCCTGGGTATGTGATACCAGATCAGGATCCCAGATATGTAATCTGTTACATAGGGCTACAGAAAGGTAGAGAACTGAGAACGGGTGATAAGTTTCATGAGGCAGAAAACGGGGCAAGTGTTGCAGCCAAGTCTGTTGGTCACTGTCACCCTGTATTACAAATACATTGATTCTGAACGAATGTTATTAGATACCGAACCTGATATACAAAATCATATCAGTCTCTTTATTAGTAAAGAAATGATAAAATTTTGTATTGTTGGATAATGTTTTGAACATTTCCTATATCAAAAGTTGATCGGTTCAGGCACGTTATCTAAAAGCATTAATGTTCTAAATCAAACTACAGTTCTTAGTATACGGAACACACACAAGAGGAAGAGTTCAGAAATGAACGAATCCTTCTTGAGGCATTGTAGACTAGGTCATATCAATGCGACCTGACTAGCTGAAGTTACATTTAGATGCATATTTAAATCTGTTTGAATTTACATCTTATGAAACTTGCCAGTCATGTCACAAAGATAAGATGACCATAGCTCCGTTTAATGGAAACAGAGAAAGAGTTAGTGAACTCTTGGGATTGATACATGTTGATGTATGTAAGGTCCCCTGTCTACACATGCCAGGACTGGTTCTTTGTACTTCGTTACATTCTCTGATAATCTCTCAAGATTCAGACATATGTTCCTGTTGAAACACAAGTCCGAACCTTTTGAGATATTCACAGAATATGATTTAGAAGTAGAGAACCAATATAAGGGTATAAGTATTATGTCCTTTGATGAGATCAAGGAGAAGAATACTTGTGCACGGAAATCCTGGATTATTCTAAAGGAGAATGAGATTCTCTCTCAGCATTACTCCTCCGTATATACCATAGCACGATGGTATATCGGGGCGGAGCAATCACACCCTATATGATAAGGTGTGCTCTATGATGAGTACTACTGAGTTACCTTTTTCCTTTTGGGAGTTATGCGCTTGAGAAGCTGCATACCTATTGAATAGGGTTCGAATCAAATCAGTTGCCTACCACTTCATATATGATATGGAAAGGGAAGAGCTCATGTCTTAAGTTAGTTAAGATTTGGGGTTGTCCGGGCTATGTTTAAAAGCAAAATTCGGACAAGCTCGAGGCAAGGTCTGTAATGTAAAGCTGGAAAGGTTCCAGCTATACAAACTACAGCAGATGATTTGGTACAACCAAAGGATTCAGTAGGTACCAACGAACCTCAGCCTCTCCGCCGATCTAGTAGGGTTCCTCACCCACCTGAGAGATACTTCGGTTTCTCTATGACAGTGGGAGCGAGGATTGCATCATGAGATGATGACCCAACTAGTTTCAAGCTGGCCATCAGGAGTAAGACTCTGTAAGAATGGCTGGATGCTTAGCGATCTGAGATGGAATCCTTATACACCAACAAAGTATGGACTTTGGTTGCTATATCTGAAGGGTTAAATTCCCATCAGGAGCAAGTATATCTTGAGAAGATTACTTGGTGTACATGGAAAAGTTGAGACTTTCAAAGCTAGACTTGTTAAAAGTTTGCATCATTGACCAGATATGGATCATAATGAAACCTTTTCTAAGGATCTATGCTTAAGTCCATCCAGATCCTACTTGCCACGGCTACAGACCATGACTACGATATCTGGTGGTTGGGTGTCATGACAGCTTTTCTAAATGATGTTTTAGAAGAGAGCGTCTATAAGTACACAGCCAGAGGGCCTCGTAGACAGTGGGAGCAGCGGAAACGTGTGCAAGATGCTTTATAGGATAAAGCAGGCATCGCGGAGTTGGAACATCTGTTTTGATGAATTAGTCAAACAGTTTGACATCATCAAAATGGTAGATGAACCTTGTATAAACAAAAAGGTAGTAGGGAGTATGATGACGATCCTCGTAGAGTACGTGGATGACATACTCTTGATAAGGAAAGGAGTTTCCTATGCTACGCTCGATCAATCTCCGCTTATCACAATGATTCTCCATATAGGATCAAAGTGATACCTACTAAATCCTGGGTTTTGGATCTATGAGATAGATCTAATTGGATGTTAGGATTCTCACTAGTTGTAGTGAGACGGTATCAACCGATCCTGGGGAGAATCACTGGAAGGGTTCCAGGGTGATAAAGACGACTGAATGTCAGTCACAGGCATTGTCTTTACCCTCACTGGAGGGACGGTATGTTGGAAGAGTTCCAAGCTAGATACCGTGGCATACTAGAAGATAAAGGCAGGATACATCGCTACTTAAGATACTACCAAGGAGGATGTTTGGGTGTATATTGGTTCATGAGATGAACTACGTTCCAACCATTGTGAGACAATGGAGTTGTGGCTTATGCCAAGGAACGTCCGTCCCATCAGTGATCCAGACATATTCTAAGGCAGTGTCACCTGATCATGGAGATGGTTGATCTCCAAGGAGATCGAGGTTTGGAGAGTAGACTCAAAGGACAACACAGCGGATCCACTCACAAAGGCCTGTTCCCAGAGAGAGATTTTTATGGGATGGTTGAGTATGAGATACTACAACCACTGCTATCAGATGGCCCTAGTGCAAGTGGGAGATTGTTAGTTATATGTATGCCCTAGAGGCCATTACTATACATAGGATGTATATTGTAGTGGATGCTGGGACATATATAGGGAGGACTTTCTTGCTCGACATGATAGTATGCTATCTGGTTGCTCTTTACCTTAACGTGTATACTGATTGTCTCTCTGTTACATGTTGGTAAAGCCCTTAGGATCTGTACTTGACTACCTGGACTATGATGCGGATCATACTAGTGGGGACATGGTAGTCCATAAGTACATCCTTCACAGTCCCTAGTCGTGGGTATATCGAGACGGGGCATCGATATACCAGAGTAGACTAGCGTATACCTTCTCGACCCATACAGATGGGCGATGGATGATCCCATATCCATTGGTGTTTGACATCAGAGATGATATACGGGTGCTCAGTAGAGACTGGGTACACTGGACGGACTCGCCGAGAACTCCCAGATGGTATTATACCTCACGTCAGATGGCATTTCTCTGGTGACACTGGTACAGAGTAGTCTGTTGACCCGAGATCGTCATAGAGTCTTGTGTGGTTCCCACTGTGCTTTGATTTCCATCTTACCACGTCCAAGAGGACGTGCAAAACGGTGGTTTTTGGGTACAGTCCCGAGTCACATGGAGGCAATGAGCGATAGGAGGGGATTCGTCTCTCCCGGTATAGGGAGTTGATGTTGCGCTGTGTTCGATTGGCTATAACCGGAAATCCCTGGCCAGGGTTGCTGAGATTTACTGGTAAGTGTTACCAGTAGTTTCTCGAATAGTTATAGACCTCATATCGACACGACTTATCGAGCTATTGGGGTCTGACGTTTACCACCCCCAGACGAGATATGCGACATATCAGACGATAAGACCGGACTGTACGGTAGTGTTACTGGTTGGATTCACTGGAGTGTGAGCGGGCTTGCTCGTCGATCTTCAGATCGCTCAATACCTGGGTGGCCGTTACGTTTAGCAGACCGCTTGCGGCTTGTGGGTGTTTGATATGATCATCGCCTGCTGCCGGCGTATTGACGAGTCTTTAGAGTCCTACACAGAGGTTTCCTGGCTCAAGCGAAACAAAATAGGAGCGCATATGAGATATGTGCGGGACCGAGAATAATACGTGTATGTGATACCGCATTCCATTCTCGCGATAAATGTATCGATTGGTTGTATGCGATATAACCTAGTTATCGAATCAAGTATTGATTCGATAAGCCGATACATTGAATACTAGTCGGTTATATGTGATATGACCGGATCGTTAAATCAAGTGTTGTTTTAATGATTTAATGTATAATTATATATTTGATATATTACTTTGCATTAACTAGTATCGGTTCACTTTAAATGGATATTCTCACTCGGGTGTGCGCATTGCATATGCGATATGATTTTGTGCACATGATTGTATCATGTTTGATGATACATGCTTTTTGGTTAAATGTAAAGTATTAAACTATGGTTAAGTGGATGATTAGGGTTTTTACTTATTCATTTATTTGTTTATTTATTCTTTTTTGGCAAAAGGAAAATGGTGGCTAATTTGGATATATGTTGAAGCTTCATGAAGCTTTGACTTAGTCACCATTTTTGTCTTCATACCTAACCTTACCATTCACTTAACTTGAGTTTAGTCTCTACACTTAACCATGGTTGATTATGATAAGTATTCTATTTTTTTTCTATTTTCAAAATTAACTTATCATAACAATTTCTATCTTCTTCTTCATCTTGACACATGAAGAAACCTTACTTCATCAATGGTGGTTGATGAAAACAAGTGAGAAATCCAATTCTAAAGTCTACCCACTTCCTATTTCTTCATCCTCTACCTCTTGCCAAGTAGTATAGGGTGTTTCCTTCACAAGTTTTCATGGCTTGGTGAAGGTGGAGCTTGATCTAGCGATGCTTCGACGTAGATCATCTTCGGCATGGACATCGACGACCTAGCTCGCCTATTCTCCGATGAAGCCGACGCTAGAGCCCGGGATTTGTTTTGGACAGCGAGAGGACTTCATTGCGGAGCTATGGATGTGGAGCACCGGATCTACAAAGGTTGTATTTCCGATTCTTATAGTTAAGTGTTAACTAGTTACTTTGTTCGCCTAGACATCTAGCCAACGATCCGTAGTTTAGGGTTTCTCGGCACCGTAAAATTTTAAATTGGCATGGTTGATGCCTTATGAGACCTCATTAGGGTACATAGGAACCCTACAACGTGGCGGACGGCATGTCCCAAAACTCAGAAGAAAGGGCCCATAAAGGCCGACCATGCCACCCCAGTGCCCAATCGGCCAGCGCAAGCTAGCCCTCCTCGGGGCTCCCAACAGATTGGCCTCCTCGGCCCCTCGGCTCGCCCTGAGCCGCCACAAGACCAAGCCTCCTCGGCCTCCTTGCTCGTCCCCAATCCTCTTTGCCAAGGCAGTCTTCCTCGGTCATCCGACCAGTTCCGCCGCACACAGGTGTAACCGAAGCTCAGCGAATCTCGCTATGCGCGGATTCTCTGCCAGCAACATCCCACATTCCACGCCTTCGCGATCCCCATTCGTGGGCGATCCGCTCTCTACGCAGGCGTGACGTCAGGAGCGTAACTGCCGGCGAGATTCTCGCGCCTGCTGCTGCATGCCTCCACCACTATATAAACCTGTAAGTCGATGTTAGACACCCCACATGATGCGGGGAGGCGGAATAGGTAACACAATCATTTTGTTTAAACTAACATCGACTAACTTTACGGATCTTTGCTAAACCCTAACTAACAGCAACATAGAAGTGATTAGCTACTATGGTAGATGATTATACCTAATGAATCAAGTCCTTCTTGTTCTCGTTGATCACCTCCTCGTCGGCCTCCTCGATGCGATAGAAGATCCACCCGAGAGCCATTTCTCCAAGTTTTAACCTCTCACTTGAGGTAACTAGGTGACTATGAGTGCTAATCAAGATAACCTAGAGGATATAGAAGAGAATTAGGGATCTATTAGTCTTGCTAACGCTAGGATCTAAACACATGAGAGGATTATGGTTAGGGTTGAAGAGAGAGAGAGCTTGAGGAGAGAGAATGTGTAAGTGAGAATGAATAAATATCTTAAGTCATTTGGATAAATAATGAAGCATCAAAATATCTAGAAAATAATATCTCAAAATATCATCCATGCTTCATTAATTACCTTGAGGCGAATCACCTCATGACTCATGATATAATTAATGCAAATCACATATCGTCTCCTCCACCTCATTAAGATTAATTCACAAATGAATTAAAGCATAATGAGTCACTTTCTTCTAGAAGCTTCTCGAGTAATTACGAGAACGCCCCTCCTATCCGTGAAAACACGGAAATACTGAGACCGTATAAATCCAATAATCCAATACTAGAATCTGGCTTAAACTAAAGCCCGCTAGTATAAACTGTCCGAATATCGTACGTGCATAAATGCACGTGCGTGTCTGAACCCTGTCGTAAAACCATACGACCTCTATATCTTTTGGCCCGAAGCAGGGAAACTCTCTGTGTGGGACTCTAAAGACTCGACACTTACGCTGGTAGTGGGTTTAACCACAGACCGCAAGCGGTACTAGCTGTACGTAACGGTCCCCAGGTAGATGTCGATAAGAAGGCCGATGAGGAAACCCATCCGAACTCCTACCGAGCCTGATGTGACAATCTCCGTACAGTCCGGTCTGTTCGTCTAGGACTATTGCATATCGGGCCTAGGGGGGTGGTAAGCGTCAGTCCCCTAAAAGGCGGTAGAAGTCGTATCGGAGTGTAGCCCATTACACCTTGAGAAGCTACTGGAAATCCTACCAGTAAATCTCGTTTGCCCTGGCCAGGGACTTTGCGTAATAGCTCTCCAAACACAGCGCGATATAAAATCCCAATACCGGGAGAGACGAATCCTATCTAACCGCCACTGCCTCCAAGTGCTTCAGGACTGCACCCAACTGCTACCTGTTTGCACGACTCATTTGAGCCGTGGTAGGGTAGCAATCTAAGAACAGTGGGAACACACTCGAGGCGAAGCAGCAGTGTCAAGTCTGCGGACTATGCTGTAGTCATGTCACCTGGGAATTGTTAACTGACGACGGGTATAATACCAACCAACAGTTCCCTGCGAGTCCTGTCCGGTGTACCCGTAACCCAACGAGCACCTGTATACTATCTCCAGTACAACGTACTAATGGCTGTGGGACAGACCATTTTCCCTGCTGGGATGAGAAGCGTACACACTAGTCTACTCCGGAGTATCGATGCCCTGTCTCGATAATCCTACGACTAGGGACCTGAAAAAGGATGTGCTTGTAGACTACCCAGCCCCCACTAGTGTGACTACCATCACAACGCTGGTAGTCAAGTAAGATCCTAAGGGCTCTATCAATATGTATTCTCGATATGCTAACATATGCACATATTAAGATAGAAATAAACAAAGTAGCATACTACCATGTTTAGCAAGACTATTAATATAACTGTGAATATCCTAAGCTTCCATTAAGTAATATACAAGCTAGTATGATATAATAATGGCCCCTAGGGCATATACACTAACAATCTCCCATTTGCACTAGGGCCATGTACTGGTGTATCGAAGACCTATCATCTCGAGTAGCCTCTCGAACTGAATCTGAGGTAAGGCCTTAGTGAATGGATCTGCAGTGTTCTCCTCTGTAGGAACTCTCCGGACCTCGATCTCCCGGCGATCTATGATCTCCCTGATCAGGTGATACCGCCTTAAGATGTGTCTGGACTTCTGATGGGACTTGGGTTCCTTTGCTAAAGCTATAGCCCCGTTGTTGTCACAATATAGAGGTATTGGATCAACAATGGATGGAACCACCTGAAGTTCTGTGAGGAACTTCTTCATCCAGACCGCTTCTTTTGCGGCATCGCAAGCAGCGATATACTCCGCTTCCATCGTCGAGTCAGCAACGGTGTCCTGCTTGGAACTCTTCCAGCACACCGCCCCTCCATTGAGGGTAAAGACATAACCTGACATGGACTTGGAGTCATCCTTGTCACTCTGGAAGCTGGAAACGACAAAGGCCTCGATCTTGAGGTCTTTTCCGCCGTAAACCAAGAACATCTCCTTAGTCCTTCTCAGGTACTTGAGAATGTTCTTTACTTCTATCCAGTGCTTCTCCCCTGGGTCTGACTGATACCTGCTTACCACGCTCAGTGCATAAGCTACATCTGGTCTGGTGCACAACATCGTGTTTACCCCAATCAGAGCAAAGCACTGTTCAAATTCCAAGGCGGAAGATGAAGCAATGCTTCATCTTCCCCCAATCAGAGCCAAGATCTTCTTCGCAAATTTAAACTTTAGTAAATGAAGCAACGCTTCAGTTGCGCTGCGCTGTGCGCTGCGCGACACGTGTCAGCGCAGATGCGCTAGCGCAGTTGCGCTTCGCTGTGCGCTGCGCTGTGCGCTGCGCTGTGCGCTGTGTGACACGTGTCACACGCTGGGGCATTTGCGCCAAACAGAATTAAGATTTTAAAGGAATCTTTCTGTTCTTGTTAAAACAAGAAGATTTTCTTCTGTAAAACAGAAGCTCTTGGATCAAAGATCCAACGGTGGGGAAAATTCCCCAAATCACTCAGAGAGAGATCTCTTTAACAAATTTAACTAATTTATGGGCATTATTAAAAGGACCCTAGACCTCAATTCAAAGGCATCAACATTTGGTGAGAAATCAAAAATTTTAAACAGAGAGAACTCTGAAGAAATCTCAAGAGGAAAAAAGGTAAAAACCTTTAAAAGAGAAGAATTTCTTCTAATAGATCATTGATCTAAAGAACAAGATCAATAATCTTCAATAAAAAAACAAATAAAAATAGTGCTTTGCACTTTTCTATGAACCTCTGGTTCTTTGAGATAAGAAAAACAAGAGAAACTTGTTTTCTTTGATCTAAATTAGATCAAGAAAGCAAACAGTGTTTTGCACTTCTTTTATGAACCTTTGGTTCTTGAATCTAAAAGATTCTCAAATTTATAGTGCCTTGCACTTGCAAACTGCGCTATTGCGCTCTTGGGAGAGCGCCACGTGTCAGCATTTGAACCATTTGCGCTATGCGCTTTTGAAATAGAGCTTTGCTCTCTGAAATTGGCGCAACTCACCAGAGCGCGCCACGTGTCAGCAGCGCAAGCGCAGCGTACTAGCGTAGCGCACTGCGCTTGCATGATACGTGTCGTCACCACAAGCGCTTGCGCTCTTTGATTGGCGCAAAGCGTCTGAAATGCAATGCATTATTTAAAAAATGGGCCAAGCCCAAGTCAAAAAGACCTAACAGGCCAAATTAAATTGCAAAGCAATAAAGGGCAGAGCCCAAGTAAAATTGATGCTGCGCATCATTTATAAATGGGCAGAGCCCAAAACAAATTGATGCTCTGCATCCTTCATGGGTAGAGCCCAAATAAAAATAAAAAGAAATGCAATGCAAAAGCAGATAAAATGCTGAACATCTTCAATTGGACTTAGCCCAATCGTGGCCGTAAGTCCTCAAATTAAATTGACTGAGCACGGCTGCTCCCTAAATCAATTTACGACCGGTTCTAGGGTACATCTCCGAACTCCTCTGACACCCATCGTTGTAATCCTTCAACGACGTCAGAGAGGTGACGGGTCCCGACGACCACATATGAATATGGACTGCGGGGTCCTTAAACTCATGGACCGAAACGTCCCTAAACTAATATTGGACCGAAACGTCCTTAAACTAATATCGGACCGAAACGTCCTTAAACTAATATTCATCCCAAAATGGGAACGTTGGACCGAAATGTCCTTAAACTAATGATGGACCGAAACGTCCTTAAACTAATGATGGACCACCACGTCCCTAAACTAGCGATGGACTGAAACGTCCTTAAACTAATGATGGACCACCACATCCTTAAACTGGCGATGGACCACCACGTCCCTAAACTGGAACAATAGAGCCTCCAAATGCTCTTTTGCCGGATCTAAACGGTCCCGTTTAAGTTGATCTTAGCCCCAAACACGGCTAACGTATCCTTAAACATTCAAATGGACTATAAAACTCTAAATCAACTTTGGTTCAAGGGTACATCTCTGAACTCCTCTGACACCTATCGTTGTAATTCTTCAACGACGTCAGAGAGGTGACGAGTCCTGACGGCCATATAATACATGGATCACCACGTTAAGTTGATCTTAGTCTCAAACAGGACTAACGTATCCTTAACGAACGTTTAAGTTGATCTTAGCCTCAATACGGCTAACGTATCCTTAAACTAAAAACATCAAACCCAAATCTAAGTAATTACGGATTTGGACTAATCCACGTCCTACGGGCGACGGCATTACTTAGTCTCCGTATACAATCCTCGGGCAACCACAAACAAAACAAACACACACGACACGAAGTGAAATTCTGGAGAAGGAGAAAGTGGCTACCGCGATGCGGTAGCGTAATTAACTACAGGGGCTTGCGCCTGCAGGGAAGAGCGTCCCCACAATCAAAAACCCCTCTAGCGAGGGGGAATCTGATGAAGTCTGCTACATCGGCCGCATCCATCTAAAGCTCCGATACACGGTGTCATAAATCAACTTGGCATCTTCGGAGAGATAGACGGATAAAACCAATTAGCATCTGCCCCGAATCTCAGGCAAGACGTCCGCACGTCGTTGCCCGTCTTTCGGAGGGGAACAGATTCTGGCACGCCCGGTGGGACCTTTTCCTCTTTCCACTCCACACTTCGTGTGTCGTCTTCGCGAACGAATTGCGGTTTGTTAATGGTTGCCTTTGGGTTGCAAGTTACTAAGATTTAGTCTTTTGTCTGGCGCAGAACTCAAGCATCAATGGCCTCTAACTGCACCAACTGCTCGAAGTGCCACTGCAACGGACGCTCCACCTCCCCTGGAGGTGTAGCATATGGGCCCCAAGCGGCCTCCTTCCTCACTCTGCCGGTAGAACAGGTGACCCAGGCCACCACTGGCCTGTTTTTCGGGACTATGATCCCACCTACAAGCTTCTCTATGCCAATTCCTGCACCGGAAGTGAACAAGAAGTCGGTCTTCGACTGGCTCACTGCTACGACGGCCCCTGTCAACGGGTCGCCCACTACCAAACCAACAACCTTTGTTTTCGCCAGGCTGGATCAGAACTTTAAATTGGCTTCCCCAAAGAAGGCAATAACTGCTGCTCCAGAAGTCGTCAAGGCGGCTTCCCCTGTCAAAGAGTCAGTTTTTTCAAGACCGACTGTTCCTGCTACTGCCCCTGCTCGAGGGTCTGTCTTCGACAGGTTGAATATCATCCCTCAAAAGACAACCTCAGTCTTTAAGAGGCTAACACCAGCGACACCTCATTCAGACAGGGGGCAAAAAGAAGCTGTCTCAATCTCCGAGCCAGTCCCAACGGCTCGTCATGCTCGACGTCGCTATTGGCGACGAGTAAGGAAGGCAGGGGGCAACTCCCCCTCGGGACTAACTCCACCGGCTCCAGTGGTGGAAGTCAACGCTGCTGTTCCAACTGGGAACAGCTTTGAACTGCTGAGGAGGGTACGTAAGAATTCTCCAACCGCTACATTGAAAAGATCTCCTCCGCCCGCGGAGAGAGTTTCGGAAACAAAGCAAGAACAGCCCCCTCAACGGCTGTCCTAAAAAATATACAAGGTTTGGCGGAGGGTTCAAGACTTCGTGATTGACCCAGGTTATTCTCGTCGACAGAAGAAGGCGAAGGTGCAAAAAGAAAAGGACCGTCCTATTAAACAGCAGAGGACAACAATCACCAGGGTCCCCACTGCAACGGCCCCCTCCACTTCAACGGCCCACAAAAGAAGAAGGCCGGAGAAAACCCCCGCGCCCGCGGCAAATGCCAAAGGTGGTGAGCCTAAACGCCCTAAGTTCGGGGGCATGATAGTTCATACAGTTTATATGGCATCGGGAAAGGAGGATAGCTGCGCATCCACGGGTCATAGACCGCTTACACGGTCAGTGACCAAGGCTCAGGAGAAACAGCAAAAGCTCCAGGAGATGATGACCATAATGGCCGCACTCACTGGGCCAAAAGAAACCCCTGAAACGTCCTCGGATGAACGTCAGGAACAAGAAACTGACGCCGAATTCCTTCGTCGCATATTGGAGAAGAAGGATAAGGAGGCTGCGGAACAAGCAGCCAGCATAAAGAAAATGGCCTTCCTGCTCCAGGACATGGTGGGTATGATGATCCAACAAGATCCTCCAGCTGAAGATCCCCCGATCGTCCTTGAAGACGATAGGGGGGAAACGTCAAATCCTCCACCGGCTCTGTCAGCAGCCAAGGAGGAGGCAATCTCCAAGGCTGACCTGGACGAATATATAGCTCAGCAAATCCGGGTTCATCAGGAGAATGAAGCGGCTGAGCAAATTGTTAGAACCGGACGACCATATCCAAGCTGGTATGACCAGATCGGTTACCCGCCGGGATATACGATCCCTAAGTTCCATGTATATAAAGGGACAGGGAATCCACATCAGCATGTCGCTCAATTCAGGGCCTTATGCGACAACACTGGCGGTGATGATAAATTGTTGCTTCGCCAGTTTGTTGGTAGCTTATCGGACACAGCATTCGAGTTGTATTCCGAGCTCCCAAACGACTCTATCAAGACATTTGCGGAGATGGAGCTGCTGTTTACCCAGCGTTTCGCAAGCGCCAACGAACGCACCCCGATAACAGCACTGATAAATGCCAGGATAAGGCCCGGCGAAACGTGGGTCCAATACGCAACACGATGGCGGAACCTATGGTCGAAATGCGAACAGCGCATAGAAGAGGCACCTGCAGTAGGCATGTTCGTGGGTACTCTCGATCCGCAGGCGACTATCTCGCAATTCATGATGTTCTTCAGGCCGACCACCTTCCAGGCCTTGATCGACAAATTAGCCCAAATGGACCAGATGGGCCATGGACCTTCTCCTCCAAAACCAGATTCTCGAAATGAGAAAGGAAAAGGGAAAGCGATCGTCGTCGCTAATGCTCAACAACAGCCGAACAATTCAAAGCTGGTTGTTCGCCAAAATAACGTGCATCCACGCCCATCCATCGAGGAGAGACTGGAACGTCCTTACTCGTTTCCTTAGAATAAAACGAGAAAACTGTTTGAGCTAGCAATGCGCAACAGACTCATCAATCTGCCGAGTCCAAAACGTCTGTTGCAGCCAAGCGATCTCAATAATCCCAATTACTGCCTTTACCATCAAACGGTAAGTCACCCGATCGAGGACTGTTTCGTCTTTAAGGGATGGATCGAGGATCGGTACCTACAAGGCAAGTTTGCGCTGTCTGAAAAGTGGAAGATAAACCCACCACAGCCGCACACTCCAAAGAAGACGGACGCACCAGGGGCAACTTGTTCTTTTGTCGAGGACGAAAACAATGGTGAAGACTCATCAGGTGAATCCGAAGATTACCTATTGACTTGTCATGTGATCTCTCACTCATTGGAGTATGATGAGGAGGATCCTTGCGCCGAGAAACCGAGGGCGGACCCTGAACCAGAAATTCTGCAGCCGTCCGACGAGTTGATCGATGCCTTCTTGAATGAGATTCATCTGAAAGTTAAAGCCAATCAAGAGCGTGAGATGGCCATACTGGAAGGAGCCAGACACCGACTACTAGGCCAAAGAGTCGAGGCATTTCCGTCAAATCAAAAGTCATCCACTTCGGGTAAAAACAAATTCAAGACGAGGAAAAGGTTCGCTAAAGCCCTATCAGTGGGAATGAAGCTACCACCCTCTGAAGAAAATACTCTCGATAGAGTAGAGACGCATCCTAACTTCTGCTTATATCATCAGAAGATCATACATCCTACCGAAGACTGCGAATCCTTTAAGTGTTGGTGGCAGGGATATGTCGCTCAAAAGCAACACTTCGACAGGACAAAATGTGAAGCTCATAGACATCAGAAAAATGCGATAGATG
Source organism: Agapanthus africanus (assembly GCA_030015575.1). Taxonomy (NCBI): domain Eukaryota; kingdom Viridiplantae; phylum Streptophyta; class Magnoliopsida; order Asparagales; family Amaryllidaceae; genus Agapanthus; species Agapanthus africanus. The sequence continues at coordinate 135,740,426 of CM057346.1, forward strand.
AGCGCAAAAGATCCGCCGCCGACTGTCATATAGCCGACTCCAAAGGATCGCAAATTATCACCTTTGGAAGCGACTCTGACGAAGAAGCTTCCCTCAACCCTCTACTCAAGGAATCCATTTCGAAAATGAAAGAATTGAGAAGTTGCGAGAACGTTCAGCCGTGCAATCGCACCCTACTCGAAAAAAATCTCGGCCCTGTAAACAAAGGATCGAGCAAAAAGGATAAAGGAAAGGAAAAAACAGCCCTCGTAGCCAATACTCAACAGCAATCGAGTGGCCCTAGGTCGGTTGTTTGCCGAAACAACAAGCGGCAACCCCTCCAGGAAAAATTGAAACGTCCTTACTCGTTTCCGCAAGGTAAAACAAGGGGACTGTTCGCGGTACGCGACAGACTCATCAGTCTGCCGAGTCCAAAACGTCCGTTGCAGCCAGGCGATATTAATAATCCTAACTATTGCCCTTACTACCAAACAGTGGGTCACCTGATCGAGAATTGCTACGTCTTCAAAAACTGGGTTGAAGACCAATACCAACAGGGCAAGTTCGCGCTGTCTGAAAACTGGAAGGTGAGCCCGCCACAACCGCACGCTCCGAGAAAGATGGATACGCCGGGGGCATCATGCTCAGTCATAGAAAAAGCCCCGTAGACCGAAAAGTCAGTAAACTAGAGATTCGCCTCAAATATGGCGACGACGGACCGAAACGTCCTTAAACTAACAGCGGACCGAAACGTCCTTAAACTAATGATGGACCGCAATGTCCTAAAACTTGCAAAGGACCGAAACGTCCTTAAACTACTACCGCAACATTCTTAGGCTGACGAAAAAAAAGAAAAATAAAAAGAAAAAAAATATATATAAATAAATAAAAAACGGTATGTCCAGAAGTGAAAAGGGCACGGATGAAAACCCGAAAGGGCTCCGTGAGTAAAAATAGCAGGGCTACCGGCGAGTGTTCGTGAAAACCCGAAAGGGCGCGACCTCGTAAAAAAAAAGAAAGAAGAGAAAATAAAAAGAATAAAAAAACGGTACGTCCATAAGCAAAATGGGCACGGATGAAAACCCGAAAGGGCTCCGTGAGTAAAAACAGCAGGGCTACCGGCGAGTGTTTGTGAAAACCCGAAAGGGCGCAACCTCGTTAAAGGACACTTACAAGGTCCTCTCGACCTTGTAAAGAGAAACCACCTGCGTGAGATCCTTACGACTCACAAGGGAGCAACACACTTAGGGATCCCCACGATGCCTAAGGAGAAAATACACTTGCGGGATCCTCACGACTCGTAAAGAGAATTCTCTTATAGGACCCTCATGGCTCATATGATTTGAAAGTCTTAAGTTACAGAAACCTAAATCTGTGCTTAAGCAATTCCTACAACTTCCGATATTGCCCTACAAGTGGCTCAATACTGGCCGTTGTATACAATCCACGGGCGCGAATAAACATTTCCCTAATCAAGTCCCACCCGAGACTGGGGATATGTTCGCATGACGAACAACTCTTATAAGTCCTCTCAACTTACAAGGAGAAAATCCTCTTGTAGGATCCTTACGACTTACAGAGGAACAAACACTTAGGAATCCTCACGATTCCTAAGAAGAAAATACACCTACAAAATCCTCACGACTTGTAGGGAGAAATACCTTTGTGAGACCCTTACGGCTCATGAAGTCAAAAGCCTTAGTCGACAGGAACTTAATCCTGCTCGCTAAGCCACCCTTGTTCGACATCGATAGAGGCAGATGATGATTCGCTCCTGGCAATATCCCAGTTGTAGCGGTGCTGATGCCGAAATCGGTGTTTAATTTCAGGTTTACGGCGAAAAGCCAGTAGGCCGCACATGCATATGAAATAGCCGAAATGATGGGGCAACTTGCAATAAAAAGCAGCAAGTAAAAATGTATGCATACAAAATAGCCGAAATGATGGGGCAACTTGCAACAAAATCAGTAAGTAAAAATGTATGCATGCAAAATAGCCGAAATGATTGGGCAACTTGCGATAAAAAGCAGCGAGTGAAAATAAAATGAATAGCCAAAATGATTGGACACCGCGAAAAATAGCCGAAATGATTGGGCAATCGCGACCTTCGCGATATAAAAGCTGAAATGATAGAGCATCGCGGAAAGAAATAAAATGAAAAATATATATAACGAAATTCATGCCCTACAGGTGAGATCACATTGATCCCTGTATACAATCCAGGGGCACAAACAAAGAGGGAACCATATCTTCCCAACATGCTCCACCAGAAAGCAAAGCCAAATCTCGACGGTTCATAGACAACCTAGAGACAACCTCGACATTTGTCGCGATGTTGCAGACACAATGTCAACAAACGAAGCAAAAGAAGATCCCTAGCTTTAGGGTTTCAACATCGACAACTTAGAGATCATCAACGGCGTTTCTCCTCAGCCTCTCAAGATGCGGATACAACGCCAACAAAAGACCTCGCGGTCAACACAAAACGAAGCGACGACAGAATCCCAGCTTCATCTCAACAATCGTCTCGATACAGCAGACGAGATGTTAACAACGGCGTTCTTTCGCAGTCTATTAAGATGCAGATACAATGCCAACGAAAAGCCCCATGGTCAGTAAAACGGAGCCACGGCAAAATCCCAGCTCCACCCCGACGTTCGTCTCGATACAGCAGACAAGATGTCACCCCAGCGTTCTTCTTCCAGCAAGGATCAGACGCAACAATCAAAACAAACGGAGCCACGGCAAAATCCCAGCTCCACCCCGACGTTCGTCTCGATACAGCAGATAAGATGTCACCCCAGCGTTCTTCTTCCAGCAAGGATCAGACGCAACAATCAAAACAAACGGAGACACGGCAAAATCCTAGCTCCACCCCGACGTTCGTCTCGATACAGCAGACAAGATGTCACCCCAGCGTTCTTCCTCCAACAGGATTCGGACGTGACAAAGCAAACGAAGTGAAGGCCAAATTCTTAGCTTCAGGGTCTTGACGACAACCCATATAAAGCCAGAAAGACAACTGGAGATCGTCTCACACCAGTGTGGAATGGTCACTAACTCGACGTTCGTCTAGACACAGCAGACGCAACATCATCAAACAAACGGAGCCATGGCAAAATCCCAGCTCCACCTTGACATTCGTCTCGATACAGTAGACGAGATATTACCCCAGCGTTCTTCCTCCAGCAAGGATCAGACGCGACAATCAAACAAACGGAGCCACGGCTAAATCCAAGCTCCACCTCGGCATTTCGTCTCGATACAGCAGACGAGATGTCAACCCAGCGTTCTTCCTCCAGCCATGATCAGACGCGACAATCAAACAAACGGAGCCACGACAAAATCCCTAGTTCCAAACCTCAATGGTTCACCAGCAACCTAGATACAACCGCGACATTCATCTCGATACAGCAGACGCGATGCCAGCAAAACGAAGCAAAGACCAAATTTCTAGCTTCAGGGTCTTGACGGCAACTCACATAAAACCTGAAAGACTATCGGAGATCATCCCACACCAGCGCGGAGTGGTTATGACTCATTGGGGCTCGCCAAAATGAGCCTAACCTCAAGTAAAAAGCGGCATGGAAAATTCCTAACACTTGCTCTTCCGACGGTCAAACTGCCTAGGAAGATTCCTCGAAGACGTCTTGTCCAGCCCCCGAAGGGATCAGAGACACGGCAGTCGCAGGGTTACTCGAACAGCACAATTGCCTATCGAGGAATATATCAGCTTATGCGACGGTACGATGGCCAAAACCCTAAGTACCACAAACCCTAACGGACTTCTGTCATAAAGAGCAGAGGTTAAATGCGACGTTAGGATGTTCTTGCGAGAAACACTCGATTCGTCTCGACTTGTGAAGAAAATTGATATCTTTGCGAGAAATTCTTGAGGCGGCTCGACTTGTGAGATAAAGCCTTAGACGGTGGGCATAAAAGAAGCCTGTTTCCTGAGCACTGGGACCCTGCAATTCGGCCCAAAACGGTCTCTTGCATACTATCCACGGATCTCACTCTCCAACGTCGAATTTCGACAAGGAGGGAAACAACCGCTTACAAGTCCTCTCGACTCGTAAAAGGGAAAATTCTTTTATAAGATCCCTACGACTTATAAGAGAAAACACACTTAGGAATCCTCACGATTCCTAAGGAGAAAATCCACCTACGAGATCCTCTCGATCCGTAGGGAGAAAAGTCTCTATGAGACCCTCATGGCTTATAGAGTTGAAAAGTCTTAGGCAGCAGACCTGAACCTGCGGCCTAAGTCATCGCTATCTCGTGAAGAAATCAAGATGCGTGCTCTATTATCTGTTAACCATGTTTACTAAGGTAACATGCGGATAATAAAAGAAAGAAGAAAGCGACAAAGAGAGCATCTGATTGGCATTGGATTAAGCATTCGAGACACACTCAGTCATGCATAGGCAAAAGACTCAGAACGAAAAATAAGACAAGCTGGGATGAAACTTTTCCATTAATATTGCTAAAAATTCTTACAATCGTAAAACAATAAACGAGAAATATTATTACAATGGAATAACTTCATATCCAGGGCACGGATTGAGGAAGTCAAAAGTAAGACCATCCAGAGTTCTTCTGGCCTTTCTGATTATTCTTGTGCGCAGCCTCTCGCGCTCCTGTGTGTCAAGATCCTCGGCAAGCCCTCCCAGCCTTCGATAAGCAGCGACTATCGTCGTCTGCTGGAAAATTTGATGTAGGATGTCGATGAGGCTGTCCCGCCGTTTCTTCGAGATCAGCCCCGTCAGGTACACTGAATGCACCTTGTCTTCGGCATCATCCAGCGCATTGAGCGGTAGGGCCTCATGAAACCCCGGAAGTGCTTTCCATATTGCTACCAGCACGACCTTCAAGAGAGCTGAACGACGAGGAAGCAGCCAACCACCGCTTGCGTTGAGGCGACCCATGACCTCCGCACACTGGGCATCCGTAAACTCCTGGTTTTGATAACGGCCCCCTGTGCGCGGATATCGTCATAGGTGATGAACTCGTGCAAACTGTATAGACGCACCGCCATTATGCCTGGAGGAAATACCACAGGAAGATTAGCGATAAAAAAAATATATATACACAGAAAGTTAAACTCCTCGAGAGCAGTGCTCTGCAAACAGGACTGACTACCAAAATCCTAATAGGGAGAATTTAAAGAAATCCCCCGAGAACTCTAAGATCGTTATTATTAAAAGATGATATGATCCATTAAATACAAAACTCCATTTTTAATTTTCATTATCCATATTCGAACTCTTAAGAGTTCATCTTTCTTTTAGATCAAAGAGGTCTATGTTTTGAGAAACCCTGAAACAGATTCCTAAGGGCAAGGCTCTATTTGGTGAAACCCTAAAAGGATTTTCTTTAGATCAAAGATCTATGAGAGCAAAGCTCTATTAACTAAGATTGAATTAATTCAAGACTAATTCTTACTTAAATAGTTTCTGTTTAGGAAAATATAACTCGAGGAGTTCTTGAAGGCAAGAGCAAAGCTCTAAAGTTTTAAAAAAAAATGAAAATTTTAAAGATGATAATCATCTGTGTAGGACCAAAGGTCCTATTTATAGGCATCAGGTGCCCTTTCAACTTCCAAAAGTTGCCGCAACGGTTGGAATTCTGCCACCGTTGCGCTTGCGTTTGGAGCCACGTAAGCGCAACGGTGGGGGGGCATTTGTTTACCCCAATCAGAGCAAAACTCTGTTCAAATTCCAAGGCGGAAGATAAAGCAACGCTTCATATTCCCCCATTCAGAGCCAAGCTCTACTTCGCAAATTTAAACTTTAGTAAATGAAGCAACGCTTCAGTTGCGCTGCGCTGTGCGCTGCGCGATACGTGTCAGCGCAGATGCGTTAGCGCAGTTGAGCTATGCTGTGCGCTGCGCGACACGTGTCACACGCTGGGGCATTTGCGCCAAACAGAATTAAGATTTTAAAAGAATCTTTCTGTTCTTGTTAAAACAAGAAGATTTTCTTCTGTAAAACAGAAGCTCTTGGATCAAAGATCCAATAGTGGGGAAAATTCCCCAAATCACTCAGAGAAAGATCTCTTTAACAAATTTAACTAATTTATGGGCACTATAAAAAGGACCCTAGACCTCAATTCAAAGGCATCAACATTTGGTGAGAAATCAAAAATTTTAAACAGAGAGAACTCTGAAGAAATCTCAAGTGGAAAAAAGGTAAAAACCTTTAAAAGAGAAGAATTTCTTCTAATAGATCATTGATCTAAAGAACAAGATCAATGATCTTCAATAAAAAACAAATAAAAATAGTGCTTTGCACTTTTCTATGAACCGCTGGTTCTTTGAGATAAGAAAAACAAGAGAAACTTGTTTTCTTTGATCTAAATTAGATCAAGAAAGCAAACAGTGCTTTGCACTTCTTTTATGAACCTTTGGTTCTTGAATCTAAAAGATTCTCAAATTTATAGTGCCTTGCACTTGCAAACTGCGCTGTTGCGCTCTTGGGAGAGCGCCACGTGTCAGCATCTGAACCATTTGCGCTATGCGCTTTTGAAATAAAGTTTTGCTCTCTGAAATTGGCGCAACTCACCAGAGCGCGCCACGTGTCAGCAGCGCAAGCGCAGCGCACTGAGCTTGCATGACATGTGTCGTCACCACAAGCGCTTGCGCTCTTTGATTGGCGCAAAGCGCCTGAAATGCAATGCATTATTTAAAAAATGGGCCAAGCCCAAGTCAAAAAGACCTAACAGGCCAAATTAAATTGCAAAGCAATAAAGGGCAGAGCCCAAGTAAAATTGATGCTGCGCATCATTTATAAATAGGCAGAGCCCAAAACAAATTGATGCTCTGCATCCTTCATGGGTAGAGCCCAAATAAAAATAAAAAGAAATGCAATGCAAAAGCAGATAAAATGCTGAACATCTTCAATTGGACTTAGCACAATCGTGGCCGTAAGTTCTCAAATTAAATTGACTGAGCACGGCTGCTCCCTAAATCAATTTACGACCGGTTCTAAGGTACATCTCCGAACTCTTCTGACACCCATCGTTGTAATCCTTCAACGACGTCAGAGAGGTGACGGGTCCCGACGACCACATATGAATATGGACTGCGGGGTCCTTAAACTCATGGACCGAAACATCCCTAAACTAATATTGGACCGAAACGTCCTTAAACTAATATCGGACCGAAACGTCCTTAAACTAATATTCATCCCAAAATAGGAACGTTGGACCGAAATGTCCTTAAACTAATGATGGACTGAAACGTGCTTAAACTAATGATGGACCACCACGTCCCTAAACTGGCGATAGACCGAAATGTCCTTACACTAATGATGGACCACCACATCCTTAAACTGGCGATGGACCACCACGTCCCTAAACTGGAACATGGACCACCACGTCCCTAAACTGGAACAATAGAGTCTCCAAATGCTCTTTTGCCGGATCTAAATGGTCCCGTTTAAGTTGATCTTAGCCCCAAACACGGCTAACGTATCCTTAAACATTCAAATGGACTATAAAACTCCAAATCAACTCTGGTTCAAGGGTACATCTCTGACCTCCTCTGACACCTATCGTTGTAATTCTTCAACGACGTCAGAGAGGTGACGAGTCCTGACGGCCATATAATAAATGGATCACCACGTTAAGTTGATCTTAGTCTCAAACAGGACTAACGTATCCTTAACGAACGTTTAAGTTGATCTTAACCTCAATACGGCTAACGTATCCTTAAACTAAAAACACCAAACCCAAATCTAAGTAAATACGGATTTGGACTAATCCACGTCCTACGGGCGACGGCATTACTCAGTCTCCGTATACAATCCACGGGCAACCACAAACAAAACAAACACACACGACCTGAAGTGAAATTCTGGAGAAGGAGAAAGTGGCTACCGCGATGCGGTAGCGTAATTAACTGCAGGGGCTTGCGCCTGCAGGGAAGAGCGTCCCCACAATCAAAAACCCCTCTAGCGAGGGGGAATCTGATGAAGTCTGCTACATCGGCCGCATCCGTCTAAACCTCCGATACACGGTGTCATAAATCAACTTGGCATCTTCGGAGAGGTAGACGGATAAAACCAATTAGCATCTGCCCCGAATCTCTGACCAGACGTCCTCACGTCGTCGCCCGTCTTTCGGAGGGGAACACATCGCATACATTATAGAGCCTACCGCAGAAGCGTAGGGTATAACTGACATGCGATCCCTTTCCAAATTAGTCTTGGAAGACATCTCTTTGGATAGCGTGATTCCGTGACAAGCCGATAAACTACCGCGCTTAGAATCTTCCATACTGAATCTTTTCAGTATAATGTTGATATATCTGGACTGTGAAAGTTCCAACATGCTCTTGGATCTATCACGATAGATCCGGATCCCCAGAATGTAAGAGGTATCACCCAGGTCTTTCATGGAGAACCCGTGTGACAAGAATCCTTTGATAGATTGTAGCATAGGAATGTCATTTCCTATCAAGAGAATGTCATCCACGTACAAGACGAGGAATACGACAGTTCGTGCTACAATTTTACTATATATACATGGTTCATCTGGATTTTTGATAAATTCATATTCTTTGACCGTTTCATCAAAACAGATGTTCTAACTCCGCGATGCCTGCTTCAGTCCATAAATGGACTTAAGCAACTTGCACACTTTCCCGCTGCTCCCACTCTGATTGAAACCTTCTGGCTGATCCATATAGACGCACTCTTCTAAATTACCATTTAGAAAAGCCGTCTTTACATCCATCTGCCAGATCTCATAATCATGGAAGGCATCAATGGCAAGAAGGATCCGAATGAATTTGAGCATAGCCACTGGAGAAAAGTTTCGTCATAGTCCAAACCAGATCTTTGACGAAAATCCTTTGCAACAAGTCTAGCCTTATAGGTTTCCACCTGTCCATCTACACCAATCTTTTTCTTGAAGATCCATTTGCATCCTATGGGTTTTACCCCATCTGGAGCAAAGTCCAAAGTCCATACTTTGTTGGTGTACATGGACTCCATCTCGGTCCGCATTGCATCCAGCCATCTTACTGAGTCGCCGCTCTGGATGGCCTGCTGGAAGCTAGTAGGTTCATCATTATTAATGATGCAATCTTCTCTATCCTCATCTATGAGAAAACCATAGTATCTCTCAGGCAGATGAGACGGCCTACTACTCCTGCGGAGGGGTGCGGGAATGTCCTGTTCTTCTTGAACTACTGGTTCTACCAAACTTTCAGTAGTAGTTTGTGGTTCTGGAATTGCTTCCAGTTTTATTACGCTCCCACTTGTTTCCTTTTCTAAAAACTGCTGTTCTAGAAAATGGGAATTACGAGAAACAAAAACCTTTTGTTCCTCTGCGTAATAGAAGAAATACCCCTTGGAGTTCTTTGGATATCCCACAAACTTACACTGTACTGATCGTGCCTCGAGTTTGTCCGCATGCTGCTTTTTAAAAAAAGCTGGACATCCCCATATCTTCAGATACTGAAGATAGGGTTTCTTCCCACTCCACATCTGATATGGTGTGGTAGGCACAGTCTTGGTAGGAGCCCTGTTCAAAAGATATGCAGCTGATTCTAGCGCATAACCCCAGAAAGATCGCGGCAACTCAGCATTACTCATCATGGAACGTACCATATCTAATAGGGTTCGGTTCCGTCTCTCAGATACACCGTTATGCTGTGGAGTGTATGGAGGAGTAAGCTGAGAGAGAATTCCTTTATCTTTTAGGTAACCCAGGAACTCGGCACTTAAGTATTCGCCACCTCAATCAGATCTCAGTGTCTTGATACTTTTGCCGGTTTGGTTTTCTACTTCATTCTTATATTCTTGGAATTTCTCAAAGGCCTCGGATTTATGTTTCATCAAGAAAATGAATCCGTACCTAGAGTAATCATCCGTAAAAGTAATGAAATATGAAAAATCACCTCTTGCATGGGTAGACATTGGACCACATACATCGCTGTGTATGAGTCCTAAGAGCTCGCTCGCACTTACTCCATGTCCAGTGAATGGAGTCTTTGTCATATTTCCTTTGAGACATGATTCACAAGTGGCATAAGATTTATATTCGAACGGATCCAAATATCCTTCTCTATACAACTTAGTTAACCTTGTCTCATTGATGTGACCTTGTCTACAATACCATAAGAAAGCCTTATTTAAATCTGGAGACTTTCTTTTTAGTGTGTTCTGGACATTGAAAATCTGTAATTGATTTAGCACGTATATACCGTTATCTAGTGTACCGGACTCAATCATTAAGGTGGATGTTAACAACATCGCTTACAAATGTGAAATCATAACCTTCTTTTGATAACAATGATACTGATATGATATTACACGTTAAACTAGGTACACAAAAACAGTTGCGCAAAACCAAAATATGTCCACTCGTCAATCCTAGGTGATAATCCCCTACGGACACAGCACCCACGCTAGCTCCGTTAGCAACCTGGAGGGCCATATCACCAACTTTCAGCACTCTACGGTTTCTCAGTGGCTGCAATGAATTGCATATATGAGATCCTGATCCGGTATCCAATACCCAGGAAGTAGAGTTGATTGACAGACAATTTTCAATTACAAACACACCTGAAGTCGAAGCCACAGCTTGCTTCGGTTCCTGGTTCTTGGCAATCCAAGCTTTGCAATCTTTCTTCCAATGGACTTTCCTACGACAGTGGAAGCACTCGTCCTTTGCCACTACTGGCACCGCAACCTTTGCCTTTCCCTTAACTCCCACCTTACCAACACCACCTCTCGGTTTGGTAGTGGTCTTCTTCTTCCTTCCTTTGGCCCTAGCCTTTGACCCGGAAGAGGAAGCACCGCGAAAAAATATAGTGGGTGTTTCCCTTGCTTTCTGTAAGGTGCCCTCTGCACTCCTCAACATGTTAAGGAGTTCTGGAAGTTCAACTTCTTTTCCTTGAATGTTGAAATTCAGAATAAACTGGGCGTAGGTGGAAAGAAGGGACTGAAGAACTAAGTCTGTATAGAGCTCTTTCTCTAAAGTCGTCCCGAGGTCCGCGAGCTCTTCTATATAGCCAATCATCTTTAGGACATGTTCTCCTACAGATGATTCGACGGCCAGCCTCGACTGAAACAAGTTCTTCGAGGTCTCGTATCTAGCTATACGAGATTGCTCTCCATACAGTTCCTTGGTGTGGAGAAATATGGATTCAAGATCCATATTCTCGTGCCTCCTCTGATGTTCATTATTCATAGAGGCAAGCACGATGCATTTGGCTTTCGCGCAATCAATCTCCCAGGTCTTGTGGATTTGCTTATCCGCGACACTGGATTCTGGACCAGGGACAGCAGGTGCCTTAGTGGTAAGGACATACCCCAATTTGTCATAAGTCATAGCCATCTTAATATTCCGGAACCAATCTTTATAGTTTGGCCCTGTCAAAATATTTTTATTTAATAGTAACTTAAGGCCTGTCATTTTCTGGGTCGCTGCAATGAGAGAGAGAGGGACACTTTAGCATGATACTCTTGCAAGTTTAGAGTGGTTTTTAGTTTATCTAAACAGGATAGCTCCCACTGTTTCTCGAATCCCTCCTCAAAACAAAAAAGTAAGAACTAGTCAGGACTATTCTCACCGTACAATACTTGCTTAACCGTTCAGCTAGGCCGGTGTCGGTACTTCGAGAGAGGTTTTACGACGCTTTCGCGAAGTTCCTTAATTAAATAACCTCTTTTCTCTGGGGGCGTAACCCCGCTGACACCTTTCTCGACACCTACTTGGTTTATAGTATTGATCGTTAAGTGACAAATCTCCTGATGAGTAGCGGATACTCACAGTAGGATCGTGATCCAAATATCATTGTGTGATAAAGCTGAACGAATCCTACCAAAATTATCACACTCCAAATGGTATGCATCTCTTAGCAAATTTCAGTTTCTTTAGAAATTCCCGATATAAATTTCTGCCCCATGCTCTTATGACCTTGGCGTTGATCAAAATGTCATAAGTCACATGTCAAGTTCTACCCATCATTATCTTGTTAATTTGAACCCATCCGTACATACCCCTGACATTGGCCAAATGATAATTCGACTGTCCCAAACTAACTTATCTATCTATGCAACAAATGAATACCCAGCAGCTACCAAACACTATGCCTTGGCGTTGGTCAAAATACATAACTTAAATACTACTGAATACCCAAATGAAATGACGGAGAGCTACGAATGGTTTTGGCGAAACCGTGAACGTAGTGAACTTGATATGATCGAAAGAACCTGATAGCTTTTAAAAGGAGTGGTTAAGCTCCGCAATTAAAAATATCTTCTGTTTTAAAAATAACCGAGTGGTTTCTTTTAAACTGTTCCAACGATTCAACTTTGGTTTATTTTCTTTGCATTAATATAATGCGTCCCATCACCTATCATTGCAGAAAACAACGAAAATACAACGTCCTCTTATGCCATCCGCATTCGCCACTGGGTCCCGTCATTCACCCGTTAGGTTACTTAACTAATGACAGAGCGGGGGCTGGGCTAGCGCGGGTGTAAAACATTAGTGACGTCTAATAGCTATCATATATAGATATTGTATATTCGTCAGACGCAATAATAGGCATTCCAGATCACAGATGAACATATTGGATTTTCTACGAATCCGCGTTCCTTTTGAGCCTGCAAAGAAAGACGGATTACACAGTCGCGATAAATAGCCAAAACCCCACCCTAGACCCCTACGGGTACGGCAAACTACCCGCCAAGTACCCGAAGTGAAGCGGTCTCTCTCAACAATGTGAGTAGGCCACTAAACACTTCAAAGTACCCGGTAGTTTGTGCACCCCATCTTGGGTCTATCCTAGGAGCAGAAAACAGTAAATAAAATAATACAACGGTGGCTACAACCTCAACCCGGATGTGCCCCGCAAAAGAATATTACAACAATTTACAAATTACATTTGAATGAAAGAAACACCCGTCTCACATCCTCGGCTATCCATTCACGACAATCCAACAAGTCCACATATACAAACCAGTAAAAACCATTACAGAAATGTGCAACCCCCTACTAACCGACATATTAGCAGTTAGGGGAGGTTTACGAACACATTAAACAAATCACAGATATAATCAAGTTAGCCAAATATCTTAGAATTTTGATCAAGCAAACACAAATGATTCTACTCCAAATAATTCTCTGTGCACCTGAAACCTGAGCAGAAACAAAATATCCCAGAAAATACAAAATTAACACAGAAGAGTTACTGGGCAAATTTGGGCTGACTCGGTTACAACTCGGCCGCGGATCCGCGGCGGATCGCTTGGATCGGCCGCGGTTCCGCGGCGGTTTGGCCGAGTCACGATCCCAAATTTCTCCAGTAATCTTATAATTCCCTGCATGTATTTTTAAGGGTCCCTGAAAAATTTTTAGACCCCGTTTTAAAATCGGCAGAAACTTGGTTAAAATGATGTTTTTTCGGGTTCGTTTTGCGATCGAATTTCTAACGACTTTGCTAACAAGTTAGTTATGGTTTAGCGAGGCTCTGATACCACTGTAAGTCGACGTTAGACACCCCACATGATGCGGGGAGGCGGAATAGGTAAAACAATCATTTTGTTTAAACTAATATCGACTAAGTTTACAGATCTTTGCTAAACCCTAACTAACAACAACATAGAAGTAATTAGTTACTATGGTAGATGATTATAACTAATGAATCAAGTTCTTCTTGTTCTCGTTGATCACCTCCTCGATGTGATAGAAGATCCACCCGAGAGCTACTTCTCCAAGATTTAACCTCTCACTTGAGGTAACTAGATGACTATGAGTGCTAATCAAGGTAACGTAGAGGATATAGAAGAGGATTATGGATCTATTAGTCTTGCTAACCCTAGGATCTCAACACATGAGAGAATTAGGGTTAGGGTTGAAGAGAGAGAGCTTGAGGAGAGAGAATGTGTAAGTGAGAATGAATAAATATCTTAAGTCATTTGGATAAATAATGAAGCATCAAAATATCTAGAAAATAATATCTCAAAATATCATCCATGCTTCATTAATTACCTTGAGGGGAATCACCTCATGACTCATGATGTAATTAATGAAAATCACACATCATCTCCTCCACCTCATTAAGATTAATTCACAAATGAATTAAAGCATAATGAGCCACTTTCTTCTAGAAGCTTCTCGAGTAATTACGAAAACGCCCCTCCTATCCGTGAAAATACGGAAATACTGAGCCTGTATAAATCCAATAATCCAATACTAGAATCTGGCTTAAACTAAAACCCGCTAGTATAAACTGTCCGAATATCGTACGTGCATAAATGCACGTGCGTGTCTGAACCCTGTCGTAAAACTATACGATCTCTATATCGTTTCGCCCGAAGCAGAGAAACACTCTGTGTGGGTCTCTAAAGACTCGACACTTACGCTGGCAGTGGGTTTAACCACAGGCCACAAGCGGTACTAGCTGTACGTAACGGTCCCCAGATAGATGTCGATAAGAAGGCCAATGAGGAAACCCATCTGAACTCCTACTGAGCCTGATGTGACAATCTCCGTACAGTCCGGTCTGTTCGTCTAGGACTATCGCATATCGGGCCTAGGGGGCGGCAAGCGTCAGTCCCCTAAAAGGCGGTATAAGTCGTGTCGGAGTGTAGCCCATTACACCTTGAGAAGCTACTGGAAATCCTACCAGTAAATCTCGTTTGCCCTGGCCAGGGACTTTGCGTAATGGCTCTCAAAACACAGCGCAATATCAACTCCCAATACCGGGAGAGACGAATCCTATCTAACCGCCACTGCCTCCAAGTGCTTCGGGATTGCACCCAACTACTACCTGTTTGCACGACTTCTTTGAGCCGTGGTAGGGTTGCAATCTAAGAACAGTGGGAACACACTCGAGGCCAAGCAGCAGTGTCAAGTCTGCGGACTATGCTGTACTCATGTCACCTGGGAACTGTTAATTGACGACGGGTATAATACCAACCAACAGTTCCCTTCGAGTCCTGTCCGGTATACCCGTAACCCAACGAGCACCTGCATACTATCTCCAGTACAACGTACTAATGGCTGTGGGTCAGACCATTTCTCCTGCTGGGATGAGAAGCGTACACACTAGTCTACTCCGGAGTATCGATGCCCTGTCTGGATAATCCTACGACTAGGGACCTGAAAAAGGATGTGCTTGTAGACTACCCAGCCCCCACTAGTGTCTGCCATCATAACGCTGGTATTCAAGCAAAATCTTAAGGGCTCTATCAATATGTATTCTCGATATGCTAACATATGCACATATTAAGATAGAAATAAACCAAGTAGCATACTACCATATTTAGCAAGACTGTTAATATAACTGTGAATATCTCAAGCTTCCATTAAGTAATATACAAGCTAGTATGATACAATAATGGCCCCTAAGGAATATACACTAAAAAAAAACCATCACAGAAGGGTCAAGTAAGCCATTTTTTGACTCCACTAGCCATTACGCTGCCCGTATCTCGTACTAACTTGATCGTCGGAGGGTCCTCGGTGGTGTCAAACCATCCCGGGACTTCTTTGCAGGTACTTGGCGTCCAACTCCTCCAATTACCAAATCTCCTCAAAACCCATTGAGACCCACACACAACAGGGGATCCCCTCCAGAATCCACCGGAAGATCGACCGAAGACAACATCTGAAGGAGATCTGAAAAGGACCTCCATCAGGAACTGTGCCTTAGAAGTAGAGAAAAAGAGTAGAATGGAGAAGTATTATCGTAAATTGAAGATGTGACAACTTTTTAATTTCATTTAATTTTTAAAATCGAGATAGTCGGTCATTCTTATCTCTAATTAAATTGATTTAAGAGTGATAAATATCATGAAAAGACTAGATGGTTGGTGGTATTTTAGTGCAGTTTAGCCAATATGGAAAAAAATTGGGTATGTTGCAAACCTAATAAATACGTGACTATGAAAGAGGAGTGCAACTGTTTCTTGAGACTTTGTTTTGTGCCCTACAGAAGTAGAAGTCAGATCAAAGTACAAAATCCTACGCATGGAGTAGACTATCACTGTCAAACCCCATAATTGAATGAAGGATGATTAATTTGTTAAGTCACTACCATATGTAATTGATGAGAATAATCAAGAAAAGAGGCCCAAGACTTGTTCTTTAGATGGCATCAAAAATTTACATTTTTCATGATTTTTTTCGACGATCGGCATCAATCATCATCTTTATCATGTAAGATGTGGATATACCAAATTTTATGTGATTCCACCCCTTTTTCACTATTGAATTATCAATGTAAAAAGTTTTATTGTCGATAAACTGTTAATTTTGCACCCACTAAATCAACGGTGAAAAAGTAGTGGAATCACATGAAATTTGGTGTATACACATTTTACATGATAACGATGATGATAATGAGTGTTGATCGTCGAAAAAAACTCATGAAGGATGTATTTTTTCGACGCAATAGGAGGAAATTTCCTCCTTTGGCACATTTTCTCCATCATCCTCATAATTAATACAATACATAGATTGTACTCTCTTCGTTTCTATTTACATGTCTTTTTTTTTCACACTTAATAAGAAGAGTATCACTGCCGTAAAATCTAAAAAATGTATAAGTATTAAATTTTTAGTTAAACCCTATATAATTAATTGAAAATGATTTATTCTAATGATAAATTGGAGATTCATATATACAGTGCATAGTTTTTGGAAGTATAGAGTAATAGTTGTTTCTTAATTAACGCTTTCAGGACGAATTCGTGGGTCTTTTGGATGGGTGTGCGCGTTGTGTGCTTATATGTCTTGTGTACATAGGATAGATTTATGAGCCAATTCAAAAGAAAAAATCCATGTTTCATGAAATTCTAAAGAGAGTTGTATTTTGGGAGGGAAAAAAGAGAGCATAAAAAGACTTTTAAGAAGAAATGGAGATGGTCTCTTTTTTCATGACACATGCTTAATTTTCCAATTATCTTGGTATTTGTATAATGGAAAATCCAAACTTATTTGGGTAATGAACAAATAGATATATATTGATTGTAAAAAAAGGGCTAAATTGCAGTAAATACCCCTAATGGCTATTCTTTTTTATTCTCTAAGCTTTATTATTCTTCTCTTCTTCTCCGTTTACTCCTAAATAAATAAACCATAATATAAAATAACCTAATTTTTAGTAAATTCTAACCCAAAAAGTAAAACCTAACATCATGCAAATTGTTCAGATCAGAATATTACATTTAATACCGCTCATTCTTCTGCTCATTTGTATATAGGTAGGTGCTTTTGATCCGTATTTGCTACATAATTACATGTTACATGTTCCTAGTCTAAAATAACGTAAATCACGCAAAATCTGCACAGTTATGACAAAATCCAGAACATCTACCAAAAACAAATAAAATCCGGATTCTGGTCATTCACACCCGTCAAGTGCCGCTTACCAGTTCAAAAGACAAGACGAATACATCGATCATTCGTGTCTCAGACAAGTATAGAGCACGAAAGAGGAAGCACAAAGATCAAGAGGTACGCGGAGCTCGAGGAAGATCAAGGCCAAAAGGATTAATAGAGTAATCATTTTGGATTGTTGAAAATCTTAAAATATTTTGGAACCATTTTGCAATTTTGAACCTGTCAATTAGAAGAACAAAGCAATACGAGGAGGCACAAGAAAAACGACACACTAATTCCTAAAAATGACCGTGGAACCGCGGCTACAAGTAGATTTAGGCGGTGGAACAGCGGCCGTCACGTGTCTTCTTGCGACCGTTTTTCAGAGATAGTTTTGTAAGTTTATATGCGCTCAGAATATGACCCTAGGGTTTCACTACTCTGCATATAAATACTTCAGTTTTGAGCCAAAATAAGAAAGCTTTTCTTTACTTAGATTTATTGTAGTTTAGTGTGTAATTTCTTCTCCTTCTTCATCTATTCTTCTTGAAAATTGTAGTGAGAGCTTTTTGAGTGTAAAATTAATGAAGATGGGGGTTTCTTATCTTGTATCTTTATTTAATTGCATTGTATTTTAAATTCCTAGTATAAATTTTATTTGTTGTTGTTAAGTAGTTATTTTTTTTTATGTATTTGTTCTTCTTTCTTCTTTTCCTATCTTATTTTCAAGCCATGATATTCAATGGAGTCTCTTGCTTAGGTGAGAGCCAAAGTAGTTAGCTTATTATTTTTGTTTTCATCTTATTCTTTCTTCTCTTCTTCTTGTGTTTATTTTATTTTAAATGTGTGAATAATTTACACACTTGTTAGGGCTAAAGAAGGTTAGTATGAGAGAAGGAAACTTGTGTTTCTCTTCGCCAAACAACTTGAAGTGAACCTAAACCAAACAAACACACCCCCCTCACTTAGGCACGCTATAAGTGACATATAGCCGCGACTTAAGTCGAGAATTCCTTTAGGCGCACTACAACGTGACATGTAGTTGTGACATAATTAGAGACTTGGTTGCATATGTTTGGCCAAGGGTTGGAAGTAAGAGTATGTAACGGACAGACAATGGGCACTAGGAATGGATTTAGCATTGAAAACCTTGCTTAAAGTCGCAAATCTCATTCTTATGTCCTCCTAATCCCCACTACTTCCGATTATTCCAATATCATTTCAAGAATGATAAAAGATAACCACAAGACCAATCCTAACTCTACTAACCAACTCTAACCCAAACAAATTTACTTGAACATAAAATCAAACACTTAGGATAGAATTGAACAAACTTATACATTTTCACTTAATTCGTCTAAAACAAGAACGAAAATATACTATCTCTCAATAGACGCCCCCACTACTATAAAGAAGGGTTGCCCCTACGGATTTATCCGTAGGGGCAACCCACTGCCCCTACGGTTATATACGTAGGGGCGAAAAAATACCCCGTAGGTGCAAAGGCCGCAGGTGCAAGTTGAGGCCCTAAACTTGCCCCTACGGTTAAATTTTTGCCCCTACGGTTATATGTGTAGGTCCAGGTTCCCCTACGGATTAAGCCGTAGGGTATAAGATTTTATATTATTTACGGTTTATTTTAATAAATTACTTGGACCTACGGCTATAGCCATAGGGGCATGATCTACCCCCTACGGATATATTCGTAGGTACTTTTCCGTAGGGGCACAAATTCAGGATTCCTGATATTTGCCCCTACGGATAACGCCGTAGGGCATTGTCAGTGGCCCCTACAGGCATATCCGTAGGGGTATTCCCAAACAACTGGCACTGACATCTGGAGGAAATATCAGTTACTGCTGATATTTAGCCCCTACGGATATATCCGTAGGGGTAACATGTGTGCCTACGGATTAATCCGTAGGTACATATTGTCTGTAATTTTTTTTAAAAAATGGGCTGCTTGATTTTTTCCCGCCCTGTGCACAATAATGTATACATCAATCAAATCATATATTGCAGTATTCATAATCACATCTCACGCATATATATAATATACAAAAGAAACACAAAAACTGAATATGATATAAATACAAACCAATATCAATATCGTTTCAAAATGTAGTACAATGTGTATGATATAAATAAATACATGTTTCAAAAAAAAAGAACCAAAAATCTACCCTAGCTCGGTCCAGCTCGGTCCTGCTCCTCGGTCAATAAACTCTGCAATTCGTCGCGAGCGGGAGTCTAAGTGGGCGGTGGAGCTACAGGAGTTGTCTGCGGAACCGCAGCCGAAGGAGATGCGTGTGGAGGCTCGGCCGATCTACCCTGTCGCGTCTGGATATAACGTGTGTAAGAAGCGTGTAAGAACTGTTTATTATTCGAATTCGTTTCATTATTAAGTTATTTCGAAACCCTGTTTGGATATCTAGTTTGGAAAAGCGTTGTTTATTTCAATTACATATGTATGTATGTATGATTAATAAAACATAAGTCTACAACCAAATAAGCTCAGGCTATGTACTGATATTGGATATGTTGATATCTATAATATGACATTATATTTTACTATTAAGTAGTATACATACCAGCATCTCATTCAACTCCTGAACGGTGGCCTTCAAGCTCTCCTGTTCCTGCTGGATACGTCGCTAACTGGAGACAGAGGAAGTAACCACCGGGGTGGAGTCCAACCTCATATGGGCCCTGCTAGAGCCCAGTCCTCGGCCTATCTCCAAACCTCCGTGGTGCCGTCCGTGTGCGGCGTCCAGGACTGGGGTCAGCAGCCTCGAATGTTGCCTTCCCCCTAGCAACTGTCAGAACATTATATTTAGCACATACTGGTCTATAAAATTGACAAGAAATACCAAAATCAACAAATTCAAAGCCTTACCTACAGAGATAGAAGATGTGCTCCTCTGGTATCTGCATGTATCAAAATTTGAATAATATTAATTAATTTCAGTACATACATACTAACAAGGTAAACTCGCATATAGCGCTGCTTACACATATGACAGGGAGTGAACAAGCTCTTGTAGATCATCAGGCGCAAATCTAATCTCATCAAGCAGCCCATGATAATGAGTTGGACGACTAAGAGCAAAAGAAATGTGTGTATATTTATGATATAGCATTCTAAATCAATATACATGCCCTATATAATATATAAACATACCTGGAGGAACGGGAGTGGCCTTTGTCCCTGATATGGACGCATCACCAACAACTAGACAATCAAACATTGACAATATAAGTAATTTTGACATAAACAGGCATGGATATCTATAATATTACATTCAAAATGGATATTAGAGAGCGCACCTGCAGTGAGAAGTGGTAAAAGTATCACCCAACTAGGGTGTAATTTACAGAATCAGTTGAGACTCTTAAAAGTCATAGAAGAACCCGACCTGCACAAATCTGATGTATGCTTTCCATTGGACACTAAGAAGTCTCTAAAGGGAAAAGCCTATGTGAAAGCCATCATTAGTTCATATCAGAAGATTGATGCTGAAACAGAGAACGAGGAATGTCATTTTTTTCTTCTTCCGCCACATTACTGTCTTCTCCTTCTTATTATGTGCGCGTGCAAATTCAATGACTATATTGAGAATATGGATTAATAGTGGGTAGGAAAAGTATTTCTCAAATGGCTTTTGCGTCTTAAAACCATAAACTACTAAGTAATGACATACATAATTTTTTTAGTATAAAGGTTGTTATTTTAAGTTTTCTCTTATAGAGATATGATCTAACTGCATCTATCAACTATAAGTGTGCAGAAAATTATGATAAGAAATCATAAGAAAGGGTCGTAGCCATGCATAAACTTGAATCTACATACCAAATCATGCAAAAGCATGCACTTATTGTCACCTTGCCTTAGAATATAAAATATCTTGGAAGACTATAAGCGAGCATTTAAATCTTGATAGCTTTTGACTTCAACATATATTTTTCTCAAGTACCATGAAATATACTTGCTCCGTATAAACCGTTTTCAGGAAGATGGATTAATAATGACAAATTATCCATTGTGGCTCACTAGGTTAGCATTTTCTCTTCTATTGACCATCTTTCTAATCTGCTTGGTAAATTTATTCGGAACCGGCTGCGAATCATTAAAAGACATGCATAAGAAAGAAAACTAAAATACAGATATATAGCATTCCGATACATCGAAACTTCATAGTTGCGATGGCAATCCAGAGATATTTATTTCTACACACGTGGTGCGCGTGCGAATGCGTCAGGCATCATGAACAAATATTTCAGAACATGGAAAGTATTATTCGTATAAAGTAATTAAAACTTTTAAACACCTTGGGTAGATATTTTCTTAGGTGATGCAATCATATCATGAGGATTAAATTTAAGCTATTATACATATGCATATGTATTTTTCTAACCTAAAATATCACACACACACACAGAGAGAGAGAGAGAGAACACCTGGTAGGTAAAGAAATCAGGTAGCAGGATCCTGAAGAAATAGAGTCCATAGCATTGCTCATCATCATCATCCATGATCCCTTTGATAATATTTTTTCAAAGGGATCACGGATGATGATGATGAGCAATGCTATGGACTCCATTTCTTCAGGATCCTGCTACATGATTTCTCTATCTACCTGGTGTTCTCCCCCCCCTCTCTCTCTGTGTGTGTGTGATATATTAGATTAGAAAAATACATAAGCATATGTATAATAGCTTAAATTTAGTCCTCATGATATGATTGCATCAACTAAGAAAATATCTACCCAAGGTGTTTAAAAGTTTTAATTACTTTATACGAATAATACTTTCCATGTTCTGAAATATTTGTTCATGATGCCTGACGCATTCGCACGCGCACCACGTGTGTAGAAATAAATATCTCTGAATTGCCATCGCAACTATGAAGTTTCGATGTATCGGTATGCTATATATCTGTATTTTAGTTTTCTTTCTTATGCATGTCTTTTAATGATTCGCAGCCGGTTCCGAATAAATTTACCAAGCAGATTAGAAAGATGGTCAATAGAATAGAAAATGCTAACCTAGTGAGCCACAATGGATAATTTGTCATTATTAATCCATCTTCCTGAAAACGGTTTATACGGAGCAAGTATATTTCATGGTACTTGAGAAAAATATATGTTGAAGTCAAAAGCTATCAAGATTTAAATGCTCGCTTATAGTCTTCCAAGATATTTTATATTCTAAGGCAAGGTGACAATAAGTGCATGCTTTTGCATGATTTGGTATGTAGATTCAAGGTTATGCATGGCTACGACCCTTTCTTATGATTTCTTATCATAATTTTCTGCACACTTATAGTTGATAGATGCAGTTAGATCATATCTCTATAAGGGAAAACTTAAAATAACAACCTTTATACTAAAAAAATTATGTATGCCATTACTTAGTAGTTTATGGTTTTAAGACGCAAAAACCATTTGAGAAATACTTTTCCTACCCACTATTAATCCATATTCTCAATATAGTCATTGAATTTGCACGCGAACATCATAAGAAGGAGAATACAGTAATGTGGCAGAAGGAGAAGACAGTAATGTGGCGGAAGAAGAAAAAAATGACATTCCTCGTTCTCTGTTTCAGCATCAATCTTCTGATATGAACTAATGATGGCTTTCACATAGGCTTTTCCCTTTAGAGACTTCTTAGTGTCCAATGGAAAGCATACATCAGATTTGTGCAGGTCGGGTTCTTCTATGACTTTTAAGAGTCTCAACTGATTCTGTAAATTACACCCTAGTTGGGTGGTACTTTTACCACTTCTCACTGCAGGTGCGCTCTCTAATATCCATTTTGAATTACATTCAAAATGGATATTAGAGAGCGCACCTGCAGTGAGAAGTGGTAAAAGTACCACCCAACTAGGGTGTAATTTACAGAATCAGTTGAGACTCTTAAAAGTCATAGAAGAACCCGACCTGCACAAATCTGATGTATGCTTTCCATTGGACACTAAGAAGTCTCTAAAGGGAAAAGCCTATGTGAAAGCCATCATTAGTTCATATCAGAAGATTGATGCTGAAACAGAGAACGAGGAATGTCATTTTTTTCTTCTTCCGCCACATTACTGTCTTCTCCTTCTGCCACATTACTGTATTCTCCTTCTTATGATGTTCGCGTGCAAATTCAATGACTATATTGAGAATATGGATTAATAGTGGGTAGGAAAAGTATTTCTCAAATGGTTTTTGCGTCTTAAAACCATAAACTACTAAGTAATGGCATACATAATTTTTTTAGTATAAAGGTTGTTATTTTAAGTGCGCGTGCAAATTCAATGAAAGTTAGATTTGAGGATACCCATGTATGAGTTGTATTCTATATATGTGTGTTTCGATTTATGATTTCGCTTAAGTGTAGGGTTGTTTTTACTTAAAGAAGTATCACCATCTACTATATATAAAAAAATATAGCAAACTAGGATTGGTATTCAAATCCCAGTCCAGATTGGTATTCAAAATTTATTTAATTAGTTTGTGATCCACATCATTTGATTCGTTGCTTGAGGCATCAATGTAGGCACAAATATCGGCGACGAGGAACTCGACGAGGAAGAACGAGGGCGGTGGCGGGCTGAGAACGGAGGGCGCGCGGTGGCGACGAAGAGAAAATTGGAGACGCGGGAACGAGAGAAAATTTTGGGAACGAGAGGGAAAGATATCGAGGCGTATATTGGTATCGATGGGAATATGAAGGTTTCATATTATCATCGAGTATCATATATTGGTTTTAACCTGAATATCTTGAGTCGCTCTCTAATTATGCGTTTGTTGTGCATTCGTGTTGTATGTGTAACATGATTTTAAACCATTGAGATCAAGATTGATAGAACTGATCATCCTACATTGCAATAGCATTCATCGACCAAAAACTATTATTGCAATGGTATTCATCTATAACAATCAACAATTAAAACTACAAATGTAGGATACTGATATCATAAAGCGTTATACGCAACATTGATAGAACTGATAAATAAAAAAACGAAACACAAACCGTATTAAGATTTAACAACTTTGATTATGTCATATACGCGGGCCGATATTTTCATATTAGCCAATAGGCAAAAATAGATTGCGGTCTGGATATGGCATATTGGCAGATGTTACCTATATGCATAAATCTTATGTCTAATGACCATAAGATTGTCGGAGACAGTTTTGATGTTTTGTGGGTTTGGTTTTATACTTGGGACAATCCAATGTTGACACACACACATAAATAACAAATTAAAGTAAACTAACTAAGAGGCATGTTTGAGTTTTATACTGGGATCACAAATAGCATGATGGCTGCAAACAGGTTGCTTGAATACTTGCAGACAATTCAATGTTGCCTCGCCATTTCTATAAATTTTAAACTCCCTGGAAAATTATCATCACTCAGGATTACTTTAGGGCCAGTTTGGCTGCTTCTTGCTTGTGATTCAACATTCAGCTTTTTGTTGATTTGGAACTCAGAGAGTGTTGCAAAAAAAATCCAAAACTAAATAAACCTCAAACTAGCTACAGAGAAGGCAAACAGCAAACCCCATGAAGTTTGGCTTTCAAGGGTTTTCCCACTAAAATACACTTAGATGCAGCACTTTAAGGAAGCTTGCAGCAATATAAAAACTTTTAGGTAGTTTAGTGAAAAACTGCAGTGCTTCAAGATTGTTTAAGTTTTATGTGTGCTTAAGCTGTCATACAGAAATTATCGTTGCAAAAATGTTCGCAACCCTAGCTTTTCCAGCAACGATACTGGAATACGAGCCTCAGATATGCCAGCTTAGGAATCAAAATAAGAAAGAGATTTGGGGTTATCCTAAGTCCAAAGTCAAACGGGCTCGAGAAATATATAAACCCAAAAAAATGACTGCATAAAGATCTCATAAAGATGAAAAGGATGTTATGCAAGCTCTGAACAAATCTTGAACGGAACTTTCACAAGAATTTACAATACCCGACCAGAATCCAATCCTGAGTTTGATGAAGCTTCAGGCCTTCAGCTTCCCCACAGAAAATAGTTAGGGCAAACCCTTTGCAAAACCATAGCTTTCATGCAGAGATGACGCTCAGAACATGCCAGCTTCCAAACACATTGAATAATACATAATCTCCCATACTCTCTCTCTCTCAATCAGACAATTTATATTTGGATTTGAATTTAGGAAAAGAAATAAGATGGCTACAAACCAGCTTGCCTCGCCAATCTCATAACTATAAAGCTCATAAAAGTGGAAGCTTGAGGGCAAGCCATCATCGCCTCCATTCAATTGAAGCCAAATCATCCACAAAAAATAGAAATAAATATAATAATTGATCGATAGGCAAAATTGCAAGAAACCTATTCAGATTTTTGCATGAAAAAATAAGAGATGTAAAATAAGTAAAAGATTACCAAATGAAATTATCCCATCACTTGAACCCCCTCTCAAGACATTTTAGCAAAAATTCCCCCAGTAATTTTCTTCGGTTTAATCGTTTTATATCATAGAAGAAAGATAAATTTCAAATGTATATACATGCATACACACACACACATCATATACACAGTTTTTGAATGTTGCCAGAATTTCAACGGTAATTCTAGATTTTTCCAAACTCTGAAGGCTTCATAAAAATTTTAACTACAGATAATAATATGATTGAAGAGATCAATCACCAATTTTTTAATGAGGATCAACTGAAACCCCAAACAGAGCAAGCAAATTACAAAGATCCCAAAACCCCGCGTGGCCCAGCCCCAGCCCCCAGCCCCAGCCCCAGCCCCTAGCCCCAGCCCAACCCTAACCCCAGCGTGGCCAGCTAAACCCCAACACCAACCCTAAGGCAAACCCTAACCCCAGCCCCACCCCAGCAGCAGCCGAACCCCAACCCTAACCCTACCCTGACCCCGACCCCGACCGCGACCGCGACCCCTGCCCAACCCCAACACGCGCGCGCAACCCCAGACCCAGCCATGAACCCTAAGCCCAAAATAATCCAAAAATTCTTTAATTTACCTCGAGATTTACTCACCTGAACGGCTGCTGCTGGGGCTGGGGCGATGACCTGAACCGCGGCGGCGATGAGAACTGCGGTGGCGACGAAACCGGCAGTGGCGACGAGGAGAACGACGGTGGCGACGACGGCGTGGCGATTTGGGGATTTTTCTCGCGCCCGATCGAGAGAGAGAGAGAGAAAGTGAGCGTAGGCGATCGGTCTGGGGTCTTAATAAATCGATATTTACTTGCCCCTACGGATATATCCGTAGGTCCTTTGTTTGTGCCACCGTAGGGGCAAACCCCAAATTAAGAATTAATTTTTTTATTCTTGAACGTCAGTGCCCGTAGGGGCAACCCTTTAGCCCTACGGAGTAATCCGTAGGGCCAAGTAAAATATGCCCCAACGGATAATTCCATCCGTAGGGGCAACCCCCTATTTTACTAGTGCCCGTACTCAACCAACTAGGTACAAAGCGACACTGACTTGATTGCGGTAAGTAGAACATATAGAATGCATAGCAAAAAACCATAACAATCAAATGGCGTCGTTGCCGAGAGACGGTAACATATTTCTTTCTTGTCATTCGGGTTAATTTTTGTATATATATAAAATAAATAAATAAATATAATATAATATAATAAAAATCATCTTGTTATTTTTGATATCTTTTGTGTGCAACTGTGCAGGAAAATCTGGAGTACGTACAGTGATCAAATCAAAAAATAGAAGTTTAGATACAGAAACGATGAAATAGGGGAGTGCACGGAACAAATTTGAATCCCCAATTCAACATTTCCACCGAGGTTCCATAGTTGAACTTAGGGAATGGCGGCGGATCTGCGGCCGGCCTTTGGCTTCTGAGCCCCAATTTTTTTTGGACCTCTTCTATTTCTGCAAAAACCTCTCTAAACCCCCACTGAATTGTATTTTCTGCAGCTTTCATTGCACAAGTTTTGCTGCTGCCAAATAATTTTTTTTTTATTTAAATTTTGATTGTTTATCTCTTTGCATATAAAAATACGGATATTAAGGGGGTATAACACCAATTCAGATTGAGTGGGGATTTCATCACCCTTTCTAAGACCCCACAAATCACAAAAGCATACGCATTACCCTGAGTTAATAAAAAATATTTAGACCAAAACTATAAGGACTTGTCGTGCTCATTTAAGAAAAGTGAAGGTTGCGAGGAATCGGTCGTTTATCTAAACTTGATTTTGTGGTGTCTAGGCTAGACAAGTGAGGAGATAATTTTAAAAGGTACGTCTCATGGTGATTCTGTTGGGTTACGGCAGCGCCCCGGCCGTCAATCCGAGGCCAAATGCGGAACAAAAACTTTTCAAAACTTGACGCTACCATAACCTTTACCCGGATCGTTCCATTAACCGTTAACTAGCAATCTTCAAAGAAGTTAGAATGGTTATACCGATCGATCCGTGTCCTTCGGTTTTTAGCCACCATCTCTAGCTCCTCAAGGCATCTTCGATCTCGCTCGATCTCCGGTCTCCTCGTGGAAAATAGCACCACATCAAGAAGTCTTTTTACGGGCTCCCGCTTCAAACCGAAGCAACTCGGACATGAAGTTTGCTAGCCGACATGTCCAAGGTGAAGTAGAGAACGTGTGTGATAAATTTGTCTCTAAACATCCATTTATTCTCAACACATGAGATTATATGGATGGAGGTTGAAGATGGAGCCATTAATGGAGATTGTGAGCTCAAGAAGAAAGAGGAAGAAGAAGAGCTTTCTTTTGTTATTGTGTTAGAATGAATGTGAGAGAGCAAGAATAATCTCAAGACCAAAACCCCAAGCCTCATGGCTGCCCCCTCTCTCTCCTCATATCATTTCAACACACTAATCAATCAAAAAGGTGACATTTGCACAAATAAAAAGACCATGAGTCATCACCCATGCACATGTCGCAATTAATGCTCCTTATGATGACTTGAGCTCATAATTACCACTAATAAACATTAATCCAAATGTTTAATCCAAAAAGAGAATGGAAACATCTAAAGTAAGCTCGTGACGGATCACAAGGATACCCCTCACCTGTATATACATACCTGCATCCGCATTCCGACTGAATGCGAATGCAATGAGACGAAAGTAATCCAACAAATCTAATACTAGGATCCGGCTTAAACCAAAATCCACTAGTATGATCCGTCCGATCATGATCCGTGCATAAGTGAACGTATATGATCGAACCCTGCCATAAAATTATAGGCCTCTACAACGTTTCTTCTGAACTTGGGAAACTTTCTGTGGGGGACTCTAATGACTCATCAATACGTTGGCTGTGGATTTAACTACAAGCACGTCAGTGGCACTAGCTATGCGTAACGGCTGCCAAGGTAGAGCGACCATCTTTAAAATACTTCATACACTAATGTTATGTAGAAGGGATGATATTGTACTCATGTAACCAAGAACCAAGGCCTGCCGAGCAAAGCGTTGTAGCAAGTCTTGGTGTCAATGACATGAAATTTGATGTCAGTAACGAGCAGCCCAAAACGTAACGTCAGTATCACAGATCCGAGCGTCCGTGATGACTGGGAGTCGAACCCGGAGATAGTGATTTTATCCCGAGTGAGGTGTTGAACGCTCATGCAGATTTCTTTTAGCACCCTCACATTCAGGAGATTGACAGAGGACCCGTTGTCAACTAATCTTCCCTATCTTGATGTCATGGCAGTATCCGGTGATATACAGGGGACGGTTGTGCTCGCATGTTCCGAAGAGGAGATCTTCGTCGCCGAAAGTGATGTCAGCTGTGTGTACTTCTTCCAGCCCGTCCTTCATCTTTTCTTCGGCAAGGAAGGCTTGAAATTGGTTGGGCTCTTGTAGTGCCATGACCAGAGAATCTCTCGCCTCTTTAGATAGCAGAAGGGCATCGAGAATGCTTAGTTGCGAGGGTATCTTCCTCAGGTGTGCTAGAATGTTGTAATCCACCTTGTTTTTCTTAGGTGGGTCCTTGGCTGCCAGCTCTTCGACGACTCGATCATTGAGGGCGATATCATCAGGGACTTTTTCCTTCCCCTTATCTTTTTTGTTCGATCTTTTGTATGTAGGTCCCAGATTCTTTTCAGGCAACGTACGGTTACGCAGCTGAATATTCTTACAGTTCTTTATCTCCTCCTCTTTTCCTGGGGTGGATTCTTTGAAGAGAGGGCCAAGGGCTATTTCTTCATCGGAATCGCTTCCGAAGGTGAAAACTTGCGATCCTCTGGCATCAACCATGTGACAGTTGCCGGCAGCTCTTTTACGCTCATCTGTCATGCTTCTCTGTTCCCGACGAGCCTTATGTTTCAATCGCTTGACGTGTTTTCGGTGGGCAACATATCCCTGCCACCAATTTTTAAAGGCGTTGCACTCTTCGGTAGGGTGCGCAATCCTTTGATGATATAAGTAGTAGCTAGGATGTACATCTGCTTCGTCAGGGTGTACACTGCCAGGATTATTTCCTTTGGGAGATGGCAGCTTCATTCCTATTGACAGGGCTTTAGCGAACTGTTTCCTCGTTTTAAGCCTTCTTTTGTCTGCCGCGGGCGTGCTTCGATCAGGTTGGAGTGCTTCAACCCTTTCATCCAGTCGCCGACGTTTGGCTTTTTCGAATATGGCCATTTCGCGGTCTCGATCAGCTTTGCTCTTCTGACGGGCTTCGCTCAGTAGCATTTCAATCATCTCATCTTACAGTTGCAAGAGTTCCGGTTCTGGATCTGCCCCCAGTTTCTGTTACACCTTGAAATTCGTTTAGGTTAATTTCGTGTTAATTAGCGATAATGTGTGTTTTTCATAAAACCTTGTTAATAATTATTTTCCACATAAAATGGAATAAATCTAATTTTAATTGTGAAAATATGTAAATATATATATAATTGTGTTACATTAATTATTATTTAAATTATGGTTCACATATTTATCGAATTTCCTAAACTATGTTTTTTCTAAGCCAAAATTTTTAGTTTAGCATGGACAACCCTAATCATCCTAGGTTAATATTGTAGCATGTCTTTCTCTCTTTATTTTCTCCTATGGTTCTATTTTTCCTTTTATCACAAAACTATACATAACAAAAACCAAACCAAATAAAGGAAAGGGAAAAGAAATGAAAAGAGAGGCATAGGGCATTAAATGGGCATGGGAACCTTGACTTTTTCACTCTCACCCTCACACACTCTCTCTTCCAGCAGCAGCCCTCTCCCTCATTCTTCTTCTTCTTCTTCTCTTTTCAAGCCTTCATCTCCATCAAAAATCCATCTTTTATCACACAAACCCCATGTTTAACACTCCAAATCACTTCCTTGTTGTTTCTTGAGGCAAGTCTTTGCCTTTGAAAGCAATGTCATCATGTTTGAGCCACCACTAGACCAACTTGAGGTATAAAGCTTACCTTACTTACTTTTTTGCTAAACTTTTAGTTATTTAGCTTAATTTAGTGTTTAAGTAGTGTATTAGTGCTAATTAGCTGGTTTAGGTGGAGATTAGGTCAAGTTAAGGTTGTTATGGCTAGATTAGCTTAACTAAGTATTATTATTGTCGTTTAATCCAAGTCTTTGCACCAGTTTACACTAAAACCCCATATTGTTTTAAATTAGTGTTTTAGTTAAGAATTATTTTCGTTTTGGGATCTGCTTTCAAACCAAAAGCTTCAGGCAAAAGTTGCAATTACTGGAGCATGTTACTAGACTTAGATCACACACACGAAGCATGAGACCCACATTCACCTCTGAGGCCGCAAATAAAAGGGTTCTGGATGAAAATTTTGTCCAGAGGTTGGAGTTGGTTGTCAGGGTTTGGGCTATGGGTGTCTGCTGTATATTTAAGGTATTTGGTATATGCAACTTTTCCTAGTTCAGCTCGTATCAAAATCTGGAACCAATTACCTTGTTTTTAGCACTTTTAGACTTGCGTGACACGTACGTTATGAGTTTGGGTTTGGTGTTTGCTGTGTATCACAGCATGTCAGGGTGGTTTCAGACGAATGCACATATGTTTTGGTGTTTCGAATGCACACGCGTTTAGCTTGCGACGCTAGTTTCTCGTATGGTCTTGATATCGCGTTTTTGCAGGATTTTAGCCTTATGCGTGTTGCTTCGTGTAAATTCTAGGATCGCAGGCGGGGACTTCGGACGCCGCGAAGAAGAGGAAGTAGGTGGTTGGATATACTTAGCTCGAGATCACCGGTGAGTAGATTTAACATTTACGGGGAAATCGCCCGTATGGTGTTATGCATCAGGGCTTGATATACCAGTGTAGCCGCATGTTTATATCCATATACATTGAGTGTGCATGAGCATCATACATACCATTTCTTGTTGTGCCTTAAATTAGTATCTAGTGAACACTGCACTATTATTGACGGTTCATGTTGCACGAGCACTAAATTGTATGCTACACCCACACCTTCGGTAATTGCCATGACATGCCTACACACATATACAGTATTTTGTTGTTATTGACATTGACCCATGGATTATTGTTCTATTGTGCATATGAAATATTTGCGTACATACATATTGTACATGCATACTTGCATACATACATACTTGCACATATATAGATGATGCTGGCTTGATTTTGGTGAATTGGGAACCGCGTGATATATTTTAAAAATGGATTCATTTAAGAGAGCAGTTTTCCCTTTTATGCTCATAGTACGATTTTATGTTGCATATATCATATTGCATGGATTTACGCATCGAGTTATGGATTTCATGTGATTTCTGGATTTGAGAACCGTGGTATTATTTCAAGAAAGTATGCATTGTTTTGAAAAACCCGGTTTCTCTTGATATAATATTTCAGTGCGTCCACCATGCATTTTCTCGGTTCTGAGACGTGAGCTAGAAACCCGATTCGAGGAGTTGGATGATCCGTTTGTGGGTTCATGGTGGACCCGGTATGGTACCCCGTGGCGAGAACGGATTGTTGTGCAGTAGACGATGAGCCTGGCAGAGAGACTATTACCTACCGGTGATTGGTTAGACCTGGCGGTTATCCGTAGGATATCGACTGGAGTCGAGAGATGGATATGGGCCGACCCGTACTGCCGGAGCCCGAGGGCCGATCCCGCAGACGGGGCCTGTGGGCCGATCCGGACTGACAGAGCCCGATATATGTGGATTTGCGTGTCGATACTGGACACGAGTATTTCGTGATGTTTTCGAGTGCCGATGTTGGGCACTCAGGTTCCATGAGATCTACAGGATATGAGGGCCAATTAGAGTGACGGTGCCTGAGTTATTGGGATTTGGGGTGTATTTGGTGGATACCGGGTGTTTCCATGATGATGATTCGTGTTGACGATATATTTTATCCCATGCTCAATATTCATTGTAATGCACTGTATCATTTATTTGTAGTACCTGATAGAGTACCTCGCACGATTATTGTATACCCAGACTACCATATTGATGTTATCGGATTAAACATGTTTGAGTATCGCAGTACGTACATACCTACGATTACCTTTATATGTTATTTACTATTCATGAGTTTTCAACTCACCCCCGTTGTGCCACAGTGTTTTACAGGTTGACTCTCAGAGTAGTCGCTGCAGGGCTACATCATTATATCTTTTTGCTACGGATACCGCTGCAGTTGGCGTGTGAGCCGTTTTGCTTATAGGTGGGTTTGGCGGTTATCCGTTTACATTTCATTATACACCTTATTGTATCTAGTACTCTCCATTTACCATTTATGTATTTACTTAGAGACCAGTTGTGAGGATGATGTTGTATATTATTTTGTGACTCTGGATGTCGAGCTCGTGTGAGCCGACTTTTATTATGCAGTTCCATCTTTTATGCTGTTTTTCACTTATATTGTCCATTTCTTCGCTACGGCGTCGTATATTATTCTTGTGATGGTTGTTTCCGCCGTTGGGCATGATTGCTCCTGTTTGGGATGCTTTATTTATATCATGTGTTATTTTACTTGTATCTTATGCTTGTACCCGTTTCGGGGCTAGTTTTTACAAAGGAGGTGCTGCCGAAATTTTTAAGAAAATAATTTAAACTTTAAAGATTTTTACTTGAAATTTCCAAATGTTCTTAACAATGTTTTATCGCTTACTACTTTTGATGGTTTAGATTTCTGGGTTTTCGGCTTACTTAAATTGCGTTACGCCTGTAGACGTTACGTGGTTTAAGTGCCGGTCACATACCGAATTCTGAGTCGTGACAAAGTTGGTATCAGAGCGTAGGTTTTACCTTTTGGAGTGTAGGATGACATTGGTATGATGGAGTAGGTAGTTTAAGCAGGGTGACGTAGCGTGTGTATGTTCCGCGGCATATTTACGACACGGTACTCCGCCTAAGTGATCTTAGGACTTATTGATTGAAATTCCTTCGTGATTATATACATTCTTGTGATTTGATTTCCGTATTCTTATTGAATCCTGTTTTCTTTTCCAGCCATTATGCCGCCGAAGACTACAAGGGCCCAGAGAGCGTCCGCGAGTGCCGAGGTCAGGGTTGGCTCGTCTGAGAAGAGGACTGATCAGGACGGTACGCCCGTTGTTCCGGAGCAGATTGACCCACCTTTGCTTGATCGTATTTCTAGGATAGAGGCCGGTATGCAGGATTTGCGCCAGATGGTGGGATCACTAGTTAAGGTCAGTAGAGCGCAGCGACAGGAGGTTGTCCCACCTTCTACGGGTACCGCGATGGTACCTACGGTTCATGCAGTTGCACCTACAGTTACGGAGGTGATCACGGTATCGTTATCCGAGTTCATGAGGCTGAAACCTCCGGTCTTCACAGGCACTGATGCAGCTGAGAATCCTCAGTCTTTTATCGATTGGATAGCCAGGATATGTCGTTCACTGAGATGCTCCGACGCGAGATGGGTAGAGTTCACGAGCTTTCGTCTGGAAGGTCTTGCGCAGAAGTGGTGCGAGTCTCTAGAGAAGGGAAGAGCCATAGGCCTTTCTCCTATGACCCGAGCTGAGTTCGTGACGGTGTTTCTCATCCGTTTTCTTCCTTAGAGCGTCAGGGATGCTCGAGCGTGCAGTTTCGAGTCGTTACGATAGAATCTGGGGATGACGGTGGCAGAGTACGACGTGCAGTTTACCGAACTATCTACGTATGCCCCGTATTTGGTTGCTACTGAGGAGATGCGGATCAAGAGGTTTGTTCGAGGCCTGCTTACCCAATTGTTTCTTTCTATCAGCGCACAGCATTATGATACCTATACTGCAGCAGTGGATGCATCCCTATTAGTCGAGGAGCGTCTTGCCAAGACTTCGGTAGTTCCGGAGCCGAAGAGGGTTTGTACTGGTGCATCAGCACCGAGACGGCCGTTTAGGCGCCGCGACAGAGTTCTTGCAGGTGGCAGAGACTTGGGGCGAGGCCGGTTGTTTAACTCTTATTCCCGGGAGGGTCAGCAGTCATCGTCTATATGTTTCCGGTGCGGGAGTTCTTATCATCGTGTTCGAGATTGTCCTGAGCCACGTGAGGGCGAGACAACCGTACCACAGGTCACCTTACCACCTTCTCCATCTCAGAGAGTGTTACTTCTTGCACTTGTTATTGCTCTACGTCAGACTTACGCACAGAAAGGCCATGGTCACGGAGGGTTTGTTCAGAGAGGATGGGGTGACCGAGGCAGAGGACAGCCAGTTGCCGGTAGAGGACAGCCAGTCGCAGGTGGAGGCCAGGCACGAGTGTTTTCTTTGAATCATCAGGACGCGCAGGCGTCCAATGCAGTGGTTTCAGGTACTCTTTCAGTATGTTCTTTTGACGCACACGTGTTGTTTGATCCGGGATCTACGCACTCGTATGTTTCTACACACTTCGTGCCGAGTTTGGGTAGAGAGTCGTGTTTGCTAGATTAGCCGCTTGTTGTGACTACTCCTGTTGGCGAGTCGTTTATTGCGAGACACGTGTTTCGGTCGTGTGTTGTCCGTATTGGTGAGAGAGTTGTCCGTCGACTTGATCCTTCTTGAGATGTTGGACTTCGACGTTCACCTGGGCATGGACTGGTTAGCTACGTGCTATGCATCTGTGGACTGCCGCGAGAAGACAGTAGGTTTTCTTTTCCCGGCGAGTCGGTTTTTGTTGTGCAGGGGGACCGTGGTGCCGCCCCTCACAGTTTGATTTCGTTTCTTCATGCTGGACAGCTCTTGAGGAAGGGATGTCAGGGATTCCTAGTGTATGTTTGTGATACTAGAGCTGCAGAGGTCCCGTTGGACTAGATCCCGATTGTTAGTGAGTTCCCTGATGTTTTCCCTGACGAGATGCCTGGGCTACCTCCTGAGCGCGATATTGTGTTCTACATTGACTTGATTCCCGGCACGGGGCCTATTTCCATACCGCCTTATCGGATGGCCCCGGCAGAGCTTAGAGAGTTGAAGGGTCAGTTGTAGGATTTTCTTGATAAAGGGCTTATTCAACCTAGTGTGTCTCCTTGGGGTGCTCCTGTCCTGTTCGTCAAGAAGAAGGACGACAGTTTGTGCTTGTGTATTGATTACCGTCACTTGAACCGGGTTACCGTACTGAACATATATCCCTTACCACGTATCGATGATTTGTTCGACCAGCTTCAGGGTGCGGGACACTTCTCGAAGATTGACTTGCGATCAGGCTATCATCAGTTGTGGGTTCGGCAGGAGGATATTCCGAGAACGGCTTTTCGCACACGTTACGGGCACTACGAGTTTTGGTGATGTCGTTCGGACTCACCAATGCCCCAGCAGCGTTTATGGACTTGATGAACCGCATTTTCAGGCCGTATCTTGATCAGTTCATCATCATATTCATTGACGACATCTTAGTGTATTCCCGGAGCCGAGAGGAGCACGAGAAGCACTTGCGGATCACATTGCAGACTTTGAGAGAGCACCAGCTGTTCGCGAAATTCTCCAAGTGCGCATTTTGGCTTGACAGCGTTGATTTCTTGGGTCACGTGGTTACGAGAGATGGTATATGTGTGGACCCGAAGAAGATAGAGGCCGTTCAGCATTAGCCCAGACCAGCATCAGTACAGAGATCCGCCGCTTTCTAGGATTGGCCGGCTACTACCGACGTTTTATTCAGGACTTCTCCCGTATCGCTGCACCGTTGATCGGGTTGATCCGGAAGGGAGTTCCTTTTGATTGGATCGAGACGTGCGAGCATAGCTTTCCGCATTTGAAGACTCATCTGACTACTGCACCAGTGTTATCATTGCCTTCGGGATCGGGCGGTTTTGTGGTTTTTTGCGATGCTTCTCAGGTGGGGCTAGGCTGTGTATTGATGCAGCACAGCAGGGTTATCGCGTATGCTTCTTGGCAGCTGAAGAAGCACGAGCAGAACTACCCCACTCATGATTTAGAGATGGCTGTAGTGGTCTTTCCACTCAATATTTAGAGACATTACCTATACAGCGAGTCGTGCCAGATATTCACGGACCACAAGAGCTAGAAGTACATATTTCAACAGCGAGACCTGAATCTGAGACAGCGCCGTTGAATGTTGCTAGTGAAGGACTACGATTGCGAGATCTTTTATTATCCGGGCAAGACGAATGTAGTGGCGGATGCTTTGAGTCGGAGGCCCGGAGGTAGTTTATCTTGTTTGAGCGCCGTGCAGAGGTAGTCATCGGCAGATTGGCAGATTCTATGCGACAGCCGAGTGCAGTTCGAGTTTACTCCGATTGGGGGATAGCTTGCGGATATCCGTGCACGTCCACAGTTGCTTGACCTTATCCATAAAGCACTGTACAGTGATGACCGTTGTTCAGAGATCATGGCACAGATTAGACAGGGCTAAGATTCCGAGTTCGTGATCGATGATCAGGGGATACTACGATTTGGGACTAGACTGTGCGTACCAGATTCTGAGGGACCGAGGCATGAGATTCTTTAGGAGGCACATCGATCGGTGTACAGTGTTCATCCGGGTTCCACCAAGATGTACCACGATCTGAGAGATGTTTACTGGTGGGGCGGGATGAAGAGGGATGTCACAGACTTCGTGTCGAGATGCTTGACTTGTCAGCAAGTCATGGCCGAGCACCAGAGGCTAGCGGGAGAGTTGCAGCCTTTGCCCATTCCGGAGTGGAAATGAGAGCAGATTTCTATGGACTTCATTGTAGGTCTACCCAGGACCAGTCGAGGGTATGACTCCATTTGGGTGATCGTGGATCGATTGACGAAAGCGGTTCACTTTTTGCCAGTGAAAACCACTTTTGGATTTGTTCAGTATGCCTAGATATACATAGATGAGATCGTACGGTTGCATGGCGTCCCAGCTTGTATCGTGTCCGACCGAGGCATCCAGTTTACCAGCCGACTATGGCAGAGGCTTCAGGAGGCTTTGGGCACCCGATTGAGTTTCATCACAGCATTTCATCCGCAGATCGACGGCCAGTCAGAGCGGACTATTCAGACTCTTGAGGACATGCTCCGAGCGTGCGTTTTAGATTTCGGTGGTAGCTGGGATCATCATTTGCCCTTAGTAGAGTTCTCCTACAACAATAGCTTCCAAGAGACGATCCAGATGGCACCTTTCGAGGCTCTATATCGGAGGAGATCTAGATCGCCCGTCTGTTGGACAGAGCTCAGCGAGAGCAGTATTTTGGGGCCGCGGATTGTTGAGGAGACGACTGCGAAGATCCAGTTGATTTGTGATAGGATGAGAGCGGCCCAGAGCAGGCAGAGATCTTATGCGGACCATCGTCGGCGTAGACTTGAGTTTGCTGTAGGCGATCATGTTTTCTTGAGGGTCTCCCCAATGAAGGGCGTGATGAGATTTGGGAGAAAAGGGAAACTTAGTCTCAGATATGTGGGCCCCTTCGAGATCCTCGAGCATGTTGGTGCAGTTGCATATCGGTTGGCTCTTCCACCCAGTTTCCCTGACGTTCACCACGTATTCCACGTTTCGATACTCTGCAAGTATCTTCATGACCCTTCTCATGCGATTCAGCACCCGACGGTCCAGCTGGAGCGCGACCTTTCTTTTACAGAGCAGCCGGTGGTCATCCTAGATCGGCAGGTGAGGAAATTGAGGTCAAGGGTTATACCGTCCGTGAAGGTCCTTTGGCGTGGCCCGAGCAGCGAGGAGGTCACCTGGGAGACCGAGGACGAGATGAGGAAGAAATATCCCCATCTCTTTGAAGGTACGCGTAGCTATATTTTTAAATTCGGGGACCGAATTTCCGTAAGGGGGGAAAATTGTAACTCCTTGAAATTCGTTTAGGTTAATTTCGTGTTAATTAGCGATAATGCGTGTTTTTCATAAAACCTTGTTAATAATTATTTTCCACATAAAATGGAAAAAATCTAATTTTAATTGTGAAAATATGTAAATATATATATAATCGTGTTTCATTAATTATTATTTAAATTATGGTTCACATATTTATCGAATTTCCTAAACTATGTTTTTTCCAAGCCAAAATTTTTAGTTTAGCATGCACAACCCTAATCACCCTAGGTTAATATTGTAGCATGTCTCTCTTTATTTTCTCCCATGGTTCTATTTTTCCTTTTATCACAAAACTATACATAACAAAAACAAAAAAAATAAAGAAAAGAGAAAAGAAATGAAAAGAGAGGCATGGGGCATTAAATGGGCATGGGAACCTTGACTTTTTCACTCTCACCCTCACACTCTCTCTCTTCCAGCAGCAGCCCCAGCAGCTCCAGCAGCCCCCTCCCTCATTCTTCTTCTTCTTCTCTTTTCAAGCCTTCATCTCCATCAAAAATCCATCTTTTATCACACAAACCCCATGTTTAACACTCCAAATCACTTCCTTGTTGGTTCTTGAGGCAAGTCTTTGCCTTTGAAGGCAAGGTCATCAAGTTTGAGCCACCACTAGACCAACTTGAGGTATAAAGCTTACCTTACTTGCCTTTTTGCTAAACTTTTAGTTATTTAGATTAATTTAGTGTTTAAGTAGTGTATTAGTGCTAATTAGGTGCTTTAAGTGGAGATTAGGTCAAGTTAAGGTTGTTATGACTTGATTAGCTTAACTAAGTGTTATTATTGACGTATAATCCAAGTCTTTGCACCAGTTTACACTAAAACCCCATATTGTTTTAAATTAGTGTTTTAGTTAAGAATTATTTTCGTTTTGGGATCTGCTTTCAAACCAGAAGCTTCAGCCAAAAGTTGCAATTACTGGAGCATGTTTACTAGACTTAGATCACACACACGAAGCACGAGACCCCCATTCACCTCTGAGGCCGCAAATAAAAGGGTTCTGGCCGCAAATTGCGTCCAGAGGTTGGAGTTGGGTGTCGGGGTTTGGGCTATGGGTGTCTGCTGTATATTTAAGGTATTTGGTATATGCAACTTTTCCTAGTTCAGCTCGTATCAAAATCTGGAACCAATTACCTTATTTTTAGCACTTTAGACTTGCGCGACACGTATGTTCTGAATTTGGGTTTGGTGTTTGCTGTGTATCACAGCATGTCGGGGTGGTTTCAGACGAATGCACACACTTTTGGTGTTTCGAATGCACACGCGTTTAGCTTGCGACGCTAGTTTCTCGTATGGTCTTGATATCGTGTTTTTGCAGGATTTTATCCTTATGTGTGTTGCTTCGTGTAAATTCTAGGATCGCAGGCGGGGACTTCGGACACCGCGAAGAAGAGGAAGCAGGTGGTCAGATATACATAGCTCGAGATCACCGGTGAGTAGATTTAACATTGATTGATGCGAAAAAGTGTGTTTGTAGTTAACCGCAATCAGAACGGTGTCGCGTGTAGCTAGACCGAGGTGAGTACGGGTCGTCATCTGAGAAACGTGGAACCTTTTACTTTTACTTTAGATGTGTTGAGAAAGAGAGGAGGGATAAAGAATTTTATAAAATGGTTTCTAGATCTACGTTAAACAAGAATGTAAAATATAGATCTAGATTATTTTAGAGACTTAGATAATATAATAAGAAGGCTTGTAGGGTTCGTTAGGATTTAGTAGTTATGGACGATTAATTAAAAGTTACCCTTTTTATCCATTAATAGATTTAGAACTAGAACGACGGTGATGCGTGTAGATTAGGGTTTATGGAGGGAAAAGGAATCCCACTCTTAACCCTTATCTCGACACGGAACTCCGTTCATATCTAGCCTTTACCAAAACAATCATTAATCTAATCTCTAATCGCGGTCGGAACTAGCAAAGAATTGCTAGCGCGCCCGATTAGGATGTTAATGATTCTTTTGATAAAGTTCCTAAACTTTATAGGACTTAAAAAGGGTTTAGTTATTTTCACCGTCCATTAGCCTACCCTAATCCTACGAACCCTAATAAGCGGAGAATTACTCGCGCATGTTGGGAGAAAAAGAGATGGAGAGAAAATGCATAATTAAACTACGAAGAAATAGAATAAGAAGAAGAAAGCTACCTTTATTAATCAACAATATCAAGTACACTTTGATTCTTTAGAAAATGATTATAAAAACCTAGTTTGCTTCTCGATCTCTTCTAAGGAGGTAGATGAACCGTTGATGATCAGCCTGGATGCGTGAGCCGTCTTGGACTTCGTGATCTCGTCGGCTTGATAACTTTTCCAAGAGGCTCTCAGTGACCTTTTATAGTCCAAAGCCACAATCTTTTGCTTCAAAAGTTGGTAAAATATAGCAGAGATTTAAGCCACAAAATCTTAGCAAATGATCCCTCTAGATTGCCGCGGATCCGCGGCCAAAGGGGGGGTATGGCCGCGGATCCGCGGCCATTTGATCTCATCCCTCCATCATTTTTCTGGGGCTTGGTCTTTGGGACATGTGGCAATTCTAGGCACCTTCAAAATTCAGAAATCTTCTCTCGGTTGCTTCCAGACTTGGTCTCCAAGTTTTAATTCTTAATTAGGTAAGTCTTCTTCAACAACTTGATTTGCTTGCTAAATTCTGCATAATAACTTGGAAAATTCTGCACAATAATCTCAAATAATATTTAGTAGACTTAGTTCTACTAGGATTTGGTCAATGAATTTATTTGCATACATTTTTCTACCAAATACTAATTAAAATATATTAACACAGGGAAAATGGTGTCTTTACACATAAACCCTCATATGTATAATATATCACAATAAAGTCCTTTTTTAATATGAAAATGGTAGGAAAAATGTAATACAAATGTGCAGTTTTATCAACTGAACAAACATCTACGGGGAAATCGCCCGTATGGCGTTATGCGTCAGGGCTTGATATACCAGTGTAGCCGCATGTTTATATCCATATACATTGAGTGTGCATGAGCATCATACATACCATTTCTTGTTGTGCCTTAAATTAGTATCTAGGGGACACTGCATTATTACTGACGGTTCATGTTGCACGAGTACTAAATTGTATGGTACACCCACACCGTCGGTAATTGCCATGACACGCCTACACACATATACAGTATTTTGTTGTTATTGACATTGACACATGGATTATTGTTCTATTGTGCATATGACATACTTGCGTACATACATATTGTACATGCATACTTGCATACATACATACTTTCACATACATAGATGATGCTGGCTTGATTTTGGTGAATTGGGAACCACGTGATATATTTTAAAAATGGATTCATTTAAGAGAGCGGTTTTTCCTTTTATGCTCATAATACGATTTTATGTTGCATATATCATATTGCATGGATTTACGCATCGAGTTATAGATTTCATGTGATTTCTGGATTTGAGAACCGTGATATTATTTCAAGAAAGTATGCATTGTTTTGAAAAACCCGGTTTCTCTTGATATGATATTTCAGTGTGTCCACCATGCGTTTTCTCGGTTCTTAGACGTGTGCTAGAAACCCGATTCGAGAAGTTGGATGATCCATTTGCGGGTTCATGGTGGACCCGGTATGGTACCCCGGGGCGAGAACGGATTATTGTGCAGTAGACGATGAGCCTGGCAGAGGGACTACTACCTACCGGTGATTGGTTGGACGTGGCGGTTATCCAGAGGATACCGACCGGAGTCGAGAGATGGATATGGGCTGACCCGTACTGCCGGAGCCTGAGGGCCGATCCCACAGACGGAGCCCGTGGGCCGATCCGGACTGATGGAACCCGATATATGTGGATTTATGTGTCGATGCTGGACACGAGTATTTCATAATGTTTTCGAGTGCTGATGTTGGGTACTCAGGTTCCATGAGATCTACAGGATATGAGTGCCGATTAGAGTGACGACGCCTGAGTTATTGGGATTTGGGGTGTATTTGGTGGACACCGGGTGTTTCCACGATGATGATTCGTGTTGATGGTATATTTTATCCCATGTTCAGCATTCATTTTTATGCACTGTATCATATATTTGTAGTACCTGATAGAGTACCTCGCACGATTATTACATACCCAGACTACCATATTGATGTTATCAG
Source organism: Agapanthus africanus (assembly GCA_030015575.1). NCBI lineage: Eukaryota > Viridiplantae > Streptophyta > Magnoliopsida > Asparagales > Amaryllidaceae > Agapanthus > Agapanthus africanus. Next base: position 135,783,060 of record CM057346.1, read on the forward strand.
ATTGAACATGTTAGAGTATCACAGTACGTACATACCTGCGATTACCTGTATATGTTATTTACTATTCACGAGTTGGCAACTCACCCCCGTTGTGCCACAGTGTTTTGCAGGTTGACCCTCAGAGTAGTCACGGCAGAGCTACATCATTGTATCTTTTTGCTACAGATACCGCTGCAGTTGGCGTGTGAGCTGTTTTGCTTATAGGTGGGTTTGGCGGTTATCCGTTTACATTTCATTGTACACCTTATTGTATCTAGTACTCTCCATCTACCATTTGTGTATTGACTTAGAGACCAGTTGTGAGGACGATGTTTTATATTATTTTGTGACTCTGGATGTTGAGCTCGTGTGAGCCGACTTTTATTATGCAGTTCCATCTTTTATGCTGTTTTTCACTTATATTGTCCATTTCTTCGCTACGGCGTCGTATATTATTCTTGTGGTGGTTGTTTCCGCCGTTGGGCGTGATTGCTCCTGTTTGGGATGCTTTATCTATATCATATGTTGTTTTACTTGTATCTTATGCTTGTACCCGTTTCGGGACGATGTTGTATCTTAGCTATTTATATCATGTGCTGCCGAAATTTTTAAGAAAATAATTTAAACTTTAAAGATTTTTACTTGATATTTCCAAATGTTCTTAACAATGTTTTATCATTTACTATTTTTGATGGTTTAGATTTCTGGGTTTTCGGCTTACTTAAATTGCGTTACGCCTGTAGACGTTACGTGGTTTAAGTGCCGGTCACGTGCCGAATTCTGGGTTGTGACAGTTTCTATGCATCAGGAGCTTCTTTACCATCTATTGACGAGTGAAAGATCACGTGGCAGCTCGCCACATAATCCTCGGGCTCTTCTGAAGAATCGTCTCTTTCATCAGCGTTATCGTTTTCATTCTCAAGAACATGTTTGAAGAATTCGTCCAATGTAATTGGGGTCCGTGCATTCTGGTTATATTCTTCCAGTGCATCGATATATTTCTGCAAACCTGTACGGTTGTCATCGGGTTGGACGGGCTTCTTGGCCTTCTTCTTCTTCTTTAAAGACTTCGGAGGCTTGGCCTGAAGGTTCTATCCACTATCACCAGCTTTCAGGGTTGGGCGCGGCTTCAGCATCCCCTCAATAATCTTAGGCTCCAGCGGGCTCTCCCACCTAATTGCCGCACATGCTTAAAGGTCTTTTAGCATTCTCTTAGTCTTTGCCGAGAGAACAACTTCCTATGGAGCTTCCTCTATAAATGAGCATGATGCCCCCGACGTGTCTATCTTTTTCGTTGCGTGCGGTTGTGGCGGGTTCACCCTCCAGTTTTCGAACAGCGGGAATTTGCCTTGCTGGTACTGGTCCTCAATCCAGCTTTTGAAGACAAAGCAATCTTCAATCGGATGACCCAACATTTGGTGGTATGGGTAGTAGTTGGGATTATTGACGTCACCGGGCTGCAGTGGGCACTTCGGATCCGGCAGGGTGATGAGCCTGTTGCGCACTGCTAGTTCGAACAGTCTCCTCATTTTATCCCGGGGAAACGAGTAAGGACGTCTTAACTACTCATCGAGGAATCATGATTTGTTGCCTTAGCGAGTAGCTGGTTTCGGATCACTTGGCTGTTGCTGAGCGTTGGCGACGAAGATCGCTTTCCCTTTGCCTTTTTCATTTTGAAGCTCCATTTTCGAAGAAGACGGCTTATGGCTCATCTGGTCCATTTGGGCGAGCTTGTCGATCAAGGCCTGGAAGGTGGTCGGCTTGAAAAACATCATGAATTGGGATATGGTCTCCAGTGGATTGAGGGTTCACACAAACATGCCCATGGCAGGAGCTTCCTCTATGCGCTGTTCGCACTTTGACCACAGGTTCCGCCACCGAATGGCGTATTGAACCCAGGTTTCTCCTGTCTTCATTCTAGCGTTAATTAATGTGATGATCGGGGTGTGCTCGCTAGCGCTTGCGAATCTTTGTGTAAACAGTAGCTCCATTTCTGCAAATGTCTTGACAGAGTCATTTGGGTGCTCGGAGTACCATTCGAATGCTGTCTCCGACAAGCTGCCAACAAACTGGCGAAGCAGCAGTTTGTCGTCACCCCTAGTATTACCGCACAAAGCCCTGAATTGAGCAACGTGCTGGTGTGGATTACCTGTCCCCTTATAAACATGGAATTTAGGGATCGTATATCCTGGAAGGTACTTTATTTGATCGTACCAACCTGGATAGGGTCGTCCAGTCTTGACGATTTGGCTGTCCGCTTCGCTCACCTGATGAGCTCGTATCTGTTGAGCTATATAGTCATCAAGGGCGGCTTTGGAGATGGTCTCTTCCTTGGCTGCTGATAAAGCCGGAAGAGGGTTTGATGTCTCCCCTCTGTCGTCTTCAAGGATAATTGGAGGGTCTTCAGCTGGAGGATCTAGCTGTATCATCATCCCGACCATATCTTGGAACAAGAGTGCCATTTGTTTTATGTTGGCCGCTTGTTCCGCGGCCTCTTTGTCTTTCTTTTCGAGCATTCTTCAGAGGAATTCGGCATCGGTTTCTTGTTCTTGGAGTTGATCCGACGATACTTCTGGGCTTTCTTTTGGCCCAGAGAGCGCGGCTATCTTTGTCAGCATCTCCCGGAGCTTTTGCTGTTGTTGCTCCTGAGCCTTTGTCACAGATCAGGTGAGTGGTCGATGACCCGTGGAGATACGGCTATCCTCTTTTCCGGAAGCCATGTAGACGGTGTGCACTACCATGCCCCCAGACTTGGGGCGTTTAGGTTCAGTGCCCTTGAGATTCATCACAGACACGGGGATCTTCTCTGGACTTCTCCTTTTATGGGTGGTTGAAGTTGAGGGGGCCGTTGCAGCGGGCACCCATATAGACGATACCTTATGCGCTACGACGGGGTGGTCCTTCTCTTGCTGAACCTTCATATTCTTCGGTCGGCGGGAGTAGTCTTGGTTAATCACAGAGTCTTGGACCCTTCGCCGGACCCTGTGGATTTTGGAGGACAGCCGCTGAGGGGGCTGCTCCAGCTTTGCCTTTGTAACGTTCTCTACAGGTGGAGGAGATATTTTTAGCACGGCGGTCAAAGAGTTCTTATGCACCCTCTTGAGTGGTTCAAAGTTGTTCCCAGTTGGAACAGCAGCGTTAATTTCCACCATCGGAGCTGGTGGAGTCAATCCAGAAGGGGAACTGCCCCCAGCTCTCCTCACTCGGCGCCAGTGGCGACGTCGAGCATGTCTTGTAGACAGTACTGGCTTAGTTACGGGGGTGGTTTCATCATGCCTCCTGTTCTGGTGAAGGGTTGCTGTTGGTGCCAGCGTATGAAAGACTGACGACTGCTGAGAAGAAATGTCCAACCTATCAAAGACTGACCTTTAGGTAAGGGAGGCAGCTTTGGTGACTTCGCCTGAAGCGGGAGTTGGAACGGACAGTCTTGTGAAAGCCGATCCTTTAAAGGGGAAGCCGCTTTGACGATTTCATCTACCGGAGTTGGTATAGCTATCCGCTTCGGGATAACTCCTTCGGGTATTGCAGGCTTCTTCACGGGCCCACTTGAGCTTTGGCCTAGTCTGTTAAAGTCCGAGACGCTGGACTTGGATGACCCATTGAGAGGGGCCGTAGTGGTAAGCCGATCAAAGACCGACTTCTTTGGAGCTTCCTGCGATGGCACTGGAGCGTTGAAGCTCATTGGCGGGAGCATGGTCCCGAAGAATAGTCCAGTGGTGGCATGTGTCACCTGTTCCACCAGCATTGTGAAGATAGAGGCCGCTTGGGGCCCATAAGTCACTCCTCCAGCTGGGACGGAGCGGGAATTGTTGTTGCAGTTGGTGCAGTTGGAAGCCATTTTCTCTGCATGGGAACAAGACACCAAATCTTAGTACCTCGAATCTAGGGGCAACCATATTAAACCACGATTCGTTTGCGAACACGACACACGAAGTGTGGAGTGGAAAGAGGAAAAGGTCCCACCGGGCGTGCCAGAATCTGTTCGCCGCCGAAAACCGGGAAGAAAAATGTCTTGCCTAAATTTGGGGGATGATGCTATTTGGTTTTATCCGTCCATTTCTTCGAAGATTCTAAGTTAATTTATGGCATCATGTATTGGAGGTTTAGACGGATGCGGCCGTTGTAGCAGACTTCGTCAGATTCCCCCCTCATTGTGAGGGGTTTTTTGATTGTGGGGACGCTCTTCCCTGCAGTCGCAAGCCCCTACAGTTAATTACGTTACCGCATCACGGTAACCACTTTCTCCTGCTCCAGAAAGTCACTTCGTATCGTGTGTGTTTGTTTTATTTTTGGTTGCCCATGGATTGTATACGGAGACTAATTTATGTTGTCGCCCGTAGGGCGTGGATTAGTCCAAATCTGTATTTTTTTAGATTTTGGTTTGGGTTGGTTTAAGGACCGTTAGTCTTGTTTTAGACTAAGTTCAACTCAAACGTTTGTTGAGGATACGTTAGTCTAATTTTAGACTAAAATCTACTCAACAGGATTTTGGGATCATTTAGATCCGACGAAAGAGTGTTTGGACTCTATCGTTTTAGTTTAGAGACATTGCGGTCCATTGGGTTTAAGGACATTGTAGTCCGTGAGTTTAAGAACCTCATAGTCCGTAAGGTTTAAAGACATCGTAGTCTGTATGGTTTAAAGACATCGTAGTTTGTATGGTTTAAAGACATCGACATCGTAGTCTGGTTTAAAGACATCGTAGTCTGTAAGGTTTAAAGACATCGTAGTCTGGTTTAAAGACATCGTAGTCTGTATGGTTTAAAGACATCGTAGTCTGTGAGGTTTAAAGACATCGTAGTCTGCATGGTTTAAATACATCGTAGTCTGTAAGGTTTTGGTTTAACCGTTTATGGATGCACCAAAAGTTATTGGTTATTGGGACCCTCCACCTCTCTGAAGAGGTTGAAAAATTACAATGACATGTATCAGAGGTATGAAGAGATGTACCCTTAAACCAATGTTGGTTAGGAGATCTCTAGTTAGGTTTGGGACTAAGACCCATTAAAAAGATTGTGAGCACATGGGCTCAGTTAATATGAATTATGGACTTGTGGCCAACTTGGGCTCAGCCCACTCAGTTTTGAATGAAATGTTGAACATTTATTTGGGCTCAGTCCCTTTTTATTCAACAATACAGAGCATTGATTTGGGTTCTGACACCCTTTTTTCTTTTTGTCTTTTGCTGAGTGTTGAACACTCTTTATGGTGCTGAGGCTCTAGTTACAGAGCGCTTTGTATTTCCTCAGCGCCCACGTGAGAAGCACATGGAGCGCTTGGCGCTGAGCGCCAGACTTGGAGCACTAAAGCACTTCTTATAAAATAGCGCCCACGTGAGGAGCACATGGAGCGCTTGGCGCTGAGCGCCAGACTTGGAGCGCTAAAGCGCTTCTTATAAAATAGTGCCCATGTGAGGAGCACGTGGCGCGTTTGGCGCTGAGCGCCAGACTTAGAGCGCTAAAGCGCTTCTTATAAAATAGCGCCCATGTGAGGAGCACGTGGCGCGTCTGGCGCTGAGCGCCAGACTTAGAGCGCTAAAGCGCTTCTTATAAAATAGCGCTCACGTGAGGAGCACGTGGCGTGCTTGGTGCTGAGTGCCAGACTTGGAGCGCTAAAGCGCTTCTTTGGCAGCTCTGATCAGTTCCGTGCTCTGAGAATTAAGTTCTCGTTTATAAGAGACTTTGTCTCACGGATCTAAGTTCTTCTTTATGAAGAGATACTATGATCTCTTTTGTTTTTCTTTATGGGAGACTTTGTCTCATGGATCTAAGAACTATGTTCTTCTTTTTATGAAGAGAGACTTTGTCTCATTGATCTAAGATCTAAGTTCTTCTTTTTGTGAAGAGATGCTTTGATCTCTTCTGTTTTTGTGAAAGACTTGGTCTTATAGATCTGTGATCTAGAAAAAGAACTATGTTCTTCTGATGTGAGAGTTAAACTCTCAAATATGGAGGAGATGTTATGATCTCTCTTCTTTTTATTTACCTTGAAGAAGGTTCTTCTTTTTAGAGCTTGCTCTTCTCTTTTTCTTTTCTGAGAACTTGAAACTTATAGGGAGGTTTCTCTTCTCCAACACTTGAAGTCTTCGGTCCTTTATATAGGGGAGACTGATTTGTTGAATCAGTTAAGAAAATCTCTCATTGAGAGATTTCTAATTGATTTGGGGATGTTTCCCACCACCGGATCTTTGATCCACGGGCTTCTGTTTTACAGAAGACATATTTCTTGTTTTTAACAAGATTAGGAAAATACTTTCCCATGCAGAACATATTGTGTATCTTGGTGACTTTTAATCACCATTGGATCTTTGATCCAATGGTGCTCTGATTTACAGAGCACAATCTTTCTTATTTGGAAAGATTTGCGGGGTATTTCCTCAACAGAATTTTATTCTGGTGATTTTATGATTTTTAATCATCTTCGTTGGATTTTTGATCCAAGATTGGAGAACATTTAGTTCTAGCGCTGGCGCTCTCGTACTTTGCACGTTAGGTGCTGTCTCAGAGTCTTTGACTCTTGACGCTAGCGCTCTCGTGCTTTGCACGTGAGGCGCTGCCTTAGAGTCTTCAGCGCTGGCGCTCTCGAGCTTTTCACGTGAGCGCTGCTTCAAAGTCTTTGACTCTTAGCGCGGGCGCTCTTGGCTCTAGCACCCTTATGAGGCACTGCCTCATTTCAAATTTCAAATTTTGAATAGAGCTTTGCTCTCTGATTGGGGGAAACAAGGTTTCTCATCCACCTGAGAGATACTACGGTTTTCTCGTGGACGGTGGGAGCGAGGATTGCATCATGGAAGATGATGGCCCAACTAGTTTCGAGCAGGCCATCACGAGTGGGGACTCTATGAAATGGTTGTATGCGCTGCGATCCGATTTGGAATCTATGTACACCAACCAAGTATGGACTTGGGAAGTCGCTCCTGAAGGGGTAAAACCCATTGGGATCAAGTGGATCTTCAAAAAGAAGATAGGTGTAGAGGGAAAAGTTGAGACTTGTAGCAAAAGGTTTTCTTCAACGACCTGGCATCGACTATGATGAAACCTTTTCTCCTGTCGCTATGCTTAAGTCCATCAGGATACTACTTTCCATTACTGCATACTATGACTACGAAATCTGGCAGATGGACGTCAAGACCCTTTTTGTAAATGGTGATTTAGAAGAGAGCGTGTGCATGACACAGCCAGAGGGCTTCGTAGACAGTGGGAGCAGCGGAAAGGTGTGCAAGCTGCTCAAATCCATCTATGGATTAAAGCAGGCATCGCGGAGTTGGAACATCTGTTTTGATGAAGCTATCAAAGAGTTTGACTTCATTAAAAATATCGATGAACCTTGTATATATAAGAAGGCAGTAGTGAGTAAGGTGGTCTTCCTCGTATTGTACGTGGATGATTTACTCTTGATAGGAAATGATGTTACTATGCTACACTCGGTCAAGCTCTTCTAATCACTCAAGTTCTCCATGAAAGATCTTGGTGACGCCTCCTACATCCTGGGGATAAAGATCTATAGAGATAGATCTAAACAGATTTTGGGATTGTCCCAGGTATATAGACACCATACTAAAGAGGTTTAGTATGGAAGATTCCAAGCGAGGTAATGTACCCACTTGTTCAGGAATCACTCTCTTCAAAGAGATGTCTCCCAAGACTGATTTGGAGAGGGCTCGCATGCAAGGGATACCCTATGCTTCGGCAGTAGGCTCTATCATGTATGCGATGTTATGTACCAGACCGGATGTAGCTTACTCACTAGGTGTAGTGAGAATGTATCAATCAGATCCTGGGGAAAACCACTGGACAGCTGTGAAGAACATTCTTAAGTACTTAAAAAGAACTAAAGAAATGTTCTTGGTGTATGGTAACGGCGAAATCCAGGTGGAGTCCTTTACCGATTCGATCTTCCAGAGTGATAAGGATGACAGTAAGTCGGTCTCGGGTTTTGTCTTTACCCTCAACGGAGGGGCGGTGTGTTGGAAGTGTTCCAAGCAAGACACCGTAGCAGACTCGACGATAGAGGCTGAATACATCGCTGCCAATAATGCTGCCAAAGAAGCTTTCTGGATGAAGAAGTTCATTGCTAAGCTTGGTGTGGTTCCATCCATTGAGCATTCAATACCTGTGTATTGTGATAACAATGGAGCGGTGGCTTTGGCCAAGGAACCCAGGTCCCATCAGAGATCCAGACATATTCTAAGGCGGTATCACCTGATCAGGGAGATAGTAGATCGCTGGAAGATCGAGATTAAGAGAGTTGACACGAAGGATAACATAGCGGATCCACTAACGAAGGCCCTCCCCCAGATACAGTTTGAGAGACTTTTTGGGATGTTGGGTATGAGATACCACAACACATGGCCTTAGTGCAAGGGGGAGATTGTTAGTTATATGTATGCCCTAGAGGCCATTATTGTGCATGTGATGTATATTATAGTAGATGCTTGGATACACACACACACACACACACACACACACACACATATAGAGAGGACTTTCTTGCTCAACATGATAGTATGCTATCTGGTTACTCTTTATCTTAACATGTTGACTGGTATTCTTTACTGTCTTGCTCTCACATGTTGATAAAGCCCTTAGGATATATACTTGACTACCAGGATTATGATGAGATCATACTAGTGGGGCCAAGGTGGTCTACAAGTACATCCTTTAATCAGTTCCTAGTCGTAGGAATATCGAGACCAGGGTATCAATATTCCAGTGTAAACTAGTGTGTACGTTTCTTGTCCCTTAGAGGGCGATGGTTGATCCCATAACCATTGGTGTGTGACATTAAAGATTGTACATATGTGATCATTGGAGAATGGGTACACCGAACAGGACTCGCCGAGGACTCCTATATGGTAGTATACCTATCGTCAGATAGCAGTCCTTTGATGACATTGGTACAGGTTAGTCTGTGTTAGTTATCTGTATGCCCTAGAGGCCATTACTGTACATGCGATGTATATTGTAGGGGATGCTTGGACATATATAGGGAGGACTTTCTTGCTCGACATGATAGTATGCTATCTGGTTGCACTTTATCTTAACATGTACACTTATTGTCTCTCTATTACATGTTGATAATAGCCCTTAGGATGAGTACTTGACTACCAGGATTATGATGCAGATCATATTAGTGGGGCAGAGATAGTCGTTAAATACATCCTTCAATTGTTCCTAGTCGTGGGAGTATCGAGACAGGGCATTGATACTCCAGAGTAGACTAGCGTATACGCTTCTCGACCCATATGACGGGCGATGGATGATCCCACATCCATTAGTGTTTAATATCAGAGAAGGTATACGGGTGCTCAGTGGAGACTGGGTACACTGAACGGACTCGCCGAGAACTCCTAGATGGTTTTATACCTATCGTCAGATAGCTATTCTCTGGTGACACTGGTATAGGTTAGTCTGTCGACCCGAGATTGTCATAGAGTCTTGTGTGATTTCCGCTGTGCTTTGATTTCCACCTTACCACGTTCAAAAGATCGTGCAAAACGATGGTTTTTGGGTACAGTCCTGTGTCACATGGAGGTAATGAGCGATAGGAGGGGATTTCGTCTCTCCCGGTATTGGGGGTTGATGTTGCGCTATGCTTGATTGGCCATAACAGGAAATCCCTGGACAGGGTTGCTCAGATCTACTGATAAGTGTTATCAGTAGTTTCTCGAACCATTATGAGCCTCACATCGTCATGACTTATCAGGCTATTGGCGTCTGACGTTATACCACTCCAGGCTGCGATATGCGACATATCTGACAAAGAGATCGAACTGTACGGTAGTGTTACTGATTGGATTCGCAGGAATATGAGCATGAATTCTTGTTGATCTTCTGATCGCTCAATTCCTGGGTGGCCGTTACGTTTAGCATACCGCTTGCGGCTTTTGGGTGACTGATATGATCACCACCTACTGCCGGCGTATTGACGAGTCTTTAGAGTCCTACACAGAGGTTTCCTGGCTCAAGCGAAACGAAGTAGGAGCACATATGTGATATGTACGGGACCGAGATTAATACGAGTATGTGATACCGTATTCTATTCTCGCGATATGTGATATCGGTCGGTTATATATGATATAGCCGGGTTATCGAATCAAGTATTGATTCGATAAGTTGATACATAAGATATTAGTCGGTTGTATGTGATATAGCCGGATTATTAGATCAAGTGTTGATTTAATAATTTAATGTATAATTATATATTTGATATATTAATTTACATTAACTAATATTAGCTCACTTAAAGATTTCTTTTTCTCACTTGTGTACACTTAGTACATATGTGATATATATTAATGTACATCTTTTGTGTCATGCTTGATGCCACATGCTTCATGGGTGTATGAGACTCACACCATGCTTAATATAATGTAAGGTTTTATTTATTTAAAGTAAATCAAATTAGATGGAAATTAGTTACATGGTTGAAGCTTGTAGAAGCTTGTGGAACCATTGACCAAGTCCACCAATTTTGTTTTACTTGAAGATATTTATTAACCTAACTATTAGATTAGCCATGGTTTAGTCTCTAAATGAGTTAGTATATGATATTAACTCACCCATGGTTGCTATTCTCACCACTTGATTCATTCTTCACTTGCTTCATTCCATGAGAGCTTTCTTCATCTCCTTCCTCAAGTTTTCTAGCTTCATGAGAGGTGAAGAAAATTAGTGAGAAAATTATTTCTAAAGTGAGCAAAATTCCTACTTCATCAACCTCTTCTCTACTAGCTATTTAGATTGGGTTGTTTCTTTGCTAGTTCATCACTTAGTGAAAAGGTAGCTTGAGTTAGTGTCTCCTCGACGTAGATCATCTTCGGCCTCGAAGACTTCAAGGAAGCTTGTTCATTTCACCATGTGGATCCTCACTAGATATCGAGAGATCACAACTTGGAGCGAAGGGAATACTACATGGAGCTATTGAAGTGAAGGACCGGTCTACAAAGGTTGTATTCCTCGTTCACTTAGATGTAAAGATGTTTACATGCTTGTTCGTCTAATTCTCTAGTTTAGATTCTAGCGTTAGGGTTCTTTAGCGCGCCATATTTTTGAAAACGGCATGGTCGATGCCTCCCGAAACCCAGCGGCGACACTAGGGAACCCTGCAGTGGTATCAGAGCCATGCTAGAGAATTAGACGATATTTGTAGAATTACGAAACCGAAATAAATCCGAAACACACGAAATAAAAATCTAGTTTCTGTCGAAATTTTTAAAGTGTCTAAAATTTTTTTAAGCTACTGCAGAATGTTATATGAGATGTAACATGAACACAGTAGAAATTTGATCCCTCCTTGCTGGAATTTGGCCTGCCACATTGCATGAAATTCCGGCCTGGCCGGTTTTGGTACCCCAATTAGGCTTCAAATTTTTTCTGTGTTCCAGTCTCTGGGTTTTGGTATTTCAGGTGTTGCTTGTTTTTGCTAAAATTGCATGTGATGTTATCTTTGTGGAAAGGCAATTCAGAGTGTTTCGTAGTCGTAATTCTAACATAATTTCGGGTTTTTTAGACGACGTTAAAAAGTTCGAACGGATATCAATAACACATATTTTCCCTCGCTGGAAATTTTCCAAGTGTTGGATTTTTCCAAGTTTAAAACCTTCAGAAAATCATGCAGGTGATTCTGTGGACCTTCTAGAAGAACGAAACCCTAACTCGATTCTGTGACCGTCGGAACTGCCACCAAACCCTAGGGTTTATGGTAGTTCCGCGGCGCCATAGGTGAGGCAAAGGTTGACCCTTCTACGGTTGGTCCATAGGTGTTGTGGCATGTTCTGGGTATTTTTTAAACTGTGCTCAAGTGTTGAGCTTTTTGGGAAATTTTGGGTCTTTGTTGATTCGATCGAAAAGTTTAATATCGTCTAGCTATCTGTGATTGTGATACAATACTTGGAATCTACAATATTTAGTTTTGTGAAAACTAATTTGAATTTTATAAATCTAGCAATTCAGTCTCATTTGATCGGTTGCCATGGGATTTTGATGTGGATCAAAAGTCCGTCGCAATTACGTAGTGTACACGGATACTCGCCAGGTAAGCTTACTAGATAGCCATGCCCCATAACCCCGACCAACTGTAGGAGAACCTCGTTGCCAAAAGCATCCGTTCGGGTGCTCGCGGCCGTGGTGTTCCGCCTAAATGCACTTCGTCGACGGCATTGGGGGTGCGGCCGTCTACTAAATTTTCCGACGAGCATTCGATCAGGTTGTCAGGAATCTTGTTGAATTACCCGATTGGTTATTGAAAAGTGTTTTCAATATCGAGACTAAAATGCAGGGTTTATAATTGTTAGGCATGTGATGTCTAAGGAATTTATTTGGTTAGGCATGAAATCCAAAGTATGTAATACATTGGGTTTATGATGTCTAAGGTGGTTGCGGATTCCAATTGTTGTAGTTTTTCACTTTATTTTCTGCGACCGTAAGTGTAATATGTTGTGTATCGCTGGTTTCGTTGCTATATGTCAACGAAAATTGGGATACACATATTTACATACGTTGATGACATGTGGTGTTATGTGTTGTTGTGATATGTTATATTGGATCGTCGTGTTTTGAATAGCCGGGGGTTTTATGTGAGATGAGGGTTTTTCTTTTTCATTCATGTAAAAACTTGTATGTAATATTCTTTTATTGGGGCACTTCCGGGTTGAGGATGATGTCACCATTGATATATATTATTTACTTTTCCGCATTAGGATAGACCCAAGGAGGGGAGCACAAGTAACCGGGTTCTAGGGTCCAGTGGGAGACCATCTCAAGGAGTCGAGACCGGGTCTCCTAACTCTAGAATTGGAAGGGTTGCTTGCCGCTCTCGTAGGGGTCTAGGGATGTGGGTTTGGCTATTCATCGAGACCGTGGAATCCGTGTTTTTAATTGGCTTAATTTAAAACTCGAAATTCCTAGAATATCCAATATTTCATATGTGTTCTTCTGCTGCTGATATTCTGTGATGTGATCACTTGATATGTTGAGACGAATGCTTATATTATATATATGATATATAATATATATTGTTGCTTTCGTTTTTTCTGTGATGCTTGGGAAGCATAATTGATGGGACTTCATTAATGAGATTAATGAAAGAAAAGAAAGCTAAAGATGTTGTAGAAACTTGTTTTAAAACTGGTAGCTCTAGTTCTTGCTTTGCATAGCGGTATTCCTTGCAGAATATCCAGCACCTTATTCGATAAGGAAAGAGCTGAGATTCCTTCACCGGGAGTGACCTCTTCAGCGAAACTGGCAGATACTACAACCCACTCGGTTTTGTGTTTTGATTGCTTTTTAGTTAATGCTTTACATAATGGTATTTGTGAAATATCCAACACCTTATTCGATGAGGAAAGAGCCAAGATCCTTTCATCGAGAGTGACCTCTTTTGCAAAACTAGTAAAAGCCTAAAAAACACTCCTTTTCAAAATCACTCGATTCTACAACGATATCAAGTTCATTACGTAAAAGGTTTTCTTAAAAACTGTTGTATCCCTCCGTCATTTCAGATAAGTACTATTTAGTATCAGTGCTGTGTTTGTTGACCTTAGCCAAGGCGTAGTGTGCGGTAGCTAATTACTGCTTATCTGCAAGCATATGATGCGATTGAGTTAGGGTAGTCGTAAGGCTTTGTTGACCTTAGCCAAGGGTTGTACGGGTGGGCTTAATTCAATCAGGAAATGACGGGTTGAACTTGGCTAGCGCTTATGATTTGTTGACCATAGCCAAGGTCATAAGTTGCTAGGGGCAAAACATTATCGGGAATTTCAAGTGTTGAAATTTGCAATGAGATTGCATACCTTCTATGAGATAGTTGGATCCCGATACCCACTGCGAGTAAGGTTACTCTTGGGAGAGTTTTACACATTACAATTAGCCGATTAAGTAGGTGTCTAGAAAGGTGTTAACGGGGTTACGCCCCTGGAAAAACGAGGTTTATTTTAATTAGGTCAGTGCGAAAGCACAGGGAACCTCCCTCAAAGTACCGACACTGGCCTGGTCGAAAGATTGGCAAACTTGTAGAGTGTAATTAACCCCGGCTAGTTTTACCTTTTAGGGTTTGAAAGAAAATTTGATAAAAACAGTGGGAGCCATCATGATTAGATAAAATAATAACCAATCTGATCTTGCAAGAGCGCACACAGAGCGTTTTCTTCTCTCTCTCTCCTGGTAGCGACCATGTCACGCCTTAATCAAGATAATAATATGGATGCATTGACCGAATCTGCTTATTATACTGAGCCGGGGAACGTTGCTTCCACTCTATCTTATAATTGTTATAAGTCCGAGCAGGAAATAGGGGAATATCCGGATTCCTACGCGACCCAAACGAGGAATAAGCATGTTGATGCATATTCTTCGGGTGTGTTCATTACCAAGAACTGTTTCTCAGTACACTCTACGTCCTGGGTATGAGATACCGGATCAGTATCCCACATATGTATGAGTTACATGGGCTACAGAAAGGTAGAGAACTGGGATTGGGTGATATGTCTCTAAGTGTCAGGGAATGGTGCAATTGTTGCAGCCAAGTCAGTTGGCAAATATCATCTTGTATTACCAAGTGGTAAATACATTGATTCTGAACAGATGTTATTACATACCGAACCTGATATACTACATTACATCAGATTCTTTATTAAGTTAAAGAAGGATATAATTATATATTGGAGGATAATATTGTGAACATTTTCCTGAATCAAGAGTTGATTGGATCATGCACGTTATATAATAGTATATATGTTCTAAATCAAACCACAGTTCAAAGTATGTAGAACACAAACAAGAGGAGCAGTTCAGAAATGAACGAGTCCTTCTTGTGGTATTGCAGACTAGGTCATATCAATGCGACACAACTAGCTAAGTTACATAAGGATGGATATGAGAATCTGTTCGAATTTTCATCTTATGATACTTTCCCATCTTGTCTCAAAGGTAAAATGACCAATACTCCGTTTACTGGAAATAGAGTTAGAGTTACTGAACTCTTGGGGCTGATACATGGTGATGTATACGGTCCTATGTTTATAAATGCCAGGGTTGGTTCTTTGTACTTCATTACATTCATCGACGATCTCTCAAGATTCAGACATGTGTTCCTGTTGAAACACTAGTCTGAAACTTTTGAGAAATTCAAGGAATATAAGCTTGAATTTGAGAACTAGACAGGTAGAAGTATTAAAGTCCTTCGATGTGATCGAGGAGGCGAATACTTGGGCATGGAGTTCCTGGATTTTCTAAACGGAGAATATGATTCTCTCTCAACTTACTCCTTCGTTTACATCACAACACAATGGTGTATCGGGGCGGAGGTATTGCACCCTATGAGATATGGCGCACTCTATGATGAGTATTAAGGAGTTGCCTGTTTCCTTTTGGTGTTATGCACTTGAGAAGCTGCATACCTATTGAATGGGGTTCGATCCAAATCAGTGCCTGCCACTTCATATGAGATATGGAATGGGAAGAGACCATGTCTTAAACAAGTTAAGATATGGGATTGCCCGGCCTATGTTGAAAAGCAGAATCCGGACAAGCTCGAGGCAAGGTCAGTTCTGTATAAATTTTTTGGATATCCCGACCATTCGCAAGGGTATATCTTCTACCATACTGAGGAGAAAAAGGTGTTTTGTTTCTCAGCATACTACCTTTTTAGAAAAGAAATTTCTTATGAAGAAATTAGTAGTCATGAGGTAGAACTGGAAGGAGTTCCAGCTAGACAAACTAACAGCTGATGATTTGGTGCAACCAAAGGATTCAATAGTCTCCAACGAACCTCAGCCTTTCAGCGAATCTGGTAGGGTTCCTCATCCACCTGAGAGATACTACGGTTTCCTCGGTGACGGTGGGAGCGAGGATTTCATCATGGTAGATGATGACCCAACCAGGTTCAGGCAGGCCATCACGAGTGGGGACTCTGTGAAATGGCTGGATGCTATGCGATCAAAGATGGAATCTATGTACTCCAACAAAGTATGACTTTGAATGTTGCACCTAAAGGGGTAAAACCCATTGGGAGAAAATGAATCTTGGGAAGATTCTTGGTGTAGATGGAAAAGTTGAGACTTTCAAAGCTAGACTTGTAGAAAAAGGCTATTGTCAATAACCATGTGTGATTTATGATAAAACCTTTTCTCTAGTGGCTATGCTTAAGTCCATCGGGATTAAAGCATGCATCGCGGAGTTTGAACATCTGTTTTGATGTGGCAGTCAAAGTGTTTGACTTCATCAAAAAGGTAGATGAACCTTGTATATACAAGAAGGTTGTAGAGAGTAAGGTTGTCTTCCTCGTATTGTACGTAGATGACATACTCTTGATAGGAAATGGTTTTATATGCTACACTCGGTTAAGCTCCTCTTATCACGAGGATTCTCCATAGAAGATCTGGATGATACATACTACATCTTGTGGATAATGATCTATGGTGATAGATCTATGTGGATGTTGGGAGTGTCCCAAATCCAGGTACATTAACACCATTCTAAAGTGGTTTAGTATGAAGATTCTAAGCGTGGTGGTTCGCCCACATACTCGGGAATCACTCTCTCCAAAAAGAAGTCTCCCGAGACTGATTTGGAGAGAGCTCACGTGCAAGGAATATCCTATGCTTCGGCAGTAGGTTCTATCATGTATGAGATGTTATGTACTAAACTAGATATAGCTAACTCACCAGGTGTAGTGATTAGGAATCAATCGGATCTTTGGAGAATCACTGGAAAACTGTGAAGGACATTCTTAAGTACTTGAAAGCACTAAAGAAATGTTCTTAGGGTTTAGTAATGGTGAACTCCAATGGGGGTCCGTTACCAATTCAAGCTCCCAGAGTGGTAAGGACGACGGAAATTCAGTCACGGGCTTTGTCTTTACCCTCAGTGGAGGGACGGTATGTTGGAAAAGTTCCAAGCTATATACCGTGGCAAACTAGACGATAAAGGCTGAATACATCGCTACCAACGATGCTACCAAAGTGGATGTCTGGATATTTCTTGTTCATGAGATGAACATGGTTCCTACCATTGAGCGTCCAATAACTATTATTGTGACAACGGTGGAGTTGTGGCTTTGGCCTAGGAACGCCGGTCCCATCAGCGATCCAGATATATTCTGAGGACAGTATTACTTGATCAGGGAGATGGTTGATCTCCAAGGGATCAAGGTAAGGAGAGTTGACGCGAAGGATAACATGGCGGATCCACTCACAAAGGCCTTTCCCTAGAGAGACTTCTATAGGACGTTGAGTATGAGATAATACAACAAACGGCCTTAGTGCAAGTGGAAGATTATTAATTATATGTATGCCCTAGAGACTATTACTGTACATGCGATGTATATTGTAGGGGATGCTTGGACATATATAGGGAGGAATTTCTTGCTCGACATGATAGTATGCTATCTGGTTGCACTTTATCTTAATATGTACACTTATTGTCTCTTTATTACATATTGATAAAGCCCTTAGGATGAGTACTTGACTACCAGGATTATGATGCAGATCATACTAGTGGGGTAGAGGTAGTCGGTAAGTACATCCTTCAATTGTTCCTAGTCGTGGGAGTATCGAGACAGGGAATCGATACTCCAGAGTAGACTAGCGTATACGCTTCTCGACCCATATGATGGGTGATGGATGATCCCACATCCATTGGTGTTTGACATCAGAGAAGGTATACGGGTGCTCAGTGGAGACTGGGTACACTGAACGGACTCACCGAGAACTCTTAGATGGTATTATACCTATCGTTAGATAGCTATTCTTTGGTGACACTGGTACAAGTTAGTCTGTTGACCTGAGATCGTCATAGATTCTTGTGTGATTCCCACTGTGCTTTGATTTCCACCTTACCACGTTCAAGAGATCGTGCAAAACGATGGTTTTTGGGTACAGTCCCGAGTCACATGGAGGTAATGAGCGATAGGAGGGGATTTCGTCTCTCCCGGTATTGGGGGTTGATGTTGCGCTATGCTTGATTGGCCATGACAGGAAATCCCTGTCCAGTGTTGCTGAGATCTACTGATAAGTGTTATCAGTAGTTTCTCGAACCATTTGTTAGTTATATGTATGCCCTAGAGGCCATTACTGTATATTGGATGTATATTGTAGTGGATGCTGGGACATATATAGGGAGGACTTTCTTGCTCGACATGATAGTATGCTATCTGGTTGCTCTTTACCTTAACATGTACTCTGATTGTCTCTCTGTTACATGTTGGTAAAGCCCTTAGGATGTGTACTTGACTACCTGGACTATGATGAGGATCATACTAGTGGGGACATGGTAGTCCATAAGTACATCCTTCAAGGTCCCTAGTCATGGGTGTATCGAGACGGGGCATCGATATACCAGTGTAGACTAGCGTATACCTTCTCGACCCATACAGATGGGCGATGGATGATCCCATATCCATTGGTGTTTGACATCAGAGATGATATACGGGTGCTTGGTGGAGACTGGGTACACTGGACGGACTCGCCGAGAACTCCCAGATGGTATTATACCTTACGTCAGATGGTAGTTCTCTGGTGACACTGGTACAGAGTAGTCTGTTGACCCGAGATCGTCATAGAGTCTTGTGTGGTTCCCACTGTTCTTTGATTTCCATCTTACCACGTCCAAGAGGGCGTGCAAAACGGTGATTTTTGGGTACAGTCCCGAGTCACATGGAGGCAATGAGCGATAGGAGGGGATTCGTCTCTCCCGGTATAGGGAGTTGATGTTGCGCTGTGTTCGATTGGCTATAACAGGAAATCCCTGGCCAGGGTTGCTGAGATTTACTGGTAAGTGTTACCAGTAGTTTCTCGAATTGTTATAGACCTCATATCGACACGACTTATCGAGCTATTGGGGTCTGACGTTTACCACCCCTAGGCGAGATATGCGACATATCAGACGATCAGACCGGACTGTACGGTAGTGTTACTGGTTGGATTCACTGGAGTGTGAGCGGGCTTGCTCGTCGATCTTATGATCGCTCAATACCCGGGTGGCCGTTACGTTTAGCAGACCGCTTGCGGCTTGTGGATGTTTGATATGATCATCATCTGCTGCCGGCGTATTGACGAGTCTTTAGAGTCCTACACAGAGGTTTCCTGGCTCAAGCGAAACGAAATAGGAGCGCATATGAGATATGTGCGGGACCGTGAATAATGCGTGTATGTGATACCGTATTTCATTCTCGTGAACAATGTGTCGAATGGTTGTATGCGATATAACCTAGTTATCGAATCGAAGATTGATTCGATAAGCCGATACATTTGATACTAGTCGGTAATATGCGATATGACCGGATCGTTAAATCAAGTGTTGATTTAATGATTTAATGTATAATTATATATTTGATATATTACTTTGCATTAACTAGTATCGGTTCACTTTAAATGGATTTTCTCGCTCGGATGTGCGCATTATATATGTGATATGATTTTGTGCAGATGCTTGTATCATGTTTGATGGTGCATGTAAAATTGGTTAAGTATAAAGAATTAAACCTTGGTTAATGAAATGGTTAGGGTTTATTATTTGCTTATTCATTTTATTCATTTATTTATTCTTTTGGAAAAAGAAAAGGAAATGATAAAATGGTGGCATTCTTTGTGTATTCATGAAGCTTCATGAATACTTTGACTTTGTGACCACTTTGTCTCATCCTTAACCCTAACCATTCCACTTAACCCTAATTAATTCTCTACACCTAACCATGGTTCTATTATGATAAGAATTCATTATTCTTTTCATTTTAGGATTAACTTATGATATTCATGAGCTTCTTCTTCTTCTTCATCTTCAAAGAAGAAAGCTTGCTTCATCAATGGTGATTGATGAAAATGAGTGAGAAATCCAATTCTAAAGTCTACCCACTTCCTATTTCTTCATCCTCTACCTCTTGCCAAGTAGTAGAGTGTGTTTCCTTCACAAGTTTTCTTGACTTGGTGAAGTTGGAGCTTGATCTAGCGATGCCTCGACGTAGATCATCTTCGGCACGTCGTCGATGACCTAGCCCGCTTCTTCTCCGATGAAGCCGACGCTAGAGCCCGGATTTTAATTTGGACAGCGGAGAGGACTTCATCACGGAGCCGTGGAGGTGGAGGACCGGATCTACAAAGGTTGTATTTCCGTACTTTTAGTTAAGTAGTTAACTAGTTTGCTTTGTCGCCTAAAAATCTAGCCAACGATCTTGTTAGGGTTTCTCGGCACAGTTAAATTTTGAAATTGGCATGGTTGATGCCTTGTAAGACCTCTTGAGAGTGCCTAGGAACCCTACAGTGGTATCAGCCTCACATCGGCATGACTTATCAGGCTATTGAGGTCTGACGTTATACCACCCCCAGGCTGCGATATGCGACATATATGACGAAGAGACCGGACTGTACGGTAGTGTTACTGATTGGATTCGCAGGAGTATGAGAAGGCATGATTGTTGATCTTCTGATCGCTCAATACCCGGGTGGCCGTTACGTTTAGCTGTCCGCTTGTGGCTTATGGTTGACTGATATGATCACCACCTACTGCCGGCGTATTGACGAGTTTTTAGAGTCCTACACAGAGGTTTCCTGGCTCAAGCGACACGAACTAGGAGCACATATGTGATATGTGTGGGACCGAGATTAATACAAGTATGTGATACCGTATTCTATTCTCGCGATATGTGATATCGGTCGGTTATATATGATATAGCCGGGTTATCGAATCAAGTGTTGATTCGATAAGTTGATACATATGATATTAGTCGGTTGTGTGTGATATAGCCGGATTATTAGATCAAGTGTTGATTTAATAATTTAATATATAATTATATATTTGATATATTAATTTACATTAACTAATATTAGCCCACTTAAAGATTTCTTTTTCTCACTTGTATACACTTAGTATATATGTGATATATATTAATGTACATCTTTTGTGTCATGCTTGATGCCATATGCTTCATGGGTGTATGAGACTCACACCATGCTTAATATAATGTAAGGTTTTATTTATTTAAAGTAAATAAAATTATATGAAAATTAGTTACATGGTTGAAACTTGTAGAAGCTTGTGGAACCATTGACCAAGTTCACTAATTTTGTTTTACTTGAAGATATTTATTAACCCAACCATTAGATTAGCTATGGTTTAGTCTCTACATGTGTTAGTATATGATATTAACTCACCCATGGTTGCTATTCTCACCACTTGATTCATTCTTCACTTACTTCATTCCATGAGAGCTTTCTTCATCTCCTTCCTCAAGCTTTCTAGCTTCATGAGAGATGAAGAAAATTAGTGAGAAAATTATTTCTAAAGTGAGCAAAATTCCTACTTCATCAACCTCTTCTCTTCTAGGCATTTAGATTAGGTTGTTTCTTCACTAGTTCATCACTTAGTGAAGAGGTAGCTTGAGTTAGTGTCTTCTCGACGTAGATCATCTTCGGCCCCGAAGACTTCAAGAAAGCTTGTTCATTTCATCTTGTGGAGCCTCACTAAAGTTCAGAAGATCACTAGTTGGAGCGAAGGGACTACTACACGGAGTTATTGAAGTAAAGGACCGGTCTACAAAGGTTGTATTTCTCGTTCACTTAGATGTAAAGATGTTTACATGCTTGTTCGTCTAATTCTCTAGTTTAGATTCTACCGTTAGGGTTCTTTAGCATGCCAATTTTTTGAAAACGACATGGTCGATGCCTCTCGAAACCCAGCGGTGACACTAGGGAACCTGCAGTCTGTAGACCCTAGATCGTCATAGAGTCTTGTGTGGCTCCCATTGTACTTTGATTTCCTCCCTACCACGGCTCGAAGGAGTCGTGCAAACAGGTGGATTTTGGGTACAGTCCCTGGTCACATGGAGGCAATGAGCGATAGGAGGGTTTTCGTCTCTCCCGGTATTGGGGGTTGATATTGCGCTATACTCGATTGGCTATAACTGGAAGTCCCTGGCCAGGGCTGCTGCTGAGATTTACTGATAAGAGTTATCAGTAGTTTCTCAAACCGTTATAGGCCAGACATCGGTATCACTTATCACGTTACTGGGGACTGACGTTTACCACACCTATACATGATATGCGACATATCAGACGAAGAGACCGGACTATACGGTAGTGTTACTGATAGGTTTCATGGAGAGTATGGATGAGCTTGCTTGATGATCTTCATATCGCTCAATACCCGGGTAGCCGTTACGTCCAGCTAGTACCGCTGATGACTTGTAGGTGATTGATGTGATCATCACCTACTGCTGGCGTATTGACGAGTCTTTAGAGTCCTACACAGAAGTTTACTGGTTCGAGCGAAACGAAGTAGGACACATATGTTGATATATGCGTAAGCCTGATTTAATATGAGTATGTGATACCGTATTGTAATCTGGCAGTTATCTGTTATCGGTTCGATTATATATGATATAACCAGATTGTCGAATCAAGTGTTGATTTGATAATGTGATATACAGATAAATGATATTAGTCAGTCATATGTGATATAACCGGATTATTAAATCAAGTGTTGATTTAATAATGTGATATATATTATATGTGATATAATTATATTTTAACTAATATCATTAGCTCACTAATTATTCTTCATTATATATATTAATATATATATATATAGAGAGAGAGAATAATGGAGAAAAGAGGCCATAGGAGGGGATTTCCTCCTATGGCGTGGAAAAAATACAACCTCCGCCATTTTTTCCGACGATCGGCCCCCATCATCTTCATCGTTATCATCTAAGATGTGCGTACACCAAATTTCATATGATTCCACAACTTTTTCACCGTTGATTTAGCAATGTAAAAAGTTTTATTGTCGGTAAACCGTTAATTTTGAACCCACTAAATCAACGGTGAAAAAGTTGTGGAATCACATGAAATTTGGTGTACGCACATCCTAGATGATAATGATGATGATGATAGGTGCCGATCGTCGGAAAAAACGGCGGAGGTTGTATTTTTTCCACGCCATAGGAGGAAATCCCCTCCTATGGCCTCTTTCCTCCATTAATCTCATATATATATATATATATATATATATATATATATATAATAATGAAGCATGGCATGATTTCTATTTTTGAGAAAAATAGAAAAGAGGTGGAAAATGAGAGCATGGTTGCAAGCATGGGCTTTATTCATAGTTTATTCTTCTTGACTCACTATTCAAGCATGTTTGCAATTTTATATTGCAAAATTGCATGCTTGAATGAGTGGAGGTTAAGAATTGCCATTTATTCTAGTCTCATTCTCAACACTTAGCCATTTTTCTTGAGTTGCTCCCATAGTTTCTCTCTTGCTTCACCTTCTTCATCAATTGCCATGGTTCAAGCTTCAACCCTCACATGAGATGTGAATCATGAAGATTGAACACAAACTTTTGAGCTTTTAACATCCCCTACTTCACCATCCCACAACAAACTAGCAATTTGGTGTGGTGTGTTTCCTACATTATAGGAGTTTAATGTGGAGTTAGCTTGGGCAAGAGGAACTTCGGATGAATCGTCTTTGGCGCGAAGATCACGAAGGAGGTTCGTTCAATTCGAAGAGGAGCCTAGTAGAGTCGCGTGGACTTCAACCCAGAGCTATAGAAGAGAAGGACTCGAACTACAAAGGTTGTATGCTCTTTTCTTCTCTTGATTTAATCACATCATAAAGGTAAACCCTAATAATCTAGTAATGATCTTGTGAGTCTAACATAGCACCTAATAAAAGTTAAAATATGGCATGCTTGATGCCTTTAGAATCTCATGGTGGTGTTAAGGTAGACTTTCATATATAACGAAATAAATAAATGTAATAAATAACAAACATTATCTAAATATTAATACCATTTGTCACATTAGTTTATATACAAAGATATAACAAATACAAATATACATTCTCCAATGGAATATAATCTTATTCTTACAATTTGATGTTTATTTTTTTGGTTAACTCTCAATATTTACTCATCTGCACGTCGTCGACGTCGTCATTCTGCACCTTTCCGTTGACGAACACAAGTGCCTATGCATCCGGTTATCAACGGACATAGAAATATACACCTAACAACTCAATAAATAACATTTCACTAAGTATCCAATATATGGTTCAAATAACTCATATAGATAATATCAAACAAGTTAAAAATATAGTGCGTTGACAACAATATTGAAGGAAAAAAGCATTAAAAGTACTTGAAAGGTTACGCTAGTGCCCCGGCCAACTTCCGTGGCCAAATGTGGAACAAAATTTTTTCTAACGATTAGAATATAGCGCTAGAATAACTTTTAACCCGGATCTTTCCATAAACCTATCTAGCAAAACTAAAAGAGATGAACTAACTACTATGAAAGAAGTCTAACCAAACGATCCAAGTCCTTCGGTCTTCTTTCCTCTTTGTTAGCTCCAAGTGTCCACCTTGAACATGCATGATCTTCTTTGTTGGCTCATTTGGTTCCCCGCGATCGATCTTGCTCTCCGGTCCTCCTTTGTCGTAGATGATCCACCCGAGAGATATGATCTATGGCTTTAGCTCCACACAATATGTCAAGTGGAGCAACTAGAGAGCTTGGGTTGCTAAACTAAGTAGTTTAGGATGTAGTGTGATGATCTAAGTGTTTTGCTATCTCTTTCTTACCTCTTCACTTGTTTCTCAACTCATGAGAAGGGTAGTGAAGAGGAAGATCATGAAGGTGGAGGAAACTCAAGAGGAGGGAGGAGATGAAGAAAAATGGGAGCTCAAGAATAATGAAGCATCCATGAGAGAGAAAATCAACACAAATGTTTTGTGTATGAATTCTCATGAATAAACAAGTGTAGCCATACTTCAATAGTAATCACAAATGAATAAATAATTCATTTGTGAACTATTGAAGCCATGCCACTCTCCATGCCTCCCTCTCCTTAATTTCCACCTCATTTCCATTTATCAATAAATGGAAAATTCCATGATGAGGTGTCCACCTTCTAGAAGGTAATCTGTAATAAAATACGGGTAACCGTCTGCTGTATATACATACCTGCATTCGGATAAAAACACGAATGCCCAAAGAGATAGAGTAACACGAAGAACGTAATACTAGAATATACATATCGAAATACATATATGTAAACTATTAAATCAATATCTGATTTAATAATCTGGCTCAAACCCGAGCCGGCTACTATTACCAACTTTCCGATCGAAAATCTGAGTACAAAGTACATCAATCGATCGAGACCCTGCACGTATCCAATACGGCTACTACATCATTTCTCCTGAACCAGGGAAACCCTTTATGTGGGACTCTAAAACTCGACAGTACGCCGGCAGTGAGTTACTGGATAAATCCATAACCACAAGCACGTCAGCGGCACTAGCTATACGTAATGGCTACCCGGGTACCTTTCGAAAAGGAAACCCGACGAGTAAACTCATTCGGATCCTTACTGAGCCTATCTATGACGATTTCCGTACAGTCCAGTCTCTTCGTCTGAGAGTATCACATACCGGGTCTAGGGGTGGTAAACGTCAGACCCTGATAACCTGGTAATTCGTGCTGATGCGGTTCAGGACCAATCCAGGAAACTACTGATCAGTCTATCAGTAAATACCAACTGCCTTGGCCAAGGTCTTATGGTCCTGACCAATTGAACACAGTGCGATATCGACTCCCAAAACCGGGAGAGACGAATTCCCGACAATCGCTCACTGCCTCCATGTGGCTCGGGACTGTACCCAACCAAAACCTGTTTGCACGACTCAGTAGAGCCGTGGTAGGGTAGTGATCAAAGCATAATGGGAACTCACACGAGACAAATGAAGATCTCAGGTCTAAAGACTAACCTGTACTCATGTCACCTGAGAACTTCCATCTGATGATAGGTATAGTACCATCTGAAAGTTCTCGGCGAGTCCGTCCGGTGTACTCACCCCCAGTGAGCACCTGTATACGATCTTAGGTCTTACGACCAATGGTTGCGGGACCAAACCATCGCCTTTCGTCGGGGTCTAGAAACGTACACACTAGTCTACTCCGGAATATCGATGCCCAGTATCGATACTCTCACGACTAGGGACCATTTAAGGATGTGTGTACCGACTACCCATCTCCCACAAGTATGATCTCCATCACAACGCAGGTAGTCTAGCAATGATCCTACGGTCTTTATCAACATGTATAAAAGATATTTAATAGTAAGTAAAACATGCACATGTTAAGATAAAGACAAACCATATAGCATACTATCATATCGAGCAAGTCTGTCCTGTACATATATATGTCCAAGCATCCATATGTATACATTTACAATAATGGCCTCTAGGGCATACATATCTAACAATCTCCCACTTGCACTAAGGCCATATATTGGCGTACTAAGTATCCAATGTCTGCTCTAGGGCCAGCTGTGTGCGTACCGCATACCCAATATCTCAAAAGTCTCTCGAACTGTGCTTGAGGAAGGGCCTTGGTGAATGGATCCGCAGTGTTGTCTTTTGTATCCACTCTCCGGTCCTCGATCTCGTGGCGATCTACGGTCTCCCTGATCAGGTGATACCGCCTTAAGATGTGTCTGTATTTCTGATAGGACCGTGGTTCCTTTGCTAAACCTATAGCCCCATTGTTATCGCAATACAAAGGTATTGGGTCAACAATAGATGGAACTACCTGAAGTTCACTAATGAACTTCTTCATCCAGTCCGCCTCTTTTGCGGCATCGCTCGCAGCAATGTATTCAGCCTCCATCATTGAGTCTGCAATGGTATCCTGTTTGGAGCTCTTCCAACACACCGCCCCTCCGTTGAGAGTAAACACAAAACCCGAGATAGACTTGTTGTCATCCTTGTCACTCTGGAAGCTTGAATCGGTAAAGAACACGAACTTTAGGTCTCCATTACCGTAAACCAAGAACATCTCCTTATTCCTTCTCAGGTATTTGAGAACGTTCTTTACTGCTGTTTAGTGGTCCTCACCTAGGTTCGACTGATACCGTCTCACCACGCTTAGTGCATAAGCTACATCTGGCCTTGTACATATCATCACATACATTATAGATCCTGCCGCCGAAGCGTAGGGTATAGTGCTCATGCGAACCCTCTCCTCGTCAGTCTTGGAAGACATCTCTTTAGAGAGGGTGATTCTGTGCAATGCGGGTATGTTACCGCGCTTGGAATCTTCCATACTAAATCTTTTTAGTACGGTCTCTATGTACCTGGACTGCGAGAGTCCGAGTAATCTCTTAGATCTATCTCTGTAGATCTTAATCACTAGAATGTACGAGGCATCTCCCAGGTCCTTTATAGAGAACCTTTGCGATAAGAATAGCTTGACCGATTGTAGCATAAAAATATCATTTCTTATCAAAAGAATGTTGTCCACGTACAAGACCAGGAATACGACAGTTTGGCCTACAATCTTCTTATAAATACATGGCCCATCTTCGTTCTTGATGAAGTCAAATTCCTTGACTGTTTCATCAAAATAGATGTTCCAGCTCCGCGATGCCTGCTTTAATCCATAAATGGATTTAAGCAACTTGCACACTTTCCCGCTGCTCCCACTGTCTACAAAACCTTCTGGATGATCCATATAAACGCACTCTTCCAAACTGCCGTTTAGAAAAGCCGTTTTTACGTCCATCTGCCAGATCTCATAGTCATAGAAGGCAGCAATGGCAAGTAGGATCCGAATGGATTTAAGCATAGCCACTGGAGAAAAGGTTTCGCCATAGTCCACTCCTGGTCTTTGACGAAAACCTTTTGCAACGAGTCTAGCCTTTATAGGTTTCAACCTGCCCATCTACACCAAGTTTCGTTTTGTAGATCCATTTGCATCCAACGGGTTTTACCCCAGGTGGAGCAATTTCCAAGGTCCACACTTTATTGGTGTACATGGATTCTATTTCGGATTGCATAGCATCCAGCCACTTATCAGAGTCCCTACTGATAATGGCATGCTTGAAACTAGTAGGATCATTTTCTTCCAAGATGCAATCCTCTTGATCCCAGTCTATGAGAAAACCGTAGCATCTCTCGGGGGGATGAGAAATCCTACTAGATCTTCGGAGTGGCTGAGATTCGTCCGGGACTATTGAATCTAGCGGTTTTACTAAATCTTCAGTTATAGCTTGTCCTTCTGGAATTTCTTCCAATTCTACTGTGCCCCCACTTATTTCTTTTTCAAGAAACAACCTTTCAAGAAAGGTGGCGTGTCGAGAAACAAAAAACTTTTGTTCATCGACATGGTAGAATAGATATCCATTCGAATGCCTGGGATATTCTACAAACTTACATAAAACTGAGCGTTCCTGAAGTTTGTCCGGATTTTGGTTTTTCACATAGGCCGGACAACCCCATATCTTAAACCGTTTAAGACATGGACTTTTATTACTCCATATTTCATATGGAGTCTTAGGCACAAATTTAGATGGAACCTGATTCAATGATACGCTGCTGTTTCAAGCGCAAGCCCCCAGAATGAAAGAGGCAATTCTGCATTACTCATCATGGAGCGAACCATGTCTAATAGGGTATGGTTTCTCCGCTCCAATACACCGTTGTGTTGTAGTATATACGGAGGAGTAAACTGATAGAGAATACCATTCTCTTTTAGAAAGTCCCTGAATTCCGTACTTAAGTACCCCCCCCTCTATCAGATCGGAGGATCTTAATACTTTTGCCAATCTGGTTCTCTACTTCCTTTCTGAATTCTTTGAATTTCTCAAAAACTTCAGATTTGTTTTTCATAAGATACACATACCCGAATCTAGAGAAATTGTTCAGTCGAAAATATTGCAATTTTTAACATAACAATTTCCTCACTTTTTTATTCTCTAAGGATGTTTGTTGTAAATATAACACGTATTACAAAGTCGTCTGGAAAATATCAATTACCACGTGTTATACATTATAATCAACATTCTGGAGGAAAATTGTTTGTTTATTAATTCACGTATGATATTGTATACCTCAACAATTTTCAGTGAGATTTTGTGCAGAAAATTATTTCAGGACAGATATCGGATTCGCAAATTTGCCGACAAAATGCAGCAAGTCAAAGAGTAAAAATCTGGCAGAGATTCAGAAGAGATAAAAAGATTCCAGATATCATCTGAACACCAATTGGCCAACACCAAACTACATAAGAGAAATGAAGAAACAAGCTCACTAATCGGCCGCGGATCCGCGGCCGAGTTGTAGGCGTCGGTAATGATAATGCTCTAGAAGTTTCATCTCAACTTCCTAGCTTGTTGAAGACGCTCCATTATAACAAACTTGTTCTGGAAACTTCTCTATAACAGCCTAGCTTCTTCAGGAAGCTTGATAACTATCTTATTCTAGAAGTTTCCCTACAACTACCTAGTTTCTTGGGGAAGATTGACCTAGCTTCTAGTGGAAGATTGGTGAAGAGCTATAAAAATGGACCTAAGCCTACATTGTTGAGTTGTTGATGGTAGTCGATTTCTAGCACACAAACCAAAACCAAATCCAATTCAATTCCTAATCAAGATCCAAATCAAGAATCGTTGAGAACAACATCAAGCGACGACATTCAAGATCCTTTACGCGAATCCGATCATCATCAAGAGCACGAGATCCTCGATAGGTCCAAGTCTCACGGAGATCGAGCAAAACGAAAATCGACGGGATAATTACCTTTTCAAGGGAGCGATCGAGAGCAATTCTTGTATTCTCGGATTGAAGGAAGTGTAATTAGAAGTTGATTAATAAAGTTGATCAATTGTTAATTCTCGTTTTCTTTTAACTTTTGCATTATGGAATTTCTAATTCTTGATTCTTTTTTTTTTCATGATGCGTGAGTGAAATCTCCGCTTGTAAAGGATTCGAAGGAATTCGGTAGATCAAATGGTGATGAAATCCTAAACTCATTTTAAGTCTTTTGAGAATTATGAACTTTAGGAAAAGGAATCATCAAAGACAAAATTTGGAACGAGATCACCGTTCTTGATAATTTCGTTGCAATTTGGGATTAAATGATTGATGATTCTTTTTGCTAAAGGCTAGATTTGAATGATGATCAATGAAAAGACAAGTGATAGTGAAGGAGAAACCCTAGTTTCTCCAAAAGATCCCTAATCTTCATTCATCGCCATCGGTTTAGCTATAATTCATCAATAGATAAGATAAGTCATTATTAGTATTCATCATTGCTACTAATTCCTATCGAATCCTACAAGCTATTCTACATTTTCTTGATAACTAAAATTGAAATTGGACACTTTCTCGATTACTAAATCTTAAATTCTTTCATGATGTTTCTTGAAAATATTTCATCTAATAAATATTGATTCATCTTCTTGAATTTTCTTTACTATTTTCTTTCGACTCAACTAAAGGTAGAATGAATAAATACATGAATCTCAGTGGACAACCCGTACTCATTAAAGAACTACATCAACACCGTTATTGATTGCAGCTATAAAGTCTTTGATTGTGATAACACTTTTCAACACATCAAACTCGATCAATCAAACTCAACTAAAGGTAGAATGAATAAATACATGAATCTCAGTGGACAACCCGTACTCATTAAAGAACTACATCAACACTGTTATTGATTGCAGCTATAAAGTCTTTGATTGTGATAACACTTTTCAACACATCAAACTCGATCAATCAAATTGCGCCGTTGCCGGGGATGCGTGCGTAATTTGTTCGTTCTTGCTATTTGAGTTGAAACATTATTATTCCATCACAATTCAAATCAAGATCGCTTCGTGTGCTTAACGATTAGTGTTTGAATTTTTGCGAGAGAATCTGGCATCACTGTAGAAGGGAGATCAAGATTCAGAGACTTTCTGAAGATTCCATAGGAGCAAAGGAAGATACAATAAAATTTACATCACCCATCTCTTCTATTGCATCGCGGTTCCGCGGCGGTTTGGTTGTTTTTGCGGCAGTTCCGCTGCCGTTTAGGTGATTCAGTACCTAAAAATTCTGTGGTATAATCTCTGCTCTTTTCTCCCTTCTCTGATCTTGTCCAACAACAAATTTGCTGCAGGATTCTTTGCAAAAATTCGCCGCTTAAAAAAATCTTGTTGCGTTTCTTGATATTGGTTGTTTGTGCATATTATAATAGGGAAATTAAGGGGAAAATACCAAATTCAGATTAGGTGGGGGGTTTCATTACCCTTCCTAATCCCCAAAAATCACAAAACTAGCATCCGCATCACCCCTCATTAACTAAAAAATATCTAGACAAGACTCTAATGACCGTCGCGCTCAATTAGGACAGAAGAAGATCATGGGTAATCTATTGCTTATCCGCATTTCTTTTGTAGTGTCTAAGGCAAGTGTGTCTAAGGCAAGTGGTTACTTAATTAGACCCGCTACTTACGTAGCGGATACCAACCACTTACCTGGCCACAGGAGGGATAAAGAGGTAGTAGAGGATTTAACCTGCGATTTGTCTTCTGGAAGTCTAGGAGAGGTCTAGTGACTTGACCTAGGTGACCGTAGATCTAGGGTTGATTGTGCATTTTTGTGTGATTTTTCTAAATCTGTCCTTTTCAAAACAAACCAAAAACAAACCATTTTCTCTAATTATCACAAACGCTGCCACTTGCGCTAAACCGTTTAGTGCATGCTCGGTTGGACACGGGATTCTAGTGCCCGTCTTGTCCGCGTTCCTCCTATCGACTCCGAAGTCGGTAATTCTACATCTTCTTTTTCCTCACCACTCCCCACATCCACCGAGATGGATGGATCTCCATCAAATTTTAACACCACTTTGCCACCACCCGCAGGTGCGCAGAATCTACCGCGTATGTCTCTTTAAGAGAGATGATACCCGATACGTGGTCCTCATTCTACTTGTCTTTCTATTCCACCAGCCAATGGGAATAATTTTGAAATCAAACCTCACTATATCAATCTTTTACCTAAATTTCACGATCTTGAGTCTGAAGACGCATACGTTTTTATCACCAAATTTGAAAACGTATGTGCTATGATGGGCACTTTACAACTTTCTGTGGATGCTATGCGTTTACGTCTTCTCCCATTCACTTTGTGTGATTTAGCCGAAAAATGGCTTTATAACACAGCTGCACACTCTATTTCAAACCGGGATGAATTTGTCATAGCATTCCTTAAGAAATTTTATCCCAATCATAAGACCGTCCGTGTTTGGAGTGAAATCAATCAATTTACCCAGCTTCCCAATGAACAATTTTGGAAGTGTTTTGAACGATTCAAGGATCTGCTAGTCCAATGTCCTCATCACGGAATCCATCGATGGGATCTGTGTCGAATCATATATGAGGGCATTAATCTAACAACAAAGAAGATGCTTGAATCCATGTGTCAAGGCAATTTCATGTCTAAAGACGATGGTGAAGCTTGGAATTTTTTAGAAGATTTTGCTGAAAAACTTTGCAATGGGGGAGTGTTAGTCAACCATCATCTAGGGGTGGTATCCATCAACTTGATGTTTCCATTGCAGTCAAAGCTGAAATGGCAGCAATGCAAAAGAAACTTGAAGCTATGGAACACAAATTTTTATCAGCCTCCCTAAACCAGGCCACATTCCCTAAAACCGTGTGTGGTTGCTGTTCCAACCCATTACATTTGACGGAAGAATGTCCTTTGAATGTACCGTTTCAAGGTCAAGAACACACGCATGCTACTTTTCAGCAGCAACCTAGAAACGATCCTTATTCTTCCACTTATAATCAGGGTTGGAGGAATCGCCCTAATTTTGCTTGGAACCAACACCAAACTCAAAATACGGTTCCAAACCAAAATAACTTTCAAAAGGTCCCTCTACAACAACAGCTACCACTACAACTGAGTCAGCACCCCTTTCAACCACAAAATTTTCAAAATCCGGCCAACACTTCTGCATCGTATAATAATTCTTTGCAATTGGCCGGTACCGATAATTCCTTTTCATTCGAATGAACCTTGGATTTGTTCATGAAACATTCCATCTAAGTGTCGGCTGATATAAGGTCTTCTATCGATGATATAAAGAAGAACTCCACCTCCCACGGTGAGAGTATTAAATCGATTGAACCACAAATTGCACGATTAAATGCCGAAATGAGTGCCAGAGAAAAAGGGAAACTTCTATCTCAACCCCTACTGAATCCTGGGCATTCACAACACTACAATGTGAGTGCCATTACAACGTTGAGATCTGGAAGAGTGTTGAATAATCAAGTCGGGGAACAGATTGATAATGATGAAAATATCAATGACACGCCGGCTTCCACTTCCACTTCCACTTCTGACCCAAGTTCATCTTCTTCCGAACCTATTCTCCATTTTCCTCTAGGCTCGAACTCTCAGCCCACTTCTTCTAGTCAACCAAAGACGATCCCCACTCCAATTCTGGGATCTGTTTCACCCCCACAACCTTCTCCAATGTTGGACCCAGCTCTTATTGCTAAAGCTCCTTATCCAAATCGGTCAAGGGGAAACAAACCAAGTCCACAAATAGAGAAGATTATGGAAATATTTAAACATGTTAACATAAATATCCCTCTCCTAGATGTTATACAACAAGTTCCAGCGTATGTGAAAATCCTTAAGGACTTGTGCACTAGGAAGAGGGAGACCCAAGTGCCAAAAAAGGTATTCATGATAAATAATGTTAGCAAAGTTTTTACCCCACAATTACCAAAGAAACATAAGGACTCTGGCTGTCCTACAATCTCTATTTCTATTGGGGGTAAAAATATTAAACGTGCTTTACTCGACCTTGGCGCTAGTGTTAACCTGCTTCCATATTTTGTATACGAGTAGTTAGGGATTGGAGAGTTGAAGCCCACTCATTGTACTCTCCAAATGGCAGACTGATCCATCACCAAACCTAGGGGTGAGCTTGAGGATGTGTTGATAAAAGTCGAGGAATTTATATTCCCTGTGGACTTTATTGTTTTAGATACACAGCCTGTAGCAAACCCACGGAACCAAATTCCGGTGATTCTCGGCCGACCCTTCCTAGCCACTTCCAATGCTGTCATTAATTATCGAAACGGTTCCATGAACCCATCCTTTGGAAAAATGACAATTGAGCTTAACATTTACAAGATT
Source organism: Agapanthus africanus (assembly GCA_030015575.1). Taxonomy (NCBI): domain Eukaryota; kingdom Viridiplantae; phylum Streptophyta; class Magnoliopsida; order Asparagales; family Amaryllidaceae; genus Agapanthus; species Agapanthus africanus. The sequence goes on from CM057346.1 coordinate 135,817,025, forward strand.
AGAAGTCAGCCATCTGAACCCTCTGCTCACATTCTTGATGTCTACTCTGTCCACGAGATAGCTCCCGAAAGCTGCAAGGTTGATGAACTTTGCTTTGATGTTCTCGACGACATTAGCACATCATTATTTGATCTTGCACATTATAGCGAGGACACTTTTGACGAGTCCACCCCTGAGTTTGAACCTTCTGACTCATCACAAAAGTCAGAAACACTTTCCGAGTCTGTATCTTTTGCAGGCTATGAACTTCTTCGAGAATCCGAATGTCATTCACTTACCCCACCTTCTATTGTCTCTCCGCCGACATTAGTTCTCAAACTGTTACCTTCTCACCTTAAATATGCATATTTAGGTGAGAATGAGTCTTTGCCTGTGATCATATCCGCTTCTCTAGCTTTAGAGCAAGAGAACGCTCTTTTGATGGTCTTGAGATCTAATCGGCAAGCATTTGGTTGGACAATGGCTGGCATCAAAGGGATTAGTCTCTTGATTGTTGAACATCATATACATTTGATGGATGAAGCCAAGCCAACCCGAGAACCACAAAGACGGTTAAATCCCGTCATGAAGGAGGCGGTAAAGAAAGAAATCGTCAAATGCCTTGAAAGTGGTATCATTTACCCAATCTCTGATAGCCAATGGGTAAGTCCTATTCATGTAGTTCCTAAGATGTCTGGCATCACGGTCGTAACTAATGAGGCTAATGAGTTGATCCAGACACGCACCCAAACATGTTGGCGTGTATGTATTGATTACAGAAAACTCAATACCGCAATGAGGAAAGACCACTTCCCTCTACCTTTTATTGACCAGATGTTGGGACGATTAGCTGGACATGAATATTATTGTTTCATGGACGGATACTCTGGCTATAACCAGGTCCCTATTGTCGAAAAAGATCAAGATAAATCCATATTTACTTGTCCTTTCGGTACTTTTGCTTATAGACGCATGCCCTTTGGGTTATGCAATGCTCCTGCTATATTTCAGCGGTTTATAATGGGGATATTCTCGGACATGATCGAGAATTTTCTGGAGATTTTCATGGACGATTTCTCGATATTTGGGGAGACTTTTGATGATTGCCTATCACATTTTGACGCAGTTCTTACTCGTTGTAAAGATAGGAACCTAACTTTGAATTGGGAAAAATGTCATTTCATGGTCCAAGAGGGTATTGTGCTTGGACATGTCATTTCACGGAAAGGCATTGAGATCGACAGAGCTAAAATAGATGTCATTCATAACCTTCCTCATCCTAAATGCGTCAAAGATGTACGATCTTTCCTTGGTCATGCAGGATTTTATAGGAGATTCATTAATGATTTTAGCAAAATTGCTAGACCCTTAACTCTTCTCTTGGCCAAGGACACAACTTTCACTTTGATTCCGACTGTGAGGCTGCTTTTGAATCGCTTAAAAGATCTCTCACTATAGCCCCTGTTCTATCATCTCCTAATTGGAACCACCCGTTTGAGTTAATGTGTGATGCATCAGATTTTGCTGTTGGTGCAGTCTTAGGACAGCACATTGATAAGATGCCACATGTGATTTATTATGCAAGTAAGATCCTGAATGATGCCCAAATTAATTATACAACCACCGAGAAAGAACTCTTGGCAGTTGTACTTGCATTAGAAAAATTCAGGCCTTACTTGATTGGCTCACCAATTGTGGTTTACACTGATCACTCCGCCCTAAAACATCTTTTATCGAAGAAGGATGCTAAAGGCAGGTTAATACGTTGGATCCTATTATTACAAGAATTTGATATTATCATTTGAGATAAGAAAGGATGTGAAAACGTAGTAGCCGACCATCTTTCGCGCATGTCTTCCTCACCAACTGTGACCTTGCCAATTAACGATTTTTCCCGGACGAACATCTCTTAACCATATTCGGCGAATCTTGGTTTGTGGATATTGTGAATTATCTTGCAACGGGACTTACTCCTAGTGAATGGTCTAAACAGGACAATTATCGATTTCTATCCTGAGTAAAGCATTTATTCTGGGATGAACCTTATTTGTTTGAATATTGTCCTGACCAAATCATTCGCAAATGAGTCCCCAATGATGAATTCAAGAGTGTTTTGTTCTTTCTGTGATGATCAGGCATGTGGAGGTCACTTTGGTCCACGAAAGACGACGGAGAAGGTTTTGCAATGCGGTTTTTACTGGCCTATTTTATTTAGAGATGCTTATGATCATTGCAAAACTTGTCCACAGTGTCAACACACGGGTCAGATTTCTAAAAGAAATGAGATGCCACTTCAACCGATCTTGGTTGTTGAAATTTTCGACGTTTGGGGTATTGATTTTATGGGTTCTTTTCCCAACTCTTTTGGGAATTTGTACATCTTGTTAGCGGTTGATTACGTCTCGAAATGGGTGGAAACTATTCCATGTCGTACTAATGACAGCAAGGTTGTCATTAAGTTCCTTAAAGAAAATATCTTTTCACGATTTGGACACCTTCGCGCTATCATTAGCGACAACGGGACACATTTCTGTAATCGGTCTTACGAGACTTTGATGCGGAAATATGCAATCAATCACAAACTTTCCACGCCCTATCATCCCCAAACGAGCGGGCAAGCTGAGATTTCAAATAGGTAGATCAAACAAATTTTGGAGAAAACAGTTTCTAAAAACTGGAAAAATTGGTCAACCAAATTACAGATGCTCTTTGGGCATTTTGTACCACTTATAAGACAGATCTTGGTATGTCTCCTTACCGCCCAGTGTTTGGAAATGCTTGCCACCTTCCGGTCAAGATTGAACATAAAGCAATGTGGGCTATTAAAGAACTTAACTTTGATTTAAATCAAGCCTGCAACTTTCGGAAGCTGCAATTAAATGAGCTAAGCGAACTCCACGATTAAGCTTACGATAATGCGGCGATAATAAAGAATCGGACTAAGGTATTTCACGACAAAAATATTTTGAGAAAAACTTTTACCCCAGGAAAACAAGTCCGTCTTTACGATTCCCGTCTCCATCTTCATGCGGGTAAGCTAAAATCTCGTTGGAAATGACCATTTGTGGTGCGGTATGTCTATCCGCATGGGGCAGTTGAAGTTGAAAATAGAAAAAAACGGTACAATTTTCAAAGTGAATGGGCATAGATAAAAACTGTATTTTTCCACTGACCCCACGGAGGAGCTCCTGTTTTTACAGGAGCCGATTTATAATGACTAATTTTCCTCCACCTCGCCTCTATGTCTCGGTAATATTGTCTCATCTTTTGAATGGAGGTGAGTCAATAAAAAAAATAATAAAAAAAATGCAAAATTGTACATAAAATAAAAAATAACTTTGGGGGAGATTTTCACGTTCATTCATTCTTGACCCCGTTAATAACTTTTCCTCCCATACCTACAAGTTTTTGAGATTTAACAGATGACAACAGTGAGGACACTGCTGTAAACAGATTTGGGGGAGGTTTGTGCTTATTTACGCATCACCTTGCATTACACATTGCATAAGCACAAAATTTTCAAATTTTTTTCTTTTATAATAAATAATTAGAAAGCGAAAAATTACATTTAAGAGATTGGAAGAATTTAAGAATACCAAGAAAGTTAGATATTTTCTTAAATGAAACCAGTAATAAGTAGTTATGAGCCGTTGTCCCAAGGATTAGTAAGATGAAGGAAGTCACTAATCTGCGGATAAAAATAAGTCTGAAAAATAGCTCCTATTCTAGAAGTCAAACATTTGAACGTTGAAACCTTACTTTGCGCACTTACACACGTCTTGAAACTCAGGATACTAGAGGATACCTTGAAATGCTCTTGTCTAAAAACCAAAGTACAAAGAAAATAATAAATGAAGAATAAAAGTATAAAATAGTGAAGAAAAATGAACACTGGTTTTGTAATCACCAAGGCAGCATAAAAAAATACAGCGAGAGTGCTTCATCACCTAGTGTCTTAGACTAACTGGTTTGGGAGTCACTGCTAAGCCTTAGGTGTTGCAAGACGAGGAAATTATTAATTACGCCTAATATGTGAGAACATTAAGTAATCGGTCGGTTGGTACCTCAAGAAGTATTAACGGCCGCATGAAGAATTTGTGAGCAATTCCATCTAAATATTCACCGACTAAAAAATACTGAGGTAGATGGACAAGAGTATGATAGCTAGAATTGAATTCTCCGAGTGTAGGGATGTCTTTTATACACACGTAGGGGTATATGATCGATGTTTGGAAGAAAGGTAGGGATGAAGAATAAAGACGATGTTTTATTGAGGGATGATGTGATTTCTAATATCTTTTCATGACTATTAAGATAGGGCTCATGACAACCGAAAAGCTAGTGTAGTTGAAAACTCTGATTTTCAAAGTCTTTCTTTTATAATTCCTATTTTTATATGTAACTTTCACAGTCTTCTTTTTATTATAGGATTTTGTGGGTGCAATCCGCTGAAAACCCTCAGGAGACAACGCTCCTCCTACTAGGGACACCTAGAGGTTTAAAGGCTTGTTGCACGTGCTCAGTGCAATCGTGTTGCCTACGAAAGTGTGCTAGTTAGTTTTTCTTTTTCTTTATATTTTCTCCTTCTCTTGAATAAAAGAAGTTTGCTCGAGACGATCAAAGTCAAGTTTGAGGGAATTTGTTCAGTCGAAAATATTGCAATCTTTAACATAACAATTTTCTCACTTTTCTATTCATCTAAGAATGTTTGTTGTAAATATAACACGTATTACAAAGTCGTCTGGAAAATATCAATTAACACGTGTTATACATTATAATCAACATTCTGGAGGGAAATTGTATGTTTATTACATCACGCATGATATTGTATACCTCAACAATCTTCAGTGAGATTTTGTGCAGAAAATTATTTCAGGACAGATATTGGAATCGCAAATTTGCCGACAAAATGCAGCAAGTCAAAGAGTTAAAATCTGGCAGAGATTCAGAAGAGATAAAAAGATTCTAGATATCACATGAACACCAATTGTCCAACACCAAACTACACAAGAGAAATGAAGAAACAAGCTCAGTAATCGGCCGCGGATCCGCGGCCGAGTTGTAGGCGTCGGTAATGATAATTTTCCAGAAGCTTCATCTCAACTTCCTAGCTTATTGAAGACGCTCCATTATAACAAACTTGTTCTGGAAACTTCCCTACAACAGCCTAGCTTCTTCAGGAAGCTTAATAACTACCTTATTCTAGAAGTTTCCCTACAACTAGCTAGCTTCTTGGGGAAGATTGACCTAGCTTCTAGTGGAAGATTGGTGAAGAGTTATAAAAAGAGACCCAAGCCTACATTGTTGAGTTGTTGATGGTAGTCGATTTCTAGCACACAAACCAAAACCAAATCCAATTCAATTCTTAATCATGATCCAAATTAAGAATCGTTGAGAACAACATCAAGTGACGACATTCAAGATCCTTTACGCGAAGCCGATCATGATCAAGAGCACGAGATCCTCGACAGGTCCAAGTCTCACGTAGATCGAGCAAAACGAAATTCGATTGAATAATTACCTCTTTAAGGGAGCGATCGAGAGATATTCTTGTAACCTCGGATTGAAAGAAGTGTAATTAGAAGTTGATTAATAAAGGTAATCAATTGTTAATTCTCGTTTTCTTTTAACTTTTGCATTATGAAATTTCTAATTCTTGCTTCTTTGTTTTTCATGATGCGTGAGTGAAATCTCCGCTTGTAAAGGATTCGAAGGAATTCGGTAGATCAAATGGTGATGAAGTCCTAAACTCATCTTAAGTGTTATGAGAATTACGAACTTTAGGAAAAGAAATCGTCAATGACCAAATTTGGAACGAGATCACCGTTCTTGATAATTTCGTTGCAATTTGGGATTAAATGATTGATGATTCTCTTTGCTAAAGGCTAGATTTGAATGATGATCAATGAAAAGATAAGGGATAGTGAATGAGAAACCCTAGTTTCTCCAAAAGATCCCTAATCTTCATTCATCGCCATCGTTTTAGCTATAATTCATCAATAGATAAGATAAGTCATTATTAGTATTCATCGTTGCTACTAATTCCTATCGAATCCTACAAGCTATTCTACATTTTCTTGATAACTAAAATTGAAATTGGAAACTTTCTCGATTACTAAATCTTAAATTCTTTCATGATGTTTCTTGAAAATATTTTATCTAATAAATCTTGATTTATCTTCTTGAATTTTCTTTACTATTTTCTTTCGACTCAACTAAAGCTAGAACGAATAAATACACGAATCTCAGTAGATGACCCGTACTCCTTAACGAACTACATCGACACCGTTATTGATTGCGGCTACAAATTCTTTGATTGTGATAACACTTTTCAATACATCAAACTCGACTAATCAGAGATCGTCAGTGAATGTGACGAAGTACGAGAACCCAACCCTTGCATGTATAGACATCGGACCACATACATCACTGTGTATGATTCCTAAGAGCTCTGCTGCTCTTTCTCCGTGTCCGGTGAACGGAGATTTGGTCATCTTTCCTTTGAGACAAGACTGACAAGTTTCATAAGATGAAAATTCGAACGTATTTAAGAGCCCATCTTTATGTAACTTACTTAGTCTTTTCTCTCCGATATGACCAAGTCGACAATGCCATAAGTAGAATTCATTCGTATCTGAACTCTGTCTCTTGCTTGTGTTTTGTACGTTGAGAACTGTGTTTTGATTTAAAACATAGATACCATTACACAGTGTACCTTCTGCAATCAATACCTTATCAAGGTAGATGTTCATGATATTTCTATCAAGAACAAAGTTATATCCACCTTTATTAAGTAAAGAAACTAATATGATGTTGCAAACTATGGAAGATACATAGTAACAATTGTTCAATATCATAGTATTGCCATTTGGCAACACTAGGTGATATTCACCGACGGCTGCAACATTAACTTGTGCTCCGTTCCCTACTCTGAAGGACATATCATCAGGTCCAACCATCCTACTTTTTCTCAGTCCCTGTAATAAATTACAGATATGAGATCCTGATCTGGTATCTAGTACCCAGGAGGTAGGACTGACCGAAAAGCAGTTCTCAACTACAAGAACACGTGAAGGAGATGCAATAGTATGATTCTTCTTCGATGAGATCATAAAGGAATTCATGCTTTCCTTTTTCCCTCGCTCATACTCATGACTGCTGTCATAGTTTAGAGCCGAACCGACGTTCCCCAGCCCCGAATAAGAATTCAGATCGGTCAAGCGATACATTTTATTATCTTGATTAGGGCGTGAAATGGTTGCTACCTGGAGAGAGAGAAAAGAAACACTCAGCGTGCGCTCTTGCAAGATTAGATTGGTTATTAGTTTATCTAATCAGGATGGCTCCATATGTTTTCTCGTATTCTTCTTCAAACCTTAAAAGAAGCGGTTAGGATTAATCACACGTCATAATACTTGCTTAACCTTTCGGTCATGCTAGTGTCGGTACTTCGAGGGAGGTTTTCCAACGCTTTCGCGAAGTTCCTTAATTACCTAAGCTCTTTTCCCTGGAGGCTTAGCCCCGCTAACACCGTTCTAGACACCTACTTGGTTTATAGTATTGATTGTTAGGTGAGAAAATTTCCCAAAAGTAATCCTACTCATCAGTGGGATCGGGATCCAACTATCATTGCATGATAAACTAGATGGAAGCCACTCTAGTCACCACACTCCAGAAGGTATGCAGCACTAGCAAGTTTCCTGTATATTTGAAACTCCCGATGTGATTTTTTCCCCTAGCGGTTTATGACCTTAACAAAGGCCAACAAATCATAATCCACTAGTCAAGTTCAACTCGTCATTATCCAGGATTAATTTCGACCCACCCGTAAATACCTTTGACAAAGGCCAACAAAGCTGTACAACTGTCTTAGATAATCGCATCTCAATATGCAACAGACAAGCAATATCTAGTTACCGTACACTACGCCTTGACAAAGGCCAACAAACGCAGCACGAATACTAGGTACAACTCATCCTAAATGACGGAGGTCTACGGCTAGGTTTTTGGCGAAAAACCCGTTAACGTATTGAACTTGATATCGTTGAAGGAACCCGAGCAGTTTTTGAAAAAGGAGTGGGTTAAGCTCCGCCTTTTGAAAATTTCCGGTTTTGAAGAAAAACCGAGTAATCTATAGTACAACTTTAGCTCAAGAGGTCAGTCCCCGCGAAGGGATCTCGGCTCTTGCCACGTGGAATGAGGTGCTGGATATTCATGACCGAATACCACTATGCAAAGCGAAAGAATATAAGTGTAGTTTTTCGAAATTTGTTCCAACAACATCTTTTAGGTTTATTTTCTTGCATTAATAAAATTTAATGTGGTCCCATCAATTAACCTATCAGACCAGAAAAGAACGAAAATATGATGTACGTATATGCCATCCGCATTCGCCATGGGGCCCCGTCATCACCCGTTTGGTTACTTAACTAACGACAGAGCGGGGGTGGACTAGCGCAGGTGCAAAACATATACAACATCTACTAGTGTATATATATAAATATATATAACATTCGTCCCAGGCATGATAATAAGCAACATCACAGAATCTCATCCAACAATACAAAAAGGTGGATAATTTTGGAGCCCCGGGTTTCATTTGAGCAGCAAATAAAACCCGACGTTCCCGGTCGTGTGGATAGCCTGTGCAATGAAAACCTAGACCCCTACGAGCGCGGCAAGTTACCCCCCAATTCCAGAAGTGAGGCAACCCCCTTCAACAATGTGAATGGGCCACCCAGCACTTCACGGGATCCGGTAACTTGGGCGCCCCTCCGTGGGTCATCCTATACCTCCTACGAGTGCGGCGAATAGCCCGCCAATTCTAGAATGAAGCCCCTTCCGTCTCAACGCCATGAGATGCGGGCTTGTTGTCTTCTAGAACCCGGCTATTCGTGCACACCACCGCGGGGTAATCCTAGTACAGAAAATGAAAATAATATGTACAAATGGTGACATCGACCTCAACCCGGTCGTGCCCCAAACAAATAATATACAATCCGGCAAAGACGGCAGTCCACATGTCGGATGCTCGTCCCGCAATAACAAATGTACAAATGAATACAAACTATTCTAAATCATTGGACCACCGGCTATCCACCACGAAAATCCAACCACAATATTAGCACAATCACAGAACATCAACGTGAATGTCATGCTCGCAAACTCGTCTAAAAGGACATATAGCAGATAGACGGGTTTACCGATTAAATGACATTCACGGTCGCAGATGCTGATCTAAGTACTGATAACAATTAAGCAGTTGTTAAAATATAACGACTTCGAAACACTCTAAATTTCCCCAAACTGAAAAAACAGTAGAACATCAAACTTGGGCAAAAACAAACAACACCTGAAACCCAAACTCCACGAGATAAGAACACAGACCAAAACACGAGGCAATCCACTATAAGAAAATCGGTGAGGCCGGATTTTTTAAGGGGGTGGACGGCCAATACTTGGTAGAATTGATTCGGTTTTGTTCAGGGTTCATCTCTCAGTCAAAAGACCACTCTCCACTTGCTTAAAAATTTTTTTGAAGCCTCTGAAAAATTGACAGAAACTTGAAATTTGGTTTCAATGTTACGGAGTTGTTTCGGTTTCGTTGTTTTAACATTGTTTAAACATGCTAGTGTAGGGTTTATGGGCTGGCTCTGATACCATGAAAGGTTATGCTAATGCCCCGGCCAACTTCCGTGGCCAAATGTGGAACATAATTTTTTTTAACGATTAGAACATGGCGCTAGAATAACTTTTAACCCGGATCTTTCTATAAACCTATCTAGAAAAACTAAAAGAAATGAACTAACTACTATGAAAGAAGCCTCACCAAACGATCCAAGCCTTTCAGTCTTCTTTCCTCTTCGTTAGCTCCAAGTGGCCATCTTGAACATGCTTGATCTTCTTTGTTGGCTCCTTTGGTTCCCCTCGATCGATCTTGCTCTCCGGTCCTCCTTTTTCGTAGACGATCCACCCGAGGGATATGATCCATGGATTTAGCTCCACACAATATATCAAGTGGAGCAACTAGAGAGCTTGGGTTGCTAAACCAAGTAGTCTAGGATGTAGTGTGATGATTTAAGTGTTTTGCTATCTCTTTCTTACCTCTTCACTTGTTTCTCAACTCATGAGAAGGGTAGTGAAGAGGAAGATCATGAAGGTTGAGGAAACTCAAGAGGAGAGAGGAGATGAAGAAAAATGGGAGCTCAAGAATAATGAAGCATCCATGAGAGAGAAAATCAATACAAAAGTTTTGTGTATGAATTCTCATGAATAAACAAGTGTAGCTATGCTTCAATAGTAACCACAAATGAATAAAGCTTCATTTGTGAACTATTGAAGCCATGCCACTCACCATGCCTCTCTTTCCTTAATTTCCATCTCATTTCCATTTATAAATAAATGGAAAATTCCATGATGAGGTGTCCACATTCTAGAAGGTAATATGTAATAAAATACGGATTACAGTCTGCTGTATATACATACCTGCATTCGGATAAAAACACGAATGCCCAAAGAGATAGAATAACACGAAGAACATAATACTAGAATATACATATCGAAATACATATTTGTAAACTATTAAATCAATACCTGATTTAATAATCCGGCTCAAACCCGAGATGGCTAGTATTACCATTTGTCCGATCGAAAGTCCGAGTACAAAGTACATCAATTGATCAAGACCCTGCACGTATCCAATACGGCTACTACATCATTTTGCCTGAACCAGGAAAACCTTCTGTGTGGGACTCTAAAGACTCTACAGTACGCTGGCAGTGAGTTACTAGATAAATCTATAACCACAAGTACGTCAGTGGCAATAGCTGTACGTAACGGCTACCCGGGTACCTTTCGAAAAGGAAGGCCGACGAGCAAACTCTTCCGGATCCCTACTGAGCCTATTTGTGACAATCACTATACAGTCCGGTCTTTTCGTCTGAGACTATGACATACCGGGTCTAGGGGTGGTAAACGTCAGACCCTGATAACCTGGTAATTCGTGCTGATGTGGTTCAGGACTAATCAGGGAAACTACTGATCGGTCTATCAGTAAATCGCAACTACCTTGGCCAAGGTTTTATGGTCCTGACCAATCGAACATAGTGCGATATCGACTCCCAATACCGGAAGAGACGAATCCCCGACAATCGCTCACTGCCTTCATGTGGCTCGGGACTGTACCCTACCAAAACCTGTTTATACGATTCAGCAGTGCCGTGGTAGGGTAGTGATCAAAGCACAGTGGGAACTCACACAAGACAAATGACGATCTCAAGTCTAAAGACTAACCTGTACTCATGTCACCTGAGAACTTCCATCTGACGATAGGTATAGTACCATCTGGAAGTTTTCGGTGAGTCCGTCCGGTATACTCACCCCTAGTGAGCACCTGTATACGATTTTAGGTTTTAAGACCAATAGTTGCGGGACCAAACCATCGCCCCTCGTCGGGGTCTAGAAACGTACACACTAGTCTACTCCGGAATATCGATGTCCAGTCTCGATACTTCTACGACTAGGGACAATTTAAGGATGTGCGTACCGACAACCCAGCTCCCACAAGTATGATCGCCATCACAACGCAGGTAGTCTAGCAATGATTCTACGGGTTTATCAACATGTATAAAAGATATGTAATAGTAAGTAAAACATGCACATGTTAAGATAAAGACAAACCAGATATCATACTATCATATCGAGTAAGACTGTCCTGTACATATATATGTCCAAGCATTCATATGTATACATATACAATAATAGCCTCTAGGGCATACATATCCAACAGTACTAACCTTAATCGAAGCAGTAGGTCATCCCAACATCTTCTTGATGCATCTCGCATCATTATTCGTCATTCCCGGTTTGCAAACCTGAGAACATCATGATCACTAATAAATTATCAACAATGAATTAAAACACCAAGTACAAAAACACAAATAGTGAAGTACTCGTAAGACCAAGAATGTGAATGTGTGTGTCTTGTGAGATAAAAAAAAACTCTAAGCTTCTACAATATCCTAAACATTACTAATAAGATTTATAAGCAGTTAATTACAATTAAATGAAGTTAAGATATGTTCTATTTTTTAAACACAAATTAGGGTTTGATTAAAACTATTTCCTTTTATTTAAATTCCAAAGTTTTAATATGTTAAAAAGACAAAGGGTTTAAGAGGGACTTACAAAGAGACCACTTGATCTTTATATCGAGTTGTCGATTCCGATGTAAAGATAGCCTTGATTTAATTTCGAAACCTTCGATATTGTATCGGTGGCTTCTTCTCCTTCGCTTGGTACCAAAAAACTTGCGCAAAATTATATTTTGACTGGTCGTAAAAATAAATGTATACTTTGCCAACCAATGCAGTTCAGATATCAGAATTCATATTGTTAACAGCCTATATCAGCAACATCAAGGATTTAACTAACTTCTCGAAATCAATTCAAGCTTCAAATTCAAAAGAATAACAAACATGTACTATGTGAGGAAGTATATGGGATAATTTTTGTGAAGAAAGACACAAGAAATATATCATTATCAAATGCATGAAAAATCTAAATAATTTTAGGTTAGTCGGCTTTAGGCTATTTGTTTCCGTTGATTTTTTTTTGATGCCATGGAAAGAAGGCAAATAAGACAATGCATGCCACTAAGTTAGCTAGGTAGAACAAGGGACAAAACCGCAGTTACCGAAGCAACAACGTAGATTTGCGCTTAAACAAACATAGATGCAGATAATTAAAACTAAAAACAGATTAGTTAGTTGTCGATTAGTGAAAGAAATGGATAACGGCTTATTCTTGTTTTACGATAATAGGATATCTTCATCATCATCATCATCCACACCCATCCCAATTAAAAATTTATTGCACATTCAACTTAAAGATGAAATCTTTACCTAAGCTTTTATGCAGAGGCGATTCCCACATGAGCCTGGAACATAACTAATCCCCATCGTTGAGAGAGTTGCTATTCAAAAACTCCATCAACTCCTTATGCCCCTTCAAGGTTATGGCTCTGCTCAATTCAAATCACAAACAAAAGCAAGTGTTTTTCTACTAAAAATGAAAGACTGATCAAGAATTCAAATTTCTAGCCCTGCAATAGAATCTAAATTCAAAATCAACTCAAACAAATAATTGAAAACATATCACCTAATCGCAAATTTATAACCTTTGCAATAGAATCTCAGTTCAAAATTAAACTCAAACAAATAATTGAACCTGATGGAGGTTGAGATCTCGCTCAGATGTTGTTCTTCGTCGATCTGGTAGCGAGTGTCATAGACTGTTGAGATTTGATGTGGATGTTGTTGAGCGTGTGAATCTCAATGGGTTGATGTTGGAGCTGAAACCAAGGTACCTGCAAGTGAAGTCCAGGAGTAGGTGACCACCATAGGATCCTCCGACGATCAAGTTAGTGCCGAGGAATATGAGCAGAGTAGCGGCGTAATGGAATGAATTCGAGTTATCTGAATCGTCTAGAAGAGGGGTTTATATAGTGGTCACGTGGAGCGAGCGGGTGCGAGATCATCGCCGTCAATTACGTCCCAGTATTATTCTCGCATTAATGGCGGGATACACCCATTAATGGGGGGACGCGCCAGCGTAGGACGCGAAACGTGAGGAGGCGGATATCTCGCCCTAGCGAGATATGCGGAGTCGTTGCAGGGGTACTTGGGTTCCGCGCTCTTGTTGGAGATAGTGCAATCAGAGTCAATTATTGGATCACAGGCACGTGATTGCAATGATTGAAAGATGACCTATTCCGGTAGGACAGTCTTACTCAAGATGATAGTATGCTATCTGGTTTATCTTTATCATCGTGTACTGCTTTAGGTGACCTGACAGGTCGCTATTGCACGTTGATAGAGCCCCTAGGATTCTTGCTTGACTGCCCGCAGTATGAGGGCGATCATATACGTGGGAGCTGGTAGTCTATAAGCACATCCTTAAAAGTCCCTAGTCGTGGGAGTTTCGAGACAGGGCATCGATACTCCAGAGTGGACTAGTGTATACAGTCGAGACCCCGACGAGGGGCGGTGGCCGGTCTCACAAGCCACTGGTGTCAGTTGGTTCACCTAAGATGTATACAGGTGCTCATTGGGTTATGAGTACACCGGACAGGACTCGCCGGGAACATGCTAGTTGGTCTTATAACTGACGTCAGATAGCAGTTCCCTGGTGACATGTGTACAGTTTAGTTCATCGACCTGAGGATCGTCATTTGTCTCGTGTGAGTTCCCACTGAACTTTGATTACTACTCTACCATGCTCAAAGGAGACGTGCAAACAGGTTTTAGTTGGGTACAGTCCCGAGCCACATGGAGGCAGTGAGCGGATCTTCAGGGGTTCTTCTATCCCGGTATTGGGGGTGAGGTCGCGCTGTGTCTAGGAGAGCCATTACACAAAGCCCTCGGCTGAGGCAGGAGATTTACTGGTAGGTATTCCAGTAGTATCTCAGGGTGTTCTGGGCTACACTCTGACACGACTTGTACCGCTTTTGGAGGTCTGACTTTTACCAACCCCCTAGGCCCGCCATGCGATGCTCATAGACGAACGGACCGGACTGTACGGATATTGTCACTGACAGGCTCAGTAGGGTGTCAGGATGAGTTCGCTCATCGACGTACCTTTTGGTCAATACCTGGTAGCTCGTTACGTATAGGCTAATACCTCGGACTTGCTAGTGGTTAAATCCACAACTAAGGTGTTGACGAGTCTTTAGAGTCCCCCATAGACCAGTTTCTCAAGTTTCGGGCGAAACGCTGTAGAGGCCGTATAGAGATATGGCAGGGTTCGATCAGATACGTGCGGTATTGCACGGATCATGATCGGACGGTAAATACTAGCAGGCTTTGGTTTAAGCCGGATCCTAGTATAGTACAGTGTAGATTTTGTCTCATTGCATTTGTATTTCGGTCGGAATACAAATGCGGGTATGTATATATAGTAGCGGGGTTTTCCTGTAATTTATTACGGGATCAGTTTTCTGAAGTTATCAGTTTGCTTTCCGTTTCGGTCATATTTCTTTATATCTTTCATTGGCTGAAAATTGGTGGAGGAGGGCTTATTTGCATTTGTGCAAATAAGCATTGTGGAGGGTGTTATTTGCATATTGTTGTATCATGATAATTCCTCCACCATTTGACTTCTTCTTTTCATCATGACTTGCCTTTTGGTTCATCATGGTTGTTGATGATGGGAGTGGTTTTGGATTGGATTGTGATCATCATTTCATATGATAATCATTTTCCTTTTTGCTTGTATTAGTTGCTTTCCCACCCTTTGACCTTTCCTCTCTCTCTCTCCATTCCTCACTTCCACACATGAGATGGCCGGCCAAATGAGGGAAGAGGGCTGCCCATTTTTTTTGTGGGGATTTTTGGTTCTCTTGTGCTTGCAAAAATCCCCAACCTCATCTCCAAAAATGCTATCATCTCAATCCTCCACTAATGGCAACTTCCACAACCCCAAAGAGACATAAAGTTCTACAATTAACCTACAGCAAACCTTGGGCACGTCGACTCGCTAACTTCGTGCCCGAGTTGCCTCGGTCCAGAGGTGGGAGCCCGTAAAAGAAGCCGGCGATGTGGTCCCTTTCCGGCGAGGAGGTGAAGACCGGAGATTCCACGGGGAGATCGGGACGACGACGAGAAAACCGAAGGACACGGATCGCTCGGTATATCTCTCTACCCGTTCTTTTGTTAGCTAGGACTAGATTAATGGCCCGATCCGGGATTTTTGTGCACGGTGGTGCCGGTTCAATAGTTAAAGTAAATCATCGCTTCCGCATTTTGGCCTCGGAAAGAAGGCCGGGGCGCCGCCGTGCACTAACACTGGTATCAGAGCCACGCCATTAACCAAGTCTAGCTTGGTCTAATGTGTTTACACTTTCGATCGAACAAAATTCCAAAAACCTTATTTTCATTTGCATCAGTTTTTGTCGAAATTTTTTTAGCTCGAAATTTTTTTCAGGTTGTTGAAGAATACTGTGCAAGGAAATCTAAGCACTCTGTGAAAATTTGGTCTCGTAATCTCACAATACCACCGCGGAACCGCGGCCAAACCCATGCTTGGGCCGCGGTTCCGCCGCCACTTTTACAGTTCAGTGTGCTAAATTTTTACAGAGAGCTCCTGTGTAGGAAATGTGGGTTTTGGAATATTCATTTTGGGCCCAGAATTTCTTTAAGTGCAACAGTAGTGCTTGGGGGCCCACTTAGGAACATTTGATCGATCGAAAATTTTAAACACATTAGTTCACAGTATTTACATTATATCTGCGACCGTGAATGTCACTTGATCGGTAAATCATGTCTAACTGCTATAGCCCGGTTAGAAGGATTTGCGAACGTGACATTCACGTTGATGTTCTGTAATTGTGCTGTGATGTTGCGGATTGGTCGTGGGGGATAGCCTGGATGCAATACTAGTACAGATTTGGTTGTATTATGTACATTTGTTATTGCGGGGCGAGCGTCCGACATGTGGACTGCCGTCACTGCCAGTTTGTATATTATTCTTTTGGGGCACGACCGGGTCGAGGTCGATGTACCCGTTGTATGTATATTTTACTTTCTGTACTAGGATTACCCCGCGGAGGGGTGCACGGGTAGCCGGGTTCTATAGGGCAACAAGCCCGCATCTCATGGCATTGAGACGAAGGGGGCTTTACTCTAGAATTGGCGGGCTATTCGCCGCACTCGTAGGGGGTACAGGTTGACCCAGGAGGGGTGCCCAAGTTACCGGATTCCGTGAAATGCTGGGTGGTCCATTCACGTTGCTGAAGGGGGCTGCCTCGCTTCAGGTTTTGGCGGGTAACTTGCCGCGCCCGTAGGGGTCTAGGATTTCATTGCACAGGCTATCCACACGACCAGGGGAACGTCGGGTTTCAGTAGCGGCTCTGTGAAACCCGGGGATCCCAGATATCTGTATTGTTCTGTGATGCTGTACATTTTTGTGATGTTGCATTTTATCACGCCTTGAGCGAAAATTATATATTGATATATATACTAGTAGATGTTGTATATGTTTTGCATCCGCGCTAGTTCAGTCCCCGCTCTGTCGTTAGTTAACTAACCTAACGGGTAATGGCGGGACCCAGTGGCGAATGCGGATGGCATATACGTACGTCATTATTTTCGTTCTTTATTGGTGTGATCAATTGATGGGACTGCGTTGATTCGGATCAATACAAGTTAAACTGTAAGTGCACGGCGGCGCCCCGGCCGTCAATCCGACGCCGGAATGCGGAAGCGGTGATTTACAATAACTTTTCAAACCGGAACCACCGCGCACTATAAACCTGGATCGTGCCATTAAACTAGTCCTAACTAACTACAAGATGAGAAGAGAGATATACCGAGTGATCCGTGTCCTCCGGTCTTCTCGTCGTCGTCCCGATCTCCCGCGGAATGTCCGGTCTCCACCACATCGCCGGGAGGGCACCACGTCGCCGGCTTCTTTTACGGGCTCCCACCTCTATACCGAGGCAACTCAGGCACGAAGCTGGCGAGTCGACGTGCCCAAGATTTGCTGTAGAATGTGTAGTGCTCATGTCTCACTTTGGGGTTTATGGAAGTTGCCTTTTGAGATGGTGGATGAATGAAGTTTTGGAGATGGAGCTAAAATGGATTTTGTGCAATGCCAATGAACAAAAATCCCCACCCAAAAATATTGGGCAGCCCCCTAAAGAGCCAAGGCCGGCCATTACAAGGTGAGGATGGAATGAATAATGAGAGAGTGAGAGAAGTCCAAAGGGATGTGTATCAATCATGATGTAAGAAAAGAATGATGATCAAAAGCAATGAACACAACCATATCCACACTCAACCACAACCATTATCAAAACTATGTCACACAAAAGTCAAGCCATGATGGATAAATCAAGTCAAAGGATGGTGCACCCATCATGATGCAACAAAATGCAAAGAACACCCTCCACAAATGCTTATTTGCACAAATGCAAATAAGCCCTCCTCCACTAAACTTCAGCCATTGAATGATACAAAGAAATATGGCTGAAACGAAAAGCAAATTGGAAACTCCAGAAAACTGGTCCCGTAATAAATTACAGGAAAACCCCGATACTGTGTATACACACCCGCATTTGTATTCCGACAGAAATACAAATGCAATGAGACAAAATATACACTGTACTATACTAGGATCCGGCTTAAACCAAAGCCGGCTAGTATAAACCGTCCGATCAGGATCCGTGTAATACCGCACGTATCTGATCGAACCCTGCCATATCTCCATACGACCTCTACCGCTTTTCGCCCGAAAACTTGAGCAACTGAATGTGGGGGACTCTAAAGACTCGTCAAAACTATGGCTGTGGATTTAACCACTAGCACGTCAGAGGTATAAGCCAATACGTGACGGGCTACCAGGTATTGACCAAAAAGGGACGTCGATGAGCGAACTCATCCTGACACCCTACTGAGCCTGTCAGTGACAATATCCGTACAGTCCGGTCCGTTCGTCTATGAGCATCGCATGGCGGGCCTAGGGGGTTGGTAAAAGTCAGACCCCTAAAAGCGGTACAAGTCGTGTCAGAGATCAGCCCAGAACACCCTGAGATACTACTGGAATACCTACCAGTAAATCTCCTGCCTTGGCCAAGGACTTTTCATGTTCTGGCTCTTCTAGACACAGCGCGACCTCACCCCCAATACCGGGAGAGACGAACCCCTGAAGATCCGCTCACTGCCTCTATGTGGCTTGGGACTGCACCCAACTAAAACCTGTTTGCACGTCTCCTTTGAGCGTGGTAGGGTAGTAATCAAAGTACAGTGGGAACTCACACGGGACAAATGACGATCCTCAGGTCGATGAACTAACCTGTACACATGTCACCAGGGAACTGCTATCTGACATCAGGTATAAGACCAAATAGTATGTTCCCGGCGAGTCCTGTCCGGTGTACTCATAACCCAATGAGCACCTGTATACATCTTAGGTGATCCAACTTACACCAGTGGCTTGTGAGACCGGCCACCGCCCCTCGTCGGGGTCTCGACTGTATACACTAGTCCACTCTGGAGTATCGATGCCCTGTCTCGAAACTCCCACAACTAGGGACCTTTTAAGGATGTGCTTATAGACCACCAGCTCTCACGTATATGATCGCCCTCATACTGCTGGCAGTCAAGCAAGAATCCTAGGGGCTCTATCAACGTGTAATGGCAACCTGTCAGGTCACCTAAAGCAGTACACGATGATAAAGATAAACCAGATAGCATATTATCATCTTGAGTAAGACTGTCCTACCGGGATAGGTCTTCCCTCAATCATTGCAATCACGTGCCTGTGATCCAATAATTGACTCTGAGGGCACTATCTCCAACAATCTCCCACTTGCACTCAAGGCTAATTATTGCGATGTCGCATACTCACAGCCCGTGTGATACCGAACACCCAACTCCTCTACTAGTCAGTCTCACAAAACCCATTTGCGAAACTATTGCGTTCGAGGAATAGCCTCAGCGAGTAGATCCTCTTTGATGTTTCCTTCTATGTCTCTCTATATCTTAAGTTCGTGGAGAAAACTATCTCCCAAAATGAGCAATACCTGTCTTAGAATGTGTCTGGAGGTCTGATGGGACCTAGCTCATAAATGAACTCCAAATCCAAACTTCTTAGACTGTATCGTCAACTGAACTTAATCAGTATCCTGCGCCATGCCTCCCTCAGTATTTCCTTGGACCACCTGTCCAAAATACTGCCCCTCGTCAGAGGGAAAACTATAACTCTGACAACCTCCCTGTCGTCCAAGTCACCTTGGAAGCCTGGAATGATAACTGTCTCCCGAATGGGGCTGTCGTTATCATATCTCTAGAACATCCACTTATGTTCTAAAAACTGCTTCCGACTGTTTCTCCCGGATTGGATTAATATCAACTTATTGCATCTACTGCAAGAACAACATCTGGTGTGGTACTTGACATCTCATGATTGACTCAATTGCCTAAGCAAGTGATCTGCCAATCATGCACATCCCTCTCCCCTTTAGTCTGTAAGACACCTTTAGAGAGGGTGACTCCATCACCTGCAGGTACACTACCGTGCCAGGAGTCGTCCATTCTAAATACTCTTAGAATGCTGTCTAAGTACCCTTAATTGGGAAACCACCCAAATCTAGATCTAAAACCATAGATCTAGTAACCAGTATGTCTGATATAATGTCCAAGTCCCATGTGGAGAAACCACTGTGTGACGACCAAAGTATAACCGATCATTGTATAGGAATATCACTTCCTACTCTGTGTATGTCATCCAAATACCAGGACATCACACCCTACTACCTTCTTAACAGATTTATCCCCTATTCTGATGAAGTCAAACCTATGACTATCACATCAGAAATAGATGATCTATCTCCGCTATATCTGCTTTAGTCTATAAATAGACATAAGCCACCTGTTCACCATGCTTCCGCTGCTCCCACTGACTACGACAACCCTCTGGCAGAGTCATATAGACGTACACTTCTAAAGCTAGTTCAGAACGACGCTATACTCATCCTCCTGCTGGGTCTCACAGTCTGGAACAACAGCAACGGCAAGTCTGGTTAAACAAGAACTTCCCTGTCACCGTCCTTGAGGCTACCGGAGTACCTCTCGGGTGCCTGAGGTTACCCACCGTATCTGCGGAGTGGCCAATGGAATGTCAATTCAGATTGAATCTTTAGGTTCTTATCAAATTTTCAGTAATCGTTTGCGGTTCTGGAATCACTTCCAGTTCTACCATACTCCAACTACTGTTTTCTGAAAAAATCCATTTTTATTTAAAACTGTGGCGAGTCTAGAACAATATCACTATTGATCTTCCAGATGGTAGAAAGTCAACCCTCGTCATAGCCTGGGTCAACCCACAAACAACCATTACAGAAACATGCCTTGAGTTATCCAGAGTCTGGTTTTAAGCATAGGCCGGACAACTCCCCGTACCTTAACATCGTTAAGATATGAACTGTTCTATATCCAATATAGAACCAGAGGCACTGATTTAATTGAACCAGATTCAAATCATGCAGCTGTCTCCAGTGCATGTCAACTAAATGGAAAGAGACCGATCAGCGCTACTCAACTTAGGAATGCTTCCAATTATGAGTAACCTGAAAGAGAAGCAAGTTCTCTTAATCACTACTATCAACTGAATAACATACTCAAGTATCTACATCTTCGATCAACTTGAAGAATCCCGATACTTGTAACACCTGGTTCTCTACTTTATCCATATACCTATAACTTCTCAAAATTCGGACCCTGTGTTTCTACGAAACACCTGTCTAAAAACTAGAAAAGTTATAAGTAAACCGAATATAGTACGAGGACCAACCCCTCTGTCCTGATGGACCCTGGACAACATATAATACTCTGTATAAGTCCCTTGAGTCTGATTACTCATTCACTGTGTGTCGTAGGTTGAAAACTGTACTTGTGGTTAAGAAGAATTACACCGTTGTTCAATGCTCCTTACCTAACCATCCACCGATATAGGTAAATGTCATAGACATAATTTCAAAAAGGTATATCTCACTCTATGAAAATAGACGTACAGATATATCAATTTGAAATTGGTGCATGACAGCGGATATTCAAAACCAAATATTTGCCGACCGGCAAACAGCCCAGGTGATTTCCTCATATATCACTGATTACAACGAATCCCGATATAATGAGGATGATCACCTAATTCCCAATAACTTACTCCCACTCATCATCTATAAAACCATACAGATGTGAGAATCATACCTGGTAAATACATACCCTAGAGCAAGTGTCTAATTGGGAAATCAGTTTACTTTTAACAGTACACAGTGAAACTGAAGCATTGAAATATTTCGATGGGGTATCCTGGTATTCCTAGTAATGCCTTTTCCAGATTCACAACTGTAATCGTTTAAATCTCTTCCACCTCTCCAAATCCCTTCATATGTCTTTAGTCATTACCTTCTGCACACCCCTTTAGGCCAAATGGTTTTCTTCCTTCCCTACCGTTCGGCACCAGCCTATGGTTTGGAAGAAGACTATCCAATAAGAATAATGGGTGTACTGTCCTAATCCTAGGAGCACACGCAATGCGAGAGAAGGTGAAGATAAAAGACAACCGAATAAACCTTATTCCTATTTCTCCTGAACTAGAATCCATCCCCGAACTGGAACAAGTTCCTTTCGAGTTCGTATATAACCATACGATGGATTATCCAATAAACTGTGGATCTTCGTAGTGATACGGAGTGTCCTGGAGAAATACAAAGGTGATGTGGGAGTGGTAATGAAATACTTGGTTTGGTCGTGAATAGCAGTCGCAATTTGCTTTGCCCTCCTTCTAATCCCTTTCTTTATCTTTACATAATACCTTCTGTACACCGTTTAGGCTAATTGGTTTTCTTCATTCCCTACCGGTCGGCACCTGCTTATGGTTTGGAAGAAGACTATCCAATTTGCGTAATAGGTGTACTATCTCCTAAACCAAGGAGTACTCACAACTTGAGAGAAGGTAAAAGGAAAAGACAACTGAATAATCCTATCCGTTTTCTCCAGAACCGGAAACCATTCTCGAATAAATCCCTTCGAGTTCGTATATAACCATACGATGGTTTTGTCCACTGGAAGTGGACGTTCGTAGTAATACGGGGTGTTCTGGAGAAAAGGGTAAAAGTAGGAGTGGCAATGAGGTTTGCAACTCTGACAATCTAAAAGCCAGTCTTATAAGAAGGTTTGGTCAATTTGGTCTCTGAGTCATAGTCTAAGGTCGGGTCATTGGTCGCTGCCAAAGAGAGAGAGAGAAAAGAAACACTCAGTGTGCACTCTAGCCTAGATCAGAATGGTTACCAATTTATCTAATCTGGAAACCTCCCACTGTACCGTCAAATTCTCCTCCAAACCTAAAAGAAGAATTAGTCGGGATTACCCGAGGAGTAAACTAACTCATCAGTGGGAATCGGGATCCAACTATCATCGCATGATAACGTGACGAAATCCGCTCACGCTATCATACTCCAGAAGGTATGCGCATATCTGGCAAGTTTCAGTTTCTTTTGAAACTCCCGATGTGATTTTTGCCCCATGCTCTTATGACCTTGACTTTGGCCAACATATCATAAGTCACATGTCAAGTTCCACCCGTCAATCTCCAGGTTAATTTGAGCCCACCCGTACATACCCATGACTTTGGCCAAAATAGTAGTACGACTGCCCCAAACCAACGCATCTATCTATGCTGCATATGAATACCCAATAGCTACCAATCACTGTGCCTTGACTTTGGCTAACATACACAGCTTGAATACTATTGACTATCCATATGAAACGACGGAGGGCTACGAATAGTTTCTGGAGAAAACCTTTAACGTAATGAACTTGATATCGCTGAAGGAACGGATAGCTTTAATGAAAATATAGTGACGAAAACCGTTGCTAAAGAGGTCACTCCCGGTGAAGGGATCTCGGCTCTTTCCCCATAGAATGAGGTGCAGGATATTCCAACTGAATACCACGGTGCAAAGCAAAAGTAATCGGCTATAGTGAAGTTATTTCCCTGACGCAAACTTTTTGTCCAAGGGGTCACTCCCGGTGAAGGGATCTCGGCCCTTGCCTCGTCGACTGAGGAGCAGGATATTCCAACTGAATACCACGATGCAAAACAAAAGTGAACGTCCTTGCAATAACAGCTTTTTGAAAAATGTTCCAACAACATCAGATTAGGTTTGTTTTTAACTTGCATTGATCCGAATCAATGCAGTCCCATCAATTGATCACACCAATAAAGAACGAAAATATACTGATGTACGTATATGCCATCCGCATTCGCCACTGGGTCCCGTCATTACCCGTTAGGTTAGTTAACTAACGACAGAGCGGGGACTGGACTAGCACGGATGCAAAACATATACAACATCTACTAATATATATATCAATATATAATTTTCGCTCAAGGCGTGATAAAATGCAACATCACAAAAATGTACAGCAACACAGAACAATATAGATATCTGGGATCCCCGGGTTTCACAGTGTCGCTACTGAAACCCGACGTTCCCCTGGTCGTGTGGATAGCCTGTGCAATGAAAATCCTAGACCCCTATGGGCGCGGCAAGTCACCCGCCAAAACCTGAAGCGAGGCAGCCCCCTTCAGCAACGTGAATGGACCACCCAGCACTTCACGGAATCCGGTAACTTGGACACCCCTCCTGGGTCAACCTGTACCCCCTACGAGTGCGGCGAATAGCCCGCCAATTCTAGAGTGAAGCCCCCTCTGTCTCAATGCCATGAGATGCGGGCCCGTTGCTCTCTAGAACCCGGCTATCCGTGCACCCCTCCGCGGGGCAATCCCAGTACAGAAAGTAAAATATACATACAACGGGTACATCGACCGCAACCTGGTCGTGCCCCAAAATAATAATACAAACAGGCAGTGACGGCAGTCCACATGTCGGACGCTCGCCCCGCAATATCAAATGTACATAATACAACAAAACTGTACTAACACTGCAACCAGGGTATCCCCACGACCGATCCGCAACATCACAGCAAAATCACAGAACATCAACGTGAAAGTCACGTTCGCAAATCCGTCTAACCGGGCTATAGTAGTTAGACATGATTTACTGATTAGTGACATTCACGGTCGCAGATATAATGTAAATACTGTGAACTAATGTGTTTAAAATTTTTTGATCGATCAAAATTTTACCAAGTGGGCCCCAAGCTTTACTGTAGCAGATAAAAAAATTCTGGGCCCAAAAAGAATGTTCCAAAACCCCTATTTTCACTGTTTAAAGATTACTGTGCAAAATTGGTGCACTGAAGGCTCTATACTGCGGCGGAACCGCGGCCCAATGGGGGGTTTGGCCGCGGTTCCGCGGTCATCTTGCCTTATCAGTATACCAAATTTTCACAGATGTCTTATCTTTCTCTGCACATCACTCTGCAACATACTGAGAAATTTTTGGAGACAAAAAAATTTCGACAGAGAACTGTTGCAATGAAAAACGTGGGTTTTAGAATTTTGTTCGATCGGAAATATAAAACACATTAGACAAAGCTAGACTATGTTAATGGCGAGGCTCTGATACCACTGTAAGTGTACGGCGGCGCCCCGGCCGTCAATCCGACGCCGGAATGCGGAAGCGGTGATTTACAATAACTTTTCAAACCGGCACCACCGTGCACTATAAACCCGGATCGTGCCATTAAACTAGTCCTACCTAACTACAAGATTGGAAGAGAGATATACCGAGTGATCCGTGTCCTCCGGTCTTCTCGTCGTCGTCCCGATCTCCCGCGGAATGTCCGGTCTCCACCACGTCGCCGGGAGGGCACCACGTCGCCGGCTTCTTTTACGGGCTCCCACCTCTATACCGAGGCAACTCGGGCACGAAGCTGGTGAGTCGACGTGCCTAAGATTTGCTGTAGAATGTGTAGTGCTTGTGTCTCACTTTGGGGTTTATGGAAGTTGCCTTTTGAGATGGTGGAGGAATGAAGTTTTGGAGATGGAGCTAAAATGGATTTTGTGCAATGCCAATGAACAAAAATCCCCACCCAAAAATATTGGGCAGCCCCCCAAAGAGCCAAGGCCGGCCATTACAAGGTGAGGATGGAATGAATAATGAGAGAGTGAGAGAAGTCCAAAGGGATGTGTATCAATCATGATGCAAGAAAAGAATGATGATCAAAAGCAATGAACACAACCATATCCACACTCAACCACAACCATTATCAAAACCATGTCACACAAAAGTCAAGCCATGATGGATAAATCAAGTCAAAGGATGGTGCACCCATCATGATGCAACAAAATGCAAAGAACACCCTCCACAAATGCTTATTTGCACAAATGCAAATAAGCCCTCCTCCAACAAACTTCAGCCATTGAATGATACAAAGAAATATGGCTGAAACGAAAAGCAAACTGGCAACTCCAGAAAACTGGTCCCGTAATAAATTACAGGAAAACCCCGATACTGTGTATACACACCCGCATTTGTATTCCGACCGAAATACAAATGCAATGAGACAAAATCTACACTGTACTATACTAGGATCCGGCTTAAACCAAAGCCGGCTAGTATAAACCGTCCGATCAGGATTCGTGCAATACCGCACGTATCTGATCGAACCCTGCCATATCTCCATACGACCTTTACAGCTTTTCGCCCGAAAACTTGAGCAACTGAATGTGGGGGACTCTAAACACTCGTCAATACTATGGCTGTGGATTTAACCACTAGCACGTCAGAGATATAAGCCAGTACGTGACAGGCTAACAGGTATTGACCAAAAAGGGACGTCGATGAGCGAACTCATCCTGACACCCTACTGAGCCTGTCAGTGACAATATCCGTACAGTCCGGTCCGTTCGTCTATGAGCATCGCATGGCGGGCCTAGGGGGTTGGTAAAAGTCAGACCCCAAAAAGCGGTACAAGTCGTCGTAGAGATCAGCCCAGAACACCCTGAGATACTACTGGAATACCTACCAGTAAATCTCCTGCCTTGGCCAAGGACTTTTCATGTTCTGGCTCTCCTAGACACAGCGCGACCTCACCCCCAATACCGGGAGAGACGAACCCCCGAAGATCCGCTCACTGCCTCCATGTGGCTCGGGACTGCACCCAACTAAAATCTGTTTGCACGTCTCCTTTGAGCGTGGTAGGGTAGTAATCAAAGTACAGTGGTTACTCACACGAGACAAATGACGATCCTCAGGTCGATGAACTAACCTGTACACATATCACCAGGGAACTGCTATCTGACGTCAGGTATAAGACCAACTAGCATGTTCCCGGCGAGTCCTGTCCGGTGTACTCATAACCCAAGGAGCACCTGTATACATCTTAGGTGATCCAACTGACACCAGTGGCTTGTGAGACCGGCCACCGCCCCTCGTCGGGGTCTCGAATGTATACACTAGTCTACTCTGGAGAATCGATGCCCTGTCTCGAAACTCCCACGACTAGGGACCTTTTAAGGATGTGCTTATAGACCACCAGCTCTCACGTATATGATCGCCCTCATACTGCTGGCAGTCAAGCAAGAATCCTAGGGGCTCTATCAACGTGTAATGGCGACCTGTCAGGTCAGCTAAAGCAGTACATGATGATAAAGATAAACCAGATAACATACTATCATCTTGAGTAAGACTGTCCTACCGGGATAGGTCCTCCCTCAATCATTGCAATCACGTGCCTGTGATCCAATAATTGACTCTGAGGGCACTATATCCAACATAAACAAACCTAATCTGATGTTGTTGGAACACTTTTCAAAAAGCTGTTATTTCAAGGACGTTCACTTTTGTTTTGCACAGTGGTATTCAGTTGGAATATCCTGCTCCTCAGTCGACGAGGCAAGGGCCGAGATCCCTTCACCAGGAGTGACCCCTTGGACAGAAGTTTGCGTCAGGGCAATAACTTCACTATAGTCGTTTACTTTTGCTTTACATCGTGGTATTCAGTTGGAATATCCTGCACCTCATTCTATGGGGAAAGAGACGAGATCCCTTCACCGGGAGTGACCTCTTTAGCAAAGGTTTTCGTCACTATATTTTTCTAAAAAGCTATCCAGTTCCTTCAACGATATCAAGTTCATTACGTTAAAGGTTTTTCGCCAGAAACCATTCGTAGCCCTCTGTCGTTTCAGACGGGTAGCTCGTAGTATTCATGCTATGTTTGTTGGCCTTCGTCAAGGCATAGTGTATGGTAGCTGCTTGTTGCCTTTCTGCAGCATAGATAGATGCGTTGGTTTGGGACAGTCGTATAGCCTTGTTGGCCTTCGTCAAGGGCTTGTACGGGTGGGTTCAAATCAACCTGGAGAATGACGGGTAGAACTTGACATGTGACTTATGATTTGTTGGCCTTTGTCAAGGTCATAAGAGCATGGGGCAAAAATCACATCGGGAGTTTCTAAAGAAACTAAAACTTGCTAGATATGCGCATACCTTCTGGAGTGTGATAACGTGAGCGGATTCCGTCAAGTTATCATGCGATGATAGTTGGATCCCGATTCCCACTGATGAGTTGGTTTACTCCTCGGGTGATCCCGACTAATTCTTCTTTCAGGTTTGGGGAAGAATTTGACGTTACAGTGGGAGGTTTCCTGATTAGATAAAGTGATAACCATTCTGATCTAGGTTAGAGTGCACGCTGAGTGTTTCTTTTCTCTCTCTCTTTGGCAGCGACCATTGACCCGACCTTAGACTATGACTCAATGACCAAGTTGACCGAACCTTCTTATAAGACTGGCTTTTGGATTGTCAGAGTCACATACCTCATTGCCACTCCTACTTTTACCCTTTTCTCCAGAACACCCCGTATTACTGCGAACATCCACTTCCATTGGATAAAACCATCGCAAGGTTATATACGAACTCAAAGGAATTAATTCGAGGATGGTTTCTGGTTCTGGAGAAAACGAATAGGACTATTCAGTTGTCTTTTCCTTTTACCTTCTCTCAAGTTGCGAGTACCCCTTAGATTAGGGGATAGTACTCTTATTACGCAAATTGGATGGTCTTCTTCCAAACCATAGGCAGGTGCCGACTGGTAGGGAATGAAGAAAACCAATTAGCCTAACGACGGTGTACAGAAGGTATTAAGTTAAGACAAATAAAGGGATTAGAAGGAGGGCAAAGTAAATTGTGACTGCTATTCACGACCAAACCAAGTACTTCATTACCACTCCCACTTCACCTTTGTATTTCTCCAGGACACTCCGTATCACTACGAAGATCCACAGTTTATTGGATACTCCATCGTATGGTTATATACAAACTCGAAAGGAACTTGTTCCAGTTCGGGGATGGATTCTGGTTCAGGAGAAATAGGAATAAGGTTTATTCAGGAGTCCTTTATCTTCACCTTCTCTCGCATTGCGAGTGGTCCAAGGATTAGGACAGTACACCCATTATGCTTATTGGATAATCTTCTTCCAAACCATAGGCTGGTGCCGAACGGTAGGGAAGGAAGAAAACCATTTGGCCTAAAGGGGTGTGCAGAAGGTAATGACTAAAGACATATAAAGGGATTTGGAGAGATAGCAAAGAATTATACGGTTACAGTTGTGAATCTGGATAATGGAAGAGGCATTACTAGGAATACCAGAATATCCCACTGAAACATTTCAATGTTTCTGTTTCACTGTGTACTGTTAAAAGAAAACTGATTTCCCAATTAGACACTTGCTCCAGGGTATGTATTTACCAGGTATGATTCTCACATCTGTATAGTTTTACAGATGATGAGTGGGAGTGAGTTATTGGGAATTAGGTGATTATCCTCATTATAACGGAATTCGTTGTAATTGGTGATATTTGATGAAATCACCTGGGTTGTTTGCCGGACGACAAATATTTGGTTTTGAATATCCGTTGTTATGCACCAATTTCAAATTGATATATCTGTACGTCTATTTTTATAGAGTGAGATATACCTTTTTGAAATTATGTCGATGACATTTACCTATATCAGTGGGTGGTTAGGTAAGGAGCATTAAACAGCGGTATAATTCTTCTTAACCATAAGTACAGTTTTCAACCTACGACACATAGGGATTGAGTTATTAGACTCAAGGGACTTATACAGAGTATTGTATGCTGTCCAGTGTCCATTAGGACAGAGGGGTTGGTCCTCGTACTATATTCGGTTTACTTATGACTTCTCTAGTTTTTAGACAGGTGTTTCGTAGAAACACAAGGTCTGAGTTTTGAGAAGTTATAGGTATAAGAGTAAAGTAGAGAACCAGATGTTACAAGTATCGGGATTCTTCAAGGTGATCGAAGATGTAGATACTTGAGTATGGTATTCAGTTGATAGTAATGATTAAGAGAACTTGCTTCTCTTTCAGGTTACTTATAATTGGAAGCGTTCCTAAGTTGAGTAACGCTGATCGGCCTTCTTCCATTTAGTTGACATGCACTGGAGACAGCTGCATGATTTGAATCTGGTTCAATTAAATCAGTGCCTCTGTTTCTGTATTGGATATAGAACAGTTCATATCTTAACGATGTTAAGGTACGGGGAGTTGTCCGGCTTATGCTTAAAACCAGACTCTGGATAACTCAAGGCACGTTTCTGTAATGGCTGTTTGTGGGTTGACCCTGGCTATGACGATGGTTGACATTCTACCATCTGGAAGATCAATAGTGATATTGTTCTTGACTCGCCACAGTTTTTAAATGGATTTTTTCAGAAACAGTAGTGGGAGTATGGTAGAACTGGAAGTGATTCCAGAACCGCAAACGATTACTGAAGATTTGATAAAGAACCTAAAGATTCAATCTGGTTTGACATTCTATTGGCCACTCCGCAGATACGGTGGGTAGCCTCAGGCACCCGAGAGGTACTCCGGTAGCCTCAAGGACGGTGACAAGGAGGTTCTTGTTTACCCAGACTTTCCATTGCTGTTGTTCCAGACTGTGAGACCCGGCAGGAGGATGAGTATAGCGTCGTTCTAAACTAGCTTTAGAAGTGCACGCCTATATGACTCTGCCAGAGGGTTGTCGTAGTCAGTGGGAGAAGCGGAAGCATTGGTGGAAATGTGGTTTATGTCTATTTATAGACTAAAGCAGACACAGCGGAGATAGATCATCTATTTCTGATGTGACAGTCATAGGTTTGACTTCATCAGAATATGGGATGGATCTGTTAAGAAGGTAGTAGGGTGTGATGTCCTGGTATTTGAATGACATACACAGAGTAGGAAGTGAAATTCCTATACTACAATCGGTTATACTTTGGTCGTTACACAGTAGTTTCTCCACATGGGACTTAGATATAATATCTGACATTCTGGTTACTGGATCTATGGTTTTAGATCTAGATTTGGGAAGTATCCTAATCAGGGTACTTAGACAGCATTCTAAGAGTATTTAGAATGGACGACTCCTGGCACGGTAGTGTACCTGCAGGTGATGGAGTCACCCTCTCTAAAACTGTCTTACTGACTAAAGGAGAGAGGGATCTGCATGATTGGCAGATCACATGCTTAGGCAATTGAGTCAATCATGAGATGTCAAGTACCACACCAGATGTTATCTTTGCACGAGATGTAGTAAGTTGATATTGATCCAATCCTGGAGAAACAATCGGAAGCAGTTTTAGAACATAAGTGAATGTTATAGGGATTTGATAACGGCAGCCTCCTTCGGGAAACGGTTATCATTCCAGGCTTCCAAGGTGACCTGGATGACAGAGTGGCTGTCAGAGTTATAGTTTTCCTTCTGACGAGGGGCAGTATTTTGGACAGGTGGTCCAAGGGTATACTGAAGGAGGCAAGGCGCATGATACTGATTGAGTTCAGTTGACAATGCAGTCTAAGAAGTTTGGATTTGGAGTTCATTTATGAACTAGGTCCCATCAGACATCCAGACATATTCTAAGACAGGTATTGCTCATTTCGGGAGATGGCTTTCTCCGCGAACTTGAGATATAGAGAGACATAGAAAGGAACATCAAAGTGGATCCACTCGCTAAGGCTATTCCTCGAACGCAATAGTTTCGCAAACGGGATTTGTGAGACTGAGTAATAGAGGAGTTGGGTGTTCGGTATCACACAGGCTGTGAGTATGCGACATCGCAATAATTAGCCTTGAGTGCAAGTGAGAGATTGTTGGGGATAGTGCCCTCAGAGTCAATTATTGGATCACAGGCACGTGATTGCACTGATTGAGGGAGGACCTATTCCGGTAGGACAGTCTTACTCAAGATGATAGTATGCTATCTGGTTTATCTTTATCATCGTGTACTGCTTTAGATGACCTGACAGGTCGCTAATGCACGTTGATAGAGCCCCTAGGATTCTTGCTTGACTGCCAGCAGCATGAGGACGATCATATACGTGGAAGCTGGTAATCTATAAGCACATCCTTAAAAGGTCCCTAGTCGTGGGAGTTTCGAGATAGGGCATCGATACTCCAGAGTAGACTAGTGTATACAGTCGAGACCCCGACGAGGGGCGGTGGCCGGTCTCACAAGCCACTGGTGTCAGTTGGTTCACCTAAGATGTATAAAGGTGCTCATTGGGTTATGAGTATACCGGACAGGACTCGCCGGGAACATGCTAGTTGGTCTTATACCTGACGTCAGATAGCAGTTCCCTGGTAACATGTGTACAGGTTAGTTCATCGACCTGAGGATCGTCATTTTTCTCGTGTGAGTTCCTGCTGTACTTTGATTACAACCCTACCACGCAAAAAGGAGACGTGCAAACAGGTTTTAGTTGGGTACAGTCCCGAGCCACATGGACGCAGTGAGCGGATCTTCAGGGGTTCGTCTCTCCCGGTATTGGGGGTGAGGTCGCGCTGTGTCTAGGAGAGCCATTACACAAAGCCCTCGGCCGAGACAGGAGATTTACTCGTAGGTATTCCAGTAGTATCTCAGGGTGTTCTGGGCTACACTCTGACACGACTTGTACCGCTTTTGGGGGTCTGACTTTTACCAACCCCCTAGGCCCGCCATGCGATGCTCATAGACGAACGGACCGGACTGTACGGATATTGTCACTGACAGGCTCAGTAGGGTGTCAGGATGAGTTCGCTCATAGACATCCCTATTGGTCAATACCTGGTAGCCCGTTACGTATAGGCTAATACCTCTGACGTGCTAGTGGTTAAATCCACAACCAAGGTGTTGACGAGTCTTTAGAGTCCCCCATAGATCAGTTTCTCAAGTTTCGGGCGAAACGCTGTAGAGGCCGTATGGAGAAATAGCAGGGTTCGATCAGATACGTGCGGTATTGCACGGATCATGATCGGACGGTAAATACTAGCGGGCTTTGGTTTAAGCCGGATCCTAGTATAGTACAGTGTAGATTTTGTCTCGTTGCATTTGTATTTCGGTCGGAATACAAATGCGGGTATGTATATACAGTAGCGGGGTTTTCCTGTAATTTATTACGGGATCAGTTTTCTGAAGTTGCCAGTTTGCTTTCCTTTTCGGCCATATTTCTTTATATCTTTCATTGGCTGAAAATTGGTGGAGGAGGGCTTATTTGCATTTGTGCAAATAAGCATTGTGGAGGGTGTTATTTGCATATTGTTGTATCATGATAATTCCTCCACTATTTGACTTCTTTTTTTCATCATGACTTGACTTTTGGTTCATTATGGTTGTTGATGATGGGAGTGGTTTTGGATTGGATTGTGATCATCATTTCATATGATAATCATTTTCCTTTTTGCTTGTATTAGTTGCTTTCCCACCCCTTGACCTTTCCTCTCTCTCTCTCCATTCCTCACTTCCACACATGAGATGGTCGGCCAAATGAGGGAAGAGGGCTGCCCGTTTTTTTTGTGGGGATTTTTGGTTCTCTTGTGCTTGCAAAAATCCCCAACCACATCTCCAAAAATGCTATCATCTCAATCCTCCACTAATGGCAACTTCCACAACCCTAAAGAGACATAAAGTTCTACAATTAACCTACAGCAAACCTTGGGCACGTCGACTCGCCAACTTCGTGCCCGAGTTGCCTCGGTCCAGAGGTGGGAGCCCGTAAAAGAAGCCGGCGATGTGGTGCCCTTCCGGCGAGGAGGTGAAGACCGGAGATTCCTCGGGGAGATCGGGACGACGACGAGAAGACCGAAGGACACGGATCGCTCGGTATATCTCTCTACCCGTTCTTTTGTTAGCTAGGACTAGATTAATGGCCCGATCCAGGATTTTTGTGTGCGGTGGTACCTGTTCAATAGTTAAAGTAAATCATCGCTTCCGCATTTTGGCCTCGGAAAGACGGACGGGGCGCCGCCGTGCACTTACAGCTCTCGGTTGATCGGGGAAGCTAAGGAGGCTCGGCCTGACAGATGGCTCGGAGACGAGCAAGAAGACCGATGAAGCTCGGCCTGTCAGATGGCTCAGAGACGAGCAGTGAGGACGAGGAAGCTCGGAGACAAGCCATTGGTAGTTTGCTAGGTGAAGGTGGAAAGTACTCAGGGAGGTCTCCTGAAAGGTCGGACACTTTCTCGAGACGAGGTCCGAGGAATTCCTCTAATGCAACTCATTTATTCCACCTCCTTAACGTTCGGGACACATCATCTGCCACGTGTCGTAATATGAGAAAATACCACTTGTGTGTATCATCAGAACCTATCTAGTAAGATATAAAAAATAATAAGATCAGATCAAATTTAATTTTTATCCCGATCCATTTAGATCTATACAAATCACTAAATATTAAACTTCAGTTCAAACAAACTAAAACCCATAAACCAAATATAAAAACAAACCTTAAAAATTAAAACTTTATACTAAATTCATACCTTTAAGATGAATCTTGTACCCAAATGCTCAAAAGATAGGCAAATCACAACCCCAACTAACCATAAATTACGAAGAATTCGCATACAAATCGATTAAAATCGAAGAATTGAAAACTGATGCAAAATTAGGGAAAATACCTAAATCGATGAAATTCGATGACTACGGGATTGAAGGAGGCAGCGGCAACAATGATTTAGGATTGGAGGAGGCAACTCAGGGGGCGAAGGCTGGCACAGACGAGAACGAGGACTTTGGAGGAGGTGGAGGCCTAAGCTAGGAGGAGGAGGCGACGGAGGATTGAGGACAAGGAGGAGGCGGCTTTAGGTTGGAGGAGGATGCCACGGAGGATTGAACAGCGTCGAGAAGGAGGAGGCTGTGAAGGATCGAGTGGCGATGAGGACGAGGACGAGCGGCGATCGAGCGGCTTGATTGATGATTTTTTTATTGTGTTTATCAAATGATCCCCGGCAGTGGCGCCATTTGATTTTAACGAAAATTCTCGTTGTGTAGTAAAAGCTAGTATCGAATCAATTATTTCCCGATAACGGTTTCATTTGATCGATAACAGTATCTTGTATCAGTATTTAGAAAATTGTATAAAGAAATCACAACCAAAGAATTATATTTGACCGCAATCAATTACGGTGTCAGTTGTAGATCGTAAGCGAGTGTGGATCTTCCACAGGGATTGTGCGATTCGTTTCTATATTTGCTTTGTTTGAATTGAAAAGTTAATCGAAAAGAAAAGAAAGCATGATTCAAGATTTTATCGATTGTTTCAAGTGTCACTATTCTATTCAAGAATCAAGAAAATGATAAACAATCAAGAATCGGGTTTCGATGATATTTCCAACCAAATGTCAAGAATCTAAATGAGGCTCGTAGGAATCGATCGGATCTATAGACGTGATGTAATCTTAAGATATCGTGTTCTTGTCTTTCGAAGAATTGATACTAGATCGATGATGATCGACGAGAGTTAGGGCTTTCTCGTGAAACTAGGGTTTCATCATTTAACCCTTGTTCTTTCGTCGATATCATTCACATTCTAGCCTCTAGCAATTTCAAGAAAAGATCGTAACTCCCCAATTTCGAGCGATATCAATCAAGAAAGCATCGCAACAAAATTGGGTCGTCGATTCTTGAACTTGCTAGGGTTTACAAAACTCGTAGGAATCAAGAATCATTTTAAGATATATTACATCATCATTCTATTGATCGTCTCGACTCCTCGACGAGCGGAGTATTATTCACACATCATCACACAGAAAGCATTCAAGAATTGAAAAGATATCATGATGCAAGAATTTAAAGAAAACAAGATAAAAGAATATCACCTTTTATTTATATCAACAATTTGATTACAGTCGCTCAAGAACTACAAACGGAAGAACTAAATTGTCGATCTGGCGTCGCTTTTCTCCGTGAGTCGTGGATCGGCTTGGACCACTTGCTCTGTTGAAGATCGGTTCCGCTCATAAAAGGTTGACGGGCTTCTTGCTTGATTTGGTACTCGGGATCTTGGCTTTTGATTGGAATTAGGGTTAGGGTTTCACACAAGTCTTCTCACTAGACTTGTGGAAGAAGATGAAGAATGAGAGTGAATGGATCAATCAATTTCAATGAATGAATAATGGAGGGGGATCCCTTTACAAGTGAGCCTAGGGTCTTATTTATAGATCTCCCAAACCCTAGGTCTAAGTTTGAAATTACAATTCCCTCCAAAAGTTTGTTGAGGCTTCTAGAAGATAGTTTGTTAGGAGCTAGCTTAGGTTTTAAGCTAGGATTGTTTAAGCTTAGAAACCCTAGTTTGCTGATCTGGCAGAAGCCTCTGGAACATTCTGGAATTTGACATGTCTTGCTGAAGTGTGGGCCCTGAGAGAAGTGTTTTGGTGCAAAGATGAAGTGGTGACGTCGACAAACCACCGCGGAACCGCGGCTTAAGCCGGCTCCGGCCGCGGTTCCGCGGCCATGTTGGCTCCTTGGGACTTGGGCTTTTTGCAGTGGTCTTGGGATGATATTTGGGCCTTTCTCTGATGTGTTGATTTGTATTTGTCCTTTTGGATTGATACCAGAACTGAAATCATTGAGTTGGCGTAATGTTTTAGCGGTGTAAGTTTTGAGCAAGCTTCTGATTTTCCTGCACCGACTTCGAAACACAAGATGCGACATATAGAAATGATGCCATGTTATGAAATGCAGTCAATTTCCCTCGAAATGACGGTTTTAAAGTCTAACACATGTAATCTGATATTTTGCGACAGATTTGCTAATATGTGAAATATGAATGCCGAACACTTCTATATGAATGCAAATGATGAGGAAATTGCCGGCTAAAAGATGCAATATTTTCGACTAATCAAATTCCCCCAAACTTAATTTCGATCGTCTAGAGCGAACTTTTTATTAAAAAGAGAAGGAGAAAATAAAGAAAGAGAAAAACTAACTAGCACACTTTCGTAGGCAACACGATTGCACTGAGCACGTGCAACAAGCCTTTAAACCTCTAGGTGTCCCTAGTAGGAGGAGTATTGTCTTCTGAGGGTTTTCAGCGGATTGCACCCACAAAATCCAATAATAAAAGAAAGATCATAAATATTACATTTAAAGACAAGAATTGTAAAAGAAAAGCCTTGAAAATTAGGGTTCCCAACTAAGCTAGCTTTTCGGTTGTCATGAGCCCTATCTTAATGGTCATGAAAAGATGTCAGAAATCACGTCCTCCCTCAATAAAACATCGTCTTATTTTTCATTCCTATCTTTCTTCCAAACACCGATCATATAACCCTGCGTGTGTAAAGGACATCCCTACACCCGGAGAATTCAACTCAAGCTATCATACTCTTGCCCATCAGCCTCAGTACTTTTTAATTAATGAATATTTAGATGAGATTGCTCACACACTTTCATGCGACCTTTAATACTTCTTGAGGTACTAACCGACCGCTTACTCCTGTGCTTGCTTACTTGGTGTATTTTCCTTGTCTTGCACCACCTCAGGCATAGCAGTGACTCCCAGACCAGTTGGCCTTAGGGCACTAGGTGAAGAGGCACCCTCGCTATATATTTTTATTGCCCTCGGCGATAACAGAACCAGTGTCCATTTTTCTCACCACTTTATTTTTTATTCACTTTTTTTTTCTTTTTATTTCCTTCATACATCGGCTTTAAGACAAGAGCATTTCAAGGTATCCTTTACTATCCCAGGCTTCAAGACGTGTGTAAGTGCGAATAGCAGGGTAGCAACGTTCAAAATGTTTGGATTCCAGAATAAAAACTATTTTTCAGACTTAGTTTTATCCTCAGATTAGTGATGTCCTTCATCTTACTAACCCTTGGGACAACGGCTCATAACTACTTATTACTAGTTCGTATAAGAAAACTTCTAATTTTCTTAGTTTTCTTAAATTTTTCTAATCTCATGGATGTAATTGTTCATTATCTAAACTTTTATTATCTTATTTATGTACAAAAAAGGTTAAAATATTCTTATATTTGAAAATTTTTAAATTTTTGTGGGTTTTGAAAATTTTTAAATTTTTATAGATTTTTAAAAGAAATGTTTTGTGCTTATGCAAATGATATGCAAATGATACAAAAATAAGCACAAACCTCCCCCAAACTTGTTTTCAACAGTGTCCTCACTATTGCCAATCGCTATACCTACAAAAACTGTAAGCCTGGGGGAAATTATTAGTGGGGGCAAAATATATAAGTGAAGAACTTCCCCCAAACTTATTCTTTTCACTCACCTCCATCCAAAAGATGATGCAATGATATATAGGATATGAAGGTGAGACGGAGGAATTTTAATCCAAATAAACTGGCTCTTGTAAGAACAAGAGCTCCTCCGTGGGGTCAGTGGAAAAATACGGCTTTAGTCTATGTCCATTTACTTTGTAAAATGTGCCGTTTTTAACATTTTCTACTTCTACTGCCCCGTGCGGGTATACAGACCGCACAACAAAAGGTCCCTTCCATCGAGATCGAAGCTTACCCGCGTGAAGGTGTAATCGTGAATCGTAAAGAAGGACTTGTTAATCAGGTGAAAATGTTTTCCTCAAAATATTTTTATCGTGAAAAATCTTAGTCCTATTCTTTACAATTACAGCGTTATCATAAGCTTCATCGCGGAGTTCGCTTAGCTCATTTAGTTGCAGCTTCCGAAAGTTACAGGCTTCTTTTAGATCAAAATTTATTTCCTTTATAGCCCACAATACTTTATGCTCTATCTCGACGGGTAAATGACATGCCTTCCCAAACACTATCCTATATGGAGACATCCCTAGGTCGGTTTTATATGCAGTTCAGAATGCCCAAAGAGCATCCGTCAATTTGGTCGACCAGTCTTTTCTATTCTTAGCAACAGTCTTCTCCAGGATAAGTTTGATCTGTCTGTTTGAGATCTCAGCCTGCCCGCTCATTTGGGGATGATAGGGTGTAGAAAGTCAGTAGTTGATTGCGTATTTCCGCATCAGAGTCTCGAAAGATCTGTTGCAGAAATGTGTCCCATTATCGCTAATGATAGCGCGTGGGTGTCCAAATCGCGAAAAGTTATTTTCTTTTAAGAACTTAATGACAACTTTCTTGTCATTAGTGTTAGTTATATGTATGCCCTAGAGGCCATTACTGTACATAGGATGTATATTGTAGTGGATGCTGGGACATATATAGGGAGGACTTTCTTGCTCGACATGATAGTATGCTATCTGGTTGATCTTTACCTTAACGTGCACACTGATTGTCTCTCTGTTACATGTTGGTAAAGCCCTTAGGATGTGTACTTGACTACCTGGACTATGATGCGGATCATACTAGTGGGGACATGGTAGTCCATAAGTACATCCTTCAAAGTCCCTAGTCGTGGGTATATCGAGACGGGGCATCGATATACCAGAGTAGACTAGCGTATACCTTCTCGACCCATACAGATGGGCGATGGATGATCCCATATCCATTGGTGTTTGACATCAGAGATGATATACGGGTGCTCAGTAGAGACTGGGTACACTGGACGGACTCGCCGAGAACTCCCAGATGGTATTATACCTTACGTCAGATGGCAGTTCTCTGGTGACACTGGTACAGAGTAGTCTGTTGACCCGAGATCGTCATAGAGTCTTGTGTGGTTCCCACTGTGCTTTGATTTCCATCTTACCACGTCCAAGAGGGCGTGCAAAACGGTGGTTTTTGGGTACAGTCCCGAATCACATGGAGGCAATGAGCGATAGGAGGGGATTCGTCTCTCCCGGTATAGGGAGTTGATGTTGCGCTGTGTTCGATTGGTTATGACCGGAAATCCCTGGCCAGGGTTGCTGAGATTTACTGGTAAGTGTTACCTGTAGTTTCTCGAACTGTTATAGACCTCATATCGACACGACTTATCGAGCTATTGGGGTTTGACGTTTACCACCCCTAGGCGAGATATGCGACATATCAGACGATCAGACCGGACTGTACGGTAGTGTTACTGGTTGGATTCACTGGAGTGTGAGCGGGCTTGCTCGTCGATCTTCTGATCGCTCAATACCCGGGTGGCCGTTATGTTTAGCAGACCGCTTGCGGCTTGTGGGTGTTTGATATGATCATCATCTGCTACCGGCGTATTGACGAGTCTTTAGAGTCCTACACAGAGGTTTCCTGGCTCAAGCGAAACGAAATAGGAGCGCATATGAGATATGTGCGGGACCGAGAATAATTCGTGTATGTGATACCGTATTTCATTCTCGCGATGAATGTATCGAATGGTTGTATGCGATATAACCTAGTTATCGATTCAAGCGTTGATTCGATAAGTCGATACATTGAATACTAGTCGGTTATGTTCGACATGACCGGATCATTGAATCAAGTGTTGATTTAATGATTTAATGCATAATTATATATATGATATATTACTTTGCATTAACTAGTATCGGTTTACTTAAGATGGATTTTCTCACTCGCCTGTGCATATTGTATATGTGATATATTTTGTGCACTTGATTGTATCATGTTTGATGATATATGATAGCTAGGGTTTGTGTAAAGAGTTAAACCTTAGTTAAGTAAATGGTTAGGGTTTTGATATATTTATTAATTCTTTTATCTTTTAATTTGTATTAAAAAGATAAGAGATAAAGAAAACAAAAGGTTGCTTTTCTTCATGAAGCTTGTTGAAGCTTCATGAAGCTTTGACCAAAGAAACCTTTTGTCTTCATCTCATTAACCCTAACCATTCATTGAACTATAGTTAGCTCTCTACACTTTACCATGGTTACTATTATGATAAGAATTGATTTTCTTTTCTATTCTTATTCTTATCAAAAAAAAACTTATCATAATATAATATTCTTTCTTCTTCTTCTTCATCTTCTTCAATGAAGAAACCTTCACTTCATCAATGGTGATTGATGAAAAAGGGTGAGAAATCCAATTCTAAAGTGAACCCACTTCCTATTTCTTCATCCTCTACCTCTTGCCAAGTAGTAGAGTGTGTTTCCTTCACAAGTTTTCTTGACTTGGTGAAGTTGGAACTTGATCTAGCGATGCCTCGACGTAGATCATCTTCGGCACGTCGACCTAGCCCGCTTCTTCTCCGATGAAGCCGACGCTAGAGCCCGGGATTGCATGAGGACAGCGGAGAGGACTTCATCATGGAGCTATGAAGGTGGAGGACCGGATCTACAAAGGTTGTATTTCCGTATTCTTGTAGTTAAGTGTTAACTAGTTTGTTTTTTTGCCTAAACTTCTAGCCAACGATCCGTATTAGGGTTTCTCGGCACCGTTAAATCTTGAAATGAGCATGGTTGATGCCTTGTGAGACCTCTTGAGAG
The DNA here is from genome assembly GCA_030015575.1 of Agapanthus africanus. Classification (NCBI taxonomy): domain Eukaryota; kingdom Viridiplantae; phylum Streptophyta; class Magnoliopsida; order Asparagales; family Amaryllidaceae; genus Agapanthus; species Agapanthus africanus. The sequence goes on from CM057346.1 coordinate 135,858,084, forward strand.
TGCCTAGGAACCCAACAATTAGTGCGACATGGAATGGCTTCAACCCACTTTGAGACATAATCAACCGCAAGCAGTATGTACAAATTCCCAAAGGAGTTGGGAAAAGGACCCATAAAATCAATGCCCCAAACATCGAGTATTTCAACAACCAGAATGGGTTGCTGAGGCATTTCATTTCTCCAGAATATTTTACCCGTGTACTGACACTGTGTACAGGTTTTGCAATACTCAAATGCGTCCTTGAATAAGGTCGGCCAATAAAATCCACATTGCAAAACCTTTTCCGCCGTCTTTTTAGGACCGAAGTGACCCCCACAGGCCTGATCATGACAAAAAGAGAGAACACTCTTGAACTCTTCTTTCGGGACACATCGGCGAATGATCTGATCAGGACAATATTTAAACAAGTATGGATCGTCCCAGTAAAGGTGTTTTACTTGGGAAAGAAAACGGTATTTGTCCTGTTTTGACCAATCGCTCGGTATAAGTCCCGTGACAAGATAGTTCACAATATCCTTGAACCAAGGTTCATTGGATACGCTCAAGAATTGTTCGTCAGGAAACGAATCATTGATCGGCAGGGTCACAAGGGAAGAAGAGATGCGTGAAAGATGGTCGGCTACTACGTTTTCACATCCTTTCTTATCTTTGATAATAAGATCAAATTCTTGTAAAAGAAGGATCCAACGTATTAGTCGACCTTTTGCATCTTTCTTCGCCAGAAAATGTTTTAAAGCGGAATGGTCAGTGTACACAACTATAGGAGAGCCAATTAAGTAAGGCCTGAATTTTTCTAATACAAATACAACCGCTAAAAGTTCTTTCTCGGTGATTGTATAATTGATTTGAGCATCATTCAGGGTCTTACTTGCATAGTAGATCACGTGTGGCATCTTTTCAATGTGCTGTCTTAAGACTGCACCTACTGCAAAGTCGGATGCGTCACACATTAGCTCAAAGGGGTAGTCCCAATTTGGAGACGATAGAACGGGGGCTGAAATGAGTGAGTGTTTAAGTGAGTCGAAAGCTGTCTCACAGTCCGAGTCAAAATAGAAGGTCGTATCCTTGGCCAGGAGAAGAGTTAAAGGTCTAGCAATTTTGCTAAAGTCCTTAATGAATCTCCTATAAAAGCCCGCATGGCCAAGGAAAGATCGAATATCTTTGATGCTTTTGGGATGAGGGAGGTTTTGAATGACACCTATCTTAGCTCTGTCAACCTCAATGCCTTTCTGTGAAATAACATGTCCAAGTACTATTCCTTCTTGGACCATGAAATGGCATTTTTCCCAGTTCAAAGTTAAGTTCTTCTCTTTGCAACGAGTAAGAACTGCGTCAAGATTCGATAGGTAATCAGAAAAAGAGTCTCCAAAAATCGAGAAATCGTTCATAAAGATCTCCAGAAAATTCTCTACCATATCAGAGAATATCCCCATCATACACCGCTGAAAGGTAGCGGGAGCATTGCATAACCCAAAGGGCATGCGACTGTAAGCAAAGGTACCAAAACGACAAGTAAAAGTGGTTTTATCTTGATCCTTTTTGGCGATGGGGACCTGATTATAGCCTGAGTATCCGTCCATAAAGCAATAATACTCTCGTCCCGCTAAGCGTTCCAGCATTTGATCAATGAAGGGTAGAGGAAAGTGGTCTTTCCTCGTGGCAGCATTGAGTTTTCTATAATCAATACATACACGCCACCTAGTTTGGGCGCGTGTCTGAATCAACTCATTTGCCTCATTGGTTATAACAGTGATGCCGGATTTCTTAGGGACGACATATATAGGACTCACCCATTGGCTATCGGAGATGGGGTATATAATACCATTATCTAGGCATTTGACGATCTCTTTCATCACCGCTTCCTTCATGACGGGATTCAACCGTCTCTGTGGTTCTCGGGTTGGTCTGGCATCATCCATCACATGTATATGATGTTCAACAATCAAGAGACTAATCCCTTTGATGTCCACCATGCTCCAACCGAACGCCTCTTTATTAGATCTCAATACCGATAAAAGTGCATTATCTTGCTCTGATGCAAGAGAAGAGGATATGATAACCGGTAAGGACTCATTCTCACCTAAATATGCATATTTAAGGTGAGAAGGTAAAATTTTGAGATCTAATGTGGGCGGAGAAATAATAGAAGGTGGGATCATCGAATGATTTTTGGAGTTACAAAGAAGCTCAGAGCCTGTGAAAGATACAGACTCGGGTGGAGAAAAGTCAGGAGTGTCGAACTCAAGTGTAGGAAAAGTGTCCTCACTAAGATCATGTGTAAGATCAAGCAGAGATGTGGTAATGTCGTCGAGATCTAGAAAGCAAAGATCCTCAGCTCCACAACTATCGGGAGCGATCTCGTGGACAGAGCACACATCTAGAATATGAGCAGAGGGTTCTGATGGCTGACTTCCAACTTTGTAGATGTTTAGTTCAATGGTCATATTTCTAAATGATAAGTTCATTGAACCATTTCTACAGTTTATAACAGCGTTGGAAGTGGCAAGGAAAGGACGACCCAGAATCACCGGAATTTGGCCCCGGGGGTTTGCTACAGGCTGTGTATCGAGTACAATGAAGTCTACAGGGAAAACAAATTCCCTGACCTTTATCAACACATCCTCTAGTTCACCCCTTGGTTTAGTGATTGAACGGTCTACCATTTGGAGAGTGCAGTGAGCAGGTTTCAACTCTCCAATCCCTAATTGCTCATATACAGAATATGGAAGTAGGTTAACACTTGCGCCAAGGTCTAAAAGAGCACGATTTATGTTTTTACCCCCAATAGAAATCGATATCGTAGGACATCCTGGGTCCTTACGTTTCTTTGGTAACTGGGGAATAAAAGCAGTGCTAATATTATTAGACATAAAGACCTTCTTCGGCACTTGAGTCTTCTTCTTCCTAGTGCACAAGTTCTTAAGAATTTTCGCATAAGCGGGGACTTGCTGAATCGCATCTAGGAGAGGGATATTGATGTTAACCCGTTTGAACATTTCCATAATTTTCTCCATATGTAGACTCGTTCTATTACCCCTTAACCTATTCGGGTAAGGTGCTTTCGCAATGAGCGTCGGGTCCATCATAGGAGAAGGAAGAGGGGGTAAACGAGATCCCAAAAGAGGTGTGGGGACCGTCTGTGGAGAACTAGAAGGGCTATACTGAGGTGTCGAGCCTAGTGGGAAATGGAGAATAGGCTCGCGAGAAGGTGGTGGGGTAGAAGAACAAGGATCAGAAGGAGAAGTGTGTGTGTGAGGAAAGGTCTCAGCCGGGGTGTTGATTTGATTTCCAATATCATCAATTCCTTCCCCGACATGATTGTTCAGCACTCTTCCTGATCTCAACGTTGTGACGGCATTAACATTGTAATGCCCAGGATTCTGTAGGGGTTGAGAGGGAAGTTTCCCTTTTTCTCTCGCACTCATTTCAGCTTTAAGTCGTGCGATTTCAGCTTCCATCGTTCTGATACTCTCAGCTTGGGACGCTGAGTTTTTCTTTATCTTACTGACGGAAGATCTAACCTCAGCCGAAACCTCTATGAAATTTGATAAAAGTGATTTCATGGTTTGGGTGAATTGAGAGAATTCGTCAGAACAGGTCATAGGATTAGACTGTGCAGGAGTGTTGACCTGATTTTAGAAGTTTTGTGACTGATAGGGGTACTGAATGAGTTGAAGGGGTTGCTGTGGTGGAGGAAGAGCCCTTTGAAATTGATTCGTGTTTCGAACCGTGTTTTGAGATTGGTTCTGGTTCCAAGCAAAATTCGGGTGATTCTTCCAACCCTGATTGTACGTGGAAGAATATGGATCGTTTCTAGGTCTTTGAAATACGGCATTAGAATGCTCGTGACCTTGAAACACAGAGTTTAATGGACATTCTTCCGTTAAATGAGACGGATCAGAATAGCACCCACAAACAGTTTTGGTGAGCGACATTGGGTTTAGGGAGGCTGCTGCAAATTTGTGTTCCATAGCGTCGAGCATCTTTTGCATTGTTGCCATCTCAGCTCGAACACCTATAGACACATCTATTTGGTGTACGCCACCCCTATTCAATGGTTGGGTTCCACTCTCCTACTGTAGTGATTTTTCAGCGAACTCTTCTAAATACTTCCAAGCTTCCCCATCATCTTTGGTCATAAAAGTACCTTGACACATGTTTTCAAGGCTCTGTTTAGTGTTTGGGTTAATGCCCTCATAAATGATTCGGCAAAGCTCCCATCTCGGGATGCCGTGATGAGGATACTGAACCAGTAGATCCTTGAAACGTTCAAAGCATTTTGAGAATGGTTCAGTAGGGAGCTGGGCAAATTGATTCAGTTCGCTACGGATTCGAGCTGTCTTTTGTATTGGGTAAAATTTCTTAAGGAATGCCGCCACGAATTCTTCCCAATTCGTGATTGAGTGTGCAGTGGTGTTATATAGCCACTTCTCGGTTATATCGTACAAAGTAAATGGAAGAAGTCGTAGACGCATAGCATCCACTGAAAGTTGTGACGTACCCATCATTGCGCATACGTTTTCAAATTTGGTAATGAAAACGTAAGCGTCCTCAGTCTTGAGTCCGTGGAATTTGGGTAAAAAATTGATATACTGGCGTTTAATCTCAAAGTTATCCCCATTGGCTGGTGGTGTGGATAAGCAGGTCGAAAGAGGACCTCGAATAGGGCAGCACCTCTCCTGGAGAGAGATGCGGGGTGGATTCTGCGCACCAACGGACGGCGGCAGATTAGGGTTAAAGAAATTTGATGGATTCGGATCCATCGGTATGGGTGTGGTAGTGGGTAAAGGAAAGGTAAATGGAGAAATATCGACTTCGGAGTCGATAAAGGGTACGCGGACTAAACGGGCTCTAGAATCCCGTGTCCAGCCTATCTTGCACTAAAATGGGTTAGTACAAGTGGCAGCGTTGACTTATAATTAGGGGTATGAATGAATACGGTGTTTGCTTTGAAAAATGGGCGGATTTTTGAAAAAATGATGCGACACAACAAATGCAACAACAAAAACCCTAGGATCTAGTGGTCACCTAGGTCCGGCTCTAGACCGCTCCTAACTGCCAAAAGACAAGTTGCAGGATAGAATCCTCCACTGCCTCCTTGTCCCCCTGTGGCCAGGTAAGTTCCAGGTAAGTGGGAAGGTACTCCACTACGTAAGTAGTGGGCTTAATTAATAACCACTAGCCTTCGACACACTTGCCTAGGCACCACAAGAAAACGCGGATAAGCAATGAATTACCCACGGCCTTTTTCTGTCCTAAGTGAGCGCGACGGTCCTTAGAGTCATCTCTAGATATTTTTAGTTAATGTGGGTCAATGCGGATGCAAGTTTTGCGATTTTTGGGGCCTAGGAAGGGTAATGAAATCCCCACCTAATTTGGATTTGGCCGTGCTCCTTAATATCCGTATTTAGAATGCAAACAACCAAGAAACAAAATCACGCACAAATTTACTTTTGCAATTTGCGAGCTGCGATTATTTGCAAAGAATCCTGCAGAAAATTATTAGTTGGAGCTAAAAAGAGAAGAGAGGAGAAGGTAAGAAATCACCTGAAGCAAAATTTTCACAGAGAAGCCCCAAGAATGCCGCGGTTCCGCCGCATATGGGTGCTATTGCCGCCCTTCCGCGGTCAAACAGTGGGAACACTGCACAAAATTTCACCAGGGAGCTTCTGTAGACTCGCTCTGCTCTCTGGTATATTCCAAATTTTTTTCCAATTTCCAGCAATCTCCAGATTTCCTTGCAATGAACCACAACAAATCGTTTAGGGTTTGTACGAATTTTGTTTACAAAAATTACAATGGAATAAATCTTTCAATTCAACTTTAATATGAAACGAATTAGCTCGTAATCCCCGGCAATGGCGCTATTTGATTGATGATTTTTTTGTTGTGTTTATCAAATGATCCCCGGCAACGGCGCCATTTGATTTTAACGAAAATTCTCGTTGTGTAGTAAAAGCTAGTATCGAATCAATTGTTTCCCGATAACGGTTTCATTTGATCGATAACAGTATCTTGTATCGGTATTTAGAAAATTGTATAAAGAAATCACAACCAAAGAATTATATTTGACCGCAATCAATTACGGTGTCGGTTGTAGATCGTAAGCGAGTGCGGATCGTCCAAAGGGATTGTGCGATTCGTTTCTATATTTGCTTTGTTTGAATTGAAAAGTTAATCGAAAAGAAAATAAAGCATGATTCAAGATTTTATCGATTGTTTCAAGTGTCACTATTCTATTCAAGAATCAAGAAAATGATAAACAATCAAGAATCGGGTTTCGATGATATTTCCAACCAAATGTCAAGAATCTAAATGAGGCTCGTAGGAATCGATCGGATCTATAGACGTGATGTAATCTTAAGATATCGTGTTCTTGTCCTTCGAAGAATTGATACTAGATCGATGATGATCGAAGAGAGTTAGGGCTTTCTCGTGAAACTAGGGTTTCATCATTTAACCCTTGTTCTTTCGTCGATATCATTCACATTCTAGCCTCTAGCAATTTCAAGAAACGATCGTAACTCCCCAATTTCGAGCGATATCAATCAAGAAAGCATCGCAACAAAATTGGGTCGTCGATTCTTGAACTTGCTAGGGTTTACAAAACTCGTAGGAATCAAGAATCGTTTTAAGATATATTACATCATCATTCTATTGATCGTCTCGACTCCTCGACGAGCGAAGTATTATTCACACATCATCACACAGAAAGCATTCAAGAATTGAAAAGATATCATGATGCAAGAATTTAAAGAAAACAAGATAAAAGAATATCACCTTTTATGTATATCAACAATTTGATTACAGTCGCTCAAGAACTACAGGAGGAAGAACTAAATTGTCGATCTGGCGTCGCTTTTCTCCGTGAGTCGTGGATCGGCTTGGACCACTTGCTCTGTTGAAGATCGGTTCCGCTCATAAAAGGTTGACGGGCTTCTTGCTTGATTTGGTACTCGGGATCTTGGCTTTTGATTGGAATTAGGGTTAGGGTTTCACACAAGTCTTCTCACTAGACTTGTGGAAGAAGATGAAGAATGATAGTGAATGGATCAATCAATTTCAATGATTGAATAATGGAGGGGGATCCCTTTACAAGTGAGCCTAGGGTCTTATTTATAGATCTCCCAAACCCTAGGTCTAGGTTTGAAATTACAATTCCCTCCAAAAGTTTGTTGAGGCTTCTAGAAGATAGTTTATTAGGAGCTAGCTTAGGTTTTAAGCTAGGATTGTTTAAGCTTAGAAACCCTAGTTTGCTGATCTGGCAGAAGCCTCTGGAACATTCTGGAATTTGACATGTCTTGCTGAAGTGTGGGCCCTGAGAGAAGTGTTTTGGTGCAAAGATGAAGTGGTGATGTCGACAAACCACCGCAGGACCGCGGCTTAAGCCGGCTCCGGCCGCGGTTCCGCGGCCATGTTGGCTCCTTGGGACTTGGGCTCTTTGCAGTGGTCTTGGGATGATATTTGGGCCTTTCTCTGATGTGTTGATTTGTATTTGTCCCTTTGGATTGATACCAGAACTGAAATCATTGAGTTGGCGTAATGTTTTAGCGGTGTAAGTTTTGAGCAAGCTTCTGATTTTCCTGCACCGACTTCGAAACACAAGATGCGACATATAGAAATGATGCCATGTTATGAAATGCAGTCAATTTCCCTCGAAATGTCGGTTTTAAAGTCTAACACCTGTAATCTGATATTTTGCGAGAGATTTGCTAATATGTGAAATATGAATGCCGAACACTTCTATATGAATGCAAATGATGAGGAAATTGCCGGCTAAAAGATGCAATATTTTCGACTAATCACGGCTTCGAGTTTAGGATTTTTTTATGATCAAGAGGGACAGAGAGAGAGAGAAAGATGGGAATGGTTGGCAAAATAGGGAATTTCACTTTCAGGAGGAACAAGGTCCGCAAGATATTCAAGGATGTCCTGAACAACGGTCTATAATTACCGAAATCGAAGAGACCTCACGAAGTAAAAATAGGATTGCTACATTTTCAAAGACTGAGTCGAAAAGCAATACAAGACCGGAAAGATCGAGTTGTCCAAAACCGTGTTGGTGAACAATCTAGCTGCAACCACCAACTTTATACAGACAGAAATTGAAGCCTTTTGGGAGCAGACAGCTGAATCCAATGTCCGGAGAAATGAATCTGACTCACCGCAGCCTCTGTAGAGTATGCACATATCTGATAAGACGAAGAAGATGCTAAAGCTATTCCAGAAAGAGCCCAGAACAGAATGGAAGGGGCAGAAGGAACCCACCATTTCAGCTACCAATTCGTCTCAATTAGCCTCAAAATACAAAATCTAAAAAAGAAGAAAAGGAAAAGTGCGGCTCGAAGCGAAAAGGAGTCGGCGGGGAAATCGACCATTCAAAAGCATATCGATTCTCTCAAAAAATACGAGCAAATGGAAAGAACTCTAATTCAATTGAAAGAGTTCTTTCCCATAGAAGCAGCTGAGATTCTAGAAAAGATGGAGGAAGACTCAAATGATGAGGTCCCCGTCATGACCTGCTACGTCATTCACCTTGGTAGTGACATTGAGGAAGAGCTTTGTTTTCCTGAAGATGACGAGGAGCTAGCCAAGAAGGCCAACCAAATCCAACTCAAACGCGACTGCCGAAGTAAGGCAACGCCCCGAAAGAGAAGAAAAAACATGTCTCTAATGAAGAAAATGCTGTAGAGCCGACTCATGAAGACTCGTGCTCTTCTCCGGTAGATTACAATGTCTTGGCTCACCTCCGGAAGCTTCCGTCTCTCCTGAGCATCTATGATGCTCTGGTCATTTCTAATAAACTTAGATATGTCCTCATTCATTCTCTATAAAACCCCAAGCGGTACCAGGCCCACTTTGCGGAAATTAATATGAAAGAAGCCCAGTACACTCTGAATATAGTTGCGGTCATATTTAAGGACGAAGTCCTACTACTGGAAATGATTGAGCATAACTGGCCGCTTTACGTGATAGGGTACAACAACGGAGACTGGATTAATCGCTTATTGATTGATCCAGGGTCCTCAGTGAACATCATGAACTTGCGGACTCAGAAGAGTTTGTCATTGGACGCTGACACCTATCAAGGGAAAGAATAGTCATCCAAGGCTTCAATCAAAACTTCCAGTAAGTTCTGCGGTCCATAGCTCTGCCAATTAAATTTGGGGATCTGCAAACTGAAACTAAAATATACATGATCGGTGCCGACACGTCTTATGAGATTCTCTTAGGATGGCCGTGGCTCCACAATTAAGACATCGTTCTGTCAACTCTCTATCAATGCATGAAGTATACTAAAAATGGCGAAGAAAGATGCATTGACGGAGACATCCATCCGTTCGGTGTGCATCAAGTACAATATGAAGATTCTCGGTATTTTGTGAACCCCCAAAATGCTGTGCCACAACTAACCGAGGACAGAACGATCTCGAAACTCAAAAGCTAATCTGAGTGAGCTATCACTTTCAAAAGCAAAACCCCCAAGTGCGTTCGCGCTTCGGTAGTGATACCGATGAGTTCGATGCTGGAAGTTCGTCCTTTCAGGAAAAAAATTGCACTCATCTTGGTAGCGATAGGGATGAGTATGATATTGACGGACCTTCCGGCAGCGAGATTCGTCCTTGTTTAGGCAGCGACACTAAAGAATCAGAAGAAGAGGACATGTCTTGCAACAACTGTGCACATTGGGCTCTCATACAAAAAGAGAACCTAAGAGAATCCTTCAAAGTTACAGAAAGGCCCCTAGCCATCATAAGAGTGCCGGAGCAGATGTGCAAAGAGCTCGATGCGTTATCAGTCTTCAAAGTGGACTAACTGAAAACTTTCTAGGTTCCCGGAAGGAAAAGATGACAGAAGGGCAGCCTGTTTTATGGGTCAAATCTTGTCGTGCACCCGGACTATTTGTCGGTCACGTGTCTTCCCTATGAGAGAGGTATAAGAGCCGTCCTCAATCCCAGATATTATGCGCCCAATATGCGGGAATACTCTAAAAAGTGTGGGTGTCGGTTATATCAAACAGACTCCGAAGTGATGTTTTATGAGGGGCTATAACATCCGCCTTAGGTCTGAGCACTCATCGATGGACGGGTCCCAGATCGAAAGGGTTTAGGTTTCATTCGACTTGATGTCAAAGTATGCTACATGATCCATGTTGGTGAAGCCGGAGAAATGTCAAATGACGACGACGAGCTAACCGAGCCAGAAGAAGCCCCAAGAGAGCTCGAAGATAACGGACAAGAAACCTTCGACAAGCTAACCAAGATTAATTTGGGAATGCCCGATAATCCAAGGCAGGCCTAAACTCTTGTCAGAGGGAATGAAAGAGCAGAGAATCGCCATGTTACATAAGTTCGTCGACTGTTTCTCGTGGATGTACAAAGAAATGCCTGACCTCTCCTCTGAAGTGGCCGTGCATAAGTTGGCCATATCTCTTGATACCATGTCAGTCAAACAAGCATCTCAAAGAATGAGAAGGGAGTTGGAAAAAAAGGTCATCAAGGAAATCAAGAAACTCATCGATGCAGGTGTCACGCCTCGCTTCCCAGTATAAGGGCAGAGGACGCGACGAGACCGCTACGTATTTACTGCGAAGTAAATACGCTAAGCGTATCTAAGCAATATAAAAGTAAATACACAAGAGACAAGATATAATAAAACAACAACTTTATTTATTCACATTCTTTCTGTACAATGCATGGAAAGTAAATACACCTGAAATAAAGAAAAGCCTAAACAATGGCATAACAGAATGAAAAGGTACTGAAATGAAAGTATACAATGAACTAAACCCTAGGGTCTTCACTGAATTGGTCCAAGTCTTCAGCAGTGGGCTCGATCTCAGGAATGTCCAGATCACCTGACGACATTCAAAGAAGAAAGAAAGAGAACGTCGTCAGGAAAAAAATCGCTCGATAAGTGTAACGTTTTGAAAATCGTTTCGGTGAAATTTCGGAAAATCGGTAAAATAAGGGGGTTTTCCGTAAAAAGTCAAAATATAAATATATTTAATATAAAATTAAATATACTTATTCTAGCTGTGTAATTGCTTGTATTTGGTTTTTATTAAGCCACTGGTAAAATTTCTAATTTTTTGAATTTTTTTCCGAAATTAATTATTTAATATTATTTTAAGCCGTCACTAATACATTTAATTAGTGATAATTACAAATTGGAATGGGTTGATACAAATTTTGGACATCACAACACATTAAACTAACAAGAAAAATATTGTTTCTGAAATGAAATGAAGTTGTCAAACGGTTTCAGAAAATATTGAAGAAAAAGGCTTAAATGGTGAAAATAATTAAATAGAAATGGGGTATGGTTGCATATTAAATTGTTACAACCCTCACTCCCACACTTCACACCCTCTTTTTTTACTTGTGATGGCCGACCTTGGGCTGCCCACCAATTCCCCAAGTCCCCACTTCACATTCCCATTGCATGAAAAGGAAAAGAAAAGAAAGCATGGGGTTTAATAAAGAGGTACGGGTATTGGGTTGACTTTGACAATTCCACACACTCACCCACACCACCACACTCTCTCTCCTCTCTCTCTTTTTCCTGGCAGAAACAGCCCCAAGCTGCCCCCAAAACTTTTCCACTTCAAGTTTCAAGATAATGGAATTAAAAAAGGAATAGAATAAAGGAATGATTAAACATGATGGCATGGGGCTTGTTGACTTGTGTATTTGGAGGGGGGTTTTCTTGGAATTTTGCATGCACCTCACTCCTTTTTCCCCTTCCCAAGTAGCAGCCGAGTCCTCCCCTTGAGCAGCACCCAAATTTCCCCACCTCCTTTTCACTCCAAAATCCTTCATTTTTGCCTCAAAAATCATCACAAAGTCACATAAATTCATCATTTAACCCTATCCATCATTCTTGGATCAATCAAGCATGGATCTTGGAGCATGAAACCATTGTTGGAGGTTAAGATTTTTGCAAGATAGATCTACATTTGTGAGGTATAATCTTACTCCAAGTGTTACCTTGTTAATGGTTGTTGTAATCAACTTAATCAAGCATCTAGATTGGTTTAATTTTCAAGTTGAAAATTAAAAAGAGAAGGGTTGAATTGGAAGCTAGGGTTTTGATAAATTGTTTATGGTTATGTGATGTATTCAACATGTTAATGCTATGAAAAATTAATCTAGTTGCTAATTTCCAAATTGTAACATAAAAATGTCCAAATTAAGTATTTTTGCAAACTAGGTTTTGGAATTTAATTACATATGTGAGATTAAAAATCTAATTAGGGTATTCATGATATTATTAAAATTATAAATTGTAGTTTAATACTTTAGTTCATGCAAAACCAAGTTTAATTGTTGAATTGTGAATTTTTCTTTAAAAGGTGTTAAAAATTGATATTTTTGCAAACTAGGATTTTGGAATTTATGCAAATTGATGAGAATAAATTATAGAAATGGTTTATATAACTTAGTTATGATATTTAGTCGATATTGTGGATGCTATATTTGTTTAAACATCGAGTTTTGTACTAAAACGGTTAATTTTTCTTGCTAGATTTTCAGAAAAATAGCTTTTAAAGTGAGTTTGAGATTTTTGTGAATTGCAACCTATTTCATATTATAATTAGTGTTTATGAATGTGCAAATGGGTGTGTTTGGGGTTTTCTCAATGGGTTGACGTTTGTACATCGATATCGAGGGTTGGTCTGGCTATTCTTGCTTGCGTAGGCGATAGGTTTTGAGCTATGCGTGATACGCGAGCCGATTTGGTTTTCGTATGCCGTTTCGATTTCGGATTGGGTTTTTATGCGATATGATACGTTGTGACATGTAGGTACCCCCATGTGGACTTCGAGACGACAAGCAAGCGCGAGGCGACGTCGGCATCGGCAAGCGGAGATCGAAGTGAGTAGATATATATCTACGGGGAAAGTCGGGTGGATGGCGTATAGCACCCCCGCAGTTCGATGTATAGTATGTTATACATATATACTATATATTTATGATATCTATTTTGTGTGACATGGATGTTAATGATAGGGTTACATGTTCATGGATTAGTAGTGTTACTTGCGAAACCTTAGAGTTGTTGTTGCAACCATACACGCACACACACTTGCATACATTCATTCTTTTACCTGTGCGTATATGGGGATATGTATACACACACACACACATGGGTATGGGACTATGTATATATATATATACGTATACATATACACGGATTATGAGGATAGTATTTGGGATTGGAGATGAGTCGATGAGATTGGGCTTGAGGCCGTGAGGTCGGTGATGTGACATGGTTCGTATTTGAGTTACGACGTGATATGTTTAGCGGGTCCTTTAGGCGTGGTGTTTTCATACACATATATGCATACATAGATGGTATCAGTATAGTACTAGACGTAGATCAGTACCCCGGATCATGATATTTGAATAAAGACGATACCAGATGAATAATGTGATAGATGCGACTTTTGACCCGTACCCAGATTTGGGAGGCCGTACGACGGATTTACCGTACGAGCTATATATTGATGATAGATCCGCACTCTTGACTTGAGAATGTCATATTATAAATATTGTATCGTATGGGAAACTTTTGAGGTGGGATCACCGACTGTTATATTTATATACATATATATGTATCGACTCAGATGTTAGGCAGTTTCCTTACATTTCGATCAGTCTTTAGTTTAGCCCTGTAGTGTACTTGTAAATGTTAGATTAGACTCGAGTCATACCTATTTCAAAACTAACGAATCATGAGCATTTTAAAGACAGACCAAGGGATTCTACGGATATTTCAAAGGACGTATCTTTTCTTAAAAAAAACACCGTAGCCCTTATTTTCAAAATACCACGATTCGTGGTATTTCAAATAGCAAGCTGTAGGACTCATATTTATATAAGTGCAGATTAGGTGTCATTGTGTTTATTATTCAGCTCCTGCATATTATTGCTGTTCGCATCGCATCGCATGCTCATATTGTGCTTTCATATGCCATTATTGATATCATGCTGTAAGGATACCAGCACCATTACCGATTATGCGTATGTTCCACATACACTTACTGGCCAGCTCACACACATCATTATCGGTAATTGCCATGTCACGTACACTTTAGAAAATACCATTTCATTGACATAGTTTGATAGCTGATAGTCGCACATGTTATAGCTTCCATATGCTAGATTAAATATTGCATTCATTGCATGATATTAGATGCATTCATATATTCATTGGTTATGCGGTATTATGGAGATTTATGCCGGTTTTCATTGTTATTGACATGGTGACTTGAGGATTTTGGATTCTTCTTGATACTTTCTGGATTTGGAAACCGCATGTGAAAGTTTTGCAAACTGGTAAACCATTTTAAAGAGAAAAATGCAGTTTTCCTTGATATGTTGAGCATCGTCCACCATGATGTTTTCTCGGTTCTGAGATATTTTCGAGACCTGATTTGAGGAGTTGGATGAACCGTCTTGGGTACATGGCGGACCCGATATGGTACCCCGGGGCAGGAAGTTTGAGTAGTAGACGATGAGCCCGGCAGGGGCAGACTGCCTACCGGTGATTTTACCTGGCGCGGAGGATACCGTTCGTGGCCATGAGATTGATGTTATAGGCTGATCCGTTCTGCCGGAGCCCGAGGGCCGACCTGTTAGTTATATGTATGCCCTAGAGGCCATTACTGTACATACGATGTATATTATAGTGGATGCTTGGACATATATAGGTAGGACTTTCTTGCTCGACATGATAGTATGCTATCTGGTTGCTCTTTATCTTAACATGTACTATGATTGCCTCTATGTTACATGTTGATAAAGCCCTTAGGATGAGTACTTGACTACCAGGACTACGATGCAGATCATACTAGTGGGGACAGTGTAGTCGTTAAGTACATCCTTCAAATGTTCCTAGTCGTGGGAGTACCGAGACAGGGGATCTATACTCCAGAGTAGACTAGCGTATGCGCTTCTTGACCCATATGATGGGCGATGGATGATCCCATATCCATTGGTGTTTGACATCAGAGAAGGTATACGGGTGCTCAGTGGAGACTGGGTACACTGGATGGACTCGCCGAGAACTCCCAGATGGTATTATACCTCACGTCAGATGGCAGTTCTCTGGTAACACTGGTGCAGGTTAGTCTGTAAACCCGAGATCGTCATAGAGTCTTGTGTGATTCCCATTATGATTTGATTTCCATCATACAACGTCCAAGAGGGCGTGCAAAATGGTGGCTTTTGGGTACAGTCCCGAATCATATGGAGGCAATGAGCGATAGGAGGGGTTTCGTCTCTCCCGGTATAGGGAGTTGATATTGCGCTGTGTTCGATTAGCTATAACTGGAAATCCGTGGCCAGGGTTGCTGAGATTTTCTTGTAACAGTTATCAGTAGTTTCTCGAACTGTTATGGATCTCATATCGACACGACTTATCAAGCTACTGGGGTCTGACGTTTACCACCCCTAGGCGAGATATGCGACATATCAGACGAAGAGACCAGAGTGTACGGGAGTGTTACTGATTGGATTCGCAGGAGAATGTACAGGCTTTCTTGTTGATCTTCTGATCGCTCAATACCTGGATGGCTGTTACGTTTAGCTGACTGCTTGCAGCTTGTGGGTGTTTGATATGATCATCACCTACTGCCGGCGTATTGACGATTCTTTAGAGTCCTACACAGAGGTTTCCTGGCTCAGGCAAAACGGAGTAGGAGCACATATGTGATATGTGTGGGACCGAGAACAATACATGTATGTGATACCGTATTAGATTCTCGCGATATGTGATATCGGCCGGGTATATGTGATATAGCCAGGTCATCGGATCAAGTGTTGATTCGATAAACTGATACAGATAATATTTGTCAGTTATTTATGAAATAGCCGGATTATCGGATCATGTGTTGATTCGATAATTTAATGTATAATTATATATTTGATATATTATATTACATTAACTAATATTAGCTCACTTAAAAATTCTTTTTCTCACTTGGATAATACATTAATATATATGTGATATATGTTAATTGTATTATTTTATTTTGTTACAATAAATATTTTATATGTGATATATAATATTGTAACATGTTAGGGTTACAAATGCAACATGTTTTATGGAGTTTAAATATGGTTAGGGTTTGGATTAGGGTTAAGCTTGCATGAAGCTTTCATGAAGCTTGTTGAAGATTTGACTTTGACTTTGGATATTTTGTGTAGATATTTCTTTAACCCAACCCAACCCTTTACCATAGTTAATTCTCTACATGGGTTAAGTCTTCATTCTTAACCCATGGTTGCATTTCTAACCTCAAACAAGATTCATTATTCATCACAAATTAATTTGCTTCTTCTTCTTCTTCCTTTTTGATGAAAAGCTTTCTAGCTTTTTCATATGTGAAGAAAATGAGTGAGAAATCGAAAACAAATGAGAGCTAAATTCCTACTTCATCACCCTCATCTATTCTTGCCACTTAGATTAGGGTGTTTGCTTTGCTAATACTTGATTAGTGAAGCAAGAGCTTGGGTTTGAGTTTCTTCAAGGTAGATCATCTTCGAAATAGAAGACTTCAAGAAAGCATGCATCATTCGACTTGTGGAGCCTCTCTATAGTTCGGGAGTTCATGGATCGTGGCAAAGGGACTACTACTCGGAGCTTATGAAGCGAAGGAACGGACTACAAAGGTTGTAATCCCTTTCTCTTAGAAGTAAAGTTGTTTACTTGTTCATTGTTTCGCCTAATCTCTAGTTTACGATCTTGGTTAGGGTTGTTCGGCATATGAAAAATTTGATTTTGGCATGATTGATGCCTTGTAGGACCTTGTTCTAGTGTCTAGTAACCCTACAGTGGTATCAGAGCCAAGGTAGAGCTTTAGGCGTTTTCTAGACAAAATTTAAAGTCCGATCGAACCCCGAAACATCTTTTTAGATCCCTTCTCTGGAAATTTTGTCAAAAGTTGAAATTTTTCATATTAAAAATACTCAGAAAATCATGCAAGGAATTATAAGAATTACTGTGAAGTACGGAGCCATGATCCCTTCAAGAGACCGCAAAACCGCGGCCAAACCATGCGTTTGGCGGCAGTTCCACGGCCAACTTAGGGTTTCAGGGGATAATATTTCAGGGTATGATTCTTGGGTACTTTTTCATGCTTCTGGGAATTTTTAATTCTATTCAAGTGTTGAGCTTTCTGGGAACTATTAGGAAATCTTGGATGTTTGTTTATTCGATCGAAAAGTTTAATATTGTCTATTTATCTGGAATGTGATACAATATTTGGAATCCATATGTAGTTATGAGATAACTAATTTGAATATTATAAATCTAGCAGTTTAGTCTCAGATGATCGGTTGCCACGGGATTTTGATGCGATCAAAAGTCCGTCGCAATCACGTAGCGTACGCGGATACTCGCCGGTTAAACTTAATAGACAACCACACCCCATAGTCTCGACCAAGTGACTGTAGGAGAACCCCGTCGCCAAAAGCATCCATTTGGGTGCTCGCGGCAGCGGTGTTCCGCCTTAGTGCACTTCGTCGACGGCATCGGGGGTGCGGCCGTCTACTAAAGTTTTCAACGAGCATTCGATCAGGTTGTCGGGAATCTTGTTGAATTGCCCGACTAGATATTGAAAAGTGTTTTCGAGATTGAGACTAAAATGCGTGGTTTATAATTGTTAGGCATGAGATGTCTAAGGAATTCATTTGGTTAGGCATGCGATATCTAAGGTGGTTGCGGATTCCAACTGTTGTAGTTTTACACTTTCTTTTCTGCGACCGTAAGTGTAATATGTGGTGTATCGCCAGTTTCGTTGCTATACATCGACGACAATTGGGATACGCATATTTACTTACGTTGATGATATTGGATATTATGTGTTGTTGTGATATATTATATTGGATCGTCATGTATTGAATAGCCGGGGGTTTTATGTGAGATGAGAGTTTTTCTTTTTCATTCATGTAAAATTCAATTGTATGTAATATTCTTTTATTGGGGCACTTCCGGGCTGAGGATGATGTCACCATTGTATATTATTTATTTTTCCGCATTAGGATAGACCCAAGGCGGGGAGCACAAGTAACCGGGTTCTAGGGTCCAGTGGGAGACTATCTCGAGGAGTCGAGACCGGGTCTCCTAACTCTAGAACTGGCAGGATTGCTTGCTGCTCTCGTAGGGGTCTTAGGGTGTAGGATTGGCTATTCATCGCG
Organism: Agapanthus africanus; assembly: GCA_030015575.1. NCBI lineage: Eukaryota > Viridiplantae > Streptophyta > Magnoliopsida > Asparagales > Amaryllidaceae > Agapanthus > Agapanthus africanus. Next base: position 135,876,290 of record CM057346.1, read on the forward strand.
ACCGTGGAATCCGTGTTTTATACAGGCTCGTATTAAAACACGGACCTCCTAGTATATTCAATATTTCATATATGTTCTTCTGCTGCATTGTTCTGTGGTGAGATCATATTACTGCCCGAGATGAATGTTTATATTATATATATGAGATATATGTTATATTGCAGATGCTACACACTCGGTTTGTCTTTTGATTGCTTCTATAGTTTTTTCTTTGCATAGTGATATTTGTGAAATAATCTGCACCTTATTTGATAAGAAATGAGCCGACGATCCCTTCACCAAAAGTTACCTCTTTAGCAAAACTAGAAAAGCCTAAAAAACACTCCATTTAAAATCACTTAATTCTACAACGATATCAAGTTCATTACGCAAAGGGCTTTCTTAAAAACCTGTCGTTGCCCTCCGTTATTTCAGATAAGTACCGGTTAGTATTCGTGCTGCGTTTGTTGACCTTAGCCAAGGCGTAGTGTGCGGTAGCTGATTAGTGCTTATCTGTATAAGCATATAATGCGATTGAGTTAGGGTAGTCGTGCGACTTTGTTGACCTTAGCCAAGGGTCGTGCGGGTGGGTTTAATTCAATCGGGAAATGACAGGTTGAACTTGGCTAGCGCTTATGATTTGTTGACCTTAGCCAAGGTCATAAGTTGCTAGGGGTAAAATATTATCGGGAATTTCAAGTGTTGAAATTTGCAAAGAGATTGCATACCTTCTATGAGATAGTTGGATCCCGATACCCACTGCGAGTAAGAGTTACTCCTGGGATTGTTTTACACATTACAATTAGCCGATCAAGTAGGTGTCTAGAAAGGTGTTAACGGGGTTATGCCCCTGGAAAAACGAGGTTTATTTTAATTAGGCCCGTGCGAAAGCACGGGGAACCTCCCTCAAAGTACCGGCACTGGCCTGGCTGAAAGATTGGCGAAATTGTAGGGTGTAATTAATCCCGACTAGTCTTTCCTTTTAGGGTTTGAAGGAAGAATTGACTAAAACAGTGGGAGACATCCTGATTAGATATATTAATAACCAATCTAATCCTGCAAGAGTATACGCTGAGTGTTTTCTTCTCTCTCTCTCCAGGTAGCGACCATGTCACGCCTTAATCAAGATAATGATACGGATGTATTGACCGAACCCGCTTGTTTTACTGCACTGGGGAACGTTGGTCCCGCTCCAACTTATAATTGTTATAAGACTGAGCAGGAAATAGGGGATTACCAGAATTCCCGTGCCGCCCAAACGAAGAAAGTGCATGCTGATGCATCTTCTTCGGGTGTGTTCATTACAGAGAACTGTTTCTCAGTATCCTTTACGTTATGGGTATGAGATACCGGATCAGGATCCCAGATATATAATTTATTACATGGGCTACAAATAGGTAGAGAACTGAGAACGGGTGATAAGTTTCAAGAGTTGGAAATGGTGCAAGTGTTGTTGCCAAGTTTGTTGGCAGTTATCACCCTGTATTACCAAATACATTGATTCTGAACGAATGTTATTAGATACCGAACCTGATATACAACATCATATCAGTCTCTTTATTTATTAAAGAAGGATATAATTTTGTATTGTTGGATAATGTTTTGAACATTTCCTATATCAAGAGTTGATCGGTTCAGGCACGTTATCTAAAAGCATAGACGTTCTAAATTAAACTACAGTTCTTAACGTACAGAACACACACAAGAGGAAGAGTTCAGAAATGAACAAATCCTTCTTGAGGTATTGTAGACTAGGTCATGTCAATATGACCCGACTAGCTGAAGTTACATCAAGATGCATATTTAATTCAGTTTGAATTTACATCTTGTGAAACTTTCCCGTCATGTCACAAAGATATAATGACCACAGCTCTGTTTATTGGAAACAGAGAAAGAGTTAGTAAACTCTTGGGATTGATACATGATAATGTATGTAAGGTCTTCTGTCTACAGATGCCAGGACCGGTTCTTTATACTTCATTACATTCACTGATTATCTCTCAAGGTTCGGACATATGTTCCTGTTGAAACACAAGTCTGAACCTTTTGAGAAATTCAATAAATATGAGTTAGAAGTAGAGAACCAAAACGAGTATAAGTATTATATCCTTTGATATGATCAGGGAGGAGAATACTTGAGCACGGGATTCCTGGACTATTCTAAAGGAGAATAAGATTCTCTCTCAGCATTACTCCTCCGTATACACCAAAGCACGTCGGTATGTCGGGGCGGAGCAATCTCACCCTATTAGATATGGTGCGCTCTATGATGAGTACTACTGAGTTTCCTATTTTCTTTTGGGAGTTATGCTCTTGAGAAGCTGCATACCTATTGAATAGGGTTCCAATCAAGTCAGATGCCTACCACTCCATATGTGATATGGTATACGAAGAGCCCATCTCTTAAAGAAGTTAAGATTTGGGGTTGTCCGGCCTATGTCTAAAAGCATAATCCAGACAAGCTAGAGGCAAGGTCAGTTCTGTGAAAGTTTGTTGTATATCCCAATCATTCGCAAGAGAATATCTTCTACCAAACCGAGGAACAAAAGATATTTTGTTTCTCAGCATGCCACCTTTTGGAAATGGAATTTCTTGTGAAGAAATTAGTGGTTATGAGGTAGAACTGGAAATGTTCCAGCTATACAAACTGCAGCTGATGATTTGGTAAACCCGAAGGATTCAATAGTTTCTAACGAACCTCAGCCTCTCCGCCGATCTAGTAGGGTTCCTCATCCACCTCAGAGATACTTCGGTTTCTCTATGACAGTGGGAACGAGGATTGCATCATGAGATGATGACCCAACTAGTTTCGAGCAAGCCATCAGGAGTGGGACTCTGTAAGAATGGCTGGATGCTCAGCGATCTGACATGGAATCCTTATACACCAACAAAGTATGGACTTTGGTTGCTTTATCTGAAGGGTTAAATCCCCATCAGAAGCAAGTATATCTTGAGAAGATTACTTGGTGTACATGGAAATGTTAAGACTTTCAAAGCTATGCTTAAGACCATCTAGATCCTACTTGTTACTGCTACATACCATGACTACGATATCTGGCGGTTGGGTGTCATGAATGCTTTTCTAAATGATGATTTAAAAGAGAGCGTCTATAAGTACACATCCAGAGGGCTTCGTAGACAGTAGGAGCAGCGGAAACATGTGCAAGTTGTTTTATGCGATAAAGCAGGCATCGCGGAGTTGGAACTTCTGTTTTGATGTGGTAGTCAAAGAGTTTGACTTCATCAAAATGGTACATGAACCTTGTATATACAAAAAGGTAGTAGAGAGTATGGTGATGATCGTCGTATTGTACGTGGATGACATACTCTTGATAGGGAAGGAGTTTCCTATGTTACGCTCGGTCAATCTCCTCTTATCACAAGGATTCTCCATATAAGGATCAAAGCGATACCTCCTAAATCCTGGGTTTTGGATCTATGAGATAGATCTAATTGGATGTTAGGATTCTCACTAGGTGTAGTGAGATGGTATCAATCGATCCTGGGGAGAATCACTGGAATGGTTCCAGGGTGGTAAGGTCGACTGAATGTCAGTCACAGGCATTGTCTTTACCCTCAGTGGAGGGACGGTATGTTGGAAGAGTTCCAAGCTAGATACCGTGATACACTAGACGATTAAAGGAAAGATACATCGTTACCAAGGATGCTACCAAAGAAATAGTCTGGATGTACACTAGTTCATGAGATGAACTTCGTTCCTACCATTGTGTGATAATGGAGTTGTGGCTTTTGCCAAGGAACCCCTCGTCCCATCAGAGATCCAGACATATTCTTAGGCAGTATCGCCTGATCATGGAGATGGTTGATCTCCAGGGAGATCGAGGTTAGGAGAGTAGACACAGAGGACAACAGTGCGGATCCACTCACAAAGGCCTATTTTCCAGTAGAGACTTTTATAGGATGGTTGAGTATGAGATACTTCAACCACAGCTGATTGTTGGGTATGCGATACCACAACAGATGGCCCCAGTGCAAGCGGGAGATTGTTAGTTATATGTATGCCCTAGAGGCCATTACTGTACATACGATATATATTGTAGTGGATGCTTGGACATATATAGTCTTGCCCGACATGATAGTATGCTATCTGGTTGCTCTTTATCTTTCCATGTACTCTGATTGTCTCTATGTTACATGCTGATAAAGCCCTTAGGATGAGTACTTGACTACCAGGGCTATGATGCAGATCATACTAGTGGGAACAGTGTAGTCGTTAAGTACATCCTTCAAATGTTCCTAGTCGTAGGAGTACCGAGACAGGGCATCGATACTCCAGAGTAGACTAGCGTATGCGCTTCTTGACCCATATGGTAGGCGATGGATGATCCTATATCCATTGGTGTTTGACATCAGAGAAGGTATACGGGTGCTCAGTGGAGACTAGGTATACTAGATGAACTCGCCGAGAACTCCCAGATGGTATTATACCTCACGTCAGATGGCAGTTCTCTGGTGACACTGGTACAGGATAGTTCATAGACCCGAGATCGTCATAGAGTCTTGTGTGATTCCCATTGTGCTTTGATTTCCATCATACCATGTCCAAGAGGGCGTGCAAAACGGTGGCTTTTGGGTACAGTCCCGAATCACATGGAGGCAATGAGCGATAGGAGGGGTTTCGTCTCTCCCGGTATAGGGAGTTGATGTTGCGCTGTGTTCGATTGGCTATAACTGGAAATCCCTGACCAGGGTTGCTGAGATTTACTAGTAAGAGTTATTAGTAGTTTCTCGAACTGTTATGGACCTCATATCGACACGACTTATCAAGCTACTGGGGTCTGACGTTTACCACCCCTAGGCGAGATATGCGACATATCAGACGAAGAGACCGGACTGTACGGGTGTGTTACTGATTGGATTCGCAGGAGAATGTATAGGCTTGCTTGTTGATCTTATGATCGCTCAATACCTGGATGGATGTTACGTTTAGCTGACCGCTTGCAGTTTGTGGGTGTTTGATATGATCATCACCTACTACCGGCGTAATGACGATTCTTTAGAGTCCTACTCAGAGGTTTCCTGGCTCAGGCAAAACGGGGTAGGAGCACATATATGATATGTGCGGGACCGAGAACAATACGTGCATGTGACCGTATTAGATTCTCGTGATATGTGATATCGGCCGGGTATATGTGATATAGCCAGGTCATCGGATCAAGTGTTGATTCGATGAACTGATACAGATAATATTAGTCGGTTATTTGTGAAATAGCCGGATTATCGGATCAAGTGTTGATTCGATAATTTAATGTATAATTATATATTTGATATATTATGTTACATAAACTAATATTAGCTCACTTAATGATTCTTTTTCTCACTTGGATAATACATTAATATATATGTGATATATGTTAATTGTATTATTTTATTTTGTTACAATAAATATTTTATATGTGATATATAATATTGTAACATGTTAAGGTTACAAATGCAACATGTTTTGTGGAGTTTAAATATGGTTAAGGTTTGGATTAGGGTTAAGCTTGCATGAAGCTTTCATGAAGCTTTGACTTTGACTTTGGATATTTAGTGTAGATATTTCTTTAACCAAACCCAACCCTTTACCATAATTAATTCTCTACATGGATTAAATCTTCATTCTTAACCCATGGTTGCATTTCTAACCTTACACAAGATTCATTATTCATCACAAATTGATTTGCTTCTTCTTCTTCTTCTTCTTCTTCTTCCTTTTTGATGAAAAGGTTTCTAGCTTTTTCATATGTGATGAAAATGAATGAGAAATCGAAAACAAATGAGAGCTAAATTCCTACTTCATCACCCTCATCCATTCTTGCCACTTAGATTAGGGTGTTTGCTTTGCTAATACTTGATTAGTGAAGCAAGAGCTTGGGTTTGAGTTTCTTCAAGGTAGATCATCTTCGAAATGGAAGACTTCAAGCAAGCATGCATCATTCGACTTGTGGAGCCTCTCTAGAGTTCGGGAGTTCATGGATCGCGGCGAAGGGACTACTACTCGGAGCTTATGAAGCGAAGGAACGGACAACAAAGGTTGTAATCCCTTTCTCTTGGAAGTAAAGTTGTTTACTTATTCATTGTTTCGCCTAATCTCTAGTTTACGATCTTGGTTAGGGTTGTTCGGCACATGAAAAATTTGATTTTGGCATGGTTGATGCCTTGTAGGACCTTGTTCTAGTGCCTAGTAACCCTACAGATCGCGCAGATGATACGAATGCCTGAGATATTGATAATTGAGATTTGAGATTTGAGATATTGAGATTTGATATTGCGATACTGAGACTTATGTTTTGTGTCGATACTTGACACTGATTTCTCTGTTGCATTCATTGATGATATGTGTTTGACATACATATAGAAATCTCATTGATTAAAGAAAACAAGTATCTCACTCATGATATATTCTGTTTCCATTCGTAATGCATTCATACATCATATGTCTGATATGTTGCTATCTGAGGCACTGATACGAGAAGGTAGTATTATACTATACATAGCTGGACCAGGGTTTTTATTTGAGGATATTACCTAATATGACCTAGGATAGCGTTATGCATGCGATTTCTACTCGTAGATGTTTTCTACTCAAGAGTTGGCAACTCACCCCCGTTATGCCACAGTTCCTTGCTGGTTTTTCCGTACAGGTTTCGTTGCGGCTTTGCTGGCACAATGTTCCTTCCGGGTGATTGCTTTGGTAGGTGGGTCCTTTGCATCAGGACCACCATTGTTTATTTATTATTTCTGTTGTATCTAGAGAACTCCATCAACCAGATTGTATATTTGCGAGAGATAGAAAACCAGACTTGTTATTGTTTCGACGTTGGAGTCGCGCGTTGTATTATTATGTTTTTTTCTTGTTGTTTTGAGTTTCTTTTGAGTTTTGATTCTCACCTTTGGCGTTGTATATTATATTGCTGGCGTGGTTGTGACCGTCGATTGACGAAGAGCTAGCTCCCGCTTGGGGATGCCTTTTTGTTTATTTCGTATACTATTCATGTTGTATCCCATTTGGGGCCAGTATTTACAAAGGAGAATCTGCCGAAATTTTCAGAAAATACTTGATATTTTAAAAATACATAATTCGGCCTATTTTGATTAAAACTACTTGCTTTGAATTGGTTTTTCCTTCACTCTACTCTTCTTTGGTTTTGATTTCTGGGCTTTGGCTTACTTAGATTACGTACGGCTCGAGACGTTTCGTAATTTAAGTGCCGGTCATGTTTCGTACTTTTCGGGTCGTGACAAAGTTGGTATCAGATCCAGTTTTTACTTTCGGCGTGTAGGATGACCCTTGGTTGATGGAGTAGGCGACTCAAGTAGAGTGACGTACCGTGTGTATATTCCGCGGCATACTTACGATACGCTATCCCGCTTAAGAAGCCTTAGGACGTACATTTCTTTACTCAGTATTATATTCATTCATGATCTATCCTCATCAGTACCAGTTTATAGTTTTGTTATCACGGTTGTACGGGCGTGGAGAGCTACGGCTAGAGTTGCGGTCAGCACGAGTTCGTCACGGACAAGGACTGACCAGGGCGTGATTCCAGAGACATACGATTGCATAGAGGCGTCATTTTATTGTGTTTTCGTGCCATGAGTGTTTGATGGGTCGCTTTTACGAGATTTCTCGGACGTGCAGATCAGCACTAGAAGATAGGGCCACTGCAAGAGGCTAGCCAGGATGTGATGACCGTTTAGCATGCGGACGGAAGATTCAGCTGTTGCTGCGACTGACGAGATATCGCCCCAGATGTTTGAGGCTAATGCCCCACGAGTTATATTTCGAGATATGATAGAAGATCACTAGTCACCAAAGATGAAGGACTAGGATATATGATTCATTGCCTACTCCGATGCGAGGTCATCAAATCGATTGATTCCAGCTAGGGGCGACTTCACGCTGATACGTTGAGAGTCGATATAGGCGATCGGATGTCAGGAACCTATTTTCCAAGTTTAAAGTATTCGGAAAACAATGCAAGCAATTCTACGGACCCTCTAGAAGAAGGAAACCCTAACTCGATTTAATGACCATGGAACGCCGGTGAACCTTAGGGTTTGCGGCAGTTTAGCGGTGCCATTAGTGAGGCTTGGGTCTGCCCTTCTACGGTTGGTCCATAGGTGCCGTGGCATATATTCGATACTATTAAACTGTACCCAAGATGTTGAACTCTTGGGGGATTATGAGGTTTTGACAAATCGATCGGATGATTCAACTTCATTCAGATATCAGGTGATGGGATGCATTACTTGGGAGACTCCAGATACGAGTATAGCTATTGGAGCGCAGTACATGCAGCCATAAGGAGACGAGTCCGAAGCAGTCGACAATAGAGAAAAGTGGAGTAAGAGATTCGTACGAGATTTTGATGAGATGACGTTCCACTCCGCCGACATCAGAGATGTGATACGCCAGCAGAAGCGTTGGCTATGGATATATTTTCCAGGAGGAGTCGTGATGAGTATACAGCCGTTCCGGAACAAGAAACAGATACAGATTTAGTAAGAGATGATAACATCCGGGCAGTTCAGCAGAAACGAGGTTTGGGGAGAGATCTCGACAGGACCTTTCTGGAGTGCTATATGAGAAGATTTGGACCCAGGATCGGTCATATTGCACCTACCCAGCAGGCCAGAGTTCAGCATCGTCGATGAGACATGTTATGAGTGACCATAAGAGTTGGCCAGAGATCTTTAGAGGATGTACCAGAACAAACTGCTTCCGTTATCGTTTCCATATTAGACCGTTGAGCCGAGGAGCTATGTACTTAGCAATTCGCAGTGAGAGACGAGAGCCTAAGGGCACCAGGCGACAGGCCATGATCAGGAGGCAAGTAGATATCTTGCTCTGCTAGCATTGGATGCACCGATACTTTTTCGACCTTGAAAGAAGGACATCAACAACAGTAATTTTGATTTGCGATTTGGTGATTGACTATCACGTATCTGTCCCTTTGGATTTCAGTATTTTTGGGTGATTTATTTCATGATTGAGTTTTGATGACCGAGTTTCATGATATTTGATTTCATGCCTAAGGCATGCATATGATTTGACTTATGCTTTCGGCATAGTTTTCATGCACTTTTAGTATTTTGAATTGCTTTTGTGTACGCCGATGCACAGGATGGTGAGATTTTATACCACAGTATACCTAATTGGGATTTTGATTGAAATGTGTTGTATACTGTCGATTTCGATTGTGATATTCGATATTCGTTTTCGTGCACATTGTACACTTGATTTATATTCTTGCGCATACTTGGGCGCTTGATGCGATTTAGGTGCACACTAGATGCACTAAATCGAGATTTTTCGTGCATATCAGATGCACCTGGTTTTGCTATCAGGTACACACATTGCCTTTGACAGGTGTTTGCATGCACACCCGATGCACTTAGATGTTGTTTCTGTGCACATGTATGGCACATTCATGGATTTCGATTTCCGTGCGCACCAGATGCACGTGGCATTCATATATATATTTGGGATTGATTTCTTTTGGAGCAGTATATTTTATGATACTTGCTATTTGGTTTAGTACTGAGAAGAACTAGTCAGAGGACAGTACCTGAGTATATTTTGCATGCATTGATAGTTATCGAAGGGATTTCCAAAGAAAAGCTATAGTCTCAGTATTTACCTACGTGTCGGTGATGACACGAAACTGTTTAAAAAGGGAAACCCTTCTAAATTGTTTTCAAAACGGCGGGGCGTGTATGTTAAACAAAGGATATATATATATATATAGTTATTTTCTCACAATGGACGTCCGCCACTTTGCAGTGATACACATATCGCACAGCGATTTGAAAAAGGTTTGGCATGCATTGCGTCCCAATATTTTAATGATGTATATCATATTGATTTTCGTTTTGGATTTAGACATTGTGTCTTCACCATGATTCCGATGATTGCAGGATGCTGGATGGAGTTTTGATTTTGAGTTATATGCTCATTTTTCATGCGCATGCATTGCGCTACGATTTGTTTTATGTATTTATGATTTCGGAGCCCCGACGACTTGATGGTTTTGCTGAAATATTTTAGTATTTGGGGGGAGTTTTAAATTAAATTCGGAGACCGAATTTCTTTAAGGGGGGAAAATTGTAACGTTTTGAAAATCGTTTCGGTGAAATTTCGGAAAATCGGTAAAATAAGGTGGTTTTTCGTAAAAAGTCAAAATATAAATATCTTTAATATAAAATTAAATATACTTATTCTAGCTGTGTAATTGCTGGTATTTGGTGTTTATTGAGCCACTGGTAAACTTTCTAATTTTCTGAAAAATTTTCCGAAATTAATTATTTAATATTATTTTAAACCGCCACTAATACATTTAATTAGGAATAATTACAAACTGGAATGGGTTGATACAAATTTTGGACATCATGACACATTAAACTAACAAGAAAAATATTGTTTCTGAAATGAAATGAAGTTGTCAAACGGTTTTAGAAAATATTGAAGAAAAATGCTTAAATGGTGAAAATAATTAAATAGAAATGGGGTATGGTTGCATGTTAAATTGTTACAACCCTCACTCCCACACTTCACACCCTCTTTTTTTTACTTGTGATGGCCGACCTTAGGCTGCCCACCAATTCCCCAAGTCCCCACTTCACATTCCCATCTCATGAAAAGGAAAAGAAAAGAAAGCATGGGGTTTAATAAAGAGGTATGGGTATTGGGTTGACTTTGACAATTCCACACACTCACCCACACCACCACACTCTCTCTCCTTTCTCTCTCTCTCTTTTTCCTGGCCGAAACAGCCCCAAGCTGCCCCCAAAACTTTTCCACTTCAAGTTTCAAGATAATGGAATTAAAAAAGGAATAGAATAAAGGAAGGATTAAACATGAAGGCATGAGGCTTGTTGACTTGTGTATTTGGAGGGGGGTTTTCTTGGAATTTTGCATGCACCTCACTCCTTTTTCCCCTTCCCAAGTAGCAGCCGAGCCCTCCTCTTGAGCAGCACCCAAATTTCCCCACCTCCTTTTCACTCCAAAATCCTTCATTTTTGCCTAAAAAATCATCACAAAGTCATATAAATTCATCATTTAACCCTATCCATCATTCTTGGATCAATCAAGCAAGGATCTTGGAGCATGAAACTATTGTTGGAGGCTAAAATTTTTGCAAGATAGATCTACATTTGTGAGGTATAATCTTACTCCGAGTGTTACCTTGTTAATGGTAGTTGTAATCAACTTAATCAAGCATCTAGATTGGTTTAATTTTCAAGTTGAAAATTAAAAAGAGAAGGGTTGAATTAGAAGCTAGGGTTTTGATAAATTTTTTATGGTTGTGTGATGTATTTAACATGTTAATGCTATGCAAAATTAATCTATTTGCTAATTTCCAAATTGTAACATATAAAATGTCCAAATTAAGTATTTTTGCAAACTAGGTTTTGGAATTTAATTGCATATGTGAGAGTAAAAATCTAATTAGGGTATTCATGATATTATTAACATTTTAAATTATAGTTTAATGCTTTAGTTTATGCAAAACCAAGCTTAATTGTTGAATTGTGAATTTTTCTTTAAAAGGTGTTAAAAATTGATATTTTTGCAAACTAGGATTTTGGAATTTATGCAAATTGATGAGAATAAATTATAGAAATGGTTTATATGACTTAGTTATGATATTTAGTCGATATTGTGGATGCTATATTTGTTTAAACATTGAGTTTTGTACTAAAACGGTTAATTTTGCTTGCTAGATTTTCAGAAAAATAGCTTTTAAAGTGAGTTTGAGCTTTTTGTGAATTGCAACCTATTTCATATTACAATTAGTGTTTGTGAATGTGCAAATGGGTGTGTTTGGGGTTTTCTCGATGGTTTGACGTTTTTACATCGACATCGAGGGCTGGTCTGGCTATTCTTGCTTGCGTAGGTGATAGGTTTTGACCCATGCGTGATACGCGTGCCGATTTGGTTTTCGTATGTTGTTTCGATTTCGGATTAGGTTTTTATGCGATACGATACGTTGTGACATGTAGGTACCCCCATATGGACTTCGAGACGACAAGCAAGCGCGAGGCGACGTCGGCATCGGCAAGCGGAGATCGAAGTGAGTAGATATATATCTACGGGGGAAGTCGGGTGGATGGCGTATAGCACCCCCGCAGTTCGATGTATAGTATGTTATACATATATACTATATATTTATGATATCTATTTTGTGTGACATGGATGTTAATGATAGGGTTACATGTTTATGGATTAGTAGCGTTACTTGCGAAACCCTAGAGTAGTTGTTGCACCCATACACGCACACACACTTGCATATTTTCATTCCTTTACCTGTGCGTATATGGGGATATGTACACTCACACACGGGTATGGGACTATATACGTGTGTATATATATATATACGTATACATATACACGGATTATGAGGATAATACTTGGGATTGGAGATGAGTCGATGTGATTGGGTTTGAGGCCGTGAAGTCGGTGATGTGACAGGGTTCATATTTGAGGTACGACGTGATATGTTTAGCGGGTCCTTTAGGCGTAGTGTTTTCATACACACGCATGCATACATAGATGGTATCAGTATCGTACTAGACGTAGATCAGTACCCCGGATCATGATATTTGAATAAAGACGATACCAGATAAATAATGTGATAGATGTGACTTTTGACCCGTACTCAGATTTGGGAGGCCGTACAACGGTTTTACCGTACGAGCTATATATTGATGATAGATCCGCACTCTTGACTTGAGGATGGCATATTATAGATATTGTATCGTATGGGATACTTTTGTGGCGGGATCACCGACTGTTATATTTATATACATATATGTGTATCGACTCAGATGTTAGGCGGTTTCCTTACATTTCGATCAGTCTTTAGTTTAGCCCTGTAGTGTAGTTATAAATGTTAGATTAGAATCGAGTCATACCTATTTCAAAACTAACGAATCATGAGTATTTTAAAAACAGACCAAGGGATTCTACGGATATTTCAAAGGACGTATCTTTTCTGGAAAAAAAACACCGTAGCCCTTATTTTCAAAACACCACAATTCGTGCTATTTCAAATGGCAAAGCTATAGGACTCATATTTATATAAGTGCAGATTAGCTGTCATTGTGTTTATTATTCAGCTCCCGTATATTATTGTTGTTCGCATCGCATCGCATGCTCATATTGTGCTTTCATATGCCATTATTGATATCATGCTGTCAGGACACCAGCACCATTACCGATGATGCGTATGTTCCACATACACTTACTGGCCGGCTCACACACATCATCATCGGTAATTGCCATGTCACGTACACTTTAGAAAATATCATTTCATTGACATAGTTTGATAGCTGATAGTCGCACATGTTATAGCTTCCATATGATAGATTAAATATTGCATTCATTGCATGATATTAGATGCATTCATATATTCATTGGTTATGCGGTATTATGGAGATTTATGCCGGTTTTCATTGTTATTGATATGGTGACTTGAGGATTTTGGATTCTTCTTGATATTTTCTGGATTTGGAAACCGCATATGAAAGTTTTGCAAACTGATAAACCATTTTAAAGAGAAAAATGCGGTTTTCCTTGATATGTTGAGCATCGTCCACCATGATGTTTTCTCGGTTCTGAGATATTTTCGAGACCCGATTCGAGGAGTTGGATGAACCGTCTCGGGTACATGGTGGACCCGGTATGGTACCTCGGGGCAAGAAGTTCGAGTAGTAGACGATGTGCCCGGCAGGGGCAGACTGCCTACCGGTGATTTTACTTGGCGCGGCGGATATCCGGAGGATACCGTTCGTGGCCATGAGATTGATGTTATGGGCTGATCCGTTCTGCCGGAGCCCGAGGGCTGATCCTATTAGTTATATGTATGCCCTAGAGGCAATTACTGTATATACGATGTATATTGTAGTGGATGCTTGGACATATATAGGTAGGACTTTCTTGCTCGACATGATAGTATGCTATCTGGTTGCTTTTTATCTTAACATGTACTATGATTGTCTCTATGTTACATGTTGATAAAGCCCTTAGGATGAGTACTTGACTACCAGGACTATGATGCAGATCATACTAGTGGGGACAGTGTAGTCGTTAAGTACATTCTTCAAATGTTCCTAGTCGTGGGAGTACCGAGACAGGGGATCGATACTCCAGAGTAGACTAGCGTATGCGTTTCTTGACCCATATGATGGGCGATGGATGATCCCATATCCATTGGTGTTTGACTTCAGAGAAGGTATACGGGTGCTCAGTGGAGACTGGGTACACTGGACGCACTCTTCGAGAACTCCCAGATGGTATTATACCTCACGGCAGATGGCAGTTCTCTGGTGACACTGGTACAGGTTAGTCCGTAGACCCGAGATCGTCATAGAGTCTTGTGTGATTCCCATTGTGCTTTGATTTCCATCATCCGTTCTGTCGGAGCCCGAGGGCCGATCCCCCAGATGATACGGATGCCTGAGATATTGATAATTGAGATTTGAGATTTGAGATTTGAGATATTGAGATTTGATATTGCGATACTGAGACTTATGTTTTGTGTCGATGCTTGACTCTGATTTCTCTGTTGCATTCATTGATGCTATGTGTTTGACATACATATAGAAATCTCATTGATTAAAGAAAACAGTTGTCTTACTCATGATATATTCTGTTTCCATTCGTAATGCATTCATACATCAAATGTCTGATATGTTGCTATCTGAGTCACTGACATGAGCAGGTAGTATTATACTATACATAGCTGGACAAGGGATTTTATTTGAGGATATTACCTGATATGACCTAGGATAGCGTTATGCATACGATTTCTACTCGTAGATGTTTTCTACTCACGAGTTAGTAACTCACCCCCGTTGTGACACAGTTCCTTGGAGGTTTTTCCGTTCAGGTTTCTTTGCGGCTTTGCTGGCACACTGTTCCTTCCGGGTGATTGATTTGGTAGGTGGGTCCTTTGCATTAGGACCACTATTGTTTATTTATTATTTCTGTTGTATCTAAAAAACTCTATCAACCGGATTGTATATTTGCGAGAGATAGAAAACCAGACTTGTTATTATTTCGACGTTAGAGTCGTGCGTTGTATTATTATGTTTTTTTCTTGTTGTTTTGAGTTTCTTTTGAGTTTTGATCCTCGCCTTTGGCGTTGTATATTATATTGCTTGCGAGGTTATGACCGTCGATTGTCGAAGAGCTAGCTCCCGCTTGGGGATGACTTTTTGTTTATTTCGTATACTATTCATATTGTATCCCGTTTGGAGGCCAGTATTTACAAAGGGGACTCTGCCGAAATTTTCAGAAAATACTTGAGATTTTAAAAATACATACTTCGGCCTATTTTGATTAAAACTACTTGTTTTGAATTGGTTTTTCCTTCACTCTACTCTTCTTTGGTTTTGATTTCTGGGTTTTGGCTTACTTAGATTACGTACGCCTCGAGACGTTTCGTAATTTAAGTGCCGGTCATGTTCCGTACTTTTCAGGTCGTGACAGTAAGCCCCAAAGATAAGGGAGAACTAGAATAGACAGAATAAGAAGGTAGCTTTTAAAGTTGTATTATATTGTTTTAATGTTAACACTGCTGTTTGTAGCTTGGTACAGAAGGATGCCAATGTATACGAGGGGAGTCTCTATATTCCAGAGACTAGAGGCAAGTATAGTACAAGGAACCGTTTATGCCACAGTACAACAACAACTGGATTCAGGCTAGGTGTAATAAATCTTACCGTCTCGTGCTACTTCTATCACCTTCCGTACCAATCTACCCCTTAAACCCCGTAGTGTTTTGATTGTATTGTTGTATTGTATTGTCTTGTATTGTAAACTGTATTGATTGTATAATTGGATGACTTTGCCGAAACCATGATATCAGTAAATGGATGTAACTGTATAATCATGTAAATGGATGTAACAGGAGAATCATGTAAACGGATGTATATCCATGGTTCGGTTCAGTCAAGTTGTATAGATTGATAAATGGATTTATGAATTCATGTTGAATTGTAATATTGTAGATTGTAAATTGTAGATTGTAGATTGTACTTGAATTATATTCAAGTCAGATTATAAAGAGACTCAATCTGAGTCAGACAATTAGAAAAGTAAATTGAAGTCCTGATTGTTTTGATGTTATCGGTAACCGCTGCACATGGGCGGTAGGATTTGTGTCTTTTTCAAAGACGATTACCATGTTGATAACACCATTTGTTAAGTTGTCTATCTTAGATAGGCAAGCACACACTTCTCTGGCTCCCTGAGGCTCAAGAGATTGGTCCCGCTTAAACATATATTTACTAGGGTCTTTAGGGTAATTTATAGAACATGAGGGTTTTATGTAAAAAATACTTTTGTATAGTTTTCAAAATACACCCCACGTATTTATTAATCGTCTTTAGAGTTGTAATGAATGTAGATTTTACATTGTGATATTTCTAGTGAAAATATCCTAATTCCATAATAAAGGGTATTTATTTGTAATATTGACTTGTATGGAATTCATGGTATTTTAATGTAAAATGATTCTTCGATTTGGAAAAGTTTAAATATTTATATTATAACAAAAATAGGTATTTTGATATTACATATATATATATATTTATTTATAAAAATAAATTTTAATATATATTATAATTCTAGAAATCTCATTTTCTTAAGATTTTCGTATTTTAAATTTTTTGAGACCGAATTCTCCTTGCGCAGGTCTGCATCCGCACTACTAATCCCAGGGATGTGCGATAATCCGCACCATCCCAGTCGGGTTCCCCAAATTGGGTTATAGCGGCGGCACTTTGCAAAGATTTGTGTAAATACTAAATCGTTTAGAAAATGGTTTTATTAGTAATCGTATTTATTTGAAAAGGTGTTGTTTTCCCGTATTCTATGTTCCCGAAAGTATTGTGCTATATTGCATATGAGTATGTGAGGAGGTAGGTCATTACCTCGTTATCCACTTAAAGGTATAGCAAGGTTTTGATGGTTTAAACGTAGAAATAAAACAATATGGTAGTTTAATGAAAAAAATACGGTAAAATGGAAATAGCAATTACTTTTGATATGGAACTTATTTAATATGATTAGTTAGTGTTTAATAGTCAACATGTAGTGGTTGTAGTATGATTGTATTAAAGAAAGAGTTAGGTTTTATAAAGAACCGAATCGGAAATCGGATTTGTTTCCGATTCCGTTGGGTTTTGAAATTTTGTATTTTAGAATTAGAATAGAGAAGAGGGAATTGGGACTTACGGGTTTAGTTAACAGAGGAGAGGGAATGGGAGTGGACGTAGCTTCCGGTGCGTCGTTCCGTCGCCGGGATTTCCTAGGGTTGTCGCCGGAAAATTCGCCGGAGCTTCGCCTTTCGCTTCTTCCAAAGTACACTAGGCTTTCTAGGGATTTCTTGAGAGTTGGCTCAGAATTTTGGGGTAAGGGGGTAGTGTTTAGGGTTGGTATTTATAGGTTATGCTAGGGTTAGGATAGATGAATAGTTTAATTGAAAAATGTATTAAAAATATATTAAAATGTATTAAAAGTGGAGTAATTGAGGTATTAAGAGGTCTCTGGAACCAATCTAGGTAAATGAAGTGTGCAAGGGGGTAGGGGAGGCCAAGAGCCCCAACTTTACTGTTGGGGACTCGGCGGTCCGGCCGAGTCAGGCCGCCACTGGGTCCCCTGACGGTCCATATACTCACTGGTGTATTTAAGTTTTCATGGGTAGTGGGGTTTTTATGAGATGTGCACGTGTAAACTCTTGGTATTCTAAAAATTCAAAACAAAATAATATTAAAAATAATGTGGGGTATGGGATTTGAACTCCGGTGGCTTGGTTCAGCAGTGCAAGGTATTACCAATGAGCTACAAGCTCCTTCTTGTAATTAAGGAGTTAATTAATTACTTAAAGTAATCACTGCAAAAGTAAATATCCCAAGTATACATTAATTTTAAAGCAAATTTTTTTGTACACTAAAAATAGAGTTTTTACAGTCTACCCTCCTTACAAAAAATTTCGTCCTTGAAATTTTCAACTTTTATTTTAGGACTAGTTTACAAAGAGATGTGAATATCTTGCATGAATTTCATCTTCCCTTTCCCAAGTGGATTCTCCTGGAGTGTCTTTTCTCCACATCACTCGAACCAAGTTGACTTCCTTGTTCCGAAGTGTCTTCACTTTTCTGTCCAGGATCTCCACAGGTTGTTGCTCACAAGATAAGTCGGGTTGTATAGTGAGCTCGGAATGATCAAGAACATGGCTGGGGTCACTCACATACCTTCTGAATTGGGATATGTGGAACACATTATACACTCCTTCCTATGAAGGTGGAAGTGCTACGCGGTATGCCACTTCACCGACTCGTTCGAGTATGTCGAACGATCCAATGTATCTCGGACTTAGTTTTCCCCGTCTTCCAAATCGGAACACTCCGCGGTTCGGAGATATCTTCAAGAATACGCGATCTCCTGGATGGAACTCCAAGTGACGTCTCTTTGCATCAGCTCAGTGCTTCTGTCGATCTTGGGCTATGTGCGTCTTTTCCCTGATAGTACAAACCACATCAACAGTCGCTACTATCATCTCTGGTCTAAGAAGTTCCCTATCTCCGACGTCGTCCCAACTTAATGGCGATCGACACTTCCTTCCATATAGTGCTGCAAAAGGTGCCATTCCTATGCTTGCTTGGTAGCTGTTGTTGTACGAGAACTCCACAAGATGTAGGTGATCTTTCCACGATCCTTTGAAGTCTAACATACAAGCTCTGAGAATATTCTCCATGATCTAAATAGTTCGCTCAGACTGACCATCTGTTTGTGGATGATAAGCCGTGCTGAAGTTCAGACTTGTTCCCAAGCTTGCTTGCAGACTCTGCCAAAATTGCGATCGGAACCTGGTGTCACGATCGGAGACAATGCAGACCGGTACTTCATGAAGTCTCACAATTTCCTGTATGATTTCATGAGTATCAGAGATAGTATATTATGAAGAGTTTAAATCTTAAGTAGATTATTACCTCCATGTACTTCTTTGCTAGTGTCTCAGTTGATTGGCCAACTCGAAATGGGATGAAGTGAGCCGACTTTGTGAGTCGATCCACAATGACCCATACGGCATCGTTACCCTTTGTGCTGCGTGGAAGTGCAGTCGCAAAATCCATTGTGATGTGTTGCCACTTCCATTCTGGGATTGGTAACGGTTGAAGTAATCCAGCTGTCCTGTGATGTTCAGCCTTTACCTGCTGACACACCAAGCATTTTGCGACGCTTCTGGCTACTTCACGCTTCATTCCATGCCACCAATAATTCTGACGTAGATCTTAGTACATTTTGGTACCTCCAGGGTGTACTGAGTAGGGAGAGCTGTGAGCTTCTTTCATTAACTCTTCCTGAACAGGACCTTTTGGTATACATAATCTGCTGCCGTATCTCAAAGATCCGTCTTCATGGATGATGAAGTCTGTTCTGAGTCCATTCTCCACTTGTTCTCTGATCTTTTGCAACTTAGCATCACTTGCTTGAGCTGCTTTGATCTGATTGACAATGGTAGATTGAACTTGTAAATTCATCAAACTTGAAGTGTTACCTGGCATGACTACTTCAATCTCCATCTGATGCTAGTCCTGTTGAAGCTTCAACTGAGCGGTGAGTTGCATTACTAATGGTTGTCGACTAAGAGCATCTGGAACTACATTCACCTACCCTGGGTGATATTGCAGGTTGATGTTAAAGTCCACCATGAGTTCTAACCATATTCTCTGTCGCATATTCAACTCCTTCTGAGTAAACACGTACTTCAGGCTCTTATGATCTGTGTATATGTTCTCTCGTTCACCAAGTAGATAGTGGCGCCAAATCTTGAGAGCAAAGATGACAGCTGCCTATTCCAGATCATGCGTCGGATAATTGTGCTCGTGATTCTTCAGCTGTCTTGAAGCATAAGCTACAACTTTACCGTGCTGATGTAAAACACATCCTAATCCCTTACTGGATGCATCGCAATGCACTTTGAAACCTCCAGATTAGTCCGGTATGACGACAATAGGCACTGATGTCAACCTTGACTTGAGTTCTACGAAAGTTTGTTCGCATGCTTCTGACCACACAAAATCTTCATCTTTATGTGTGAACTTGGTCAGGGGTGTTGCTATCTTTGAAAAGCCTTCAATGAACCTTCTGTAATATCCAGCTAGACCCAAGAAACTCCGAATGTCCTTCATTGACTTTGGTGTCGACCATTCGCTTACTGCTGAAACTTTCGCTGGATCCACAGATATTCCTTCACCTGATACGATATGTCCAAGAAAACCAACTTGATTTAGCCAAAACTCGCACTTGCTGTACTTGGCATATAACTGATGTTGTCATAGAGTTTCCAGGACAATTCGTAGGTACTCGGTATGTTCTTTCCGACTCTTAGAATAAACCAGGATGTCGTCGATGAAGATGACAACAAACCTGTCTAAGTACTTCCGGAAAACTTGATTCATCAGGTTCATGAATATTGCTGGTGCATTGGTCACTCCAAATGGCATCACTAGAAATTCGTAATGTCCATAGCGAGTTCTGAAAGTTGTTTTATGAATATAAGCTTCCTTGACCTTCACCTGATGATAACCTGAACGAAGATCTAATTTAGAGAAAACATAAGATCCACTTAGCTGATCGAATAAATCGTCGATGCGCGGGAGTGGATACTTGTTCTTTATAGTGACTTCGTTCAAGGCTCTATAATCGATGCACATTCTGTATGAACCTTCCTTCTTCTTCACAAGTAGTACAGGTGATCCCCAACTTAAAGTGCTTGGACGAATCCATCCTTTCACCAATAATTCGTCCAACCGTGTTCGTACTTCCTTCAAACCTTCCAGACTTAATCGATAAGGTGCTTTGATCACCGGTTGTGCTCCTGGTACTAAATCAATACTGAATTCAAGAGCTCGATCGGGAGGCAAAACTGATATATCGTCAGGAAACACATCGTCTAACTCTCGAACCACATCTGGTCTTGATTCTTCTTCTGCTTGAGCTGCTGCAACTATTGCTTCCCTTGGCTTCGCTTTGTATGTACTTGGCTCCAGTGTACGGTCTCCGCTTTTGAAATAGAAGACCAGGTGGTCTGGAATGTCGAAGACTGCCCTCCTTTGACGACAGTCGATGGCAGCATAAAATGTTCCAAGCCAATCCATACCTAGAACCACATCGAAGTTCGGTATGTCCAGCACTTTGAAGTCATCATAGAACTCTCTGCTGCAGACGACTACTGGACACAAACCGTATCACATTGTTGCTTTTAGAACGCCATTTCCCGAACTGACATTCCAGCTGGATACAAGCGGCGAGACTGGAATCGCAAGGGTTCGGACAAACCGTTGCGACATAAAGCAGTGAGATGCTCCAGTATCAAAGAGTGCTAGTGCAGGGAGTGAGGCTACTAAGATTGTACCCAAGCTATGTGGGAAATGTTTTAGGTATAGATAAAGGTATATAGATAGGCAGAAAGACTGAAAGAAAATTTGAGAAATAAAGGTTACCAGTGATAACTTGGCCAGTGGCCTCAGCTTCTTCCACGGTCATCGTGAAAGCCTGACGCCTTGGTACATTCCTCCTGGCCTGAGGAGCATTCCTCGTAACGTTCCTTTGAGCTTGATGGAACTGACGAGGAGATGGTGCAGCTTGTGGTCCTCTAAGTGGTGGAGCGGTTAGTGCAAGTCTTGGAGCAGGTGCTTGGATGGCTGGGCACTGTGGGTATGTGTTTGCCGGCCTAGGTGGATCAATTGGATTTTGTCTATAAGGACAAGACCCAATATCATGAGCAGCTGAGCCGCATATCAGGCAAAGGTTATTCGCACGCCGGCAATCTTTCGCCAGATGCCTATTTCTCTTGCAGTAGTTACAAAAGGCTGGGTTGGGCCTGTTGTTTGGTACTCCTGGTCTCCTTGGCATAAAAGGAGGCCTGGACGAGGCTCTTCCTGTCACCTGGTTGACAGGGCGTTTAACTTCTGCAGACTGAGGTCTGCCCCTCGATTTTATCACTGCCTCATAACTGCGGGCAGCTTCCAGAGCATCTTCATGAGTCGGAAATTTCCCTGTGGCTAGTGCAGCCTGGATTTCCGTGTCCAAACCTTGTTGAAATCGACGGGCTCTGATCTCGTCCGTCGGTATCAAGTGTGCCACAAATCTTTTTAAAGGATTGTGTTAGCTGTGTAGTATGTGATACTTAAAAATTTGAAATATTGTGACATATCTTACCGACTGAGCATGGTGAACTCAGCGTCATACTCATCTACCGACTTGACCCACATTGAACCTTGTTGCAGATGAATAAACTGCTTTTCCATGTCGAACCTAGCAGTCACAGGGAAGTATTTCGCGTCAAACTTATCGCGGAAAGTCTTCCATTCAATGGGCTGTTCAAGAAGGCTTTCTTCCGCCTTCCACCAGTTCCGTGCATTGTCCGTGAGCTGTAATTTTGCCACACGAACCCAAGCTATGTCTGGCACTTGTGCTGTAGCCAGATCATCCTCTATACTTTGTGCCCATTCCTTAGCTTCCAGTGGGCTTCCCTTTCCTGAGAACTGTTTGGGATGTAAAGCTCTGAATTTCTTCACCCCAGGTGCTTCAGTCTCGGGACGGTTCAAGAGCTGCTGCTGTCCCTCAAGGAGGCTGCGGATCGCCTCAAGCAGAACCGTTTGCTCGGTAGGTGGAGCAGGAACAGTAGGTATGATTGGTAGTGGTGGTGGAGGGTTTTTGAAGTTGGTTCTTGTGTTGTTTGGGGAATCCATAACTTTGAAGAAAAATTTGGGTTAGGACAGATTCAAAATATTTGAAATGACAAGATTCAAGGAACATGAATTGTAAAGAATGTTTTAGTTGCTGGTTCTTGTGTTATATTGCTTAGGTTATTCACACAGAACAGAACTGCATGATAGAGTTTCATACAGTTCTGACCTGCATGGGCCACCAACAAAACCTGTCACGCCCTGCTTCCCAGTATACGGGCAGAGGACGCGACGAGACCGCTACGTATTTATTGCGAAGTAAATACGCTAAGCGTATCTAAGCAATATAAAAGTAAATGCAAAAGAGACAAGATATAATAAAACAACAATTTTATTTATTCACATTCTTTCTGTACAATGCATGGAAAGTAAATACAACTGAAATAAAGCAAAGCCTAAGCAATGGCATAACAGAAATGAAAAGGTACTGAGATGAAAGTGTACAATGAACTAAAGCTAGGGGTCTTTACTGAATTGGTCCAAGTCTTCAGCAGTGGGATCGATCTCAGGAATGTCCAGATCACCTGACGACATTCAAAGAAGAAAGAAAGAAAATGTCGTCAGCGAACAAATCGCTCGGTAAGTCCCAAAGATAAGGGAGAACTAGAATAGACAGAATAAGAAGGTAGCTTTTAAAGTTGTATTATATTGTTTTAGTGTTAACGCTGTTATTTGTAGCTTGGTATAGAAGGATGCCAGTGTATACGAGAGGAGTCTCTATATGCCAGAGACTAGAGGCAAGTATAGTACAAGGAACCGTTTATGCCACGGTACAACAGCAACTGGATTCAGGTTAGGTGTATTAAATCTTACTGTCTCGTGCCACTTTTAACACCTTCCGTACCATTCTACCCCTTAAACCCCGTAGTGTTTTGATTGTATTGTTGTATTGTATTGTCTTGTATTGTAAACTGTATTGATCGTATAATTGGATGACTTTGCCGAAACCATGATATCAGTAAACGGATGTAATTGTATAATCATGTAAATGGATGTAACTGGAGAATCATGTAAATGGATGTATATCCATGGTTCGGTTCAGTCAAGTTGTATAGATTGATAAATGGATTCATGAACTCATGTTGAATTGTAATATTGTAAATTGTAGATTGCAGATTGTACTTGAATCATATTCAAGTCAGATTATAAAGAGACTCAATCTTAGTCAGATAATTAGAAAAGTAAATTAAAGTCCATATTGTTTTGATGTTATCGGTAACCGCTGCACATGGGCGGCAGGATTTGTGTCTTTTTCAAAAACGATTACCGTGTTGATAACACCGTTTGTTAAGTTGTCTATCTTAGATAGGCAAGCACCCACTTCTCCGGCCCCCTGAGGCTCAAGAGACTGGTCCCGCTTAAACCTATGTTTAATAGGGTTCTGAGGGTAATTTATAGAACTTGAGGGGTTTTATGTAAAAAATACTTTTGTATAGTTTTCAAAATACACCCTAAGTATTTATTAATTGTCTTTAGAATTGTAATAAATGTATATTTTACATTGTGATATTTCTTGTGAAAATATCCTAATTCCATAATAAAGGGTATTTATTTGTAATATTGACTTATATGGAATTTATGGTATTTTAATGTAAAATGATTCTTCGATTTGGAAAAGTTTGAATATTTATATTATAACAAAAATAGGTATTTTAATATTACATATATATATTTATTTATAAAAATAAATTTTAATATATATTATAATTCTAGAAATCACATTTTCTTAAAATTTTCATATTGTAAATCTTTCGAGACAGAATGCTCCTTGCAGAGGTCTGCATCTCGCACTACTAAGCCCAGAGATTTGCGATAATCCGCACCATCCCATTCGGGTTCCCCAAATTGGGTTGTAGCGGCACTTTGCAAATATTTGTGTAAATACTAAATCGTTTAGAAAATGGTTTTATTAGTAATGGTATTTATTTGAAAAGGTGTTGTTTTCCCGTATTATATGTTCGTGAAAGTATTGTGCTATATTGCATATGAGTGTGTGAGGAGGTAGGTCATTACCTCGTGATCTACTTAAAGGTATAGCAAGGTTTTGATGGTTTAAATGTAGAAATGAAACTATATGGTAGTTTAATGGAAAAAAATACGGTAAAATGGAAATAACAATTACTTCTGATATGGAACTTGTTTAATATGATTAGTTAATGTTTAAAGTCAACATGTAGTGGTTGTAGCATGATTGTATTAAAGAAAGAGTTAGGTTTTATAAAGAACCGAATCGGAAATCGGATTTGTTTCCGATTCCGTCGGGTTTTGAAATTTCGTATTTTCGAATAAGAATAGAGAAGAGGGAATTGGGACTTACGGGTTTAGTTAACAGAGGAGAGGGAGTGGGAGTGGACGTAGCTTCCGGTGCGTCGTTCCGTCACCGGGATCTCCTAGGGTTGTCGCCGGAAAATCCGCCGGAGCTTCGCCTTTCGCTTCTTCCAAAGTACACTAGGGTTTCTAGGGATTTCTTGAGAGTTGGCTCAGAATTTTGGGGTGAGGGGGTAGTGTTTACGGGTGGTATTTATAGGGTTAGGCTAGGGTTAGGGTAGATGAAGAGTTTAATTGAAAAAATGTATTAAAAATATATTAAAATGAAATAAAAGTGGAGTAATTGAGCTATTAAGAGGTCTCTGGAACCGATCTAGGTAAATGAAGTGTGCAGGGGGGGTAGGGGAAGCCAAGAGCCCCAACTTTACTGTTGGGGACTCGGCAGTCCGGCCGAGTCCGGCCGAGTCAGGCCCCCAATGGGTCCCCTGACGGTCCATATACTCACTGGTGTATTTAAGTTTTTATGGGTAGTGGGGTTTTTGTGAGATGTGCACGTGTAAACTCTTGGTATTCTAAAAATTTAAAACAAAATAATACTAGAAAATAATGTGGGGTATGGGATTTGAACTCTGGTGGCTTGGTTCAGCAGTGCAAGGTATTACCAATGAGTTATAAGCTCCTTCTTGTAATTAAGGAGTTAATTAATTACTTAAAGTAATCACAGCAAAAGTAAAAACCCCAAGTATACATTAATTTTAAAGCAAATTTTTTTGTACACTAAAAATGGAGTTGTTACAGTCAGCTTCATCAAAGAAGAGAAATATGCAGCTTGGATCGCATGCATCGTCCAAGTGGAAAAGAAGAATTGGTAGATCCGAGTCTGCGTCAATTTCAGAGACCTTAACAATGCATACCATAAAGGTGATTCCCGCTTCCGGTCATGGAAATGATGGTCAACGACACCTCAAATTACGAGCTGTTCACTTTCATGGATGGTTCTTCTGAGTACAATCACATAAAATGTCGCCTGGGGATGAGAAGCATACCTTATTTCGAACCTCGATCGGCATATACTGTTACAAAGTGATGCCGTTTGGGCTGAAGAACGCATGTGCCACATATCAAAGGGCAATGACCAAGATCTTTGATGACTTAATCTATAAAGTCGTCGAATGTTATGTTGATGATTTGGTCGTCAAGACTAAAACCAAGGCCAATCACATCAAAGACCTCAGGACCGTTTTCACCAGATTGGGGGAATGCGATCTAAAGATGAATTCTCTGAATTGCGCTTTTGGCGTGTCTTCCGGAAGATTCTTGGGCTTCATAGTCCGACATCGAAGGATTGAAATTGACCCATCGAAGATAAAGGCCATCATGGTGATGCCTCCTCTAAATATTTTGACGCAGCTGAGATCCTTCCAAGGTAAGTTTTCCTTAATATATTTAACCTAATAAAAGAGCAAAATTCTGTTGAATTCAATGAGGCAGTGTCTCACGTGCTCTCCATGAGGGCGCCAGCGCCAGAGCCAATCTTATAGGATTAAATCCTATGGTGGCGCCTCACGTGCTCCTCACGCGGGCGCCAATGTAAAAAAAAAACAGAAGAGTTCATAAGAGTTAAACTCTTATTGGCGCCGCACATGCTCCTCACGTGAACGCCAATTTGCAAAGCATAGAAGAGTTCATTACATAAGAGTTAAACTCTTTGATGGTGCCGCACGTGCTCCTCACGTGAGGACCAATGTGCGATGCACATAAATACCCATTATAAGAATTAAATTCTTAAATAGCGTCCACGTGCATAACACGTGAGCGCCGGCACCCAGGTAGAATTAAAATTCTACAATACTCGCTGTTAAACAGAGCCGTCGGATCAAAAGATCCAACGAAAATGATAAATCATTAAAATACAGAATTAAATTTTGTTGGGAGAAAACATTTCCCAAATGTTTCTAAAATAAGAAAGATACTCTCGGTTGGATCAAAAATCCAATAATAGAATAAAATTCTATTTTTGAATATATTCCCCCAATCTTTCTAAACAAGAAAGATTGCTCTCTGTAAACAGAGAACCCTTAGATTAAAATTCTAATGGTGATTAAAAAATCATCGTTTTACAGAATAAATTCTGTATAGAGGAAAATATTTTCACAATCTCATTAAAAATAAAAATCATATTCTATAAAAACAGATGTTCTTGGATCAAAGATCCAATGGTGGGTGAAATTCTCCAACTGAATTTTGAGTCAAAATAAATCAATTGGAATTTCTCAATGAGTGATTTTCTCAGAATTAAGTAACAAATTTGACTTCACTATATAAAGGACCCGAGACTTCAAGTCTCAAAAAAGAACGACTACAACAGAGAAAAAAGAAAAGAGAATTCAATTCTTAAAGAAGAAGACCTTCCTTCTCAAAACCCTAGGTAAAGAAAAGAGATCAAAATATCTCTATCACATCTAAGAGTTTAACCCTTTTTAAAGAACTTAGTTCTTTCTCTAGATCTGAGATCCACAAGACAAGTCTCCCATAAGTTGAGAATTTAATTCTCACCGGGAAGATCTTGTTCTTAACAATCAAAGATTCAGAAAAGAACTAGGTCCAAAAGAAAAAAAACAAAAGGAGAAAGGAATCTATAAAAGAACTTAGTTCTTAAAGAAAAAACCGATTCCAGATCTTCAAAAAGAGAAGATCTTGGTGATCATTAATGATCAAAATGCTATTAACGGAGATTTAATCTCTAAAAAAGAATATAAAAAAGAGAGACTAGCGCCTCATGTGCTCCTCACGTGGGCGCCCTCTTTTAACAGTGCATAGCGCCTCATGTGAAGAACACGCGGGCGCCCAAAACAGAAGGCCAGCGCCTCATGTGAAACACACGTGGGTGCTGAATAAAAGTTCTTAGCACTTCATATGCAGCCAAAACGGCTAAGTGCTTAGTACCGATTGGGTAGTGCCCAGCGCCGCATGTGCACCTCATGTGGACGACATAAAAAGTGCTTAGCACTTCACATTTAGTCAAAATAACTAATAGTGCTAACATTTATTGGGCAGTGCCCATGATTGAATGCTTCACATAACATACATGTGAGCGTCATAGCATCAATAAGTGCTTAGCACTTTTATATGGAAAAAAGGGCCGAACAAATATAGCTTAAATAAGTGCTTAGCACTTTTGAATAAAACAAATGGCTAAGTAGACTTAGCCTAAATTGGCTATGTCTCTGAAATTTTCTCGCAGCTGAGCCCAAATGCACTTTTGCTGGAACTTAAATAAAAATGATCCTTAAAATTTTGATAAGTTGATCTTATTCTAAAATTAGACTAACACATCTTTAGCAAGAACAAATTGAACCCAAATGCTCATACATTTAAGCTGATCTTAATCTTAAACTAGATTAACGGTCCTTAAATAAATTTAAGCCCCAAATCTAAAATATACAGATTTGAACTAACCCACGCTTTACGGGCGAAGACATAAACTAGTCTCCGTATACAATCCACGGGCAACCAAAAGAAATAAAAACACACACGACACGAAGTGAACTTCCGGAGTAGGAGAAAGTGGTTATCGCAATGCGGTAACGTAATTAACTGCAGGGGCTTGCGCCTGCAGGGAAGAGCGTCCCCACAATCAAAACCCCCTCATAAAATGAGGTGGAATCTGATAAAGTTTAGTACAACGGTCGCGTCTGTCCAAACCTCCGATATACGGTGCCATAAATCAACTTGGTATCTTCGGAGAGGTGGACGGATAAATCCAAATAACATCTGCCCCTAAATTCAGGCAAGACGATTTATCCCAGTTGTCTCTGTTTTCGGCGGTGAACAGATTCCGGCACGCCCGTTGGGACTTTTTTCTCTTTCCACTCCACACATCGTGTGTCGTGTTTCACGAACGAAATCATGGTTCGCTATACTTTCCCTTGGATCTGAGGTACTAAAATTTGGTGTCTTGCTCCTATGAAGAAGAAGAAAATCGATGGCTTTCCATTGCACCTCTTGCAACAGCAACACTCGCTCTGCCTTAGCCGGAGGAGTGACCTACGGGCCCAACGCGGCCTTCATCCTTTTAATGCTGGTGGGGCATATAACGCAAGCCACTACTGAGTTGTTCATGGGACCATACTCTCACCAGTGGGTGTCGGTGCTTCAGCGCCGCAGGAAGAAGCTCCCAAGAGGTCGGTCTTCGATCGACTGGAAACCGCAGCGGCCCCTCTCAACGGACCGTCCAAAACCGACGTCTCGGTCTTCAACAGGCTGGGCAAGAACCCCAAACGGGCCCGCAAAGAGGCTCGTGACACCTGAAGGGGCTACCCCAAAACGGATAGCCCTACTAACTCTTGTTACGGTTAAAGCCGTCAAAAGTGCTTCCCCCATCAGAAGATCGGTCTTTGAAAGATTGACCGTTCCTCCTCAAACTATGCCAAGAACGTCAGTCTTCAACAGGCTGACACCAACAGCAGCCCCTCACCAAAACCGGGGGCACAACGAAGCTGCTTCCAAAACTGAGGCGGTCCTGTCTGCAAGACACGCACGACGTCGCCACTGGCGCCGAGTGAGGAAAGATGGGGGCAACTCCCACTCTGGACTTACCACACCAGCTCCAATGGTAGAAATTGATGCTGCTGTTCCAACTGCGAACAACATTGATCTGCTCAGGAGGGTGCGCAAGAACTCTCCAACAACGGTGGTAAAGAAATCACCCCCGCCTGCGGAAGTCGCAGTGCAGGAAAAGCTGGAGCACCCCCATCAACGGCTCTGATCCCAATTTCACAGGTCGGGCGAAAAGACCAGGGCTCGATGATTGATCAAAACTACTCCCGTCAACCGAATCGGGCACGCTATTAATTTATTGATAGGCTCTACTCCCGTTTAAAACTAAAATATGCATATCATATCAAATATTTCTAATCAATATTCTTAAGATTTAATTTCATATAAAATTGTTAGGATAATATCTCAAAAATACCAAATACTACTAACACTATGACTTGAGATATTGTGTAGATATTAGCTCAGGTCTGGAATCCAAGAGATCTGAGTTAAATCAGGATGTCGAAATCAAATCATCCAAAATATGGAAGCAAATCGTAAGATTTAGCAACGGCAGAGACTCAGAGTATTATTCTCAGAATATAGACATGATGCTATAAGAGACCAAAAGAATTCCCAAGACATGATGCTACTAGGTGGCGGCGGATCCACGGCAAATGTAGGGGATATGCGGTGGAACCGCGGCGGATCCACGGAAAATGTAAGGGATATGCGGTGGAACCGCGGCGGTTTGATGGCCATATGATGTGAGATTTTGGGGATTTTATTGTAATAATATATATTCACTTATGGCATCTAGGGTTTCTAGTTTCTGGGACTATATATAGGACCGAGAGCTTCACATTAAAAATCATCAATGAAGAGATCAAGAGGTCCATGTATCCGAGTGATCATCACCTATTCATCTACCTCCAATAAAAGAGAGATCTAAAGTAAACTAGGGTTCTTGTTTTCTACTTTCTAAGGAGAATTGTAAATGCAATAGTTGATTAATAAAGATAGAGTTTTTATTATTCATTTTTGCAATTAATTTCTGCACTTACTTTCTGCACCTTAACTATGTTTTTATTCTTCTTTAACCTTTCTTCTAAATTTTTAACCATGAGCGAGTAATTCCTAACTTGCCAGGGTTCGTAGGATAGAGTAGAACAATGGATGATAAAATCTTTTAACCTTTTTTATACATTTTAAAGTTTATAAACTTTATCAAAATAAATGTTAACATCCTTATCGGGCGCACTATTAATTTATTGATAGGCTCGACCACAATTTGAGATTGGTTTAACACTTGTTTTGTTAAGGGCTAGACATGAATAGAGATCAATGCAATGACAAGAGTTAGTAATGGGGAAACCCTAGTTTCTTCTAAGAAACCCTAATCTACATTCATCCCTATCGATTTAGTTTTAAACTATTAAAATATAAAAGGAGTCATTTTTAATTATTCATCCATTACTACTAAGTCCTGTGAATCCAACAAGCCTTTTCTTTATAAATCTTATATCCATATTTTTCTATAACGACAAATAATCGCCTTCTTCAATCAACCCGTCTAAAGCAAGAAAAAAGTTCACGTTTCCCAGCGGACGACCCGTACTCATCGAGTCTAGCTACTAGCAACACCGTCTTGATTGCGGTTACTTTACGAACATACTTTTTAGCAGATCAATCAGGCAGCCAAGGAAGAAACAATCTCCAAGGCTACTCTTAATGATTATATCGCTCAACAAAAACGAGCTCATCAAGCTAATGAAGCCGCATGCCAAATTGTCAGAACCGGGCGACCGTATCTAGACTGGTATGGCCAAATTAAATACCCGCCGGGATATACAATCCCTAAGTTCCATGTGTACAAGGGGACAGGCTACCCACACCAGCACGTCGCTCCGTTCAGAGCTCTGTACGGCAACACTGGAGGTGGCGGCAAACTGTTACTTTGCCTGTTCATTGGCAGCCTGTCAGAGACGGCCTTTGAATGGTACTCGAAGCTCCCAAATGACTCTGTGAGGACAATCACAGAGAAAGAGCTGCTGTTTATACAGTGGTTTGCCAGCGCAAGCGAACACACCCCGATTACGGCATTAATCAGTGCCAGGGTAAAGCCAGGAGAAACCTGGGTCCAATATGTGATCCGGTGGCGGAACCTATGGTCAAAGTGAGAAAAACGCATCGAAGAATACCCCTCCGTAGGTATGTTCATCGGGACCCTTGATCCTCAAACGACTATGTCCTAGTTCATGACGTTCTTCGAACCAACGACCTTCCAGGCCCTGATCGATAAACTGGCCTAAATGGACTAGATGGGCCACGAGCCTTCCTCCTTAAGTAAGGACCCTCGAAACGCCAAGGGTAAAGGGAAGCGGCCTTCGTTGCTAACGCTCAACAACAATCGAGTGGCCCAAAACCGGCTGCTCGCAAAAACAACACACGTCCATGCCTATCCCTGGAAGAAAGGCTAGGACGCGCTTACTCATTTCCCCGTGATAAGACGAGGAGACTATTTGAGTTGGCAATACGTAATAAACTCATTACATTGCCAGACCCACGGCGTCCACCATAACCCAGCGGCGTCAACAACCCCAATTACTGCTCCTATCACAGATAGGGGTGGTAATTGAACGAGCCAGCTCGGCTTCGATTAGGGTTCAGCTCGGCATTAGCTCGTTCAAACTCGGTTCATTAATTAATGAGCCGAACATGAGCCAGAAAGCCTGGCTCGTTTATTAAAAGAGCCGAACTCGAGCTCATCCAGGCTCGTTCGGTATTGACTCGAGTTCGGCTCGGTTACACAGTTTGAAAAAAACAACAATATGTAATATAGAGCGGATTTTATACAAGTCTCAGGACACTTAATTCAATTAAAGGATGGTATATAAAGTGCAACCGAGGTGAATATAAAACCCAACACATAGACCCATTCCATGTTTTAGATGTTAATTTTTTTTAATTTTTCCATATCTTAAAGCCCTGGGTCTTATGCTCTGTGATTGTTTTCTCCAGCCTAACCTATTATAAAATACTTTCATGTTTTCTTCTGAAACACCTATAATGGCCATTGACCTATCCTCGGCCTCCACCAAACGCCTCTTTGTCGTTTTTCTTTTAGAGATTTCCTAATAGAAGATGCATCCGAGCTCGACATTGGCTTGTTTAATGTTCGGCAAGCTAACGAGCTGGACATGAGCCAGACCTGTTCAGCTCGAGAAGAACTAAAGTCGAGATTGATCTAGCATAAACTAAGACGAACCGAGTTTGGACAAGGATCGGCTCGTTCAAGCTCAGCTCGGTTACACCCCTAATCACAGAATGGTGAGCCACCCAATTAAGGATTGCTACATCTTCAAGAACTGGATCGAGGATCAATATCAACAGGGGAAGTTCGCGCTGTCTGAGAACTGGAGGGTGAACCCACTACAGAAGCACAAACCCAAAAAGGTGGATGCGCCGGGGGGCATCATGCTCGCTCGTGGAAGAAACTCAATGGGAAGTCGTTCTTTCAGCTAAAACCAAAAGAATGCCGAAAGATCTACAGGCATGTCCGGCAGTCAGGTAGAAAAGCACACTTGAACTTGAAATTATCGAAGGGATGCTGAAACCGTGTCCCGTACCAAAGATTGTTGACAAAGGGCAAAATCCCCAAGTCAAGCCTTCAAAGTCTTCGAAGAAAAAGAAGAAGACCAAGAAGCCTATGCAGCCTGCCGAGTATGATGACAAGCGCAAGGACCTATAAAAGTGCATCGACGCACTGGAGGAGTACAACCAGAAGGCGCGGATACCGGTCACGCTCGAAGAGTTCCTCAAGCATATTCTTGAAAATGAAGATAGTGACAACGATGAGAAAAATGACTCATCAGAAGAAACCTAAGTCTATGTAGCAAGTTGCCACATGGTCTCCCATTCATTGTTAAATAATGAATAAACTCCCTTAGTGTTAGAAAACAACGAGGAGGGACTAGGGGCAGGATCGGCGCTAAAATCCATGGAACTGCCAGAAGACCCAATCGATTGGCTGTTAAACGAAGCCTTACGAAAAGGTAAAGCTGACAGAGAATGCGAAACAGTCATGTACGAAAAGGCTAAGCGTCATCGTCAGGATGAAGAAGCTGCGGCAAGGTGGAGTCGTAAAGTAATCTAACCAAACCAAGGCATACCTGTGACAAATAAGAGTAGGATCAAGGCAGAGAAGCGGTTCTTCAATGCCCTGTCAATAGGAATGAAGTTGTTACCTCTGGTAGGAAACACTCCCGGGGTCATATTCCTTGACGGAGAGGATTCACATCCAAATTACTGCATATATTATCGGAGGGTTACCCAACGCATCGAAGAATGCCGTACCCTCAAGAAGTGGTGGCAAGGATATGTTGCTCATAAAAAAAAACTTCAAGAGGATGAAGCGCGAAGCTCGTCATGGCAAAAGAGTGCGACAGATGCACGTGAAAAAACGACTGGCAACTGTCATATGGTTAGTACCAGTTCAGTAGGGGAAAATCCCCATGTTCTTACTTTCAGGAGCGATTCTGAGGACGAAATACCCCTCACCCCTCTCTTCAAAGACTCCACCTCCGAAAAAGAAAAGAATGAGAAGAGCTGTGAGAACATTCAGCTGCATAATCGCACGCTTCCTGAGAAGAATCTCGGACCTACAAACAAAGGTTCGAGCAAAAAAGACAAAGGGAAAGAAAAAATCCCTGAGGAAATTGCCCTCGACGATGGAGTTGTCAAAGAGCTCGTAGCAAGGGACCCGCCTAGGAAAAATAAGGTGGATTATAATGTCCTAGAACATCTGAGGAAAATACCTTCATAACTGAGCATATTGGATGCTATCCTCCTTTCCAAAGAGGCATAAGAGTCTCTGATCAAGGCATTACAAGAGCCCGATCAGTTCTAAGATTTCCTTGCAGAAGAGAAGATAAAGGACGAGCTGGCAGAGGTTCACACAGCTGACATTACATTAAGCGATGAAGATCTCTTCCTCAGAACGTGCGAACATAACCGCCTGTTATACATCACCGGGTACTGCCACGAATCAAGATAGGGAAAATCCTTGTCGACAACGGATCCTCCGTCAACCTTTTCATCGTGAGAGTGCTGAAGGAGATTTTAATTAACGTTTAGCACCTAGCCCGAGAAAAAATTACCATCTCGGGATTTGACTCACAGTCGTCACGGACGCTTGGGTCCGTAATACTAACGCTGTGCTTCGGGTTGCTCGTCACTGACATCAAATTTCATGTCATTGACGCCAAGCCTTGCTAT
Source organism: Agapanthus africanus (assembly GCA_030015575.1). Taxonomy (NCBI): domain Eukaryota; kingdom Viridiplantae; phylum Streptophyta; class Magnoliopsida; order Asparagales; family Amaryllidaceae; genus Agapanthus; species Agapanthus africanus. The sequence continues at coordinate 135,911,123 of CM057346.1, forward strand.
AACGCTTTGCTCGGCACGCCCTGGTTGCATGAGTACAACATCATCTCTTCTACACAACATTAGTGTATGAAGTATTTCAAGGATGACTTGGAATCCACCGTCACATAGGAGATAAATCCGTTCTCCGTAAACGAGGTCTGGAAATATGAAGAGGTAAATTATTTCCTACCAGACTTTGAAGATACAGAAATGTGTCATAAGCCGGAGGATAAACAGAAGTCCGTCGCCACTATCCCGATCTTTGGGAGCGATTTCGAGGAAGATGAAGAAATAGTCTATTCGGGAACAGCCCCAGAAAGAAAAGGACAGGCCCGGACCATCTAACCCAATTCTGGTCTTTGGCAGCGATTCTGAGGACGAGACCGCAGTGTTTTCCATCCGCCCGTCAGTGCAAACCCTCGTCGGAGCCGATCAGAGTCTGCAAATCACAATGGCTCCATCTCGGCATTATAAGGAAATTGATGGACTCGATACATACAGCGTCCAAGAACTACGGGCTTTCTACGTCCCTCCCAGACGAAGAGGTGAAAAGGTGATCCTCTTCTACCAATCTACGGAGACCAGAATAGAGAAAGAAGTCTAGCATGATGCCGATTTTGCACTCGACAGGCTTCAACCAATCCGTCTGTCGAGATATTTGCGGAGGGATTGAAAAGGTTGTTAAAGTGCCAAGGTGTACCCCTTGAACAAACCATTCGGCAAGTCCAATTCTACAAAAATATTTTGGAGATCCCTGGAATCCAGTGAAAGATGCCCAACGGGAAGATGGAGACAACCGGGCTCGGATACATTCGGTCTAAGAAACGGGAGCAGTTCCACAGCTGCGGTGTCATAAATAGATCCAGAGAAGAGGAAAATGCTCTTCCAAATGGTCATGACATTGAAACAGAGCAAAATACCGCTCTAAGAACGTTAAGTCTGTCGCTCGAAGAACAAATAGATAAGTTAATAAAAGAAGCTTGTCAAAGGAGCCGAGCCGATCACGGCCGCAAAATGGCCATTTATGAAAAGGCCAGGACGCGACATCTCAATAAGCAATCCATGGAGAAGGAAGACTATAATGTTCTTTATCTTCAGCCCGCTGTATATTCTCGCGAAAGGGGAAAATCCCGAAATAGAGGCAAAAAAATGACAAAGAGCGCAATCAACGTTCGCAAACAACAAGGCGGATCTAAGAAGCCGTTTTATCAAGAAAATCTCGGTTGGAACCCTTCCTTTATAAAGAAGATTTGTCGGGAATACTCTTTCCCCCAAGACAAGACGAGAAAAATATTCGACCTTGTCATGAAATATCAAATGATGACACTCCCAGAGTCTCAGCATCCCGAACAAATAAACGAGGTCCGTCATCCGGAATATTGCTCCGACCACTGAGCAATAGGTCATCCCCTTGAAGACTGCTTCACCTTCAAAGACTGGGCAGAAAACCAGTATCAACAAGGCAGGTTCGCTTTATCCGACAACTAGAAGGTAACCCCGCCGTAAAAGCATGAGCCAAAAAGGACCTATACCATGAGGATAGGACCTGCTCAACACAAAAATGGAAGCGAACTCATACTTGCCACATTATTACACTCTCAAAGGAGGTAGGGCACGGGACTATGGATGACCTCCACATGTGCTTCGCAAATGAGGACGTGGACGAGGTGATCTCAGAGTTTCTACCAGCGCCAAAAGAGCTCGAAGATGGGATACACACCACGGCAGGCAGCCTGAGGAAAATTGACTTAAGGACGGAAAAAGAACCGAAGCCAACGTTCTTCAGTGAGCTACAATCTGAAAAATAGGTAGCTATGTTAAAGGACGTGTTCATGCAATATAAAGACTGCTTCGCATAGAACTATTCCAAGATGCCGGGTCTAGATCTAAACGTTGCTACATAAACTTGCTATATTGCCGGATATAATGACAATCAAACACGCGACAAGAAGAATGCGGTTTGAACTTGAGATGAGTATAAATGCTGAGGTCAAGAAACTAACCGACTCCCGCTTCATCCAAGAAGTTTGATATCCTGATTGGATCGCTAACATCGTTCCAGTGATGAAGAAGAATGGGACGGTGCGCATCTGCGTGAACTTTTGGGACCTCAACAAAGGTTTCCCGAAGGATGACTTCCCAGTACCTGTTACTGAGCTGATGATCGATAAAACGTCTACCCATGAGGTCTTCTCTGTTGGGTTACGATAGCGCCCTGGCCATCTACTGTGGTCAGTGTGGAACAAAAACTGGCGTTTAAAAATTTTGGCGCTAACGAATCCGTCAAGATCGAACCATAAACCTTTACTAGCAATCTATAAAGTGCTAAACTACTATGATAGATGTGTTAATGATCCGTGTCCTTCGGTCTTCCACCAACATCCTTAGCTCCATGAGGTGTCCACGATCGAGCTTGGCTTCCGGTCTTCCTCCGTCAAAGATGATCCACCCAAGGGAGACGATGCAGGCTCCAGCTTTTCCTATCGAAGTAACCGATGGTCCAAGGTTGCTAGCAATGGAGTGTGGGGTGTAAGAATATCTCACTATCTTTTTCTCTCATACCTCATGCTCAAATGAGCAATCAAAGAAGAAGAAAGAGGAGGTGAGGAAAACTATAGCATGAGCAACTCAAGAAATGGCTAAGTCTCCCAAGAGTGTGTATGAATGTGAGCATTTTAAGCATGTAGAAAGAATAGCTAAGTCTTTATGAACCATGGAAAAATATCTCATCTCATTTAGCAATAAACAATGATGTCTACATACCTCAACATGCTCATGCCACCACACCTCTCCACCTCATTTCCTAATTATTTTCTAAAACGAAAATCATATAATGTGGTGTTCATCTTCTAGAAGATATTCCGTATAAATACAGAATACAACCCGGTATACGTATCGAAATACATATATGCATATTCGTATAAAAATACGAATAACCAAGAGAGAAAATGAATAGTGAATAATAATACTAGAATACACACACACACATATATATATATAAATTATTAAATCAAAACTTGATTTAATAATCCGGCTCAATCCTAAGCCGCTAGTATTATCAACCGTCCGATAAAAGTCTGTGTAGCTTGTACACATATTTAATCGGACACCTATATGTACCAACATACGTCATATATATCATATCGCCTGAACCTTGAAAACCCTCTGTGTAGGACTCTAAAGACTCGTCAATACGCTGGCAGTGGATTTAACCACAGGCACGTCAGCGGCACTAGTTGTACGTAATGGCTGCCCAGGTATTGAGTCAAAGGAAGGCCGACAAGCAAACTCATCCGAACCTCTACTGAGCCTGTCAGTGACAATATCCGTACAGTCTGGTCTGTTCGTCTAAGAGTATCACATATCGAGTCTAGGGGTGGATAAAGTCAGACCCATAATAACGCGATATTTCGTATCAGTATGAAGCCCATTACTAACTGAGAAACTAATGATCCAAATCAGTAATCCTAAACTACCTTGGCCAAGAATTTCTGGTGATGGTCACCAGTGCATCGCGCTACATCAACCCCTAATATCGGGAGAGACGAATCCCCGACAATTCGCTCACTGCCTCCATGTGGCTCGGGATTGTAGCCAACTAAAACCTGTTTGCACGACTCCTTTGAGACGTGGTAGGGAAGTAATCAAAGCACAGTGGGAACTCACACGAGACAAATGACGATCTCAGGTCGACAGACTAACCTGTACACATGTCATCTGGGAACTGCTATTAAACAATAGGTATAATACCAACTAGCATGTTCCCGGCGAGTCCGTCCAGGATACTCATAACCCAATGAGCACCTGTATATTGTTTTAAGTGACTGACTAACATCAATGGCTTGTGAGACCGGCCACCGCCCCTTGTCGGGGTCTCAAAAAGTATACACTAGTCTACTCCGAAGTATCGATGCCCAGTCTCGATACTCCCTCGACTAGGGACATTTAAGGATGTGCATATAGACCACCTAGCTCCCATGTATATGATCGCCATCATAATACTGGTAGTCAAGCAAGAATCCTATGGGCTCTATCAACATGTAATAGTGATCTGTAATACCAAATAATGCATATACATGATGATAAAGACAAACCTGATAGCATACTATCATTCTAAGTAAGACTGTTCTATCCGTATAGGTCCTCCCTCAATCATCATAATCGCGTTCCTACGATTACAATAATTGACTTGATGGCACTATAGCCAACAATCTCCCACTTGAACTTAAGGCTAATTATTGCGGTGTCGCATACTCACAGCCCGTGTGATACCGAACACCCAACTTCTCTACTAATCAGTCTCACAAAACCCGTTTGTGAAACTATTGCGTTCGAGAAATACCCTCAGTGAGTGGATCCTCTCCAGTGTTTCAATCTTTATCTCTCTATATCTCAACTTAGCGGAGAAAGACTATCTCCCGAAATGAGCAATACCTGTCTTAGAATTTGTCTGGATATCTGATGGGACCCAGTTCACAAATGAACTCCAAATCCAACAAACTTCTTAGACTGTATCATCCACAGAATTTAATCAGTATCTTGCGCCATGCCTTCCATAGTATCCGCTTGGACCACCCGTCCAACATACTGCCCCTAAAAAAAAGGAAAACTATAACAGATAGCTGCTCTGTCATCCAGGTCACCTTGGAAGCCTAAAATGATAACCGCCTCCCTAAGGAGGCTGTCGTTACCATATACCAAGAACATCCACTTATGTTCATAACCGCTTCGCAACGTTTCTCCAGGATTGGATTAATATATGTTTATTGCAGCCAGTGCAAAAACAATATCTGGTGTGGTACTTGACATCTCATGATTGACTCAATTGCCTAAGAAATTAATATACCAATCATGAAAATCCCTCTCCTCATCAGTCTAGAAGACATCTCTTTAGAGAGGGTGACTCCATCACCTGCGGGTACACCACCACGCCAGGAGCCATGTATTCTAAAACCCTTTAGAATAGTGTCAAGTACCCAAATTGGGACACTTCACAAATTTAGATCTAAAACCATAGATCTAGTTACCAGAATCCCTGATATTTTATCCAGATCCTATGTGGAGAAACACCTTGTGACAACTACAGTATAACCGATCGTAGTATAGGAATATCATTTTTTATAAAGAGCATGTCATCCAAAAACCAGGACATCACTCCCTACTACCTTCTTACCAGGTCCATCTGTTGTTCTGATGAAGTCAAACTCTGTGATTGTCATATTAAAAATAGACGATCTATCTCCGCTATACTTGCTTTAGTCTATAAATATACATAAGCTACTTGCCCACCACGCTTCCGCTGCTCCCACGGACTACAACAACCTTCTGGCAGAGTCATATACACGTGCACTTCTAAAGCTAATTTAGAATGACGTTATACTCATCCTCCTTCCAGATCTCATAGTCTAGAACGACAGCAGTGGCAAGTATGGGTAATAAAAAACCTCCCTGTCACCGACTTTGAGGAGACCGAAGTACTTCTCGAGTGCCTGAGGTTACCCACCAAATTTGCGGAGTGGCTAATGAAATGTCGAATCCAATTAAATCTTTTGGTTCTACTAAATTTTCATTAATCGTTTATGGTTCTGGAATCAATTCCAGTTCTACCATACTTCCACAAATGTTTTCTGAAAAGAATTCATTCTACTAAAACTGTGGCGAGTCAAGAACAATATAACTATTGATCTTCCAGATGGTAGAATATTAACCCTCGTCAATACCCGGGATAACCCACAAACTGCCATTACTGAAACGTGCCTAGAGTTTATCCGGATTCTGGTTTTAAGCATAAGCCGGAAAACTCCATATACATTAACATCATTAAGATATGAATCCATTCTATATATCCAATATAGAAATAAAGACACTAATTTAATTGGAACCAGATTCAAAATACATGCAGCCGTTTCCAGTGCATATCAAATAGATGGAAGGAGGCCAAGTAGCATTACTCATCAAGGAGCGCACCCACGCATGAGTAACCTGAGAGAGAAGCAAGTTCTCAAAACTATTACTTACAACGGAATACCAAACACAAGTATCTATATTTTCGATCACCTTGAAGAATACTGATACTTGCAACATATGGTTCTCTATTTTATTCTTTTACCTATATCTTCTCAAAATCTGAACGTTGTATTTCAACGAAAATACTTGTCTAAAACTAGAGAAGTCATGAGTAAACAGAATATAGTACGAGAACCGACCCCTTTGTCCTTACGGACACCAGACAACATACAATACTCTGTATAAGTCCACTGAGTTTAATAACTCAAACTCTGTGCGTTATAGGTTGAAAACTGTACTATGGTTAAGAAGAATTACACCGTTGTTGAATGCACCTTACCTAACCATCAACTGATATAGGTAAATATCATAGACATAATTTCAAAAATTTATATCTCACTTTATAAAATAAACGTACAGATATATCAGTTTGAAATTGGTGCAAAATGACGGATATTCAAAACCAAATATTTGCCGTTAGGCAAAACCCCGGTGATTTCCTCAAATATCACCAATTACAAATAATTCTGATATATAGAGGATGTAATCACCCAATTCCCAATATCTTACTCCCACTCACCATCTGCAAAGTCAAATAAATGTGAGAATCAAATCTGGTAAATATATGCCCTGGAGTTAGAATCTAATAGGGAAAATAGTTTTCACTTAACACCGCATAGAAAAACTGAAACATGAAAATATTTCGAAGGGGTACTTAGGTATTCTTAGTAATTCCTCTTCCACTATCTAAATTCATGACAGTAACCGTATACTTTCTTACCCTCACTCTAATCCCTTTATATGTCTTTACTTCTTACCTTCTGTACACCACACTTAGGCTAATTGGTTTTCTTCCTTCTCTACCCTTCAACACCTGCCTATGGTTTGAAAAAAGACTATCCAATAAGCGTAATAGGTGTACTCTCCTAACACTAGGAGCTCTCGCAACCTCAGAGAAGGTAAAGAGAAAAGACAACTCAATAATCCTTATTCTATTTCTCCAGAACCAGAATCCATCCTCGATCAGAAACACGTTTCTTCGAGTTCATATGTAACTATACGATGGCATATCCAATAAATGTGGATTTTCGTAGTGATACGGGGTGTTCTGAAGAAATGGAAAGTGGAAGTAAGAGTGGCAGGGGTATACGTAGCTTCGTCGTGAATGATAACAGTCGCAATTTCCTTTGCCCTTACTCTAATCCCTTTATATGTCTTTACTTATTATCTTCTGTACACCACATTTATACTAATTGGTTTTCTTCATTGCCTACCTTTCGGCACCTGCCTATGGTTTGGAAGAATACTATCCAATAAGCGCAATGAGCCCTCACAACCTGAGAGAAGGTAAAGAGAAAAGACAACTGAATAATTGAAAGTCGACCTTAGCACCACCATGCAGTTCTAGAGGCATCAAGCATACCAAATTTTAATTTTTATTAAGTGCTAAACTAGACTAAAAAGATCTTTACTAGATTATTAGGGTTTTCCTTTGTGATGTGATGAACTAAAGAGAAGAAAAGTGCATACAACCTTTGTAGTTCGAGTCCTTCACTTCACATGCTCCGTGTAGTAGTCCCGCGACTCCACTAGGCTCCACTTGAGGCTTTGGATGAGCTTTCTCTGATGACTTTCATGCCGAAGATGATCCATGTGAAGTCCCTCCACCTCAAGCTACCTCTACACTAATCACTTTAGCGTAGTAAACACGCTAAACTCGATCGTTAGTCAAGTGTAGGATGGTGAAGTAGAGCATGTTAAAAGCTCACAAGTTTGTGTCCAAGATTCATGATTCACATCTCATGTGAGGGTTGAAGCTTGAACCATGGCAATTGAGGAAGAAGATGAAGCTAGAGAGCAACCATGGGAGCAAAGCAAGAAAATGGCTAAGTGTTGAGAATGAGTAAAGAATGAATGGCAACTTTTGACACCCACTCATTCAAGTATGGAATTTTGTAATATAAAATTGCAACCATGCTTGAATAGTGAGTCAAGATAAGTAAACAAATATAACTCTCATGCTTGCAACCATGCTCTCAATTTACACCTCATTTCTATTTTTGTCAAAAATAGAAAATCAAGCCATGCTTCATTAATATATATATATATATCATATATATATATCATATATATATTAATATATATATATTATGAAGAATAATTAGTGAGCTAATGATATTAGTTAAGATATAATTATATCACATATAATGTATATCACATTATTAAATCAACACATGATTTAATAATCCGGTTATATCACATATGACCGACTAATATCATATATCTGTATATCACATTATCAAATCAACACTTGATTCGACAATCTGGTTATATCACATATAACCGAACCGATAACAGATAACTTCCAGATTACAATACGGTATCACATACACGTATTTAATCAGGCCCGTACACATATCACATATGTGTCTTACTTCGTTTCGCTTGAATGAGGGAACTTCTGTATGGGACTCTAAAGACTCGTCAATACATCAGCAGTAGGTGATGATCACATTAGTCACCTACAAGCCGTCAACGGTACTAGCATGACGTAACGGCTACCCGGGTATTGAGCGATATGAAGATCAACAAGCAAGCTTGTCCATAGTCTCCATGAAGCCTATCAGTAACACTACCGTACAGTTCGGTCTCTTCGTCTGATATGTCGCATATCATGTCTATGGATGGTAATCGTCAGACCCTAGTAACGTGATATGTCATGCCGATGTCTGTCCTATAACGGTTCGAGAAACTACTGATAACACTTATCAGTAAATCTCGGCAGCAGCCCTGGCCAGGGACTTCCAATTATAGCCAATCGAGCATAGCGCAACATCAACCCCCAATACCAGGAGAGACGAACCCCTCCTATCGCTCATTGCATCCATACAACTCGAGACTGTGCCCAAAATCCACCTATTTGCACGTCTCCTTTGAGCGTGGTAGGGAGGAAATCAAAGCACAGTGGAAGCCGCACAAGACTCTATGACGATCTCGGGTCTACAGACTAACCTGTACCAGTGTTACCAGAGGACTGCTATCTGACGATAGGTATACTACCACATATGAGTCCTCGGCGAGTCATGTTCGGTGTACCCATTCTCCAATAAGCACCTGTGTATAATCTTTGATGTCATACACCAATGGCTGTGGGATCAGCCATCGCCCTCTAAGAGACAAGAAACGTACACACTAGTCTACTCTGGAATATCGATGCCCTAGTCTCGATATTCCCTCGACTAGAAACTGATTAAAGGATGTACTTGTTGACCACCCTGGCCCCACTAGTATGATCTCATCATAATCCTGGTAGTCAAGTACATATCATAAGGGTTTTATCAACATGTAAGAGACAGAAAGTATAAATACCAGTTTACATGTTAAGATAAAGGTAATCTGATAGCATACTATCATGTCGAGAAAGAAAGTCCTCTATATATATGTCCAAGCATCCACTATATCATCAATAATGGCCTCTAGGGCATACATATTTCTATCAATCTCCCACTTGCACTAAGGCCAGTTCTTGTAGTATCTCATACCCAACATCCCAAAAGTCTCTTGAATAGCATCTGGAGGATGGCCTCGGTGAGTGGATCCGCTGTGTTATCATCTGTGTCAACTCTATTGACCTCGATATCCCGGAGATCAACTATTTTCCTGATCAGGTGATACTGTCTAAGAATATGTCTGGATCACTGACGGGACCAGGGTTCCTAACCCAAAGCCACAGCTCCATTGTATTGGATGCCCAATGGTAGGAACCTAGTTCTGTTAGTTATGTATATTCCCTAGAGGCCATTATTGTACATGTGATGTATATTATAGTGGATGCTTGGAAATATATAGAGAGGACTTTCTTGCTCGACATGATAGTATGCTATCTGGTTTCTCTTTGTCTTAACATGTAGATTAGTATTGTGATACTGTCTTGCTCTCACATGTTGATAAAACCCTTAGGATGTGTACTTGACTGCCAGGACTATGATGGAGATCATACTAGTGGGGCCGAGGGTAGTCCACAAATACATCCTATAATTGTTCCTAGTCGAGGGTGTATTGAGACAGGGCATCGATACTCCAGAGTAGACTAGCGTATGCGCATCTTGACCCATATGATGGGCGATGGATGACCCCACATCCATTGGTGTTTTACATCAAAGATGGTGTACGGGTGCTCAGTGGAGATTGGGTACACTGAACGGACTCGCCTAGAACTCCTAGTTGGTATTATACCTATCGTCAGATAGCAGTTCTCTGGTGACACTGGTACAACTTACTCTGTAGACCCGAGATCGTCATAGAGTCTTGTGAGATTCCCACCGTGCTTTGATTTCCACCTTACCATGTTCAAGAGAACGTGCAAAACGGTGGCTTTTGGGTACAGTCCCGAATCACATGGAGGCAATGAGTGATAGGAGGGGATTCGTCTCTCCTGGTATAGGGGGTTGATGTTGCGCTGTGCTCGATTGGCCATAACGATAAGTCCTTGGCCAAGGCTGCTAAGGATATATACCGATAAGTGTTATCAGTAGTTTCTCGACCCGTTATGAGCCTTACATCGGCACGACTTATCGGTTACTGGGGTCTGACGTTTACCACCCCTAGACTAGATATGCGACATATCAAACGAAGAGACTGGACTGTACGGTAGTGTTACTGACAGGATTTATAGGAGCTAGAGCGGTCTTGCTTGTTGATCTTCTGATCGCTCAATACCCGGGTAGCTGTTACGTCCAGCTAGTACCGTTGAAGGCTTATGGGTGCTTGAAATGATCATCACCTACTGCCGGCGTATTGACGAGTCTTTAGATTCCTACACAGAGGTTTAATGGCTTGGGAAAAATGAAGTAGGAGCACATATTTGATATGTGCGGGACCGAGAATAATACGAGTATGTGATACTGTATTCTATTCTCACGATTTATTTGTATCGGTCGGTTATATATGATATAGCCGGGTTATCGAATCAAGTGTTGATTCGATAATATGATACATATAATATTAGTCGGTTATATGTGACATAGCCGGATTATTAAATAATGTGTTGATTTGATAATTTAGTGTATAATTATATATTTGATATACTAGTTTACATTAACTAATATTAGCTCACTTAAATGTTTCTTTTTCTCACTTGTGTGCATAAGTATATATGTGATATATATTAATGTACATTTTTTAGTGTCATGCTTGATGATACACACTACATGGGTTTATGTGACTTACACCATGCTTATGATAATTGTGAGGATTATTTATTTTAAGTAAATCCAAATTAGATGGAAAATAGTCACATATATGAACCTTGTGGAAGCTTGTAGATGCATTGAATTAGTCCACTAATTTTGTTTTACTTAAGATATTTATTAACCAAACCATTATCACTTAGCCATGGTTATGTCTCTACATGAGTTAGTATATGATACAATCTCACCCATGGTTGCCATTTACTCTCTCATCTATTATTTTCTTCATCTTCTTCAATCTCAAAGAAAAAGCTCTCTAGGTTTTTTAGAAGTGAAGAAAAAGAGTAAGAAAATTAATTCTAGAGTGAGCAAAAATCATACTTCATTATTCTCTACTAGATTAGCCATTTAGTTTAGAGTGTTAGCTTCACTAATCCCACATTAGTGAAGAGGTATCTTGGGTTAGTGTCTCCTCAACGTAGATCATTTTCGGCCTCGAAGACTTCGTGCAAGCTCGTTCCTTTTTTCTTGTGAAGCCGTGCTAGAGTCCGGAAGATCACTAATTGAAGTGAAGGGAGTACTACATGGAGCTATTGATGTGAAGGACCGGTCTATAAAGGTTGTATTTCTAGTTCACTTAGTTGTAAAGTTGTTTATATATCGTATCGTCTAAATCTCTAATTAAAGATTCTAGAGTTAGGATTGTTTAGCATCGCAAAATATTGAAAATGGCTTGGACGATGCCTCCCGAAAGCTTGCTGTCGTGCCAAGCAACCCTACAGTGGTATCAGAGACAAACTAGAGCTTTAGGCGATGTCTAGATGAAGTTAGAAGTCCGATCGAACCCCGAAAACCCAATTTTGGACCCCTCTCTGGAAATTTTTTCAAAAAGTTGGAATTTTTCATGTTAAAAATACTCTAAAAATCTTGTAGGTAATTCCATGGACCTACCTGAAGAACGAGTCCCTAACTCGTCTAAGTGATAGTGGAACTGCGACTAAAACATGGTTTTGGCGGCGGTTCCGCGGCGCCACTTGAAAGTCTTGGTACGGGCCTTCAGCTGCCGGTCCATGGGTACTGTGGCATGGTTCTGAGTATTTCTAGCACTGCTCAAGTGTTGAGCTGTCTGGGAAATTTTAGGAATTGATTGATTCGATCGAAACCTTTAACATCGTCTTGCTATTTGTGGAATGTGATACAATATGTGGAATTCATATAGTTAGGCATGAAATTCGAAGTATGTGATATTTCGGGTTTATGATATCTAAGGAGATTGTGGATTCCAAACGTTGTAGTTTGACATTTTCTTTTCTGTGACCGTACGTGTGTGTATCACCATTGTTGTATATTATTTACTTTTCTGCATTAGGATAGACCCAAGGAGGGGAGCACAAGTAACCGAGTTCTAGAGTCCAGTGGGAGACCATCTCGAGGTGTCGAGTCCGCGTCTCCAAACTCTAGAATTGGTTGGCTTGCTTGCCTCTCTCGTAGGGGTCTAGAGATGTGGGTTTGGCTATTCATCGCGACAGTGGAATCCGTGTTTTATACATGCTTAAAATAAAACACGGACCTCCTAGTATATCCAATATTTCATATGTTATCTTCTGCAGCTGATATTCTGTGATGTGATCACTTAATATGCTTGAGACGATTGCTTTATTATTATATATATGATATATAATAAGCATTGCTTATGTTTTGTACCCGCTCTAGTCCCGCCCCGCTATGTCGTTAGTTAAGTAACCTAACGGTGCATAATGGGACACTGTGGTGAATGCGGATGGCATAAGCGTACGTTGTATTTTCGTTTCTTCTGTGATGCTTAAGAAGCATAAATGATGGGACTTCATTAATGGGATTAATGAAAGAAAAGAAACCTAAAAGATATTGTAGAATCAAATTTTTAAAAAGGGTAGCTCTAGTTTTTGCTTTGCATAGCGGTATTCCTTGTAGAATATCCAGAACCTTATTCGATAAGCAAAGAGCCGAGATCCCTTCACCGGGAGTGACCTCTTTAGTGAGACTAGCAGATGCTACAATCACTCGGTTTTGTTTTTGATTGCTTCTATAGTTCTTGCTTTGCATGGTAGTATTTGTGAAATATCCTGCACCTTGTTCGATAAGGAAAGAGCCGAGATCTCTTCACCGGGAGTGACCTCTTTAGCGAAAAGCCTAAAAAGTGTTAGTTATGTATATGCCCTAGAGGCCATTGTTGTACATTTGATGTATATTATGATGGATGCTTAGATATATACAGAGAGGACTTTCTTGCTCGTCATGATAGTATGCTATTTGGTTTCACTTTATCTTAACATGTTGACTTGTATTGGTTTACTGTCTGACTCTCACATGTTGATAAAGCCCATAGGATCTGTACTCGACTACTGGGACTATGATGAGATCATACTAGTGGGGCCATAGTAGTCGATGAGTACATCCTATAACTGTTCCTAGTCGAGGGTATATCGAGACAGGGCATCGATACACCAGAGTAGACTAGCGTATACGCATCTTGACCCATATGATGGGCGATGGATGATCCCATATCCATCGGTGTTTGACATCAAGGATGGTGTACGGGTGCTCAGTGGAGACTGGGTACACTGGACGGACTCGCCAAGAACTCCCAGTTGGTGATATACCACACGTCAGATGGCAGTTCTCCGGTGACACTGGTACAGGGTAGTCTGTAGACCCGATATCGTCATAGAGTCTTGTGTGATTCCCACTGTGCTTTGATTTCCACCTTACCACGTCCACGAGGGCATGCAAAACAGTGGCTTTTGGGTATAGTCCCGAATCACATGGAGGTAATGAGCGATAGGAGGGGATTCGTCTCTCCCGGTATAGGGAGTTGATGTCGTGTTGTGTTCGATTGGCTATAACTGGAAGTCCCTGGCCAGGGCTGATATAGAGATTTACTGGTAAGTGTTACTAGTAGTTTCTCGACCTGTTATGAGCCTCACATCGACACGACTTATCGGTTACTGGGGTCTGACGTTTACCACCCCTAGACTTGATATGCGACATATCAGACGAACAGACCGGACTGTACGGGAGTGTTACTGATTGGATTCACAGGAGAACGGACAGGCTAGCTTGTTGATCTTCTAATCGCTCAATACCTGGGTGGCTGTTACGTTTAGCTGACCGCTTGCAGCTTGTGGGTGTTTGGTATGATCATCACCTGCTACCGGCGTATTGACGATTCTTTAGAGTCCTACACAGAGGTTTCTTGGCTCAGGCGAAACGGAGTAGAGACACATATGAGATATGTGCAGGACCGAGGATAATACGATATGAGATACCGTATTATATTCTCGCGATATTTTGATATGAATCGGGACATCGGATCAAGTGTTGATTCGATGAATCGGTACATGATATATTAGCCGGTTATATTCGATATAGCCGGATCGTTGGATCAAGTGTTGATTCGATGATTTAATGTATAATAATATATATGATATATTGTATTACATTATCTAATATTGGCTCACTTTATTATTTCATTTTCTCACTGGATTAATACATTGATATATATGCGATATATATTAAATGTATTATTTTCTTATGTTGCAAATATATAATATATATGTGATATATATTATTGTAACATGATATGATTTATTATTAAACATGTTTAAGGATGATAATGAGGGATTAGGGTTTGATTAGGGTTGGCTCTTTCAAGTTCATTCTAGAAAGATTCTATTTTGTCTTGGTTAAGATATTATGGTTGATCTTTATCTTTAACCTAACCAAACCCTTACCCTAGTTTATTCTCTACAACTTCTTAGCCTATCATTCTTGACCATGGCTGATATATCAATCATATAGTTTTCTTTTCTATTCATCACAAAAGGATTATCTTTTTCATTCTCATCTTCTTCTCTCTTGAGTTCTAAAAAGAAAAAGCTTACTAGTTAATTCTTATGTGATGATTTCTAGTGAGAAAGTGAATAAAAAGAAAGCATAAATACTACTCCCTCGTCCTCATCTCATCTAGCCCATGAGCTTATGGTGTTCATCTCTTTAGAGTGAGAAAGCTTGGGTTTTTGCAACTTCGACGTAGATCATCGGAGATTCGGAACACTTCAATCTAGCATGGATCGTTCGAGTCGTGGAGCCTCTCTTGAGTCCGGGAGATCGTGGATCGCGGCGAAGGGACTACTACTCGGAGCTTGTAAAGCGAAGGAGCGGACTACAAAGGTTGTAATCCCTCACACTTAGCTTTAAAGATATCATCTTGCATGCTAAACCCTAATAATCTAGCAAAGATCCCGTCTTTGGGTTGTTCGGCACGTCTAAAATTTTATCCGGGCATGTTTGATGCCTTATGACCCTTCACTAGAGTGCCTAGGAACCCTACAGTGGTATCAGAGCCTAGCTAGAGCATTAGGCGACGTGTTTACGAAGTTAAAACTCCGATCGAACCCGAACCGACGAAATTTACCCCCTCTCTGGAAATTTTTCAATATCCGGGGTTTTTCTGAATTAAAAATACCTGAAAAATACAGTAAGAAAAGATAAGAATTACTGTGAAATTCGTGCCTCTAATTCGACCACATGGCCGCGGAACCGCGGCAAATACCCCCCATCGGCGGCGGTTCCGCGGCAGTATTAGTGTATTAGGCACGGGTTTTTGTACAGTAATTCTTTTATCTGTATTTACTATTTTATGGGTATTTTTATTCTGAGTGTTGAGTATTCTGGGGTTTCTTTTGTAATCGTAGATTCGATCGGAATATTTAAATTCGTTATTTTTTTCCGGATATTTAGAAACTGTTAAATTATTTGAACGGATATCATTAACCCACTTTATCCCGGAACGGCAAACTTTCAAGTGTTGAATTTTTATTGGGTTTAGATCTTTCGGAAAAATTGTACAAGTTAAGCGGTGGACCCTCTAGAAGACAACAAACCTTAACTCGATTATGTGACCGTCTTGAACTGCCTTTTGAACCTTCGGGTTTGGGGCAGTACGGCGTGCCACATGTGAGGCGTTGGCTTGACCCTTCTACGGCTGGATCACTGGGACTATGACATATTCTGGGATTATTTGAACTCCGCTCAAGTGTTGAGCACTTTGGGAAATTTTGGGTATTTGATTATCTGTTCGAAAAGTTTAATACTGTCTATTTATCTGGAATGTGATACAATATATGGAATTCATAGGGTTAGGCATGAAATGCGAAGTATGTGATATTTCGGATTTATGATATCTAAAGTGATTGTGGATTCCAAATATTGTAGTTTTACACTTTCTTTTCTGTGACCGTAAGTGTATTATGTAGTTGTATTGCCGGTCTTCGTTGCTATACATCGACGACGATCGGTGTATGCATACTTACTTACGTTGATGATATGAGATATTATGTGTTGCTGAGATATGATGTGCAGGATTGTCGCGATTGTATAGCCGGGGGTTTTATGTGAGATGAGAGTTTTATATTTTCATTCATGTAAATTCAATTGTAATGTAATATTCTATTATTTGGGGCACTTCCAGGTTGAGGTTGATGCCACCAGTGTTGTATATTATTTACTTTTCCGCATTAGGATGGACCCAAGGAGGAGAGCACAGGTGACCGGGTTATGTGGTTCAGTGGGAGGCCATCTCGAGGAGTCGAGACCGGGTCTCCTAAACTCCAGAATTGGTATGGTCGCTTGCCGCTCTCGTAGGGGTCCAGGGTGTGGGCTTGGCTATTCATCGCGACTGTGGAATCCGTATTTTCTATTATTGGCTAAATACTAAATACGGACGTCCTAGTATATCCCACATTATATCTATATTTCTGCTGCGATATCTGTGATGTGATCATTTGATATGTTATGATGGATACAGTATATAGTATATATGATATATTATATAGACGTTACTTATGTTTTACACCCGCACTAGCCCTGCCCTGCTCTGTCTTTAGTTACCTAACCTAACGGTGCAAGAGGGGACATCGAGGTGAATGCGGATGGCATAAGTGTACGTCGTATTTATCTGTGATGCTTAGGAAGCATAAGCTGATGGGATTTTATTAATGAGATTAATAAAAAGAAAAGAAACCTAAAAGATGTTGTAGAATCAAAACTTTATAAATAGGGTAGCTACAGTTTTGCTTTGCACAGTGATATATATGATATATCCTGCACCTTATTCGATGGGGAAAGAGCCGAGATCCCTTCACCGGGAGTGACCTCTTCAGCGAAACTGGCAGATGCTACAAAACTCGGTTTGTCTTTTGATTGCTTTTAGAGTTTTGCTTTCCACAGCGATATATATGATATATCCAGCACCTTATTCGATGAGGAAAGGGCCGACGATCCCTTCACCGGGAGTGACCCCTTTAGCGAAACTAAGAAAAGCCTCAAAAACACTCATTTTCAAAAACACTTGATTCTACGACGATATCAAGTTCATTATGCTCAGGGTTTTCTGAAAAACCTGCGTAGCCCTCCGTCATTTCAGATAGACACTAGTTAGTATTCGTGCTGCGTTTGTTGACCTTAGCCAAGGCGTGGTGTACGGTAGCTAATTAGTATTTATCTGCTAAAACATGAGATGTGATTGAGTTAGGGTAGTCGTGCGACTTTGTTGACCTTAGCCAAGGGTCGTACGGGTGGGTTTAATTCAATCAGGAAATGACGGGTTGAACTTGACTAGCGCTTATGATTTGTTGACCTTAGCCAAGGTCATAAGTTGCTAGGGGTAAAAGCATTATCGGGAATTTCAAGTGTTGAAATTTGCAATGAGATTGCATACCTCCTATGAGATAGTTGGATCCCGATACCCACTGCGAGTAAGAGTTACTCCTGGGAGAGTTTTACACAGGACAATTAGTCGATCAAGTAGGTGTCTAGAAAAGTGTTAACGGGGTTACGCCTCTGGGAAAACGAGGTTTACTTTAATCAGGTCCGTGCGAAAGCACGGGGAACCTCCCTCAAAGTACCGACACTGATCTGGCTGAAAGATTGACGAAATTGTAGGGTGTAATTAATCCCGGCTAATCTTACCTTTTAGGGTTTGAAGGTAGATTTGATAAAAACAGTGGGAGACATCCTGATTAGATAAGATAATAACCAATCTAATCTTGCAAGAGCATACGCTAAAGTGTTTTCTTCTCTCTCTCTCCAGGTAGCGACCATGTCAGGCCATAATCAAGATAATAATATGGATGTATTGACTGAACCCGCTTATTATACTGAGCAGGGGAACGTTGGACCCGTTCTTTCTTATAAGAGTTATAAGACTGAACAGGGAATAGAAGAATATCTAGATTCTCAAGCCGCCCAAAAGAACATGCATGTTGATGCATCATCTTCGGATGTGTTAGTTATTGAGAACTGTTTCTCAGTTCACCCTACGTCCTGGGTATTAGATACCGGATCAGGATCCCACATATATAAACAGTTACATGGGCTACGTAAAGGTAGAGAACTGGGAAAAGGTGATCATTCCGTTCAAGTAGGGAATGGTGCAAGTATTGCAGCCAAAGCAGTTGGCGAATATCACCTTGTATTGCCAAGTCGTAATACACTGATTCTAAATGAGTGCTATTATATACCGAACATGATGTGCAACATTATATCAGTTTCTTTATTAACTAAAGAAGGATATAATTTTGTAGTAAAGGATAATGTTATGAACATATTCCTAGATCAAAAGTTTATTGCATCAGGCTCGTTACATAATGGCATATTCATTTTAAATCAGAATACAGTCCTCAATATACAAAACACACACAAGAGGAAAAGTTCAGAAATGAACGAATCTTTCTTGTGGCATTGTAGACTTGGTCATATCAATGCGACACGACTGGCTAAGTTACATAAAGATGGTTATTTGAATCCGTTCGAATTATCATCTTATGATACTTGCCATTCATGTCTCAAAGGAAAAATGACCAAAGCTCCGTTTAGTGGACACGGAGAAAGAGTTAATGAACTCTTAGGACTAATACATAGTGATGTATGCGGTCCCATGTCTACGCATGCCAGGAACGGTTCTTCCTACTTCATTACATTCACTGACGATCTCTCAAGATTCGGATATGTGTTCCTGATGAAACACAAGTCTGAAGCTTTTGAGAAATTCAGAGAATATAAGCACGAAGTAGAGAATCAAACGGGCAAAAGTATTAAGATTCTTCGATCTGATCGAGGAGGTGAATACTTAAGCAATGAGTTCCTAGATTATCTAAAAGAGAATGGGATTCTCTCTCAGCTTACTCCTCCTTATACACCACAGCACAACGGTGTATCGGAGCGGAGGAATCGCACCCTATTAGATATGGTGCACTCTATGATGAGTACAGCTGAGTTATCTATTTCCTTCTGGGGGTATGCGCTGGAGACAGCCATATACCTATTGAATAGAGTTCCAACTAAATCTGTGCCTACCACTCCATATGAGATATGGAATGGAAAGAGACCATCTCTTAAAAGAGTTAAGATATGGGGTTGTCCGGCTTATGTTAAAAAGCAAAATCCGGACAAACTCGAGGCACGATCAGTTCTTTGTAAGTTTGTAGGATATCCAAGCAATTCGTATGGATATCTATTCTACCACAGTGAACAACAAAAGGTGTTTGTTGCTCAACATGCCACCTTTTTAGAAAAGGAATTTCTTACAAAAGAAATTAGTGGCGATGAGGTAGAGCTGGAAGAGGTTCCAGCAACACAAACTACAACTGAAGATTTAGTGGAACTAGAGGGTTCAGTAGTACCCGACGAACCCCAGCCTCTCCGCTGATCTAGCAGGGTTTCTCATCCGCCTGAGAGATACTACGGTTTTCTCATTGATGGTGGAAGCGAGGATTGCATCATGGAAGATGATGACCCGACTAGTTTCGAGCAGGCCATCACGAGTGGTGACTCTGTGAAATGGCTGGATGCAATGCGATCTGAGATGGAATCCATGTACACCAATAAAGTATGGATTTTAGAAAATGCTCCTGAAGGGGTAAAACCCATTGGGAGCAAGTGGATTTTTAAAAAGAAATTTGGTGTAGATGGAAAAGTTGAGACTTTCAAAGCTAGACTTGTAGCAAAGGGTTTTCGTCAACGACCAGGTGTGGATTATGACGAAACCTTTTCTCCAGTGGCTATGCTTAAGTCCATCCGGATCTTACTTGCCATTGCTGCATACCATGACTACGAAATCTGGCAAATGGATGTTAAGACCGCCTTTCTAAATGGTGATTTAGAAGAGTGCGTGTACATGACTCAGCCAGAGGGCTTCGTAGATAGTGGGAGCAGCGGAAAGGTGTGCAAGCTGCTTAAATCCATTTATAGGTTAAAGCAAGCATCGCGGAGTTGGAACATCTGTTTTGATGTAGTAGTCAAAGAGTTTGACTTCATCAAAAACATAGATGAACCTTGTATCTATAAGAAGGTAGCAGAGAGTAAGGTTGTCTTTCTCGTATTGTACGTGGATGACATACTCTTGATAGGAAATGATATTCCTATGCTGCAATCAGTCAAGCTCTTCTTATCACAGAGATTCTCAATGAAAGATCTAGGTGATGCCTCCTGCATATTGGGAATCATGATCTATAGAGATAGATCTAAACGGATACTGGGATTGTCCCAATCCAGGTACATTGACACCATCCTAAAGAGGTTTAGTATGGAAGAATCCAAGCGTAGGAACCAACCCACGATCTCTGGACTCACTCTCTCCAAAGAGATGTCTCCCAAGACTGATTTGGAGAGAGCTCGCATGCAAGGGATACCCTATGCTTCGGCAGTAGGATCTATCATGTATGCGATGCTATGTACCAGACCCGATGTTGCATACTCACTAAGTGTAGTGAGTCGGTATCAAGAAGATCCTGGAGAGAGTCACTGGACAGCCGTGAAGAACATTCTCAAGTACTTGCGAAGGACTAGAGACATGTTCTTGGTGTATGGTAACGGAGAACTCCGGGTGGATTCCTTTACCGATTCCAGCTTCCAGAGTGATAAGGACGACTCTAAGTCGCATTCGGGTTTTGTCTTTACCCTTAATGGAGGGGCGGTATGTTGGACGAGTTCCAAACAGGATACCGTTGCAGACTCGACGATGGAGGCTGAATACATCGCTGCCAACGATGCTGCCAAAGAGGCTGTCTGGATGAAGAAGTTCATTAGTGAACTTGGAGTGGTTCCATCCATTGAGCATCCAATACCTCTGTATTGCGATAACAATGGAGCTGTGGCTTTGGCCAAGGAACCCAGATCCCATCAGAAGTCCAGACATATTCTGAGGCGGTATCACCTGATCAGGGAGATAGTTGATCGCCGGGAGATCGAGGTCAGGAGAGTAGATACGAAGGACAACACTGCGGATCCACTCACGAAGGCCATTCCCCAGATACAGTTTGAGAGATTATTCGGGATGCTAGGTATGAGATACTACAGCAGCTGGCCTTAGTGCAAGTGGGAGATTGTTAGTTTTGTATATGCCCTAGAGGCCATTATTGTACATTTGATGTATATTATGATGGATGCTTAGATATATACAGAGAAGACTTTCTTGCTCGTCATGATAGTATGCTATTTGGTTTCACTTTATCTTAACATGTTGACTTGTATTGGTTTACTGTCTGACTCTCACATGTTGATAAAGCCCATAGGATCTGTACTCGACTACTGGGACTATGATGAGATCATACTAGTGGGGCCATAGTAGTCGATGAGTACATCCTATAACTGTTCCTAGTCGAGGGTATATCGAGACAGGGCATCGATACACCAGAGTAGACTAGCGTATACGCATCTTGACCCATATGATGGGCGATGGATGATCCCATATCCATCGGTGTTTGACATCAAGGATGGTGTACGGGTGCTCAGTGGAGACTGGGTACACTGGACGGACTCGCCGAGAACTCCCAGTTGGTGATATACCACACGTCAGATGGCAGTTCTCCGGTGACACTGGTACAGGGTAGTCTGTAGACCCGATATCGTCATAGAGTCTTGTGTGATTCCCACTGTGCTTTGATTTCCACCTTACCACGTCCACGAGGGCATGCAAAACGGTGGCTTTTGGGTACAGTCCCGAATCACATGGAGGCAATGAGCGATAGGAGGGGATTCGTCTCTCCCGGTATAGGGAGTTGATGTCGTGCTGTGTTCGATTGGCTATAACTGGAAGTCCCTGGCCAGGGCTGATATAGAGATTTACTGGTAAGTGTTACTAGTAGTTTCTCGACCTGTTATGAGCCTCACATCGACACGACTTATCGGTTATTGGGGTCTGACGTTTACCACCCCTAGACTTGATATGCGACATATCAGACGAACAGACCGGACTGTACGGGAGTGTTACTGATTGGATTCACAGGAGAACGGACAGGCTAGCTTGTTGATCTTCTAATCGCTCAATACCTGGATGGTTGTTACGTTTAGCTGACCGCTTGCAGCTTGTGGGTGTTTGGTATGATCATCACCTGCTACCGGCGTATTGACGATTCTTTAGAGTCCTACACAGAGGTTTCTTGGCTCAGGCGAAACGGAGTAGAGGCACATATGAGATATGTGCAGGACCGAGGATAATACAATATGAGATACCGTATTATATTCTCGCGATATTTTGATATGAATCGCGACATCGGATCAAGTGTTGATTCGATGAATCGGTACATGATATATTAGCCGGTTATATTCGATATAGCCGGATCGTTGGATCAAGTGTTGATTCGATGATTTAATGTATAATAATATATATGATATATTGTATTACATTATCTAATATTGGCTCACTTTATTATTTCATTTTCTCACTGGATTAATACATTGATATATATGCGATATATATTAAATGTATTATTTTCTTATGTTGCAAATATATAATATATATGTGATATATATTATTGTAACATGATATGATTTATTATTAAACATGTTTAAGAATGATAATGAGGGATTAGGGTTTGATTAGGGTTAGCTCTTTCAAGTTCATTCTAGAAAGATTCTATTTTGTCTTGGTTAAGATATTATGGTTGATCTTTATCTTTAACCTAACCAAACCCTTACCCTAGTTTATTCTCTACAACTTCTTAGCCTATCATCCTTGACCATGGCTGATATATCAATCATATAGTTTTCTTTTCTATTCATCACAAAAGGATTATCTTTTTCATTCTCATCTTCTTCTCTCTTGAGTTCTAAAAAGAAAAAGCTTACTAGTTAATTCTTATGTGATGATTTCAAGTGAGAAAGTGAATAAAAAGAAAGCATAAATACTACTCCCTCATCCTCATCTCATCTAGCCCATAAGCTTATGGTGTTCATCTCTTTAGAGTGAGAAAGCTTGGGTTTTTGCAACTTCGACGTAGATCATCGGAGATTCGGAACACTTCAATCTAGCATGGATCGTTCGAGTCATGGAGCCTCTCTTGAGTTCGGGAGATCGTGGATCGCGGCGAAGGGACTACTACTCGGAGCTTGTAAAGCGAAGGAGCGGACTACAAAGGTTGTAATCCCTCACACTTAGCTTTAAAGATATCATCTTGCATGCTAAACCCTAATAATCTAGCAAAGATCCCGTCTTTGGGTTGTTCGGCACGTCTAAAATTTTATCCGGATATGTTTGATGCCTTATGACCCTTCACTAGAGTGCCTAGGAACCCTACAAAAAGCACTCCTTTTCAAAATCACTCGATTCTACAATGATATCAAGTTCAATACGCAAAAGGTTTTTTTAAAAACCTGACGTAGCCCTCCATCATTTCAGATAAGTACTACTTAGTATTCGCGCTACGTTTGTTGACTATGTTAAGGCATAGTGTTTGGTAGCTAATTGGTGTTTATCTTCTAAGCATGAGATGCGATTGGATTAGGGTATTCGTATGACTATGTTGACTATGTTAAGGGTCGTGCGAGTGGGTTTACTTCAATCAGGAAATGACAGGTTGAACATGGCTAGCGCTTATGATTTTTTGACTATGTTAAGGTCATAAGTAGATAGGGGCAAAAGTATTATTGGGAATTTCAAGTGTTGAAATTTGCAATGAGATTGCATACCTTCTATGAGATAGTTGGATCCCGATACCCACTGCGAGTAAGAGTTACTCCTGGGAGAGTTTTACACATGACAATTAGTCGATCACGTAGGTGTCTATAAAGGTGTTAACGGGGTTATGCCTATGGGAAAACAATATTTATTTTAATTAGGTCCGTGCGAAAGCACGGGGAACCTCCCTCAAAGTACCAACACTGGCCTGACTGAAAGATTGGCGAACTTGTAAGGTGTAATTAATCCCGGCTAGTCTTACTTTTTAGGGTTTGAAGGAAGATTTGATAAAAATAGTGAGAGCCATCATGATTAGATAAGATAATAAACCAATATAATCTTGTAAGAGCATACGCTAAAGTGTTTTCTTCTCTCTCTCTCCAGGTAGTGACCATGTCAGGCCTTAATCAAGATAATAATATGGATGTATTGACCGAACCCGCTTGTTATACTGAGCAGGGGAACGTTGGTTCCGTTCTTTTTTATAATTTTTATAAGACTGAGCAGGAAATAGGACAATGTCCGTATTTCCACGCCACCCAAAAGAATGAGCATGCTGATGCATCTTCTTTGGGTGTGTTAGTTATCGAGAACTGTTTCTCGGTTCACTCTACATCCTGGGTATTAGGTACCGGATCGGGATCCCACATATGTAATATATTACATGGGCTAAGGAAAGGTGGAGAACTGGGAATGAGTGATCATTCCGTAAGAGTAGGGAATGGTGCAAATATTGCAGCCAAAGCAATTGGCGAATATCACCTTATATTACCAAATGGTAATACATTGATTTAGAACGAATGATATTACATACCGACCCTGATATGCAATCTTATATCGGTTTCTTTATTAAGTAAAGAAGGATATAATTTTGGAGTACAGGATAATGTTATGAACATCTTCCTGAATCAAAAGTTGATTGGATCAGGCTCGTTAAATAATGGCATATACGTTCTAAATCAAACCATAGTTCTTAATGTACAAAACACACACACGAGGAAGAGTTCAGAAATGAATGAATCCTTCTTGTGGCATTGCAGACTATGTCATATCAATGCGACACTACTAGCTAAGTTACATAAAGATGGATATCTGAATCCATTCGAATTATCATCTTATGAAACTTGCCAGTCATGTCTCAAAGGAAAGATGACCAAAACTCCGTTTACTTGACAGGGAGAAAAAGTTACAGAACTCTTGGTACTGATACATAGTGATGTATGCAGTCCCATGTCTACACATGCCAAGAATGGTTCCCCATACTTCATTACATTCACTGACGATCTCTCAAGATACGGACATGTGTTCCTGTTGAAACACAAGTCTGAAGCTTTTGAGAAATTCAAAGAATATAAGCACGAAGTAGAGAACCAAACGGGTAAAAGTATTAAAATCCTACAATCTGATCGAGGAGGAGAATACTTGAGCACGTAATTCCGTGACTATCTAAAAGAGAATGGGATTCTCTCTCAGCTTACTTCTCCGTATATACCACAGCACAACGGTGTATCGGAACGGAGGAACCGCACCATATTAGATATGGTGCGCTCTATGATGAGTACCGCTGAGTTACTTATTTCCTTTTGGGGTTATGCGCTTGAGACAGCAGCATACCTATTGAATCAAGTTCCATCTAAATCTGTACCTACCACACCATATGAGATATGGAGTGGGAAGAGACCATATTTTAAACTACTTAAGATATGGGGTTTTCCGGCCTATGTCAAGAGGCAAAATCTGGACAAACTCGAGGCACGATCAGTTCTTTGCAAGTTTGTGGGATATCCAAAGAATTCACAAGGATATATTTTCTACCACGCTGAGGAATAAAAGGTGTTTGTTTCTCAATACACCACCTTTTTGGAAAAGGAATTTCTTGTAAAAGAAATTAGTAGCAAAGAGGTAGAGCTGGAAGAAGTTCCAGCAGCACAAACTAAAACTGAAGATTTAGTGGAACCAGATGATTCGATAGCTCCCAACGAACCTCGGCCTCTCCGCCCGATCTAGTAGGGTTCCTCATCCACCTGAGAGATACTACGGTTTTCTCATTGATGGTGTGAGCGAGGATTGTATCATGGAAGATGATGACCCAACTAGCTTCGAGCAGGCCATCATGAGCGGGGACTCAGTGAAATGGCCGGATGCAATGCGATCTGAGATAGAATCCATGTACACCAACAAAGTGTGGAGTTTGGAAGTTGCTCCCGATGGGGTAAAACCCATTGGGAGAAAATGGATCTTTAAGAAGAAATCTGGTGTAGAGGGAAAAGTTGAGACTTTCAAAGCTAGACTTGTTGCAAAAGGTTTTCGTCAACGACCATGTGTGGATTATGATGAGAGCTTTTCTCCAGTGGCTATGCTTAAGCCCATCCGGATCCTACTTTCCATTGCTGCATACCAATACTACAAAATCTGGCAAATGGATGTTAAGACCGCCTTTCTAAATGGTGATTTAGAAGAGAGCATGTACATGATTCAGCCGGAGGGCTTCGTGGACACTGGGAGCAGCGGGAAGGTGTGTAAGCTTCTTCAATCCATCTACGGGTTGAAGCAGGCATCGCAGAGTTGGAACATTTGTTTTGATGTTGTAGTCAAAGAGTTTGACTTCGTAAAAAACATAGATAAACCCTGTATATAAAAGAAGGTGGCAGAGAGTAAAGTTGTCTTCCTCGTATTGTACGTGGATGCCATACTCTTGATAGGAAATGATATTCCTATGATGCACTCGGTCAAGCTCTTCTTATCACAAAGATTCTCAATGAAAGATCTAGATAATGCCTCCTGCATGTTGGGGATTAAGATCTATAGAGATAGATCTAAAAGGATACTGGGATTGTCCCAATCCAGGTACATTGAGACCATACTAAAAAGGTTTAGTATGGAAGAATCCAAGCATGGGAATTTACCTACGATCTCAGGACCCACTCTCTCCCAAGAGATGTCTTCCAAGACTGATTTGGAGAGAGCTCGCATGTAAGGGATACCCTATGCTTCGGCAGTAGGCTCTATCATGTACGCGATACTATGTACCAGACCCGATGTAGCATACTCACTAAGTGTAGTGAGTAGGTATCAATCAGATCATGGAGAGAGTCACTGGATAGCTGTGAAGAACATTCTCAAGTACTTGAGAAGGACTAAAGAGATGTTCTTGGTGTATGGTAACGGAGAACTCCAAGTGGAGTCCTTTACCGATTCGAGCTTCCAGAGTGATAAGGACGACTCTAAGTCGGTCTCGGGATTTGTCTATACCCTCAATGGAGGGGCGGTATGCTGGAAGAGTTCCAAGCAGGAAACCGTGGCAGACTCGACGATGGAGGCTGAATACATCGCTGCCAACGATGCTGCTAAAGAGGCTGTCTGGATGAAGAAGTTCATAACTGAACTTGGTGTGGTTCCGCCCATTGAGTATCCAATAGCTTTGTATTGCGATAACAATGGAGCTGTGGCTTTGGCCAAGGAACACAGGTCCCATCAACGATCCAGGCATATTCTGAGGTGGTATCACCTGATCCGGGAGATAGTTGATCGCCGGGAGATCGAGGTCAGGAGAGTTGACACGAAGGACAACACAGCAGATCTACTCACGAAGGCCATACCCCAGATACAATTTGAGAGACTCTTCGGGATGTTGGGTATGAGATACTACAACAACTGGTCTTAGTGCAAGTGGAGATTGTTAGTTATGTATATGCCCTAGAGGCCATATTATACATGTGATTTATATTATAGTGGATTCTTGGATATATAGAGAGAGAACTTTCTTGCTCGACATGATAATATGCTATCTGGTTGCTCTTTGTCTTAACATGTAGATTAGTATTTTGATACTGTCTTGCTCTCACATGTTGATAAAGCCCTTAGGATGTGCACTTGACTGCCAGGACTATGATGGAGATCATACTAGTGGGGCCAAGGGTAGTCCACAAGTACATCCTATAATTGTTCCTAGTCGAGAGTGTATCGAAACTGGGCATTGATACTCCAGAGTAGACTAGCGTATGCCCATCTTGACCCATATGATGGGTGATGGATGATCCCAAATCCATTGGTGTTTGACATCAAAGATGGTGTACGGGTGCTCAGTGGAGACTGGGTACACTGAACGGACTCGCCGAGAACTCCTAGTTGGTATTATACCTATCGTCAGATAGCAGTTCTCTAGTGACACTGGTACAACTTAGTCTGTAGACCCGAGATCGTCACAGAGTCTTGGGTGATTCCCACTGTGCTTTGATTTCCACCTTACCACATTCAACAGAACATACAAAATGGTGGCTTTTTAGTACAGTGCCGAATCATATGGAGGCAATGAGTGATAGAAGGGGATTCGTCTCTCCCGGTATAGAGGGTTGATGTTGCGCTGTGCTCGATTGGCCATAACGATTAGTCCCTTGCCAGGGCTGCTAAGGTGATTTACTGATAAGTGTTATCAGTAGTTTCTCGACCCGTTATGAGCCTTACATCGGCACGACTTATCGGTTACTGGGGTCTGACGTTTACCACCCCTAAACTGGATATGCGACATATCAGACGAAAAGACCGGACTGTACGGTAGTGTTACTGACAGGCTTTATAGGAGCTAGGGTGGGCTTGCTTGTTGATTTTCTGATCGCTCAATATCCGGATAGCCGTTACGTCCAGCTAGTACCACTGACGGCTTGTGGGTGCTTGATATGATCATCACCTACTGCCGGCATATTGATGAGTCTTTAGAGTCCTACACAGAGGTTTACTGGCTCAGGAAAAACGAAGTAGGAGTACATATGTGATATGTACGGGACCAAGAATAATACGAGTATGTGATACCGTATTCTATTCTCGCGATTTATTTGTATCGGTCGGTTATATATGATATAGTCGGGTTATCGAATCAAGTGTTGATTCGATAAGATGATACATATAATATTAGTCGGTTATATGTGACATAGCCGGATTATTAAATCAAGTGTTGATTTGATAATTTAGTGTATAATTATATATACTAGTTTACATTAACTAATATTAGCTCACTTAAATGTTTCTTTTTCTCACTTGTGTGCATAAGTATATATGTGATATATATTAATGTAAATTTTTTAGTGTCATGCTTAATGATACACACTACATGGGTGTATGAGACTTACACCATGCTTATCATAATTATGAGAATTATTTATTTTAAGTAAATCCAAATTAGATGGAAAATAGTCACATGGATGAAGCTTGTGGAAGCTTGTAGATGCATTGACTTAGTCAGCTAATTTTTTTTTACTTAAGATATTTATTAACCTAACCATTATCACTTAGCCATGGTTATGTCTCTACATGAGTTAGTATATGATACAAACTCACCCATGGTTGCCATTTACTCTCTCGTCTATTATTTGCTTCATCTTCTTCAAGCTCAAAGAGAAAGCTCTCTAGGTTTTTGAGAAGAGAAGAAAAAGAGTAAGAAAATTAATTCTAAAGTGAGCAAAAATCCTACTTCATCATCCTCTACTAGATTAGCCATTTAGTTTATGGTGTTAGCTTCACTAATCCCACATTAGTGAAGAGGTAGCTTGGGTTAGTCTCCTCGACGTAGATCATCTTCGGCATCGAAGACTTCATGCAAGCTCGTTCCTTTCTTCTTATGAAGCCATGCTAGAGTCCAAAAGATCACTACTTGGAGTGAAGGGACTACTACACGGAGCTATTGAAGTGGAGTACAGGTCTACAAAGGTTGTATTCCTTGATCACTTAGTTGTAAAGTTGTTTAGATATCATATCGTTTAAATCTCTAGTTAAAGATTCTTGGGTAAGGATCGTTTGGCATGGCAAAATTTTGAAAATGGAATGGACGATACCTCCCGAAACCTTGCTGTCGTGCCAAGCAACCCTACAAGTTCATCTCATGAACTCTATTCATCCAGACAACCTCTTTGGCAACATCGTTGGTAGCGATGTAATTAGCCTCTATCAACGAGTCTGCTACGGTATATAGTTTGGAACCCTTCCAACATACTGTCCCTCTACTGAGGGTAAAGACAAAACCCGAGACTGACTTTCAGCCGTCCTTATCACTCTGGAAGCTCGAATCGGTAAATGACTCCATCTGGAGTTCACCGTTACCATACACCAAGAACATCTCTTTAGTCCTTCTCAAGCACTTAAGAATGTTCAGCTTTCCAGTGGTTTTCCTAAAGATCTTTTTGATACTTATTCACTACACTTAGTGAGTAAGCTACATCTGGTCTGGTACATAATATCGCATACATAATTGACCCGTCTGACAAAGCATAGGGCATTCCTTGCATGCGAGCCCTCTCCAAATCAGTCTCGAGAGACATCTCTTTGGAGAGAGTGATTCCTGAACAAGCGGGTTCATTACCACGCTTATAATCATCCATACTAAACCCCTTTAGCATGGTGTCTATGTACCTGGATTGAGACAATCCCAAATCCATTTAGATTTATCTCTATAGATCTATATCCCAAGGATGTAGGAGACATCGGTTAGATCTTTTATGGAGAACATGTGTGATAAGAGGTGCTTGACCGAGTATAGCATAGGAACACCTTTTCCTATCAAGAGTATGTCATCCGCATATAATACGAGGAAGACAACCAAACTCTCTACAACCTTCTTACTTATATATGGTTCATCTACCTTTTTGATGAAGTCAAACTCTTTGACAGCTTCATTAAAACATATGTTCCATCTCCGCGATGCCTTCTTTAACCCGTAGATAGATTTAAGCAGCTCGCACATGCTTCCATTGTCTACGAAGCTCTCTGGTAGTGTCATATACATGCTCTCTTCTAAATCACCATTTAGAAAAGCGGTTTTGACGTGCAGTCTGCCAGATATCGTAGTCATGGTATGCAGCAATGGTAAATAGGATCCTGATGGACTTAAGCTTAGCAACAAGTCTAGCTTTGAAAGTCTCAACTTTTCCATCTATACCAAATTATCTTTCTCGAAGATCCTCTTGCTCCCGATGGGTTTTACCCCTTCAGGAGCAACATCCAAAGTCAATACTTTGTTGGTGTACATGGATTACATCTCAGATCGCAAAGCATCCAGCCATTTCACACAGTCTCCACTTGTGATGGCTTGCTCGAAACTAGTTAGGTCATCATCTACATGATGCAATCCTCACTCCCTACCGTCTACGAGAAAACCGTAGTATATCTCAGGTGGATGAGGAACCCATCTAGATCTGCGGAGTGGCTGCGGTTCGTCGGGGACTATTGAATCCTCCGGTTCCAACAAATAATCAGTTATAGTTTGTGTTTGCTGGAACTATTTCTAGTTCTACCTCATCGCCACTAATTTCTTCCACAAGAAATTCCTTTTCTAAAAAGGTGGCATGTCGAGAAACAAAACATCTTTTGTTTCTCGGTGTGGTAGAAGATATACCCTCACGAATGGTTGGGATATCCTACAAACTTGCACAGAACTGATCTTGCCTCGAGTTTATCCGGATTTTTATTTTCACCGTAGGCCGGAAAACCCCATATTTTAACTCGTTTAAGAGATGGTCTCTTCCCCTTTCATATCTCATATGGAGTGGTAGGCAACAGATTTGATCGGAACTCTATTCAATAGGTATGCATCTTCTCAAGTGCATGTCCCTGAAATGAAATAGGCAACTCAGCAGTACTCATCATAGAGCGCACCATATTTCATAGGGTGCGATTCCTCCACCCCCGATATACCGTTGTGCTGTGGTGTATACGGAGGAGTAAACTGAGAGAAAATCTCATTCTCTTTTAAACAGTCTCGGAATTCCATTCCAAAGTATTCTCCTCCTCGATCATATCGAAGGATTTGAATACTTTTACCCATCTGGTTCTTAATTTCGTACTTATATTCCTTGAAATTCTCAAAAGATTCAGTTTTGTTTTTCAATAAGAACACATGTCCGTATCTTGAGAGAACATCGGTGAATATAATAAAGTACGCGGAACCATCCCTGGCATATGTAGACATAGGACCGTATACATCACCATGTATCTGTCCAAGAGTTCAGTAGCTCTTTCTCCATTTCCAGTAAACGGAGATTTGGTCACCTAGTCTTTGAGACATGACTGGAAAGTTTCATAAGATGTAAATTCGAACGGATTAAAAAATGCATTCTTATGGAACTTCAGCTAGTATTGTTTTATCGAAATGACCCAGTCTACAATGCCACAAGAAGACTTCGTTCATTTCTGAACCGTTCCTTTTGTGGGTGTTCTGTACGTTTAGAACTGTAGTTTGATTCAGAACGTGTACACTGTTATACAACATACCTTACCCAATCAACACTTGATTTTGGAAAATATTCACAATATTTATTGGTATGAAATAACAGTCGCTAAGAATCAATGTATTACCAGTTGGTAACACTAGGTGGTATTTGCCAACTGCTTTGGCTGCAACAATTGCACCATTCTCTACTACTAGAGACATATCACCATTTCCCAGTTCTTCAACTGTTTATAGCCCATGTAACAAATTACATGTGTAGGATCCTGATCTGGTATCCAATACCCACGACGTAGAGGTAACTGAGAAACAGTTCTTGGTTATGAACACACCCGAAGACAATGCATCAACATGATTTTTCTTTATTTGGGTGGCGTGGGAATCCGAATATTCCCCTATTCGTTGCTCAGACTTATGAAAATCATAAGGTAGAGCGGAACCTAGCTCAGTATGATAAGTAGGTTCGGTCAAAATATCCATATTATTATCTTGATTAAAGCATTTCATTGGTCGCTACCATGAGAGAGAGAAGGATAATCAATTTGCGTGCGCTCTTTGCAAGATTAGATTAGTTATTTATATAATCAGGATGGCTCCCACTATTTTTATCAAATCTTCCTTCAAACCCTAAAAGGTAAGATTAGCCGGGATTAATTACACCATACAGGTTCGCCGATCGTTCGGCCAGGCAGGTATCGGTACTCCGAGGAAGGTTCCCCATGCTTTCGCACAGACCTAATTAAAATAAATCTCGTTTCCCTAGAGGCTTAACCCCGTTGACACCTTTCTAGACACCTAGTTGATTAGCTAATTGTAAAGTGCAAAACTCTCTCCGGAGTAACTCTTACTCGCAGTGGGTATCGCGATCCAACCATATAGAAGGTATGCAATTTTATTGCAAATTTCAACACTTGAAATTCCCGATAATGTTTTTACCCCTAGCCATTTATGACTTTGACAAGGTCAACAAACTATAAGCGCTAGTCAAGTTCTACCCGTCATTTCTTGATTGAATTAAACCCACCCGCACGATCCTTGACAAGGTCAACAAGGCCGCACGAAAAGTAAATAATATACAATAGTGGTGACATCATCCTCAACCCGGAAGTGCCCCAATAAAAGAATATTACATACAGATTTTACATGAATGAAAATAAAAACCCTCATCTCACATAAAACCCCCCGGCTATTCTTTCACGACGATCCAATAAATTATATCAACAGCAACACATGATATCACATATCATCAACGTAAGAAAATATGCGTATCCTTAAAACTTGTTGACATATAGCAACGAGATTAGGATACCCCACATATTTCACTTACGGTCGCAGAAAAGAAAACAGAAAACTACAATAATTAGAATCCGCAATATCCTTCGACATCATAAACCCGGAATATCTCATATTCCGGATTTCATGCCTAACTTATAAAACTTGCATTTTAGTCTCAAATTGAAAACTCTTTTCAATTGGTTGTCGGATACTTCAACAAGTTTTCCGGCTTAGTGATCGCTTACAATACGCAATTGCGACGTAGTTTTGATCCGAATCAAAACTTCGTCGCAATCGATCAATTGAGACTAAACGACTAGCTTTACAATATACTAACTAGTTTTCATATAACTAATTAATCCGGATTCTAATAATTGTATCACACACATCACAAAGCTTGTAAAGTAACCGCGACATTAGAATTCCGCACGCAATTAACAAACTTAACCAATTTTTCCAAGACTTGAAAAATCCAGTGAGCTAAAGTTCCAAAACCGATTATTTTAAGCCAATCCGGGAGTCAAAACGAACTCGAAACCCGCACAAATCTTCATGGAGGCGAAGATCAAAAAATTAACTGTCGAATGGGGGGTCTCGGAGGGGTACCCACCACCGGGGGAAACCACGAAGTTGCCCCGTAGGGTAGACAGACCCGAGAGCACCCAGTTGGGGTGCTCTCAGGTCACCCACCCCCAAGGCCACCTTGTGGTGGTCTTGGGATGTGGGTCCGGCCTCTGGTCGTCCTCGAGGTGTCACCGGGGTGCGCATGCTCCACCCCGCGGCTTCTCGGTTCAAACCGTGAGCCCGCGAAGTGTGCAAATAACTCAAAATATCATTTTTTGAAACTGTTTTTATCGGCAGTTTTTGCGCGACAAAAACGGTTGATTTCTAACGTCGCTATAAGTTACGCTAATGTTCTAGCTTGTCTCTGATACCATGAAAGTCGACCTTAGCACCACCATGGGGTTCTAGAGGCATCAAGCATGCCAAATTTTAATTTTTATTAGGTCCTAAGCTAGACTAATAAGATCTTTACTAGATTATTAGGGTTTGCCTTTGTGATGTGATGAACTAAACAGAAGAAAAGAGCATACAACCTTTGTAGTTCAAGTCCTTCACTTCACATGCTCCGTGTAGCAGTCCCGCGACTCCACTAGGCTCCACTTGAGACTTTGGACGAGCTTCCTCCGATGAACTTCGTGCCGAAGATGATCCACGCGAAGTCCCTCCACCTCAAACTACCTCTACACTAAACACTTTAGCGTAGTAAACAAGCTACACTCAATCGCTAGTCAAGTGTAGGATGGTGAAGTAGGGAATGCTAAAAGCTCACAAGTTTGTGTTCAAGCTTCATGGTTCACATCTCATGTAAGGGTTGAAGCTTGAACCATGGCAATTGAGGAAGAAGATGAAGCTAGAGAGCAACCATGGGAGCAAAGCAAGAAAATGGCTAAGTGTTGAGAATGAGCAAAAGAATGAATGGAAACTCTTGACCCCAACTGATTCAAGCATGTAATTTTGCAATATAAAATTGCAACCATGCTTGAATAGTGAGTCAAGATGAATAAACAAATATAACTCCGATGCTTGCAACCATGCTCTCAATTTACACCCCATTTCTATTTTTCTCAAAAATAGAAAATCAAGCCATGCTTCATTATTATTATTATTATTATTATTATTATTATTATATATATATATATCATATATATTAATATATATTATGAAGAATAATTAGTGAGTTAATGATATTAGTTAAGATATAATTATATCACATATAATATATATCACATTATTAAATCAACACTTGATTTAATAATCCAGTTATATCACATATGACCGACTAATATCATATATATGTATATCACATTATCAAATCAACACTTGATTCAACAATCTGGTTATATCACATATAACCGAACCGATAACAGATAACTGCCAGATTACAAAACGGTATCACATACACGTATTTAATCAGGCCCACACACATATCATATATGTGTCCTACTTCGTTTCACTTGAACCAGGAAACTTCTGTGTGGGACTCTAAAGACTCGTCAATATGCCAGCAGTAGGTGATGATCACATCAGTCACCTACAAACCGTCAACGGTACTAGCTGGACGTAACGGCTACCCGGGTATTGAGCGATATGAAGATCAACAAGAAAGCTTGTCCATAGTCTCCATGAAGCCTATCAGTAACACTACCGTACAGTCCGGTCTCTTCGTCTGATATGTTGCATATCATGTCTAGGGTTGGTAATCGTCAGACCCCAGTAACGTGATAAGTCATGCCGATGTCTGGCCTATAACGGTTTGAGAAACTACTGATAACACTTATTAGTAAATCTCGGCAGCAGCCCTGGCCAGGGACTTCCAGTTATAGCCAATCAAGCATAGCGCAACATCAACACCCAATACCGGGAAAGACGAAACCCCTCCTATCGCTCATTGCCTCCATACGACTCGGGACTGTACCCAAAATCCACCTGTTTGCATGTCTCCTTTGAGCATGGTAGGGAGGAAATCAAAGCACAGTGGGAGCCGCACAATACTCTATGACGATCTCGAGTCTACAGACTAATCTGTACCAGTGTCACCAGAGGACTACTATCTGACGATAGGTATACTACCACATAGGAGTCCTCAGCGAGTCCTGTTCGGTGTACCCATTCTTCAATGAGCACCTGTGTACAATCTTTGATGTCACACACCAATGGCTGTGGGATCAGCCATCGCCCTCTAAGGGACAAGAAACGTACACACTAGTCTACACTGAAATATCGATGCCCTAGTCTCGATACTCCCTCGACTAGGAACTGATTAAAGAATGTACTTGTTGACCACCCTGGCCCCACTAGTATGATCTCATCATAATCCTGGTAGTCAAGTACATATCCTAATGGCTTTATCAACATGTAAGAAATAAACAGTATAAATACCAGTCTACATGTTATGATAAAGGTAACCTGATAGCATACTATCATGTCGAGCAAGAAAATCCACTATATATATGTCCAATCATCCACTATATCATAAATAATGGCCTCTAGGGCATACATATTCCTAACAATAATCATATTCAGTTTCTCCAGAACCAGAATCCATCCTCGAACTGGAACAAGTTCCTTCGAGTTCGTATATAAACATATGATGGAATATCAAAAAAATGTAGATCTTCGTAGTGATACGGATTATTCCGGAGAAATGCAAAGGGGATGTAGTAGTGGAAATGATATATCCAACTTAATGAAAATCCAATAGCCAAAGTGTTTTAAGAAGTTTCGGTTAATTTGGTTCATGAGTTTTAGTTTAGGGTCAGGTCATGGTTGCTGCCAAAGAGAGAGAGAAAAGAAAAACACAGCAAGCACTCTAACTTAGATTAGATTGGTTAGTCACTTTATCTAATCAGGATGCTTCCACTGTTTCCTCGAATTCTCCTTCAAACCCTAAAAGGAGAATTAGTCGGGATCATTTAAAATCACCCGAGAAGTAACACCTACTCATCAGTGGGAATCGGGATCCAACTATCATCGCATGATAACTTGATGGAAGCCACTCAAGTCACCACACTTCAGAAGGTATGTGCATACCTGACAAGTTTCTTGTATGTTTAAAACTCCCGATGTGTTTTTTGCCCCTAAGACTGAAGGACCTTGACGAATAATCAACAAATCAAGGGTCCTAGTCAAGTTCAACCCGTCATTATCTTGATTGCGTTAAACCCACCTGCACGACCCTTGACAAATGATCAACAAAGTCGTACGACTGTCCTAACCAATCTACATATCCATACGACAGAAAAGCATTACAGAGCTACCGCACACTACGTCTCGGCGAATAGCAACGACGAACGTAGCACGAATACTAAGCAATACTAATCTGAAATGACGGAGAGCTACGACTGGTTTTTAGCAAAAAACCTTTAACGTAATGAACTTGATATCGTTGAAGGAACCCGAGCAGATTTACAAATATATAGTGGCGTAAACTTTTCCTAAAGAAGTCATTCCCTATGAAGGGATCTCAGCTCTTTCCTCAACGAATGAGGTGCAGGATATTCCTAACTGAATACCACGATGCAAAGCAAAAGAATCGACTATAGTGAAGCTATTACACCGACGCAAACTTTTTCCCAAAAGGTCACTCCTTATGAAGGGATCTCGGCTCTTGCCTCGTTGAATGAGGTGCTGGATATTCTGAACCGAATACCACTATGCAAAGCAAAAGGAAACGTCTTGTAATAACAGTTTTTGAAAATTGGTTCCAACAACATATATAATTTTTTTCCTTGCATTAATCGGAATTAATGCAGTCCCATCAATTAATCCATATCACACCAAAAAGAATGAAAATATAATGTACGTATATGCCATCTGTATTCGCCACGGGGCCCAGTCATGCACCGTTAGGTTACTTAACTAACGGCAGAGCGGGGGCTGGACAAGCGCGGATGCAAAACATATACAATATCTACTAGTATATATAAATATATATAACATTCATCCTAGGAATGATATAAGAAATATCACAGAACATCAACAAGCAACACAGAATGGTGGATAATCTTGGAGCCTCGGGTTTCCTTTGAGCCACAAATGAAACCCGACATTCCTTTGGTCGTGTGGATAGCCTTAAATCTGGACCCTTATGAGCGCGGCAAGTTACCCTCCAACTCCAGAAGTGAGGCAACCCCAATCAACAAAGTGAATGGGCCACCCAACGCTTCACGGAATCCAGTAAATTGACCACTCCTCCGTGGGTCATCCTATACCCCTACGAGTGCGGCGAATAGCCCACCAATTCAAGAATAAGGCCTCCTTCGTCTCAACGCCATGAGATGCGGGCCCGTTGTCCTCTAGAACCAGGCTATTCGTGCACTCCACCGCAAGTTAATCATAGTACAGAAAAGAAAATTATATACAATGGCGATATTGACCTCAACCCGGTCGTGCCCCAATAAAAGAATATACAACTGCCAGAGATGGCTGTCCACATGTCGGATGCTCGCCCCATAATAACAAATATAAAAATGAATCTGAACTGTACTACTACCATTGCACTATTAGCTATCCACCATGACAATCCAACCACAATATCAGCACAACACAGAACATCAACGTGAATGTCATGTTCGCAAATCTTTCTAAAAGAACATATAACAATTAGTCGGGTTATACCGCTCGAATGATATTCACGGTCGCAGATATATCCGCATGTACTGATAAACATGCACTTAAAATTTCGATCGACAAAACATTCCCAAATTGGCCTCCAAATGCAATCCAGCACTCAAACAAATCTGGGAGAAAACTATACAAACCAAAAATCATAATTCCATGAAATAGAGTGCCAGAAGAAATATGGTGCACCATGGCCACAAATGCACCGCGGAACCGTGGCCAATGTGCATATAATGCAGCGGTTCTGCGGCCATTTGGTGGGGTCACGTGCTCAAATTTCTTCCGGTACTCTAATTTTGCCTGCACGTATTTTTAAGACCCTCTGAAAGATTTTTTGAACAACTTTGAAAATCTGCAGCAAGCAAGGCATCTTGGAAAAATGATTCGGAAAAATGGGTCGATCGAGATTTTAACTTTGTGTAAACTAGCTAGTAATGGTTTATGGGGTGTCTCTGAAACCATGTTGGGTTACGATAGTACCCTGGCCATCTACCGTGGCAAGTGTGGAAAAAAAACCGGCCTTTAAAAATTTTGGCGCTAACGAATCCGTCAAGATCGAACCATAAACCTTTACTAGCAATCTACAAAGTGCTAAACTACTATGATAGAAGTGTTATACCGAATGATCCATGTCCTTCGGTCTTCCACCATCATCCTTAGCTCCTTGAGGTGTCCACGATCGAGCTTGGCCTCCAGTCTTCCTCCGTCGAAGATGATCCACCCGAGGGAGAGGATGCAGGCTCTAGCTTCGCTTAGCGAAGAAACCGATACTCCAAGGTTGCTAGCAATGGAGTGTGGGGTGTAGAAATATCTCACTATCTTTTTCTCTCATACCTCATGCTCAAATGAGCAATCAAAGTAGAAGAAAGAGGAGGTAAGGAAAACTATGGCATGAGCAACTCAAGAAATGGCTAAGTCTCCTAAGAGTGTGTATGAATGTGAGTGTGTTAAGCATGTAGAAAGAATGGCTAAGTCTTTATGAACCATGGAAAAATATCTAATCTCATTTAACAATAAACAATGAAGAGCCATACCTCTCTACATACCTCAACATGCTTATGCCACCTCACCTCTCCACCTTATTTCCTAATGATTTTCTAAAAAGAAAATCATATAATGAGGTGTCCATTTTCTAGAAGATATTCCGTATAAATACGGAGTACAACCCAGTATACGTATCGAAATAAATATACGGGTATTCGTATAAAAATACGAATAGCCCAGAGAGAAAATGAATAGTAAAAAATAATACTAGAATACATTTATAAATAAATATATATATATATATATAAATTATTAAATCAAAACTTGATTTAATAATCCGGCCCAATCCTAAGCCTCTAGTATTATCAACCGTCCGATAAAAGTCTGTGT
This sequence comes from Agapanthus africanus, assembly GCA_030015575.1. NCBI lineage: Eukaryota > Viridiplantae > Streptophyta > Magnoliopsida > Asparagales > Amaryllidaceae > Agapanthus > Agapanthus africanus. Next base: position 135,951,342 of record CM057346.1, read on the forward strand.
AGCATGCACACATATTTAATTGCACAGCTGTATGTACTAACATACGTCATCTACATCATATCGCCTGAACCATGAAAACCTTCTGTGTGGGACTCTAAAGACTCGTCAATATGCTGGCAGTGGGTTTAACCACAAGCACGTCAACGACACTAGATGTACGTAACGGCTATCCAGGTATTGAGCGAAAGGACGGCCGATGAGCAAACTCATCTGAACCCCTACTGAGCCTGTCAGTGACAATATCCGTACAGTCCGGTCTGTTCGTCTAAGAGTATCGCATATCGACTTTAGGGGGTGGATAAAGTCAGACCCCTAATACCGCGATATTTTGTATCGGTATGAAGACCATCACCAATAGAGAAACTACTGATCCAAATCAGTAATTCTCGACTACCTTGGCCAAGGATTTCTGATGATGGCCACTTGTGCATCGCGCGACATCAACCCCCAATACCGGGAGAGACAAATCCCCGACGATCCACACACTCCCTCCATGTGGCTCGGTACTGTAACCGACTAAAACCTGTTTGCACGACTCCTTTGAGACGTGGTAGGGTAGTAATCAAAACACAATGGGAACTCACACGAGATAAATGACGATCTCAGGTCGACAGACTAACCTGTACACATGTCACCTAAGAACTGCTATCTGACAATAGGAATAATACCAACTAGCATGTTCTCGGTGAGTCCATCCAGTGTACTCATAACCCAATGAGCACCTGTATACTATCTTAGGTGACTGACTGACACCAATGGCTTGTGAGACCGGCCACCGCCCCTCGTCGGGGTCTCAAAAAGTATACACTAGTCTACTCTGGAGCATCGATACCAAGTCTCGATACTCTCTCGACTAGGGACATTTAAGGATGTGCTTATAGACCACCCAGCTCTCACGTATATGATCTCCATCATAATGCCGGTAGTCAAGCAAGAATCCTATGGGCTCTATCAACATGTAATAGTGATCTGTAATACCACATAATGCATGTACAAGATGATATAGACAAACCATACATCATAATATCATTCTGAGTAAGACAGTTCTATCCGTATAGGTACTCCCTCAATCATCACAATCGTGTGCCTGCGATTACAATAATTGAATCGAGGGCACTATAGCCAACATTCTCCTTCATGGATGGATCTTCAGGAAGATCAAAAACATACCGCCTTCCGGACTCCGCTGGGTATATTTTGCTATAAGGTGATACCTTTCGGTTTAAAGAACGCCGGCGCTACATACCAAAGGGTCATGACAAAGATCTTCAATGACCTCATCCATGAGATTGTCGAATGCTACATTGACGACCTTATGGTAAAGAGCGGATATCACGAGGAACATTGGGAACATCTAAACATAGTGTTCCAACATCTTTGGAAGTATATTCTGAAGATGAATCCTCTAAAATGCGCGTTTGGAGTCTCCTCAAGTAAATTTCTTGGATTCATCATACGGCACCGGGGTATCGAAATTGATCCCTCAAAGATCAAGGCGATTATGGAAATGCCCACGCCAAGAACTCTCCGACAATTGCGATCTCTTCAAGGAAAGCTCGCTTATATCCGGCGGTTCATAGCCAACCTCTCCGGAAAATGCCGTCCCTATAGTCATTTGATGAAGAAGGGGACCCCGTTCATCTGGGATCGAAAGTGACAAAATGCACTAGACGAAATCAAGAAATACCTGCAAAATCCGTCAGTATTGGCCGCTCCGGTTAAGGGAAAACCCGTTATCCTATATACGACGGCATTTGAGGGTTCTCTAGGTGCACTATGGGCACAAGAGAACGATTACGAAAAGAGAGAGTTCTATACTATTTGAGTCGAGTTCTCCTAGGGGCAGAAAACAACTACACCCCCATTGAAAAGCATTGCCTGGAACTGATCTTCGCGATAACAAAGCTCAGACAATACGCCTTGGCACATGAGGTCCATCTCATATCAAAGGTGGATCCTCTCAAATATCTTATTTCAAGGGCCATATCAACAGGAAGGCTTGCCAAATAGGCCCTCCTACTGATGGAGTTCTCGATAACGTATCAACCCCTCAAAGTAGTGAAAGGATAGGCCATTGCTAACTTTCTTGCGGAGCATCCGATACCAGCCGATTCCCTCTTAAATTGTGAGTAGCTGGATGAACATGCGTTCGACATAATCGAAGGAGAGAAAGAAGAAAATGATTTCCAATGGGAACTCTACTTCGATAGAGAGTCTTCCATAAAGAGGCGAAAGCAAAACGCCTCCGTAATCAAAGCCAGGATGGTCCTTATCTTCATGACTCCGTAAGGAGGGATATTGTTTTACGCCCACTCCTTAACAGTGCCAATGACTAATAACGAAGCTGAATATGAAGCTTTGATTGCAGGTCTCAAGATCGTTGTCGACATGGGAATCAAAGACCTCCTCATATATGGAGACTCCCAGCTGATCGTTAGCCAAGTAAATGGCGACTATCAGAGGTGCAAGCCAGGGCAGATAAAGTATGGCAAAAGGTGCAGCGACTGCTGACACAAATCCCCTGCTACATCCTGGAGAGTATAACGCATGCAGAAAACAGCAAGGCGGATGCATTGGCTAATGAACTGGCTGATGACGACCTCGATAAAGTAAAGATCATTGTGCAAAGCCGCAGAGTTTTCATGCCAACGGATATATATTCGGAAGATCTGATAGAGTCATCCGAAAGAAAAGAAATGACCGAACAAGTAACCCTTCAAATAAGGTACAAAGAAAAGGTCAACGATTAGAGGGAAGTCTTCATAGACTACTTCAAATCCCAACGAACGCCCAAAAACGCGTCGTCTCAATATTAGCTCATGAAACGAGCTCTGTCCTTCGCCTTCGTCAATGATACTCTATATAAGAGATCATTCGACTATTTATGGCTAAGATGCCTAGGGCCGAAGGAAGCAAAGAAAGCCGTTTCAAGAAATTCACGACGGACTCTGCGGTTCTCACCAAGCTGGGCCAAAGATGAAGCTGAAGATCAAAAGAATGGGTTACTATTGGCCCACAATAATTCAAGAATGCCTCGAATATGCGAAGCAGTGTAACTCGTGCCAAATTCACGGGGACATCATCTACCAACATCCAAATCCTCTACACCTAACAGTAGCTAGCTGGTCGTTCGAAATGTGGGGAACTGATATAATTGGCCCCATTGAACCAATATCGTCCAAAGGACATCGATTCATACTGGCAACGACCGACCACTTTTCTAAGTGGGCAGAAGTAGTACCACTAAGGGAGGTGAAGACGGAGAATATCCTCCATTTCTTCAGGACACATGTTTTCTATCGGTTCGGCACTCTGCAATGAATTGTCTCGGATAATGGGCCAGCTTATAAAAACCATAAAATCAGCCGCTTCGCACAACAACATAAAATAGATCGGAGATACTCTTCATTCTATAATTCTCGGGCCAACGGTCTAGCTGAAACATTCAACAAGACCTTGATGAAGATCATAAAGAAAACGGTGTCTAGAAACAAGAGAGACAGGCATGAAAGGTCGCATGAACCTCTCTGGGTGTACCGAGCAACGTTCAAAATAGCAATGAATACAACACTATACGCGTTGGTATTCGGCACGGAAGTAGTGCTTCCCATGAAAATACAACTCCCATCTCTATGAGTAGCGGTTCGATACGAGCTGACAGATGAAGAAAATGCTCATCTTCGTCTTGAGGAGCTCGATGCCCTCGACGAAACTCTCCTTATAGCACAGCAAAACCTGGAGGCTTATAAGACAAGGATGAAACGGTCATACGAAAAACTGATCAGGCCGAGAACATTCCGCCAAGGCGAACTCATACTAGTCGTCAAAAGACCAATGATCCCTAATCGTGCAAAACGGGGGAAATTCGAGCCGAGCTATGAAGGCCCGTACATCATAGACAAAGTCTACCAAGGTGGAGCCTACCTGCTCGCAGATATGCAAAGCGAAAGACCCTTCTGGACAATAAACAGACGATTCCATAAAAAATACTACGCTTGAAGAGTCACGACTTAGGTCTATGATAGATGACGACGCTCATGTCCGCTCGCTATCTTCCTGAGTCAAAACTCTTAGAGTAGTATGCAAAGAAGCTCCGTCGCCTCAAACATGACTACTAAGGACCGAGATGTCCTTAAACTAGAAATTAACCTCAAACATGACGACAAAGGACCGGGATGTCTTTAAACTAGAAGTTTGCCTCAAACATGGCGACAAAGGACCGAGATGTGCTTAAACTAGAAATTCACCTCAAACATGGCGGCAACGGACCGAGATGTCCCTAAACTAACAAAGGACCGAGATGTCTTTAAAGTAGAAATTCACCTCAAACATAGTGATAATGGACCGAAACGTCCCTAAACTAGTGCGTCGCCTCAAACATGGCGCATCGCCTCAAATACGACGATATCCTCCCTTGAGATCTATATTGCAATCGAAGTCTCGACGGTGAAGGTTGCAACTCAAATTCTACTGGCTACACAGCTACTCCAGCAATGAAGCCACTCTCAAATCCTACCGGCAAACAGATGGGTTACTTACGACGAAGCTACTTTCGAGAGTTTCGTTGTTTAAAAAAAAGACGGTATGTACACAAGCAAAATGGGCACGGATGAAAACCCGAAAGGGTACCATGAGAAAACACAGTGGGACTGCCGGCGAGTTTGTGAAAATCCGAATTGGGTGCAAACTCGTAAAATAAAAAAATTCATGCGCACTTGCAAGGTCATCTCGATTTTGTGAGGAGAAAATATCTACGTGAAATCCTTACGACTCACAAAGGAGCAACATACTTAGGAATCCTCATGATTCCTGAGGAGAAATTATGCTTGCGAGATACTCACAACTCATAAGGAGAATTCTCCTTATGAGACTCTCAAGGCTCATATGATTCAAAAGCCTTAAGCTACAGGGATTCGAACCCGTTCTTAAGCCGTCATATCCCCCAAGTAGCCCTACAGACGGTCCAATATTACCCTTATATACAATCTATGGGCACGAATAAACATTCCCCCACCAAGTTCCACCAACGACGAGAAATGTCCCCGTATGGTGAATGACACTTGTAAGTCTTCTCGACTTATAAAGAGAAAACACTCTTGCAAGATCCTTACGACTTATAAGAGAAATTACACTTAGGAATCCCTACGATTCCTAAGGAGAAAGTACACCTACGAGGTCCTCACGACTTGTAAGGAGAAATACCTTTATAAGATCCTTACGGCTCATAAAGTTAAAAAGCCTTAGTCGACAGGATCCTAACCCTGTTTGCTAAGCCACCTTTGTTCAAATCAGCAAAGGTAAATGATGAGTCGCTCCTGGAAATATTCAAGTCGTAGCGATATTGATGCCTAAACAGGTGACAAACTCCAAGTTCTCTTATGGCAAATGATGATTCGCTCCTGGCAATATTCCAGTTGTAGCGAGCTGATGCCAAGGTTGGTATCAGATTCCAAACTCGCAATAAAAATAGCAGCGAGTAGCAAAAAATATGCATATAAAAACAGCCGAAATATTTCGGCAACTCGCAATAAAAAAACAGCGAGAAAAAATATTTAAAAAAAATAGCTGAAATGATTGGGCACCGCGGAGAAGAAGCCGAAATGATTGGGCAATCCCGACTTTCACGATATGAAAAGCTGAAAAGATAGAGCATTGTGGCAATAAAAAATAAAATAAAATAAATTTTCCTTTGCCCTGCAAGTATATCCATATTGACTCTTGTATACAATACATGGGCACAAATGAAAGAAAGAAAACCATACTTTCCCACCAGGCTCCGTCAAAGGGCGAGACAGATCTTGACGGCGATATCTACAGCCTAGAGATTAGCTCGACGTTCTTCTCATTCCAACAGGGTACAGACATGACGTCAACAAAGCTCCAAGGAGCCAAATCAAAATGGAGCAATGGCAAAATCCTAGCTACAACTCGATGTTCCTTCTCATTCTAGCAGGATGCAGACGCAGCGTCAACAAAAGACCCAAGGGTCGAAACAAAAATGGAGCCATGGCAAAATCCAAGCTCCAAGTCTTGACGGTTCATATACAACTCAGAGACTATCTCAACGTTCTTTCTCATTTCGGTAGGATGCAGACGCAACGTCAACAAAAGACCCAAGGGTCGAAACAAAAATGGAGCCATAGCAAAATCCTAGCTCTAAGTCTTGACGGTTCATATACAACTCAGAGACTATCTCGACGCTCCTTCTCATTCTAGCAGAGTGCAGACACAACGTCAACAAAAGACCCAAGGGTTGAAACCAAAAATGGAGTAATGGAAAATTCCTAACTCCAAGTCTCGACGACGCATATACAACCTAGAGACCATCCCGATGTTCCCCCTCATTTCAGCTGGATGCGAATGTGGCTATCAAATGAAAATAGAGCAATGGCATATTTGTAGCTCCGTACTTCAACTGCAATATATACAGTATAGAAGTCTTACAGATGTCTACCCTATTTCTGCAAAGAATCGGCGTGACATCCTCAAAACAAAAAATGAACCAACGACATATTTCCCGCTTCGGGTCTTGAAGGTAACTCATATAAAGCCTAAAAAACTATCGGAAATCATCCCACACCAGAGCGGAGTGGTTATGACTCATCGAGGCTCCAAACTGAGCCTAACCTCAAGTAAAAAGAGTCATGGCAAATTCCTAACGTTTACTCTTCCGACGGTAATATGACCTAAGGAGATTACTTGAAGACGTCTTATCCAGCCCCCGAAGGGATAAAAGACACGACAGTTATGGGGCTACTCGAACAACGGCTTAGAGACCTCATATCAAGGAAGACATCAGCCAACGCGACGGTACCACAGACTAAAACCCTAATACCAAAAACCTAACGGACCTCTGTCGTAAAGAATGGAGGTTATCTGCATATAACGTTAGGACAAGTTTGCCGGTAAACCTAAAGGAGGTAAACTAAAGAAACTCCAAAATGAGTACATAAACTAAAAATTCCGAAACGAGTGAATAAACTATAAACTCCAAAATGAGTATATAAACTAGAAACTCCGAAACAAGTGAATAAACTACAGACTCCGAAATGAGTAAATAAGCTAGAGACTCCAAAATGAGTAAATAAACTACAAACTCCGAAACGAGTAAATAAACTAATGAGCACTAAATTAAGAACATCGAACATAAGGGAGCCCATGCAAAAAAAAAGTGTGAATTCTTTATTCATAAATCAAAATGGTTTATATTTATGTAAAGAAAAGTGGGAAATACAATTTTAACTGTTAAGAAGGCGGGGCTTTCAATAGATTGGCAACCCGCTCACTTTCTTGCTGCAGCTCTTCCTCACGTGCTACTACTACAGCTAGCCACGCTTTGACTTAAGCCCATTATTGTAAACGTTATGAAAGCTTCTCAGCGATTTCCTGCTTTGCAACCTTGCAATCTCGCATGCCCTGCTTGGTAAAGTCGAGGTTCTGCCTCAGCACCAGTCCATTAGAAATGCAATGTTGGAGGTTTTCGAAAATAACTCGCAGCCGTGTGGCATTTGCTTCGACCTGGGCTGGCAATCGGCTGTATTCATCAAAAGTTGTCTCATGCTCCTTTCGCTTAAAGGCCAAACATTGCTCAAAGTATTGAATGGAATCAGCACATTGCTCGATCCACGCGATCAGTTGAGCCTTCGAGATTAATGCTTCAAGAGTGAGACGCTTGATTTCGATCTCATGCAGACAAGCCTCGATCTGCTTACAATAATCAACCCAAAGGCCGAAGAAATCTTCATTGTGGAAATTCGCAAGCGTCGCTAACATCGGGTTGACCTCGTCAGCAAAATTAGCGGCAGAAGTAAGAGCTTCAACGTTAAAATCTTGGATGAATTCACTCAGCATTCTCCTGCTATTCGCCGTACCCCTGAAAGATTGACGCTTAGCAAAGGGCCCTGCGGGCATCGAAATGAGAGACTCAAAGGGAGCCAAAGCCGATGTATCTGCTGCAGAATAAATCATGCACAAAGAAGAGTCAGATTTCAACCTGAAAAATAAAGAAGAATGCTGATAGACGAGATCTACCATACCAGTGGTCAAAAGTGGCAGGGCAGGGAGGACATGAGGCTCGGTTATTCCTTCACTCTTTCCCTTGAGCTGTGATACTGTGGTCAATACGAGGAAATATTAGCAATAGAAATTTTATTCGTGGAAAGCTGAAATAAAAGGTGAAGAATATACTAACCAACGCCTGAAGGGGGAACGAATTCTGATTGGAAGGCGAAGTGTGGGCTTAACATCTAGTGTAAGCGGTCGAAAAGCACTCCTGCAGGATTGCAACAATATATGGTTAATACAAGAAAACAATATCTACACTGAAACAAGAAGTGGGGGATTCCTACCTTCCATCATTAAACCCGATGGAACTCGGGGGGACACAGAAGAGAGGGGTGGAGCAGTGACAATCGAGGCCATGGCTGACAGTGATCCTTCAATCAGCAAAGCGCCGGGGTCTACCATGCCTATATTCAGAATAAAGAAATATCAGCAGAAATGTTTAATGGGATTGAGAAACCAAAAGTAATGGTTCAAGGTATACCTGATGGGGCGGAAATCATAACAGGGTATGGAGCATCACCAGCCCCAACGGCTTCCTCAGTTTCCATAATCATCGGGAAGGTGGATTCGATATCCACACCTTTGTCCCCTAAATCAATAAGGGTCGTCGTAATTCTCACATCACCCACCGATATCGTGGATCCATGAGGGGAGGAAGCGGCCATCGGAACAGTCCCAGATTCGAAAGGGAGGCCTGATACTCCAGGCACTTCGAGCGTTGGCGCTTCGCCTGTTGCGTTACCACCTGAACGCGGCCCAGTTAAAAAAAACAAGAGTGTTATAATTCAAGAGAAAAAATACTGCTATCAGGGATTGTGTACTGTTTTACCTTGAAGCGACCGCTCGGCATCTTCGCGAGCCGCACGCGTAACCAGCCTATGGGCGGTGGACAAGGTAGACGGAGTGTCCTCCATGCAAACATCAGAAGGTCGAGCATCGTTCGAGCCCGTGTCTGCGGTCAGATTAGCCTGACGCTCCCTTGCGGCGTGCTTTTGGAGCTTCCTCTCAGCCTTGGCTGTACGGACGGATCTCCTTAGGACCTCCGACAAAGGAGCAGCTCGTCCATATCAGGCTCGGCCTCGGGACATACTGTAACATCCGTCATCGGCTGCTTCAGCGACGCCTCCTGTGGTGGCCCGGGGAGGACCTCAGCCGTAACCGGTGGCCCTGAAGACTTTTCCACATCACCACCCGATGTTGGCATTGCACTCAAAATAGCATGGGCTACAGTGGTTCCCGTAACAGGAAAAGGAAGGGAGTCAAGTTGTGAATAAAATAAACTATATATGTAAATGCGCCATGAAACGAATCATACCATGACCCATGCAAGCGCGAAGCCTCTCCTCCTCCTCAAACGTTTTGAGGGATGCCAAGAGGGTCTCTTCAGTGGAGATTCCTGTTAAGAGAGGGGCGTTAGTAAAGTGTAATAAATTCATAAAAAGGAATGCATACAAAAGAGTATAAACAAAATATACCGAACGCCGTAAGAGAAGATAACGCCGCTTGCTCATGGGCCAGTCTTTTAGAAGCTTCGATAGCAGCTTGAAGGTCGATAGCGGCCACAGGAGCTTCGAATAGTCCATCGTTGGTGCCATACTCAGACAAGCCTTTGCTATAAGGAGCGTAAGGCTCTTGGCCGAATACAACATCATTTGAGAACAGAGATTTCTTCTTTTTCTGTGAGATTGAACTAACCCCCGATGACAACAGCTTCCACTTAACGAGCTTCTTCGGAAGGCGGGTTCCGATCTCCGGGCCAATACCCGACTCGGGGGATGCAGCAGCCACCACAGCCACAGGAGCATTTACCTCCGGCCGAGGCTTATTTGGAAAAGCTTGTGGAACCACAAATGCGCTGCTCCCCACTCAAATAAGGAAGCACAACCGCCTGTCGCTTTAGCGGGACCGCTGGATTACTGGCTGGGACAACATCCTTGTGGTAAAGCAGCAGCTGCCTCTCTTCCTTGATGACAGTGCCCGTTGCATGTTTGTACTAAGCAATGTAAGCGTTCGAGGCCCTTGTAATGTGACTCAGCTCGCTGATGAGGAAATGGGACCCCGTATTCAAACGCATGAAATGATGCGTCATGTTGAGAACACCTTCCTCGGTAGAAATGGGTTCCACGATGAATGCCTCGAGGGGAACGCCTGGTTGTAACTCGATTGCTGAGAGAAACAGTGTGGGTTATATCTTATCAACAAAACCAAAGCGTTTTGTCAGAATACCAGGAAGCCCGGCCTGATAGAATACAAGTGGACAATCTCTCGGGCCCTCAATACAAAAGCTTCGTCCTTGAAAATGTCGTGAAGCGGCTGGATGGCTTTGGAAGATTCCTTGCCGATGGTCAGGACTCTGTCGACGAAGGTCATGCTGTTCCCGACCATGCATGGGCGAAGAAGAAATCGCCGAGCCTTCCGCTGTGGTGGGTCGGGAGAAGAAGCATCAACCAAGTGCATGACCTAAGGAAAATTGTATCCTTTATAAAATCTGGGTCGTTTATGCACACTAAAAGCACCCAGCACATGCATCTCGATCCATGAGGTGAAGTAATGTAGTGGGAGATTAACGGGCTTCACACCCGGCTGAGTGGTGTCAGCCGCTAGACTCAGGCCATGATATAAGTGAGCCAGTCCTGCAACCCCAATGACCATGCGCGTCCCCACCACAATACGGTTAGCCGGATAAAAGACAGACGGTTTCATATAGCGGGGATGCATTGGAAGTGCGAACCAGCTCAGCCACAAGCTGATGAACCCCTGGAAGAACGTCTCCTCATCAATGTCTGGAGCGGCATCCTCTGCGAAAGGGACGATTGGGGTATCCGGAATAAAAAATTGCTTTAAATCCGCCTCCGCGGTCAGTAGTTTGTCTAATCTAAATCCGAACGGATCATCGAGCTTGGCGAACTTAACGGCTTTCTTCGATAAAGCCTTTGGACGAAGGAAATGAGCAACGAAGTCCGTGAAGCTAACTCCGTGCCCCTAAGACTCCAAGAATAAGTTTTCATATATGTTCAACACTTTGATCAAGCTTGGAAATTTGTGTCGAACGGAATTCTCTGGGGTAAGACCAATAACCACTAATTCGGAAGGGAAGACATACTCGTCAAGAGGAAGTATCTCCTCATAATGCACTCCTCTGACGTGTAACCCAGATATCTCCGTGAATTCCTTCAGCGATATTGAGACCTCCCGATCCGATAAGAGAAATGTGTGGGTCGGGATATTCCATTGCTCCGGAAAAGATTTAACCCACCACACATGAGGAGTGGTAGTAAAAGAGGGACGCATAGATCGCTGGATATAGCCCGTTCTTTAGCAACAGTGACTTCTTAGCCGACAGAATGTAACGGTCCTACTGCAAATAGCCAACCAGATGACGGGGGGTCATTCCTATCATATAAACCTTCCCCAAGGGACGCACTTCTCCTTGGAATATGTGATGCCCCAGAATGTCTTGGGTCATCGGCGACTACACTGGTATCGACTCTATAGAAGGTTATAGACAACCTTCCGAGGTCCAGTTGACCTCTTTCACTGCGTTGGCGACCTGCGGATGGTCGGCATAGTGAATCGACTGGATCGGTTCTAACGATGCTGCACAAGTAAAACTGCGCTAACCCCAGATAATGTGACTATACCACGACCCCCACAGATGAAGAGATTTCTGCTCTGGGTTATAAAACCGAATGAGCGCAAAGACTTCCCGATCTGTAGGCGCATCGGCGAAAGCACTCTCCGAGCAAACGTAAGGTAAGGAGGAATCGGAAGCCATGGTACCTATAAAAAAGGGATTAATTATCGACACAATGTTCAAGACTTTAGCATTTTCGGTACATCCAAATTTGTACTGCATTCTGGCATGTTAAAGTCACCACAATTCAAAAAGAAAAGGACAACGGGCCCTACAAAATCAAGGTAATGCCCCATCAATGATAAGTAAGGCACTCATTGTTAGAATCCAAAAGAATTCTCATTTAATGAAAAATCTCATTGAACTGTGGAGTTCAACTCGCTCAAAAAACGAGTTCCACAGCAGATTCAAATCTGCAAGAACCCTAGAAAGAAAAAGAAGGGGAATAAAATTCCCAAAAGAATTTCTTAAAAAAGGAATTATCTCGGAGCAAAGCTCTGTAGAACAACCCAGAATTAAAATCCTCTAATGTGATTAAATCCCAGAAATCCCCACGGGAAATGGAATTAAATTCCAAATAACCCTCAAAGACCAAATTCACTAACAGGGTAAAACCCTAAGATCTATGAGCCCAACGGTCTACCTAAAATAAAGTTTTTAAGATCTTTAAGAGATCATTTCAAGAAAAAGAGCCAAGCTCTATTAATGGGTTAAAAATCCAAGACAAAAAGAGTCACTTTTAAAAGGAAAATGTTCATAATCCTTAGCAATTTTCTTAAACAGAGTTTAAACTCTAAGAGTTTCTTTGGGCAGAGATCTGAGCTCTGAGAAGATAATTAAATTCTCAAAGAAGAAGATGGATGATGATGAAACGACAGTCATCTCAAGGGCCAAAGGCCCTATTTATAAGACATGATAGGACGGTTCAACTTCCCAGAAGATCGAACGGAGGAAAAGGTGACACCGTTGCACCCACGTGTATGCCACGTGAGAGCAACGGTGGGGGGCATCTGTTTCCCCAATATATTTAACCGAATAAAAGAGCAAAGCTCTGTTGAATTCAATGAAGTAGCGCCTCACGTGCTTTCCATGAGGGCATCAGCGCCAGAGCCAATCTTATAGGATTAAATCCTATGGTGGCGCCTCACATGCTCCTCACGCGGGCGCCAATGTGTAAACCACAAAAGAGATCATAAGAGTTAAACTCTTAGATTGCACCGCACATGCTCCTCACGCGGGTGCCAATGTGCAAAGCACAGAAGAGTTCATTACATAAGAGTTAAACTCTTAGATAGCGCCGCACATGCTCTTCACGCGGACGCCAATGTGCAAAGCACATAAATACCCATTATAAGAATTAAATTCTTAAGTAGCGCCCACGTGCATAACACGTGAGCGCCGGCGCCTAGGTAGAATTAAAATTTTACAATACTCCCTGTTAAAAAGAGCCGTTGGATCAAAAATCCAACGGAGATGATAAATCATCAAAATACAGAATTAAATTCTGTTGGAAAAAAACATTTCCCAAATCTTTCTAAAATAAGAAAGGTACTCTCGGTTGGATCAAAAATCCAATTATGGAATAAAATTCTATTTTGGAATATATTCCCTAAATATTTCTAAATAAGAAAGATTGCCCTCTGTAAAACAGAGAACACTTGGATTAAAAATCCAATGGTCATTTAAAAATCACCGTTTTACAGAATAAATTCTGTATAGGGGAATATTCTCCCAATCTCGTTAAAAACAAAAATCATATTCTATAAAACAGAAGTCCTTCGATCAAACATCCAATGGTGGGTAAAATTCCCCAACTTAATTTTGAGTCCAATTAAATCAATTGGAATCTCTCAATGAGAGATTTTCTCATAATTAAGTAACAAACTTGCCTTCATTATATAAAGGACCCGAGACTTCAAGTTTCAAAAAAGAACGACTACCATAAGGAAAAAAGTACAGAGAATTCAATTCTCAAAGAAGAAGACCTTCCTTCTCAAAACCCTAGATAAAGAAAAGAGATCAAAATATCTCTATCACATCTAATAGTTTAACCATTTTTAAAGAACTTAGTTCTTTCTCTAGATCTGAGATCCACAAGACAAGTCTTCCATAAGTTGATAATTTAATTCTCATCGGGAAGATCTTGTTCTTGAGAATTAAAGATTCAGAAAAGAAATAGGTCCAAAAGAAAAAACAAAAGGAGAAAGGAACCTATAAAAGAACTTAGTTCTTAAAGAAAAAACCGATCCCAGATCTTCATAAAGCGAAGATCTTGGTGATCATTAATGGCCAAAATGTCATTAATAGAGATTTAATCTCTAAAAAAGAAAAAAAGAGACTAGCGCCTCGCATGCTCCTCACGTGGGCGCCCTCTTTTAATAGTGCCTAGCGCCTCACGTGAAAAATACGCGGGCGCCCAAAACAGAAGGCTAGCGCCTCACGTGAAACACGCGTGGGTGCTGAATAAAAGTGCTTCGCACTTCATATGCAGCCAAAATGGCTGAGTGCTTAGCATTGATTGGGCAGCATCTAGCGCCGCACGTGCACCTCATATGGATGCTATAAAAAGTGCTTAGAACTTCACATTTATTCAAAAAGACTAAAAGTACTCAACATTTATTAGGCAGCGCCCATGACTGAATGCTTCACATAACATAAATGTGAGCGCCAGAGCTTAAATAAGTGCTTAGCACTTTTATATGAAAAGAAAAGAGCTGAACAAAAAGAGCCCAAATAAGGGCTTAGCACTTTTGAATAAAACATAAGGCTAAGTTGACTTAGCTAAAATTGGCTAAGCCACTGAAATTTTCTCGTAGCTGAGCCCTGTTCATCTAAGAAAACTGCATTTTAATACCGCCCATTCTTTATCTATTTTGTTATATATCGGTACCATTAACCAGTATCTGCTCAGTAAATACAGATTACAGGTATCCATGACAGAATACTGGAAATACACTTAAAATCACGAATATATCGTTTGTGAGCCAACACTGCAACTGGAACTGGAAACCGGCCGATATCCATAGAGTTCTTGCAAATAAAATGTGTGCACACAACTTTTGGTCCAACACAATGCAAGTGTACACATACTCTTTGGCACTAGGACCATGGTGGGGCTGCCCATGGCACACATGATATGATGAATTGGGCACATGGAGGGACAAGAGTGATAAATGCATACAAATATGATGTGATGTATAGCTACAAGTTTCCCTCTAAATCCCTGAGTGCATCCCAGGCCTCTATTGAGAAATCTAGCAGCACCGGAGTGATATGGGAGAACACACAAGACCACACAACAAATACGAGCCCAGGAGCTGGGACCAAGACCGACCACATTCCCAATTTGGCCGAGCTGGCCGCCTTCCTGCTCCAAACCCCCCCAGTTTTCTGTGGTCCCTCCCTTGCTGCCACGTCATCTTATTTTTATTTCTTGTTTATTTTTCATTTGTGCCTATAAAAGAAGACCAGTGAGCAAGGGAGAGGGGGTGATTCTTAGTGATTCATTGTCTAAGTTTTGTTCAACACTTTGTTTCTCTTTTTGTTTTGTTCTTGTATATAGCTAGTCCCCCTTGAGTTCTTTGCCTTCTCTTGATCTTGCAACCTTTTCATTGAGTTTGCAAGTTTAAATTTTGGTTATTGATCTCAAGGGTTGTATCTTCATTCGGAATCAATAAAGCTTTCTTTTTTCCTTCATTTGCCTTGTGTTCTTAGCCTTCTCTTGATCTTGCAACCTCTTCATTGAGCTTGCAAGTTTAAGTTTAGGCTATTGAACCCATGGTTTGTAATGTGTTCTATGGTTCCTAGTATCTTTATTTCTTGCTTTACTTTCTTGCAATTTATTTCCATGCTTTACTCACTTGCAATTTTATTATCTTGCACTTACTTACTTGTAATGTTGTCTTTTCTTTTCTTTGTATCTTTTATTTGCTCTTTTTGTTTGTTGTTGTTGGAGATAGTGCCCTCAGAGTCAATTATTGGATCACAGGCACGTGATTGCAATGATTGAGGGAGGACCTATGCCGGTAGGACAGTCTTACTCAAGATGATAGTATGCTATCTGGTTTATCTTTATCATCGTGTACTGCTTTAGGTGACCTTCCAGGTCACTATTGCACGTTGATAGAGCCCTCAGGATTCTTGCTTGTCTACCAGCAGTATGAGGGCGATCATATACGTGGGAGTTGGGGTCTATAAGTACATCCTTAAAAGGTTCCTTGTCGTGGGAGTTTCGAGACAGGGCATCGATACTCAAGAGTAGACTAGTGTATACAGTCGAGACCCCGACGAGGGGCGGTGGCCGGTCTCACAAGCCACTGGTGTCAGTTGGTTCACCTAAGATGTATACATGTGCTCATTGGGTTATGAGTACACCGGACAGGACTCGCCGGGAACATGCTAGTTGGGATTATACCAGACGTCAGATAGCAGTTTCCTGGTGACATATGTACAGGTTGGTTCATCGACCTGAGATCGTCATTTGTCTCGTGTGAGTTCCCACTGTACTTTGATTACTACCCTACCACGCTCAAAGGAGTCGTGCAAACAGGTTTTAGTTGGGTACAGTCCCGAGCCACATGGAGGCAGTGAGCGGATCTTCAGGGATTCGTCTCTCCCGGTATTGGGGGTGAGGTCGCGCTGTGTCTAGAAGAGCCATTACATGAAGTGCTTAGCCAAGGCAGGAGATTTACTGGTAGGTATTCCAGTAGTATCTCAGGGTGTTCTGGGCTACACTCCAACACGACTTGTACCGCTTTTGGGGGTCTGACTTTCACCAACCCCCTAGGCCCGCCATGCGATACTCATAGACGAACGGACCGGACTGTACGGATATTATCACTGACAGGCTCAGTAGGGTGTCAGGATGAGTTCGCTCATCGACGTTCCTTTTAGTCAATACCTGGTAGCCCGTCACGTATGGCTAATGCCTCTGACGTGCTAGTGGTTAAATCCACAGCCAAAGTATTGACGAGTCTTTAGAGTCCCCCACAGACAGTTTCTCAAGTTTCGGGCGAAACGCTGTAGAGGCTGTATGGAGATATGGCAGGGTTCGATCATATACGTGCGATATTGCAGGATCATGATCGGACGGATAATACTAGCGGGCTTTGGTTTAAGCCGGATCCTAGTATTGTACAGTGTAGATTTTGTCTCTTTGCATTTGTATTCAGTGAGAATACAAATGCGAGCATGTATATGCAGTCGCGAGGTTTTTCTGTAATTTATTACGGGATCGGTTTTCTGAAATTGCCAGTTTGCATTCCGTTCCGGCCAGTTTTCCTTTGTTCCTTCACGGCCGGATTTTTCTGATGGAGGGGCTAATTTGCATATTTGCAAATTAGCAATTATGGAGGGGTTATTTGTGAAATGGTGGCATTATGATATTTCTAGCATCATTAGATTCCTTTTGCTTCATGATGGTTTGCATTAATGGTGATGGAGATTAGATTGATTAAGATTATGATGTGAGGCTTGCTTTAGGGTTATGGTCACCATCTCTTTTTCCTACTCTCACCTCCCTTGTATTTTCCCTCATTCATTCATGAGAATGGCCGGCCACTTAGATAGGGTGAGGAGATGAGGTTTCATTTTTGTGAGGGAAATTCATTCATCTCATTTGCTTGCTTGCAAAATTCTTAACACCTCTCTAAAGATCATTTTTCCTTCTCCATCAAATGGCAAGTTCAACCCCAATAGAGACAAACTGTTCTACACTAGCTTACAACATTTCTTAGGCATGTCGGCTCGCCAACTTCGTGCCCGAGTTGCCTCGGTTCAGAGGTGGGAGCCCGTAAAAGAACCTGGCGATGTGGTGCCCGTTTCGACGAGGAGATGAAGACCGGAGATTCCGCGAGGAGATCGGGACGGAGGCCGAAGACCGAAGGACACGGATCGCTCGGTATAGCTTTCTACCCTTTTCTAGTTTTCTAGAGTTAGGTTAATGGCCTGATCTGGGATTTTAGTGCGCGGTGGTGCCGGTTTACAAGTTCTGTAAAAGTTTCGTTTCCGCATTCCGGCGTCGGATTGACGGCCGGGGCGCCGCCGTGCACTTATATTGGTATCAGAGCCACGTTATTAACCTAGTCTAGCTTGCTCTAACGTGTTTACAAGTTCGATCGAACGGATTTTCCGAAAACCCGATTTCATGTGTATCAGTTTTCTGTCGATTTGTTTTTGGCTTGAAAAAATATTTGGTACATTGCAGAAATACGTGCAGGGTTTTCTAAGAATTCTGCAAAAATTTGGTGGCATGACTTCACTGTTCCACCGCGGAACCGCGGCCAAACCCATGCATTGGCCGCGGTTCCGCGGCCATAATGAGTCCTTATTGCACCAATTTTTTTCAGTGGGTCTTAGACTGAGAAATGGGGTTTTTGGAATATTCTTTTTGGGCCCAGATTTTCTTTGAGTGCTACAGTAGTGCTTGGGGCCCACTTCGGTAAATTTGATCGATCGAAAATTTTAAACATGTTTGTTCACAGTATTTACATTATATCTGCGACCGTGAATGTCACTTGATCGGTAAATCCTGTCTAACTGCTATAGCCCTTTTAGACGGATTTGCGAACGCGACATTCACGTTGATGTTCTTTGTTGTGCTGTGATGTTGCGGATTATCATGGTGGATAGCCTGGATGCAATGGTAGTACAGTTTGGTTTATTATGTACATTTGATATTGCGGGGCGAGCGTCCGACATGTGGACTGCCGTCACTGCCTGTTTGTATATTATTCTTTTGGGGCACGACCGGGCTGAGGTCGATGTACCCATTGTATGCATATTTTACTTTCTGTACTAGGATTACCCCGCGGAGGGGTGCACGGGTAGCCGGATTCTAGATGGCAACGAGCCTGCATCTCATGGCGTTGAGACGGAGGAGGCTTTACTCTAGAATTGGTGGGCTATTCGCCACACTCGTAGGGGGTACAGGTTGACCCAAGGAGGGGTGCCCAAGTTACTGGATTACGTGAAGTGCTGGGTGGTCCATTCACGTTGCTGAAGGGGGCTGCCTCACTTCTGGTTTTGGCGGGTAACTTTCCACGCCGTAGGGGTCTAGGATTTCATTGCACAGGCTATCCACACGACCAGGGGAACGTCGGGTTTCAGTAGCGGCTCTGTGAAACCCGGGGATCCCAGATATCTGTATTGTTCTGTGATGCTTATTACATTTCTGTGATGTTGCATTTTATCACGCCTTGAGCGAATATTATATATTGATATATATACTAGTAGATGTTGTAGATGTTTTGCATCCGCGCTAGTTCAGTCCCCGCTCTGTCGTTAGTTAAGTAACCTAACGGGTGATGACGGGACCCAGTGGCGAATGCGGATGGCATATACGTACATCATTATTTTCGTTTTTTTGTGGTGTGATCAATTGATGGGACTGCGTTGATTCGGATCAATGCAAGCTAAACAAACCTATTTGATGTTGTTGCAACATTTTTCAAAAAAAAAAGCTGTTATTGCAAGGGCGTTCTCTTTTGTTTTGCACAGTGGTATTCGGTTATGAATATCCAGCACCTCAGTCGATGAGGCAAGGGCCGAGATCCCTTCACCGGGAGTGACCCCTTGGACAGGAGTTTGCGTCAGGGCAATAACTTCACTATAGTCGTTTACTTTTGCTTTGTATCGTGGTATTCAGTTGGAATATCCTGCACCTCATTCTACGGGGAAAGAGCCGAGATCCCTTCACCGGGAGTGACCTCTTTAGCAAAGGTTTTCACCACTATATTTTTATAAAGCTATCCAGTTCCTTCAACGATATCAAGTTCATTACGTTAAAGGTTTTCGTCAGAAACCATTCGTAGCCCTCCATCATTTTAGTTAAATATTCGGTAGTATTCAAGCTATGTATTTTGACCTCACGCCAAGGCATAGTCATTGGTAGCTGCCAGATATTTATCTGTTGCATAGATAGATGCGTTGGTTTGGGACAGTCGTACTACTATTTTGGCCTTCGTCAAGGGTATGTACAGGTGGGTTCAAATTAACCTGGATAATGACGGGTAGAACTTGACATGTGACTTATGATATGTTGGCATTCGTCACGGTCATAAGAGCATGTGGCAAAAATCACATCGGGAGTTTCTAAAGAAACTGAAACTTGCCAGATATGCGCATACCTTCTGGAGTGTGATAACATGAGCAGATTCCGTCACATTATCATGCGATGATAGTTGGATCCCGATTCCCACTGATGAGTTGGTTTACTCCTCGGATGATCCCGACTAATTCTTCTTTCAGGTTTGGGAAAGAATTTGACGTTACAGTGGGAGGTTTCCTGATTAGATAAATTGATAACCATTCTGATCTAGGTTAGAGTGCACGCTGAGTGTTTCTTTTCTCTCTCTCTTTGGCAGCGATCATGACCCGACCCTTGACTATGACTCAGTGACCAAAATTAACCGAACCTTCTTAAACACTGGCTTTTGGATTGTCAGAGTTGCATACCTCATTGCCACTCCTACTTTTACCCTTTTCTCCAGGACACCCCGTATTACTACGAACGTCCACTTCCATTGGACAAAACCATCGTATGGTTATATACGAACTCGAAGGAATTTATTCAAGGATGGTTTCCGGTTCTGGAGAAAATGAATAGAACTATTCATATGTCTTCTCCTTTTACCTTTTCTCAGGTTGCGAGTACTCCTTGGTTCAGGAGATAGTACACCTATTACGCAAATTGGATAGTCTTCTTCCAAACCTTAGGCTGGTGCCGATTGGTGGGGAATGAAGAAAACCAATTAGCATAACGATGGTGTACAGAAGGTATTAAGTAAAGACATATCAAGGGATTAGTAAGAGGGCAAAGTAAATTTGCGACTGCTATTCACGACCAAACCAAGTATTTCTTCGCCAATCCTAAATCACCTTTGTATTTCTCCAGGACACTCCGTATCACTACGAAGATCCACAGTTTATTGGATACTCCATCGTATGGTTATATACGAACTCGAAAGGAACTTGTTCCAGTTCGGGGATGGACTCTGGTTCAGGAGAAATAGGAATAAGGTTTATTCAGGTGTCTTTTATCTTCACCTTCTCTCGCATTGCGAGTGCTCCTAGGATTAGGACAATACACCCATTATGCTTATTGGATAGTCTTCTTCCAAACCATAGGCTGGTGCCGAACGGTAGGGAAGGAAAAAAACCATTTAGCCTAAGAGGGTGTACAGAAGGTAATGACTAAAGACATATAAAAGGATTTGGAGAGATGGCAAAGAATTATACGGTTACAGTTGTGAATCTGGATAATGGAAGAGGCATTACTAGGAATACCAGGATACCCCTACGAAACATTTAAATGTTTCAGTTTCACTGTGTACTGTTAAAAGAAAACTGATTTCCCAATTAGACACTTGCTCCAGGGTATGTATTTACCAGGTTTGATTCTCACATCTGTATGATTTTACAGATGATGAGTGGGAGTAAATTATTGGGAATTAGGTGATCATCCTCATTATATCGGAATTCGTTGTAATTGGTGATATTTGAGGAAATCCCCTGGGTTGTTTGCCGGACGGCAGATATTTGGTTTTGAATATCCGTTGTTATACACCAATTTCAAATTGATATATCTGTACGTCTATTTTTATCGAGTGAGATATACCTTTTTGAAATTATGTCCATGACATTTACCTATATCAGTGGATGGTTAGGTAAGGAGTATTAAACAGCGGTGTAATTCTTCTTAACCATAAGTACAGTTTTCAACCTACGACACACAGGGAATGAGTTATTAGACTCAAAGGACCTGTACAGAGTATTGTATGTTGTCCAGTGTCCATTAGGACAGAGGGGTTGGTCCTCGTACTATATTCGGTTTACTTGTGACTTCTTTAGTTCTTAGACATGTGTTTCATAGAAATACAAGGTCCAAGTTTTGAGAAGTTATAGGTATAAGAGTAAAGTAGAGAACCAGGTATTGCAAGTATCGGAATTCTTCAAGGTTATCGAAGATGTAGATACTTGTGAATGGTGTTCAGTTGATAGTAATGATTAAGAGATCTTACTTCTCTTTCGGGTTACTCATAATTGGAAGTACTCCTAAGTTGAGTAACGCTGATCGGCCTCTCTCCATTTAGTTGACATGCACTGGAGACAGCTGCATGATTTGAATCTGGTTCAATTAAATCAGTGCATCTGTTTCTATATTGGATATAAAACAGTTCATATCTTGACATTGTTAAGGTACGGGGAGTTGTCCAGCTTATGCTTAAAACCAGACTCTGGATAACTCAAGGCACGTTTCTGTAATGGCTGTTTGTGGGTTGACCCAGGCTATGACGAGGGTTGATTTTCTACCATCTGGAAGATCAATAGTGATATTGTTCTTGACTCGCCACAGTTTTAACAAAAATGGATTTTTTCAGAAAACAGTAGTGGGAGTATGGTAGAACTGGAAGTGATTCTAGAACCGCAGACGATTACTGAAAATTTGATAAGAACCTAAAGATTCAATTTGGTTTGACATTCCACTGGCTACTCCGCAGATACGGTGGGTAACCTCAGGCACCCGAGAGGTACTCCGGTAGCCTCAAGGACGGTGACAGGGAGGTTCTTGTTTACCCAGACTTGCCATTGCTGTTGTTCCAGGCTGCGAGACCCGGCAGGAGGATGAGTATAGCGTCGTTCTAAACTAGCTTTAGAAGTGTACGTGTATATGACTCTGCCAGAGGGTTGTCGTAGTCAGTGGGAGCAGTGGAAGCATTGGTGGACAAGTGGCTTATGTCTATTTATAGACTAAAGCAGTAGTAGCGGAGATAGATCATCTATTTCTGATGTGAAATTCATAGGTTTGACTTCATCAGAATAGGGGATGGATCTGTTAAGAAGGTAGTAGGGTGTGATGTCGTGGTATTTGGATGACATACACAGAGTAGGAAGTGATGTTCCTATACTACGATCGGTTATACTTTGGTTGTCACACAGTGGTTTCTCCACATGGGACTTGGATATAATATCAAGACATTTTGGTAACTAGATCTATGGTTTTAGATCTAGATTTGGGAAGTGTCCCAATCTGGGTAATTAGACGGCATTCTAAAGGTGTTTTTAGAATGGACGACTCCTGGCACGGTAGTATACCTGCAGGTAAAGGAGTCACCCTCTCTAAAAGTGTCTTACAGACTAAAGGGGAGAGGGATGTGCATGATTGGCAAATCACTTGCTTAGGCAATTGAGTCAATCATGAGATGTCAAGTACCACACCGGATGTTGTTTTTGTACGAGATGCAGTAAGTTGATATTAGTCCAATCCTGGAGAAACGATCGGAAGCAGTTTTAGAACATAAGTTGATGTTCTAGGGAAATGATAACGGCAGCCTCCTTTGGGAGACAGTTATCATTCCAGGTTTCCAAGATGACCTGGATGACAGAGTGACTGTCAGAGTTATAGTTCTCCCTCTGAAGAGGGGCAGTATTTTGGATAGGTGGTCCAGGCGGATACTGAGGGAGGCATGGCGCAGGATACTGATTAAGTTCAGTTGACGATACAGTCTAAGAAGTTTGGATTTGGAGTTCACTTATGAACTAGGTCCCATCAGACATCCAAACATATTCTAAGACAGGTATTCCTCATTTCGGGAGATGGGTTTCTCCGCGAACTTGAGATAAAGAGAGATATAGAAAGAAACATCACAACGGATCCACTCACTGAGGCTATTCCTCGAACGCAATAGTTTCGCAAACGAGCTTTGTGAGACTGACTAGTAGAGAAGTTGGGTGTGTATGCGACATCGCAATAATTAGCCTTGAGTGCAAGTGGGAGATTGTTGGAGATAGTGCCCTCAGAGTCAATTATTGGATCACAGGCACGTGATTGCAATGATTGAGGGAGGACCTATGCCGGTAGGACAGTCTTACTCAAGATGATAGTATGCTATCTGGTTTATCTTTATCATCGTGTACCGCTTTAGGTGACCTTACAAGTCACTATTGCACGTTGATAGAGCCCTTAGGATTCTTTCTTGACTACCAGCAGTATGAGGGCAATCATATACGTGGGAGCTGGGGTCTATAATCACATCCTTAAAAGGTCCCTAGTCATGGGAGTTTCGAGACGGGGCATCGATACTCCAGAGTAGACTAGTGTATATAGTCGAGACCCCGACGAGGGGCGGTGGCCGGTCTCACAAGCCACTGGCGTCAGTTGGTTCACCTAACATGTATACAGGTGCTAATTGGGTTATGAGTACACCGGACAGGACTCGCCGGGAATATGCTAGTTGGGATTATACTAGACGTCAGATAGCAGTTCCCTGATGACATGTGTACAGGTTAGTTCATCGACCTGAGATCGTCATTTGTCTCATGTAAGTTCCCACTGTACTTTGATTACTACCCTACCACGCTCAAAGGAGTCGTGCAAACAGGTTTTAGTTGGGTACAGTCCCGAGCCACATGGAGGCAGTGAGCGGATCTTCAGGGGTTCATCTCTCCTGGAATTGGGGGTGAGGTCGTTCTGTGTCTAGGAGAGCCATTACACGAAGTCCTTGGCCAAGGCAGGAGATTTACTGGTAGGTATTCCAGTAGTATCTCAGGGTGTTCTGGGCTACACTCCGACACGACTTGTACCGCTTTTGGGGGTCTGACTTTCACCAACCCCCTAGGCCTGCCATGCGATGCTCATAGACGAACGGACCGGACTGTACGGATATTGTCACTGACAGGCTCAGTAGGGTGTCAGGATGAGTTCGCTCATCGACGTCCCTTTTGGTCAATACCTGGTAGCCCGTCACGTATGGCTAATACCTCTGACGTGCTAGTGGTTAAATCCACAGCCAAAGTATTGACGAGTCTTTAGAGTCCCCCACAGACAGTTTCTCAAGTTTCGGGCGAAAAGCTGTAGAGGCCGTATGGAGATATGGCAGGGTTCGATCATATACGTGTGGTATTGCACGGATCATGATCGGACGGATAATACTAGCGGGCTTTGGTTTAAGCCGGATCCTAGTATTGTATAGTGTAGATTTTGTCTCTTTGTATTTGTATTCAGTGGGACTACAAATGCGGGCATGTATATGTAGTCGCGGGGTTTTCCTGTAATTTATTACGGGATCAGTATTCTGAAGTTGCCAGTTTGCATTCCGTTCCGGCCAGTTTTCCTTTGTTCCTTCACGGCCGGATTTTTCCGATGGAGGGGCTAATTTGCATATTTGCAAATTAGCAATTATGGAGGGGTTATTTGTGAAATGGTGGCATTATGATATTTCTAGCATCATTAGATTCCTTTTGCTTCATGATGGTTTGCATTAATGGTGATGGAGATTAGATTGATTAAGATTATGATGTGAGGCTTGCTTTAGGGTTATGGTCACCATATCTTTTTCCTACTCTCACCTCCCTTGTATTTTCCCTCATCCATTCATGAGAATGGCCGGCCACTTAGAGAGGGTGAGGAGATGAGGTTTCATTTTTGTGAGGGAAATTCATTCATCTCATTTGCTTGCTTGCAAAATTCTTAACACCTCTCCAAAGTTCATTTTTCCTTCTCCATCAAATGGCAACATCAACCCCAATAGAGACAAACTGTTCTACACTAGCCTACAGCATTTCTTGGGCACGTCGGCTCGCCAACTTCGTGCCCGAGTTGCCTCAGTCCAGAGGTGGGAGCCCGTAAAAGAACTCGGCGATGTGGTGCCCGTTTCGACGAGGAGATGAAGACCGGAGATTCCGCGAGGAGATCGGGACGAAGGCCGAAGACCGAAGGACACGGATCGCTCGGTATAGCTTTCTACCCTTTTCTAGTTTGCTGGAGTTAGGTTAATGGCCCGATCCATGATTTTAGTGCGCGGTGGTGCCGGTTTACAAGTTCTGTAAAAAGTTTCGTTTTCGCATTCCGGCGTCGGATTGACGGCCGGGGCGCCGCCGTGCACTTACAGTTGTTGTGATGGGTTGTGAATATTTCTGTTGTTAGGAAAATGATTGGTTTTGTAAGTTAAGATTTCCTTTCTCATTTTCTTTGCCCGTATTTTCCAATTGAACTCCGCCCAAAGCTTACGCAAGCGCTCCGTTAGGCACCCTACCCTATCAAGGTATCGGTGAATCCTAACTGCGACCAGTTGCGTTCGGTTTGGCCGGAGGCGAAAGCAAGAGACAAGAACGGACCTACAAGGGTCAATAATCCGGCTTTCACTAATACCATGCATAAGTACCCTAATCCACGTTGTTGCCGATTGATCTAGCTTCAATGGTTAAATTCGGCACAAAGGACTGAATACGGATTTCCTTAATTTACACCAGCCTATCTAATCCTAACAACCTCTACTTTGCATATATACACATAGGATAGATACGAACAAGTCCGCTCCGCACATCAACTCGTGAAAACAAGAACTTAAAATGCTCCGTCTCCCTGAGGACGACCCGTACTCATCGAGACTAGCTGCAAAGCGATACCGTCCTGATTGCGGTTAACTTTAGAACTTTAAAACTCGACACGCCAAAAGCGTGCATTCAAATAGCACCGTTGCCGGGGAGACGGTAACTTTTTTATTCTTATTATTTCGGGTTAATCTTGTTAATACCATCTAACACTTTTCTAAAACAAACAAAAAATTTCAAAATTTCAAAACCAAAACAAAAAAATTAACGAAACTAACTTTTTGCTCTCTGGATTTCTGACCTGCTAGCACTCTGGATCTAAACAGAAAAGATAAGCAAGAACATTGAAACACTAGTAGAACACTGAGACACCTGAAGAATTTGGAGCCCCAACTCCAAGGCAAAACCGGCAAGACCTACCAGAATTCCGAGCTCGCCGGCCCCCTTGCCCCCATTTGCTCCAAAAATTTGTTTCTGTGCTCCAGTATTCTAGTTTTGTCCCAATTTTATTGCTTGTTTTTTTTAATTTTTAGTGTGCAGGTATTTGGGTATTCATATCGCTTTTTTCCACTAAAATCCGTTTTTCCCGACATTTTCAGATTTTTGCGGATTTGCGAACTGCGATCGTGGGGAGCAAAGTGTACATTCAAGCCTAAGGTGATTGCAAAGTACAGTGCCAAAGATCCGAGTAGTTTGACCCACGCAAGCGAACGTTTCAATCTATTCGGATTCATTTCAACGAGGGTTTCTTAACCCGAAAAGTTATCGGTACGTATTTTACTAACACCTTCTTTCTCAAATCCGACGCATCCAATATAATATCTTTGCAGGATTCTTTGAAAGTTCGCTAGCAACCGCTAAAAACAACTAACCCGTATTTGTTGCAGTGCTATGCATAAACGTAAAAAAAGATTGTTTGATGTTTTGAACAAATTTTTTCATTAAATTGTGCATTGCATCCATTAATACGGACTTAAGGGCAAGCGAACCCTATAACATACGGTAAAGGATTTCATCACCTTTACCATAGCCCACAAATCATGAATTGAGCAAAACATTTACCCGCACAAAGTTTATAAGAAACTAGACTTTAAGCCTTTAAGGACTTCGCGCTCACTAGGAAAAGTTAACTGTGTTTAGAACACCGCTTAACGGTATATCGTTCACGAGGTGTCTAGGAAAGTGTTCATGGAGAAATCGCCAAAAGTGAAAGGGTTATCTAATTAAGGACTCGCGAAAGCGTCGGAAAACCTCCCCTTATCTCTGCACTTACCTGACCTCGTGATCAGTATATCTTGAGGCCGTTTCTCGACACAGTTTTACTTCAACAATCAAGTTCTTGAGCTGGTCTAGTTGATCTAGGTGAACCTTAGACCGATTAGGTGCGTGGTATTTTTGTGTCGTGATTTTTTTTGTCCAGATTCTTTTTGTGTGTTTTATTCTTTTGTTGATAACTAACAAAAAAGTAAAATAAAATAAAATAAAAATCACATTCTTTTTCCTCTCCTTTCTCTCTTCATATCATTGGTACCCCACCTCGAAAAACTCTTGTCGAACTTTGGTACCCACAACCAGATATTACTTCTTACGGTTCTTGCTTTGGTCGAACATCAAACGATCCCTCCATGCCCAAAATTTCTTTGAAAGATCGGATAGACGCGTGTAGGACAAACAATTGGGCTCCGCAATCCACTTTATATCAACCGTTTCAACCTACCCCACCTTCTTATGTTGGTACCCCTTTTGAGAGTCCTGTTATAACTCCAAGACCTATGTCTATTGCTGAACGTATTGAACAATCCCGTAGCCAATCTTTCACCACTGCCAATTCTTTTGATCAACAATTCCAATCACCTTCTTATCCTAATATTGATCCTACTCCTGTCCAACCATTCAATTCCTATCTATCCTACCCGACTTTTGCACCTTCCCTAGACATTGCTTGTACAAAGCCATTTAGGAGTTTCCAGTATCCAAAGAACTTTGAATCTTTTACTGAAACCCCGTCACAACCCATGTCTAGTCTGGAACAGTCGTTGGAAGATTTTCGTGTAGCGTCATACCAACAGATGATGGATTTGAATGCGTCCATAGCCGCCCTCATACAAACTAACGAACTGGTAGCTAGTTTCCAACTAGCTCCATATTTTCCAATGTATGATGAGGCGGTTGGACAGATTGAGAATTTGAGTGGTGAGAGTGAGCTGTACACCCTTCCAAATCAATCCTACCCATTGCAAATTCAATCTCACAACTCCGATTTTGAATGTCTATCAAGAGTCTCAAATGATTTACCAATTGAAGATAGAATGTTTAATGAGTTGTGTGATTTTGTACTGTTTGATTTACCAGATTGTGAAGGGTCTATTCCAAGTGAAACTAATCCCAAATCTTTTGACCTCTACACCTCCACTCTAGAACCTGAATTGATTAATATCCATGCTTTTGATGAGGTGTCTGAGTATATTGATTTTCACTTGATTGAGGATATTGACGCTTGGAATATTTTGGATGATGAACCCACAGCTTTTGATGAGCTATTCTCTCCAATTCATCATCCTGAGTCATTAACTGTTTTTCCCGAACCCCATAAGCGTCTTGATATTGATGATAAATGCATGTATGAGCTTAACTTTGAGGAGAATTTTGAGGATATTTTTTAGGATGGACCAGTTTTGCTTGATGATTCGGATTTTCCAATTCATCCTATCCCTTTTATTGACTATGTACACCCTCCTGAACCTTTAACTGCTACCCGTCCTCGATCACTCCCCTCCATCCTCTCCATTGTTCCAACCTTGGAAGACACCGTATCACTTTCATTTACTATGTCTGGTTTACCAAGTTCGGTCTACCCATGTTTTCTCACGAATCTTGAGGGATTTGACCCCATTTCTCGACGGGTTAATAAATTAGTATAATCGCTTTTTACACATCGGTCATCTCAAATTGTACTAATTTATTCACTCCATTTCCACCCTTAAGTTTGTATTCCACTTCTTTCTCCCTTCCGCCATTCTTCTTCTCATATACCGAGACCGTATCTCACTTCTATCCGCATACGATCTCGTGTATTCTCCATTTTTTTCCTCTCTGCAATCTTTCACCAACCTGCACATTATAACGATAAAATTTTTGATTGGTTGGTGCTAACATTTGGCCTGTGTAAGGCCTTGTATAGCTTGATACTGTTCTCTTTCCCTCCATAATCCTGAACTTCACCACTTAAACAGTGGAAACACTGTTTCACTTAAGTTTGGGGGGGATCGTTTTGTGTATATATTTTTGTTTCGCTTTTTTTTTTGTATAAAATTTTAATTAGGGAGCGCCGATAATTTTGACCCTCTTGGTGTAGCCTGACAGTGAGGGCACTATCAAGTTTAAGTTTGGGGGTGTGCTCGGTAAGCTTTCTACCTTCGCATTCATATGTATATTTTGCATTTGCATACTTATTTAAAACCCATAAAAATCGAAAAAATTTCCAAAAAATATAAAAACTTTGTCGTCAAGTTAGTTAATAGGGTAACTTAGATTTTATTCCGAAAGTTTAGTTAATACGTTAGAAATAACTAAATCCTAGGCTTAGGAATTGAAAACCCTAAAAATAACCCTCCTTCTGCTTAACCTTGTTAATTATACGTCCTTAAAATTTTCTTTATAGAAGTAGGTAATCTTGAGTTCAGTTCTTGAGTTAAGTCAAGATGAAGGGAAAGTATTGAAGCATTACTGAAGGATAAGTCTGAAAAATAGTTTCTACTCTTGAGTCCAAATTTAGAAAGTATATATCCTATAAACTGCACATACACGTACCTTGAAACTTGGGATAGTAGAGGATACCTAGAAATATTCTTGCCCGAAAATCTAGTATGAAAGAAAAAACGGTATTTAAAGCTAATCACCAAAAGAGTATCATTGAAAAATATATCCGGTCTTGAAAAAGAAAAATAATGAAAAAGAAAAAAAAGAATAAATTACAAGACCTGGAAACTGCTATTTACGCTTTAAGCTCACACGTTCAGTAATCGGCTGTTAGTGCCTCAAGAAGCATTAATAGTCGCATGAAAGGTTTATGAGCAGTACCGTCCATCTTTAAATGAAAAGAAGTAGTATTAGGTATTAGGGAAAGGGTATTATAGCTTGAATTGAATTCTTAAGTGTATGGGTGAAATTTTATACACACGTAGGGGTATACAATCAATGTTTGGAGGAAAGATAGGAATAAAGAATAAGACTTATGTTTTCCGTAAAACTGATAAAAATCCCTGATTTGAGACTGCGCTTTAAAAGGAAAACTCAGGAGAGACCAAGATCTTTCTAAACTGTAAAACATATAGGATCTAGGGTTGAATAAATAGGAGGCGTGAAACATAAGGATCGAATATTTCTAACTTAGGATGATAAAATTTCTAACCTAGGTACTAAACTGTAGGAGTAGAAAGACGTTAACTTATGAAACTAGCTTGACGGGATTTTGTGGGTGTAATCCGCTGAAAATCCTTAGGAGAAAACACTCCTCCTATTAGGGACACCTAGAGCTTTAACAGCTTGTTGCACGAGCTCAGTGCAATCGCGTTCCCTGTGAAAGTGAGGCTAGGATTTTGTTTTGCTCGGGACGAGCAAAAGATAAGGGGTATTTATTCATCTCAGAAAACTGCATTTTAATACCGCTCATTCTTTATCTATTTTTTTTATATATCAGTACTATTAACCAGTGTCTGCTCAGTAAATACAGATTACAGGTATCCGTGACAGAATACTGGAAATACACTTAAAATCACGGATATATCATTTGTGAGCCGACACTGCAACTGGAACTGGAAACCGACCGATATCCAAAGAGTTTTTGCAAATAAAATGTGTGCACACAACTTTTGGTCCAACACAATGCAAGTGTACACATGCTCTTTGGCACTAAGACCATGGTGGGGCTGCCCATGGCACACATAAGTGATAAATGCATAAAGATGAGATGTATAGCTACAAGTTTCCCTCCAAATACCTGAGTGCATCCCAGGCCTCTATTAAGAAATCTAACAGCACCAGAGTGATATGTGTTAGTGATATGTATGCCCTAGAGGCCATTACTGTACATACGATGTATATTGTAGTGGATGCTTGGACATATATAGGTAGGACTTTCTTGCTCGACACGATAGTATGCTATCTGGTTGCTCTTTATCTTAACATGTACTCTGATTGTCTCTATGTTATATGTTGATAAAGCCCTTAGGATGAGTACTTGACTACCAGGACTATGATGCAGATCATACTAGTGGGGACAGTGTAGTCGTTAAGTACATCCTTCAAATGTTCCTAGTCGTGGGAGTACCGAGACAGGGCATCGATACTCCAGAGTAGACTAGCGTATGCGCTTCTTGACCCATATGATGGGCGATGGATGATCCCATATCCATTGGTGTTTGACATCATAGAAGGTATATAGGTGCTCAGTGGAGACTGGGTACACTGGACGGACTCGCCGATAACTCCCAGATGGTATTATACCTCACGTCAGATGGCAGCTCTCTGGTGACACTGGTACAGGTTAGTATGTAGACCCGAGATCGTCATAGAGACTTGTGTGATTCCTACTGTGCTTTGATTTCCATCATACCATGTCCAAGAGGGCGTGCAAAACGATGGCTTTTGGGTACAGTCCCGAATCGCATGGAGGCAATGAGTGATAGGAGGGGTTTCGTCTCTCCCGGTATAGGGAGTTGATATTGCGTTGTGTTCGATTGGTTATAACTGGAAATCCCTGGCCAGGGTTGCTGAGATTTTCTGGTAAGTGTTATCAGTAGTCTCTCGAACTGTTATGGACCTCATATCGACACGACTTATCAAGCTACTGGGGTCTGACGTTTACCACCCCTAGGCGAGATATGTGACATATCAGACGAAGAGACTGGACTGTACGGGAGTGTTACTGATTGGATTCGCAGGAGACTGTACAGGCTTGCTTGTTGATCTTCTGATCGCTCAATACCTGGGTGGCTGTTACGTTTAGCTGACCGCTTGCAGCTTGTGGGCGTTTGATATGATCATCACCTACTGCCGGCGTATTGACGATTCTTTAGAGTCCTACACAGAGGTTTCCTGGCAAAAGAGCATTTGGGCTCTATTGTTTAGTTTAGGAACATTGCGGTCTATTAGTTTAGTGACATTACGGTCCAAGGTTAAGGACATCATAGTCCATGGGTTTAAGGACCCCACAGTCCAAGATTAAGGACATCATAGTCCATGGGTTTAAGGACCCCACAGTCCAAGGTTAAGGACATCATAGTCCATGGGTTTAACGACCCCACAGTCCAGTTTAAATACGTCATAGTCTATGGAATGTATGGTTGTTGGGACCTGTCACCTCTCTGAAGAAGTTGAAGGATTACAACGACAAATATCAAAGGAGTAAAGAGATGTACCCTTGAACCAATTTTGGTTGGGAGATCTGTAGTCAAATTGGGACTAAGATCTGAGATTTATAAGCATATGGGCTCAGTTAATCTGAATGAGGGATTTATGGCCAACTTGGGCTCGGCCCACTCAGTTAAAATGTTAAACATTTGACAATGCTGGGCATTGATTTGAATTCTGACATATTTTTGTTTTTTTATTGAATGCTGAGCATTCATCATAGCTCTAGGGCTTTATAGAACAATTTATGTTCTCTTAGCGCACACGTGAGGAGCACGTGGCGCGCTTGGCGCTTTGCGCCAGTCAAAGAGCGCAGAGCGTTTCTGCTGGGTAGCGCACACGTGAGGAGCACATGGCGCGTTTCGATGAACTGATATAGATCATATTAGTCGGTTATTTATGAAATAGCTGGATTATCTGATCAAGTGTTGATTCGATAATTTAATGTATATTATATATGAGATATATTAAATTACATTAACTAATATAAGCTCACTTAAAGGTTCTTTTTCTCACTTGGATAATACATTGATATATATGTAATATATATTAATTGTATGATTTTATTTTGTTACAATAAATATTGTAAATGTGATATATAATATTTTAACATGTTAGGATTACAAATGCAACATGTATTGTGGAGTTTAAATGCAGTTAGGGTTTGGATTAGGGTTAAGCTTGCATGAAGCTTTCAAGAAGCTTCTTGAAGCTTTGACTTTGACTTATGATATTTTGTGAAGATATTTCCTTAACCCAACCCAAACCCTTTACCATACTTAAATCTCTACATGGGTTAAGTCTTCATTCTTAACCCATGGTTGCATTTCTAACCTCACACAAGTTTTCATTATTCATCATAAAAGGATTTGCTTCTTCTTCTTCCTTCTTCTTGCTTGAAAAAGCTTTCTAGCTTTTGGGTTTGTGATGATAATGAGTGAGAAATTGAAAACAAAAAAGAGCTAAATTCCTACTTCATCATCCTCATCTATTCTAGCCACATAGATTAGGGTGTTTTCTTTGCTAATACTTGATTAGCGAAGCAAGAGCTTGGGTTTGAGTTTCTTCAAGGTAAATCATCTTCGAAATGGAAGACTTCAAGCAAGCATGCATCATTCGACTTGTGGAGCCTCTCTAGAGTTCAGGAGTTCATGGATCGCGGTGAAAGGACTACTACTCGGAGCTTATGAAGCGAAGGAATGGACTACAAAGGTTTTAATCCCTTTCTCTTAGAAGTAAAGTTGTTTACTTGTTCTTTGTTTCGCCTAATCTTTAGTTTACGATCTTGCTTGGGTTGTTCGGCACATGAAAATTTTATTTTGGCATGGTTGATACCTTGTAGAACCTTGTTCTAGTGCCTAGTAAATCTAAAGTGGTATCAGAGCCAAGCTAGAGCTTTAGGCGTTGTCTAGAAGAAGTTTAAAGTCCGATCGAACCCCGAAACGTCGAATTAGACCCCCTCTCTGGATATTTTTTAAAAGCTTGGTTTTTTCTGTATTAAAAATACTCAGAAAAATAAGCAGGTGATTCTATGGATATCTGTGAAGTACAACCCCCTGAATCCACCAAGACACCGCGGAACCGCGGCCAAACCAAGCTATTGGAGGCGGTTCCGCAGCGGTACATAGGGGTTGAGGGATCGTACTTCAGGAGTGGATCCGTAGGTATTAACTTATGCTTCTACGAATCTTTAATATTACTCACATGTTGAGTGTTCTGGAAATCTTTAGAATTCGTTGGTTCGATCGGAAAGTTTAACATCGTTTAGTTTTTTGGGTAATTTAGAACGTGTTAAAAAGTTCGAACGGATATCAATAACTCACTTTTTCCCTTGTCGGAAAACTTTCAAGTGTTGGATTTTTTCACGAGTTTGAAACTTTCGGGAAATCATGCAAGCGTATGTGTGGACCCTCTAGAAGAACGTAACCTTAACTCGATTATGTGACCGTCGAAACTGCCACTGAACTCTAGCGTTTGTTGTAGTTTAGCATTGCCACATGTGAGGCGTTAGTTTGATCCTTCTACGGCTGGTTCATTGGGGCTGCGACATGTTCTGGGATTTTTGAACTCTGCTCAAGTGTTGAGCTATTTGGGAAATCTTGGGTGTTTGATTATTCGATCGGAAAGTTTAACATTGTCTATTTATCTGGAAAGTGATACAATATTTGGAATGCAGAAGTAGTTATGAGATAACTAATTTGAATGTTATAAATCTAGCAGTTTAGTCTCAGATGATCGGTTGCCACGGGATTTTGATGCGATCAAAAGTCCGTTGCAATCACGTAGCGTACGCGGATACTCGCCGGTTAAACTTAATAGACAGCCATGCCCCATAGCCCCGACCAAGTGACTGTAGGAGAACCCCGTCGCCAAAAGCATCCGTTCGGGTGCTCGCGGCAGCGGTGTTCCGCCTTAGTGCACTTCGTCGACGGCATCGGGGGTGCGTCCGTCTATTAAAGTTTTCAATGAGCATTCGATCAGGATGTCGGGAATCTTGTCGAATTGCCCGACTAGATATTAAAAATTGTTTTCGACATTGAGACTAAAATGCGGGGTTTATAATTGTTAGGCATGAGATGTCTAAGGAATTCATTTGGTTAGGCATGCGATGTCTAAGAAGGTTGCGGATTCTAACTGTTGTAGTTTTACACTTTCTTTTCTGCGACCGTAAGTGTAATATGTGGTGTATCGCCGGTTTCGTTGCTATACATCAACGACAACTGGGATACGCATATTTACTTACGTTGATGATATGTGATATTATGTGTTGCTGTGATATGTTATATTGGATCGTCGTGTTTGAATAGCCGGGTGTTTTATGTGAGATGAGAGTTTTTCATTTTCATTCATGTAAAATTCATTGTATGTAATATTCTTTTATTAGGCACTTTCGGGCTGAGAATGATGTCACCATTGTATATTATTTACTTTTCCGTATTAGGATAGACCCATGGCGGGGAGCATAAGTAACCGGGTTCTACGGTCCATTGGGAGACTATCTCGAGAAGTCGAGACTGGGTCTCCTAACTCTAGAACTAGCAGGGTTACTTGCCGCTCTCGTAGGGGTCTAGAGATGTGGGTTTGGCTATTCATCACGACCGTGGAATCCGTGTTTTATACAGGCTCGTATTAAAACACGGACAACCTAGTATATCCAGTATTTCATATGTGTTTCTTCTGCTGCAATGTTCTGTGATGAGATCATATTACTGCCTGAGATGAATGTTTATATTATATATATGTGATATATATTATAAATTGTTGATTTCGTTTCATATCTGATGCTTGTGAATCATAATAAAATGGGACTTCATTAATGAGATTAATGAAACTAAAAGAAACCTAAAGATGTTGTAGAAACTTGTTTAAAAACTGGTAACTCTAGTTCTTGCTTTGCATAGCGGTATTCCTTATTAAATATCCAGCACCTTATTCGATAAGGAAAGAGCCGAGATCCCTTCACCGGGAGTGACCTCTTTAGCGAAACTAGCAGATGCTACAAACTCGGTTTGTCTTTTGATTGCTCTTTATAGTTTTTGCTTTGCATAGTGATATATATGATATATCCCGCACCTTATTCAATGAGGAAAGAGCTGACGATCCCTTCACCGGGAGTGACCTCTTTGGAAAAACTAGTAAAGGCCTCAAAATCTCTCCATTTAAAATCACTCGATTCTACAACGATATCAAGTTCATTACGCAAAGGGTTTTCTTAAAAACCTGTCGTAGCCCTCCGTCATTTCAGATAAGTACTTCATAGTATTCATGCTACGTTTATTGGCCTGCGTCAAGGCGTAGTGTGCGGTAGCTATTTATGCTTATCTGCTAAAGCATATGATGCGATTGAGTTAGGGTATTCGTGCGACTTTGTTTCCCTGCGTCAAGGGTCGTGCGGGTGGGTTTAATTCAAACGGGAAATGTACGGGTTGAACTTGATTAGCGGACTATGGTTTGTTGGCCTGCGTCAAGGTCATAGGACGCTAGGGGTAAAACATTATCGGGAATTTCAAGTGTTGAAATCTGCAATGAGATTGCATACCTCCTATGAGATAGTTAGATCCCGATACCCACTGCGAGTAAGAGTTACTCCTGGGAGAGTTTTACACATTACAATTAGCCGATCAAGTAGGTGTCTAGAAAGGTGTTAACGGGGTTACGCCTCTGGGAAAACGAGGTTTATTTTAATTAGGTCCGTGCGAAAGCACGGGGAACCTCCCTCAAAGTACTGGCACTGGCCTGGCTGAAAGATTGGCAAACTTGTAGGGTGTAATTAATCCCGGCTAGTCTTACCTTTTAGGGTTTGAAGGAAGATTTGACTAAAACAGTTGGAGACATCTTGATTATATATATTAATAACCATTCTAATCTTGCAAGAGCATACGCTCAGTGTTTTCTTCTCTCTCTCTCTCTCCAGGTAGCGACCATGTCACGACTTAATCAAGATAATAATATGGATGTATTGACCGAATCCGCTTGTTATACTGCGCTAGGGAACGTTGGTCCCGCTCCAACTTATAATTGTTATAAGACCGAGCAGGAAATTGGGGATTGCCAGAATTCCCGTGCCGCCCAAATGAAGAATGTTTATGATGATGCATCATCTTCGGGTGTGTTCATTACCGAGAACTGTTTCTCAGTATCCTTTACGTCCTGGGTATGAGATACCCGATCAGGATCCCATATATGTAATTTGTTACATGGGCTAGAGATAGGTAGAGAACTGAGACCGGGTGATTAGTTTCATGAGATAGAAACGGTGCAAATGTTTGCAACCAAGTCTGTTGGCAGTTATCACCCTGTATTACCAGAATACAATGATTCTGAACGAATGTTATTAGATACCGAACCTGATATACAACATCATATCAGTCTCTTTATTAGTAAAGAAGGATATAATTTTGTATTGTTGGATAATGTTTTGAACATTTCCTATATCAAGAGTTGATCGGTTCAGGCACGTTATCTAAAATCATAGACGTTCTAAATCAAACCACAGTTCTTAGTATACAGAACACATAGAAGAGGAAAAGTACAGAAATGAACAAATCCTTCTTGAGGCATTGTAGACTAGGTTATATCAATACGACCCGACTAGCTAAGTTACATTTAGATGCATATTTAAATTAGTTTGAATTTATATCTTATGAAACTTGCCGGTCATGTCATAAAGATAAGATAACCATAGCTCTGTTTATTGGAAACAGAGAAAGAGTTAGTGAACTCTTGGGATTGATACATGATGATGTATGTAAGTCCCCTGTCTACACATGCCAGGACTGGTTCTTTGTACTTTATTATATTCACTGATGGTCTCTCAAGATTCGTACATGTGTTCCTGTTGAAACACAAGTATGAACCTTTTCAGAAATTCAATGAATATGAGTTAGAAGTAGAGAACCAAAACGGGTATAAGTATTATGTCCTTTGATGTGATCAGGGAGGAGAATACATGCGCACGGGATTCCTGGACTATTCTAAAGGAGAATGAGATTCTCTCTCAGCATTACTCCTCCGTATACACTACAACACGTCGGTATATTGGGGCAGAGCAATCACACCCTATTAGATATGGTGTGCTCTATGATGAGTACTACTGAGTTTCCTATTTCCTTTTGGGAGTTATGCACTTGAGAAGCTGCAGACCAATTGAATAGGGTTCCAATCAAATCAGGTGTCTACCACTCCATATGTGATATGGTATGGGAAGAGCCCATCTCTTAAGGAAGTTAAGATTTAGGGTTGTCCGGCCTATGTCTAAAAGTATAATTCAGACAAGCTCGAGGCAAGTCAGTTCTGTGGAAGTTTGTTGGATATCCCAAGCATTCGCAAGGGAATATCTTCTACCACATTTAGAAACAAAAGATGTTTTGTTTCTCAGCATGCCACCTTTGTGAAAGGGAACTTCTTGTGAAGAAATTAGTGGACATGAGGTGGAACTGGAAAGAGTTCCAGCTATACAAACTGCAGCTGATGATTTGGTAGAACCAAAGGATTCAATAGTTTCCAACGAACCTCAGCCTCTCCGCCGATCTAGTAGGGTTCCTCACCCACCTGAGAGATACTTCGGTTTTCTCTATAACAGTGGAAGCGAGGATTAAATCATGAGATGATGACCCAACTATTTTCGAGCAGGCCATCAGGAGTGGGGATTCTGTAAGAATGGCTGGATGCTAAGCGATCTGATATGGAATCCATATACACCAACAAAGTATGGACTTTGGTTGCTTTATCTGAAGGGTTAAATCCCTATCAGGAGCAAGTATATCTTGAGAAGATTGCTAGGTGTACATGGAAAAGTTGAGACTTTCAAAGCTATGCTTAAGTCCATCCAGATCCTACTTGTCACTGCTACATACCATGACTACGATATCTGGCGGTTGGGTGTCATGACAGCTTTTCTAAATGATGATTTAAAAGAGAGTGTCTATAAGTACATAGCCAGAGGGCTTCGTAGAGAGTGGGAACAGCGGAAACATGTGCAAGTTGTTTTATGCAATAAAACAGGCATCGCGGAGTTGGAACGTCTGTTTTGATGTGGTGGTCAAAGAGTTTGACTTCATCAAAATGGTAGATGAACCCTGTATATACAAAAAGGTAATAGGGAGTATGGTGGTGATCCTCGTATAGTACGTGGATGACATACTCTTGATAGGGAAGGAGTTTCCTATGCTACGCTCGGCCGGTCTCCTCTTATCACAAAGATTCTCCATATAAGGATCAAAATGATACCTCCTAAATCCTAGTTTTTATATCTATGAGATAGATCTATTTGGATGTTAGGATTCTCACTAGTTGTAGTGAGATGGTATCAATCGATCCTGGGGAGAATCACTGGAACGGTACCAGGGTGATAAGGACGACTGAATGTCAGTCACAGGCAATGTCTTTGCCCTCAGTGGAGGGAAGGTATGTTGGAAGAGTTCCAAGATAGATACCGTGACATACTAGACAATACAGGAAAGATACATCGTTACCAAGGATGCTACCAAAGAAATAGTCTGGATGTACACTAGTTCATGAGATGAACTTCGTTCCTACCATTGTATGACAATGGAGTTGTGGCTTTTACCAAGGAACTCCCGTCCAATCTGAGATCCAGACAAAATCTTAGGCAGTATCACCTGATCATGGAGATGGTTGATCTCCAGGGAGATCGAGGTTAGGAGAGTAGACACAGAGGAAAACAGAGCGGTTCCATTCACAAAGGCCTATTTCCCAGTAGAGACTTTTATGGGATGGTTGAGTATGAGATACTTCAACCACAGCTGATTGTTAGGTATGCGATACCACAACAGATGGCCCTAGTGCAAGTGGGAGATTGTTAGTGATATGTATGCCCTAGAGGCCATTACTGTACATACGATGTATATTGTAGTGGATGCTTGGACATATATAGGTAGGACTTTCTTGCTCGACAAGATAGTATGCTATCTGGTTGCTCTTTATCTTAACATGTACTCTGATTGTCTTTATGTTACATGTTGATAAAGCCCTTAGGATGAGTACTTGACTACCAGGACTATGATGCAGATCATACTAGTGGGGACAGTTTAGTCGTTAAGTACATCCTTCAAATGTTCCTAGTCGTGGGAGTACCGAGACAGGGCATCGATACTCCAGAGTAGACTAGCGTATGCGCTTCTTGACCCATATGATGGGCGATGGATGATCCCATATCCATTGGTGTTTGATATCAGAGAAGGTATACGGGTGCTCAGTGGAGACTGGGTACACTGGACGGACTCGCCGAGAACTCCCAGATGGTATTATACCTCACGTCAGATGGCAGTTCTCTGGTAACACTGGTACAGGTTAGTCTGTAGACCCGAGATCGTCATAGAGTCTTGTGTGATTCCCACCGTGCTTTGATTTCCATCATATCACGTCCATGAGGGCGTGCAAAATGGTGGCTTTTGGGTACAGCCCCGACTCGCATGGAGGCAATGAGCGATAGGAGGGGTTTCGTCTCTCCCGGTATAGGGAGTTGATGTTGCGCTGTGTTCGATTGGCTATAACTGGAAATCCCTGACCAGGGTTGCTGAGATTTACTGGTAAGTGTTATTAGTAGTTTCTCAAACTGTTATGGATCTCATATCGACACGACTTATCGAGCTATTAGGGTCTGACGTTTACCACCCCTAGGCGAGATATGCGACATATCAGATGAAGAGACCGGATTGTACGGGAGTGTTTCTGATTGGATTCGCAGGAGAATGTACAGGCTTGCTTGTTGATCATCTGACCGCTCAATACCTGGGTGGCTATTACGTTTAGATGACCGCTTGCAGTTTGTGGGTGTTTGATATGATCATCACCTACTGCCGGCGTATTGACGATTCTTTAGAGTCCTACACAGTGGTTTCCTGGCTCAGGCAAAACGGAGTAGGAGCATATATGTGATATGTGCGGGACCAAGAACAATACGTGTATGTGATACCGTATTTGATTCTCGTGATATGTGATATCGGCCGGGTATATGTGATATAGCCAGGTCATCGGATCAAGTGTTGATTCGATGAACTGATACAGATTATATTAGTCGGTTATTTGTGAAATAGCCGGATTATCGGATCAAGTGTTGATTTGATAATTTAATGTATATTATATATGAGATATATTAAATTACATTAACTAATATAAGCTCACTTAAAGGTTCTTTTTCTCACTTGGATAATACAAATATATATATGTGATATATGTTAATTATATTATTTTATTTTATTACAATAAATATTGTATATGTGATATATAATATTGTAACATGTTAGGGTTACAAATGCAATATGTTTTGTGGAGTTTAAATGTGGTTAGGGTTTGGATTAGGGTTAAGCTTCCATGAAGCTTTCAAGAAGCTTCTTGAAGCTTTGACTTTGACTTGTGATATTTTGTGTAGATATTTCCTTAACCCAACCCAAACCGTTTACCGTACT
The DNA here is from genome assembly GCA_030015575.1 of Agapanthus africanus. Taxonomy (NCBI): domain Eukaryota; kingdom Viridiplantae; phylum Streptophyta; class Magnoliopsida; order Asparagales; family Amaryllidaceae; genus Agapanthus; species Agapanthus africanus. The sequence goes on from CM057346.1 coordinate 135,992,712, forward strand.
TAAATCTCTACATGGGTTAAGTCTTCATTCTTAACCCATGGTTGCATTTCTAACCTCACACAAGTTTTCATTATTCATCACAAAAGGATTTGCTTCTTCTTCTTCCTTCTTCTTGCTTGAAAAAGCTTTCTAGCTTTTGGGTTTGTGATGATAATGAGTGAGAAATTGAAAACAAAAGAGAGCTAAATTCCTATTTCATCATCCTCATCTATTCAAGCCACTTAGATTAGGGTGTTTGCTTTGCTAATACTTGATTAGCGAAGTAAGAGCTTGGGTTTGAGTTTCTTCAAGGTAGATTATCTTCGAAATGGAAGACTTCAAGCAAGATGCATCATTCGACTTGTGGAGCCTCTCTAGAGTTCGGGAGTTAATGGATCGCGGCGAAAGGACTACTACTCAGAGCTTATGGAGCGAAGGAACGGACTACAAAGGTTGTAATCCCTTTCTCTTAGAAGTAAAGTTGTTCACTTGTTCTTTGTTTCGCCTAATCTCTAGTTTACGATCTTGCTTGGGTTGTTCGGCACATGAAAAATTTGATTTTGGCATGGTAGATGTCCTGTAGAACCTTGTTCTAGTGCCTAGTAACCCTACAATATGGGAGAACACATAAGACCACACAACAAATACGAGCCCAGGAGCTCAGACCAAGACCGGCCACATTCCCAATTTGGCCGAGCTGGCCAGCCCCCTTGCTCCAAAACCCCCCAGTTTTCTGTGGTCCCTCCCTTGCTGCCACGTCATCTTATTTTTATTGCTTGTTTATTTTTTCTTTTATTCCTATAAAAGAAGACTAGTGAGCAAGGGAGAGGGGGTGATTCTTAGTGATTCATTGTCCAAGTTTTGTTCAACACTTTGTTTCTTTTTTTGTTTTTTTCTTGTATATAGCTAGTCCCCCTTGAGTTCTTTGCTTTCTCTTGATCTTGCAACCTCTTCATTGAGCTTGCAAGTTTAAGTTTTGGTTATTGATCTCAAGGGTTGTATCTTCATTCGGAATCAATAAAGGTTTCTTTTTGCCTTCATTTGCCTTGTGTTCTTAGCCTTCTCTTGGTCTTGCAACCTCTTCATTGAGCTTGCAAGTTTAAGTTTAGGCTATTGAACCCATAGTTTGTAATGTGTTCTATGGTTTCTAGTATCTTTTTTCTTGCTTTACTTTCTTGCAATTTATTTCCATGCTTTACTTACTTGCAATTTTATTATCTTGCACTTACTTGTAATGTTGTCTTTTCTTTTCTTTGTATCTTTTATTTGCTCTTTTTGTTTGTTGTTGTGATGGGTTGTGAATATTTGTTTTGTTAGGAAAAAGATTGGTTTTGTAAGTTAATGTTTCCTTTCTCATTTTCTTTGCCCGTATTTTCCAATTGAACTCCGCCCAAATCTTACGCAAGTGCTCTGTTAGGCACCCTACCCTACCAAGGTATCGGTGATTCCTAATCGCGACCGGTTGCGCTCGGTTTGGCCGAAGGCGAAAGCAAGCGACAAGAACGGACGGACAAGGGTAAATAAGCCAGATTTCACTAATACCGTGCTTAAGTACCCTAATCCACGTTGTTGCCGATTGATCAAGCTTCAATGGTTATGTTCGACACAAAGGACTGAATATGGATTTCCTTAACTTACACTAACCTATCTAATCCTAACAGCCTCTACTTTGCATATATACACATAGGATAGATACGAACAAGTCCGCCTCGCGCATTAACTCATGAAAAGAAGAACATAAAAAGCTCCGTCTCCCTGCGGACGACCCGTACTCATCGTGGCTAGCTGCAAAGCGATACCGTCTTGATTGCGGTTAACTTTAGAACTTTAAAATTCGACACGCCAAAAGTGTGCAATCAAGCCCAAATGCTCTTTTGCTGGATCTTAAATAAAAATGATCCTTAAAATTATGCAAAGTTGATCTTAGTCTCAAATTAGACTAACGCATTCTTAGCAAGAACAAATTGAGCCCAAATGCTCATACATTTAAGTTGATCTTAATCCAAACCAGATGAACGGTCCTTAAATAAACTTAAGCCCCAAATCTAAAGATATAAGGATTTGGACTAACCCGCGCCTTACGGGCGATGACATAAACTAGTCTCCGTATACAATCCACGGGCAACCAAAACAAACAAAAACACACACGACTCGAAGTGAAATTTCGGAGCAGGAGAAAGTGGTTATCGTAATGCGGTAACGTAATTAACTGTAGAGGCTTATGCCTATAGGGAAGAGCGTCCCCACAATCAAAAACCCCTCAACAAATGAGTGGAAATTTGATAAATTCTTCTACAACGGTCGCGTCTGTCCAAACCTCCGATATACGGTGCTATAAATCAACTTGGTATCTTTGGAGAGGTGGACGGATAAATCCAAATAGCATCTGCCCTTAAATTCAGGCAAGACGATCTATCCCAATTCGTCTTTGTATTCGGCGGTGAACAGTAAGCTTGCTTATATACGAAGGTTTATCTCAAATTTATCGGGGAGATGCAGTCCCTTCTCGAAACTTATGAAGAAAGGGGCTCCTTTTGTCTAGGATGCCGAACGTCAAGAAGTATTCGAAAACATCAAACAGTACCTATTGCGCCCTCCAGTACTTGCTGCTCCCATTCCAAATAAACCGCCGATTCTCTATACTGCCGTGCTAGATGAGTCACTGGGCACGCTCCTTGCCGAGAATAATGAGGATGGAAGAAAATGTCCTCTACTATCTCAGTCGAACATTAGTCAGGGCAGAACATAACTATTCCCCGATCAAACAGCAATGCATGGCCCTGATAATCGCTGTGAAGAAACTAAGGCACTATCTGCTCGCTCATTGGGCTATGCTGATCTCCAACGTCAACCCGCTTAAATACATAATAACCAAGGCAAGCCTAGCCGGTAGAATAGCAAGATGGGCTATCATGCTGCTTGAGTTTGACATATTCTACACTCTTCAGAAAGCAGTAAAAGGGCAAGCCCTCACCGACTTCTTTGCTGCTCATCCCATACCTGATGGTTCACCGCTAAATTACGAGTTACCCGATGAACAAGTGTTGTTCTTCGAAGGTAACGAGCCATACTGGGAGCTCTACTTCAATGGAGACTCGTCAATAAAGACCTCCAGCAAATCAAGCGTCCCGGAGATAAAAGCAGGGATAGGATTGGTGTTCATCATGCCATCGAGAAGAACTCTATGACATTCTTTCTCTCTTACCGAGCCACGCACAAACAACGAGGCTGAATATGAAACTTTGATAGATGGTTTGGAGCTCGCCATAGAAATGGAGGTACTTCGGCTATGGGTCTACGGTGACTCCCAGCTTGTCGTCAACCAAGTGAACAGCGACTACAAAATATATAAGCCCGACTTAGCTCGATACAGAAGTTGGGTGGTGGAGCTCATGAAACAGTTCACCCATATTGAACTAATGAGAGTTCCTAGGACGTTGAACGAAAAAACCGATGTACTCGCTCGCCTAGCCAAAGAACTGGCTGATCATAAAGAAAATTCTGATCACAGTTAGGAGCCGGAAAATTCTGCTTCCGGTCTCTTTACGAGAAGAAGAAAGCGTAGAACAAGAGAACAATCCTATCGAAGAATCTTTGATCATTCAAGACGAGCCCGATAGGAGAGAGCCCTTCATAGAGTAACTCCGATACGACATGCTGCCCGAAGAAAAATCTGCGAGGGTTCGGCTGAAGAAAAGAGTTCTCCAATATGTGTTTGTAAATGACACGCTATACCGCATATCATATGACCAACTCTGGCTCAGGTGTCTGTCATTGGATAAAGCCCAAAAAGTTATGAAAGAAGTTCACTCAGGCGTCTGCGTAACTCACCAATCCGGCCCCAAGATGCGGCTTCAAATCAAACAGCTTGGGTATTACTGGCCTACCATGATAAGGGATTGCAAAGAGCATGCAAATTTTTTTATCTCTGCCAAATTTACGGTGACTTCATTCAAAAGCATCCCAATCCGTTGCATCCTACGGTGGCTTCATGGCCGTTCGAAGTTTAGGACGCCGACATAGTTGGCCCGATTGATCCTCTGTCATCCAAAGGCCACCGGTTCATATTAGCCGCAACTGACTACTTCTTCAGATGGGCTGAAGCTATCCCTCTAAAAGAAATCAAGATAGAAGATATTCCGACATTCTTCTGGCATAATATTCTATACCACTTCGGTACACCTAGAAGAATCATTTCTGACAACAGGCCTTCTTTCAAGAGATTCAAAATCTCAAAGTTCACTACACAGCACAAGATAGACTGAAGATATTCTTCCATCTACAATCCAAGAGCCAATGGGCTAGCTGAAGCCTTCAATAAAACTCTATGCAAGCTCCTGAGGAAAAATACTTCAGCCAACAAGAGAGACTGGAATCTCAAGCTCCACGAGGCATTGTAAGCCTATCTTACCACGCACCACACTCTGACTCAGTCCACTCCATACTCATTACTCTTCGGAGTGGAGGTAATTCTCCCCCTCGATGTCAAAGTTCCAAGCCTAAAGATGGCCGCCCAGCACGGTTTTACGGAGAATGAAAATGCCCTCCTTCGACTTGAAGAACTTGACACCCTCGAAGAAAAGTGGCGGTACAGCAAAATCCGGTGCTGTACCAAACCCAAATGCCACAGGCCTATGATAAGATGACCTGTCTCCATGCTTTTAAGAAAGGAGAATTGGTGTTGGTTCTCAAAAGACCGATCATCCCCAATCGACGTGTCAAGGGAAAATTTGAGCTAAACTGGGAAGGACCATACGACATCGAGAATATGTTTGATGGAGGGTCCTACCAGCTGATAAATGCCGAGTGAGAAATGCCAACATCAGTGGATGATATCTCAAGAAATACTACGCGTGGATGCTCCAAGTCACAGACGAATCGAGCGCATCGGTCCTACGGTATGGATCATACATCTTGTAATACCGCATACAATCCATGGGAGTAAACGACCCCTATCTCTCCTAAATCCTACTGGCAAGACTGTATCTAAAGTCCTACCGGTGGTGAAGCTCCACCAATGTTAGAAAAATGGTATGTCCATAAGCAAAACGGGTATGGATGAAAACCTGAAAGGGCTCCGTGAGTAAAAACAGCAGGACTGCCGGCGAGTTTGTGAAAACCCAAAAGGACGCAAACTGGTGAAAAAAAGACGAAAATACACTCGCAAAATCCTCTTGACCTTGTGAGGAGTATATCCCCATGTGAGATCATTACGATTCACAAAGGAGCAACACACTTAGGAATCCTCACAATTCCTAGGGAAAAAATACACCTACAAGATCTTCTTGACTCGTTGGGAGAAAACACTTTTATGAGACCCTTACGGCTCATAAAATTGAAAAGCCTTAGGTGATAAAGATCTAAACATGTCTCTTAAGCCACTGCTTCCCAACGGGTAACGATAAATAATGAGTCACTCCTGTCACTACGCTTCAGTGTTAGCGGTGCTGATGCCGACCCAAAACACAAACCCCAAGTTTTCCCAATAGCAAATGATGAGTCGCTCTTGGCACCATCCTTTAGTGTTAGCGGTGCTGATGCCGACCCAAAACTCAAACCCCAAGTTTTCCCAAAGGAAAACGATGAGTTTCTCCTAGCACTACGCTTCAGTATTAGCGGTGCTGATGACGACCCAAAAACCAAATCCCAAGTTCTCCCAGGGCAAATAATGAGTTGCTCCTGGCAATATTCTAGTACAGCGATACTGATGCCAAACAAAATCCAAATTTCAAGTTCCTCTCAATTTGAAAAGTCCCGCCAACCAAGGCAGAAATCAAACAGATCAGATCAACGTCCCACCCGGCAGCGCCTCCAAGCTCAAAAGTCCTACTGGACGGGTAGGGAACTCCAAAAAAAATCAAATCAACAAATCAACCAATGACCTCCCTGGCGGTGTCAAGTTCCACCTCGGAAACAAATCAATCCCGACACCGCAAAAAGCGGAGCAAGTCAAATCCAATCCCAACACCGCAAGAAGCAGAGCAAGTCCACTTCAACTCCGACACCGTAAGAAGCGGAACAAATCAACTTCAATCCCGACACCGCAGAAAGCATAGAAAGTCAATTTCAACCATGACACCAATGAAAGCAGAGCAAGTCAACTTCAATCTCAACACCGCAGAAAGCGGAGCAAGTCAAATCCAACCTAGACACCGCAAAAAGTGGAGCAAGTCAACGTTAACCCTGACACCGCAAGAAGCGGAGCAAGTCAAATCCAACCCTGACATCGCAAAAAGCGATGCAAGTCAACTTCAATCTCGACACCGCAGAAAGTAGAGCAAGTCAAATCCAATCCCGACACCACAGAAAGCGAAGCAGGTCAAATCCAACTCCGACACCGCAAGAAGCGGAGAAAGTCAACTCTTGTATCAACTGTCCAAGTCGTAAAAATGGTAGCACCGACCGTCTAAGTCACAAAAATGGCAGCACCGACCATCCAAGTCTCCTAAATGGCAGCATCGACCCTCCACAGAGAACCGAACCAAATCAATCTTCATATAGAACAAGATCCATAGATTTCATGCACATAACCATACACGCGGTGTGCATTTATTGATGGGGGCACATTGTTTGGGTCAAAAATTATATTCCGGTTGACCAAGTCAAAGTCATTCAACCCCCAGCCAAGTAGGCCCGAGCCCAAGGAAGCGGGCCCAAGCTCAAGTCAAGACTGAGCATGGAAGGGACCAGCTCCATGCCAAAAAGGAGGCGATGAATTAGTTTAAATGCAGTTTTTAGATATAAATGTACAAAAAACAGGCAAAAAACCAAAATTTTGTAAACCCGGTGGCTTATGTGCAAAAAGAAATAAGCACATAAGGTATGAGAAGGCACAAGTACTATATAGAAAAGCCCAAAGAGCTATATGTAAAGTGTGTACCGATAAAAGGCAAACATGATGAGAAAAGCAAGAACATTTTTCATTCTTTCATAATTTCTGGGGTTCCGTTCCTCTTTCTCTTTCCTCAAAGTTTTAAACCTTTTTCCTTTTTTAAATTAAATCAAAAGTTTAACTCTTCTTTTTCTAAAAAGTAATAGTTTTTCACCATAAAACCCTTGAAGGGGAGTTCAAATCTCCCATCAAATTTAAAAGGGAAGATTTTTAAATCACACCATCTTTTTTCTTCAAGATCCAACTAACAGAGAGGAGGAAGAAAAAGGATCTTTTCCAAAAAAATCACATTGGGAGGATCCAAAGCTCAAGGGAGGATCCAAGACTCAAGGGAGAAGAAATGGATCCCCTTTCATCATCTCCAAAAATCATTTGGGACTTTAACTCTGAATAAGAATATCTTCTTTAGGAGTTTAACTCCTCCGAATTTTAAAAAAAATAAAATTATAAAAATCCTTCTTTTCTTTGGAGCTTAACTCCAAAGTTTCTCGGCAGTTCAATTCCTAGTTCAGGGGCAAAACCATTTTTTCTGCTGCCGCCCAGCAGCCGCAAGACGAGCGCGTGACCCGCTGGCGTCCAGCGGCCACGCGCCACGTATGTGACCCGCCAACGTGCACGCGCCACGCACGTGACCTACTGGCACCTCACATGTCCTAAGGATGCTCTTCACCCCTCTTTTCCTACACGCTACACCTTCAAAAAACTTCCCCGTTAGAATAAAATTTCTAACGGGGCGCTGCTTCTCATGGGGGCTACTACCACTTGACCCCCAGCCCGCTATCTGGGTAGCGGGGCTCCCATAAATTTTGTGAGGCCCCCGATACGTCCAAAATACCTTCAAAACACAACACATGCACACTGTACATTGAGTTCGCATGACCAGTTTGACCTATCAATCGGAAGTTCTCTCGCCCCAAAGGCGAAAGGTAATTAACGGCAGCTTAGTCCGCGGCTGCCAGAGATTCGAATCCCCAAAATCAATAAACCCTAGCCTATCCTAGACAGGGGGAGTTTGTATACTCCTGACAAGAGCGCGCATTCCTATCTCAATAAGGTGATGAAAAACACTCTACATCGGGTTCGCCCCCAAGGGGTGGCGATTCCTTTGTTCCCCGCCATCGGGGGGCCAAGAAGGTTTCTAAGGTGCGTATCGAGAATACTCGTGATGCTGCCTCAATGCTAAATAGATCGGACGAGCTTGCCGACATACAGGCTCATTTCCATATTCCCTCTGGCTACACGCTTTGTCTAGTCAGGGAAGGTGAACGGGATGACCAGGTATAGGGTAATAAGATTGCCATATACTTGGAAGCGTTCCGAGAAGGGATGCGTCTGCCCTTTTCGCCCGAGATTTGTGTAGTTCTTCATTGTTTTCAACTTGCCCTGGGCCAGCTAGCTCCGAATTCATGGAGGATTCTCCTCGGATTCCTGGTCCGGCTTAAAATTGATTGTATCCCCTTCAATCTAGGGCTCTACTTATCCTTTCTCTGCTATAAGAACCATCCGAGTATTCGTAAGGATGAGCCAAGTTAGGTTTACTTTTCTTTTAAGAAGTACAAGGGTAGGGCGGCCGGGGCGGGGATAGTGGTCGTCCTTTCTTCCAACCACGAGTGGAAGGAGAAGTTCATCTTCATCGGTCCACCAAAGGGAGAGGAGTGGCTGATGCCCACCGAGTGGAATAGGGCAGATTGCCTGAAGACCAAACAATCGAATGCCCCGGAGGCCGGGATCGTGTCCTGGCGGGAGCCAATTCAGCGTACCGACACCTTGCTTTCCGAGCAGGCTCTGAGGTGGGCGGGACTCAATCCCGCGCGCCTCATAGGTAAGTTAGGTCTTAGCCAATCAATTTAGATTTGGTATATTTTGATGCTTCTGTTTCAAATCCTTTTTTGTTTCTCTTCGTAGAGCACATAGACTGGTCAAAGATTATGGCCTCCTTGGCCGCCAAGACACAAGGCCGGAAGGGTGACGGCGTCGGCTCGTCCAAGCCTGCATTGAGTGTGGAGCTCTGCCAGGGGCCTTCAGCAAAGACCGGTTCCTCTCCACCTATCCCATAGAAGCGAAGGAGTGGCAGGTAGAAACAAGCCCGAGAACAGGTTCCTCGGGTGAGTCCGGAGGCGTCTTCTTCCACCGAGTCTCCGGCCAAGAGGCTTCTGCCTCAAGGTGTTGTCGGGGCTATCCATGGTCGACTGCTTGCTGGCAGATATGGAGAAAATGGCGGGGGCCAAGATACCTCAGGGCACCATGAAAGCCCAGGTCATGGAAATAACCCAGGAGGTGTTAGTTATATGTATGCCTTAGAGGACATTATTGTACATACGATGTATATTTTAGTGGATGCTTGGACATATATAGGTAAGACTTTCTTGCTCGACATGATAATATGTTATCTAGTTCTCTTTATCATAACATGTACTCTGATTGTCTCTATGTTACATGTTGATAAAGCCCTTAGGATGAGTACTTGACTACAAGGACTATGATGCAGATCATACTAGTGGGGACAGTGTAGTTGCTATGTACATCCTTCAAATGTTCCTAGTCGTAGGTGTATCGAGACAGGGCATCGATATACCAGAGTAGACTAGCGTATGCGCTTCTTGACCCATATGATGGGCGATGGATGATCCCATATCCATTGGTGTTTGACATCAGAGAAGGTATACGGGTGCTCAGTAGAGACTGGGTACACTGGACGGACTCGCCGAGAACTCCCAGATGGTATTATACCTTACGTCAGATAGCTGTTCTCTGGTGACACTAGTACAGGTTAGTCTGTAGACCCGAGATCGTCATAGAGTCATGTGTGATTCCCACTGTGCTTTGATTTCTATCATACCACGTCTAAGAGGACGTGCAAAACGGTGGCTTTTGAGTACAGTCCCGAATCGCATGGAGGCAATGAGCGATAGGAGGGGTTTCGTCTCTCCCGGTATAGGGAGTTGATGTTGCGCTGTGTTCGATTGGCAATAACTGGAAATCCCTGGCCAGGGTTGCTGAGATTTATTGGTAAGTGTTATCAGTAGTTTCTCGAATTGTTAAGGACATCATATCGACACGACTTATCTAGTTACTGGGGTCTGACGTTTACCACTTCTAGGCGAGATATGCGACATATCAGACGAAGAGACCGGACTATACGGGAGTGTTACTGATTGGATTCGCAGGAAAATGTACAGGCTTGCTTGTTGATCTTCTGATCGCTCAATACCTGGGTGGCTGTTACGTTTAGCTGACCGTTTGCAGCTTATGGGTGTTTGATATGATCATCACCTACTGCCGGCGTATTGACGATTCTTTAGAGTCCTACACAGAGGTTTCCTGGCTCAGGCAAAACGGAGTAGGAGCACATATGTGATATGTGTGGGACCGAGAACAATACGTGTATGTGATACCGTATTAGATTCTCGCGATATGTGATATCGGCTATGATATAGCCGGGTCATCGGATCAAGTGTTGATTCGATGAACTGATACAGATAATATTACTCGGTTATTTATGAAATAGCCTGATTATCGGATCAAGTGTTGATTCGATAATTTAATTTATAATTATATATTTGATATATTATATTACATTAACTAATATTAGCTCACTTAAAGATTCTTTTTCTCACTTGGATAATACATTGATATATATGTGAGATATGTTAATTGTATTATATTATTTTGTTACAATAAATATTGTATATGTGATATATAATATTGTAACATGTTAGGGTTACAAATGCAACATGTTTTGTGGAGTTTAAATATGGTTAGGGTTTAGATTAGGGTTAAGCTTGCATGAAGCTTTCAAGAAGCTTCTTGAAGCTTTGACTTTGACTTTGGATATTTTGTGTAGATATTTCTTTAACCCTACCCAAACCTTTACCATAGTTAATTCTCTACATGGGTTAAGTCTTCATTCTTAACCCATGGTTGCATTTCTAACCTAACACAATATTCATTATTCATCACAAATTGATTTGCTTCTTCTTCTTCTTCCTTTTTGATGAAAAGCTTTCTAGCTTTTTCATATGTGATGAAAATGAGTGAGAAATCGAAAACAAATGAGAGCTAAATTCCTACTTCATCATCCTCATCTATTCTTGCCACTTAGATTAGGGTGTTTGCTTTGCTAATACTTGATTAGCAAAGCAGGAGCTTGGGTTTGTGTTTCTTCAAGGTAGATCATCTTCGAAATGGAAGACTTCAAGCAAGCATGCATCATTCGACTTGTGGAGCCTCTCTAGAGTTCAGGAGTTCATGGATCGCGGCGAAGGGACTACTACTTGGAGCTTATGAAGCGAAGGAACGGACAATAAAGGTTGTAATCCCTTTCTCTTAGAAATAAAGTTGTTTACTTGTTCATTGTTTCGCCTAATCTCTAGTTTACGATCTTGGTTAGGGTTGTTCAGCACTTGAAAAATTTGATTTTGGCATGTGTGATGCCTTGTAAAACCTTATTCTAGTGCCTAGTAACCCTACAGTGGTATCAGAACCAAGCTAGAGCTTTAGGCGTTGTCTAGACGAAGTTTAAAGTCCGATCGAACCCCGAAACACCGATTTTTAACCCTTCCCTGGAAATTTTTCAAAATGTTGAAATCTTTCATATTAAAAATACTCAGAAAATCATGGAGGGAATTATAAGAATTACTGTGAAGTACGGATCCATGACCCCTTCAAGAGACCGCGGAACCGCGGCCAAACCATGCGTTTGGCGGCGGTTCCACGGCCAACTTAGGGTTTCATGGGATAATACTTTAGGGTATGATTCTTGGATACTTTCTCATGCTTCTGGGAATTTTTAATTCTACTCAAGTGTTGAGCTTTCTGGGAACTATTGGGAAATCGTTGATTCGATCGGAAAGTTAAATTTCGTTTAGTTTTTCGGGTAATTTAGAACGTGTTAAAAAGTTCGAACGGATATCAATATTTCACTTTTTTTCTTGTCGGAAAATTTTCAAGTGTTGGATATTTTCACGAGTTTGAAACTTCTGGAAAATCATGCAAGCGTATATGTGGACCCTCTAGAAGAACGTAACCTTAACTCGATTATGTGACCGTCAAAACTGCTACTTGAACCCTAGAGTTTGTGGTAGTTTAGCGTTGCCACATGTGAGGCGTTGGCTTGACCCTTCTACTGCTGGTTTATTGGGGCTGTCACATGTTTTGGGATTTTTGAACTCCGCTCAAGTGTTGAGCTATTTGGGAAATCTTGGGTGTTTGTTTATTCGATCGAAAAGTTTAACATTATCTATTTATCTTGAATGTGATACAATATTTGGAATCCACAAGTAGTTATGAGATAACTAATTTGAATGTTATAAATCTAGCAGTTTAGTCTCAGATGATCGGTTGCCACGGATTTTGATGCGATCGAAAGTCCGTCGCAATCACGTAGCGTATGCGGATGCTCGCCGGTTAAACTTAATAGACAGCCACGCCCCATAGCCCCGACCAAGTGACTGTAGGAGAACCCCGTTGCCAAAAGCATCCGTTTGGGTACTCGCGGCAGCGGTGTTCCGCCTTAGTGCACTTCGTCGACGGCATCGGGGGTGCGGCCGTCTACTAAAGTTTTCGACGAGCATTCGATCCTAATGTCGGGAATCTTGTTGAATTGCCCGACTAGATATTGAAAAGTGTTTTCGATATTGAGACGAAAATACAGGGTTTATAATTGTTAGGCATGAAATGTCTAAGGAATTCATTTGGTTAGGCATGCGATGTCTAAGGAGGTTGCGGATTCCAACTGTTGTAGTTTTACACTTTCTTTTCTGCGACCGTAAGTGTAATATGTAGTGTATCGCCGGTTTCGTTGCTATACATCAACGACAACTGTGATACGCATATTTACTTACATTGATAATACGTGATATTATGTGTTGCTGTGATATGTTATATTGGATCGTCGTGTTTGAATAGCCGGGGTTTTTATGTGAGATGAGAGTTTTTCATTTTCATTCATCTAAAATTCATTGTATGTAATATTCTTTTATTGGGGCACTTCCGGGCGGAGGATGTTGTCACCATTGTATATTATTTACTTTTCCGCATTAGGTTAGACCCAAGGTGGGGAGCACAAGTAACCGGGTTCTCAGGTATAATGGGAGACCATCTCGAGGAGTCAAGACCGGGTCTTCTAACTCTAGAACTGGCAGGGTTGCTTGCCGCTCTCGTAGGGGTCTAGGGGTGTGGGATTGGCTATTTATCGCGACCGTGGAATCCGTGTTTTATACAGGCTCGTATTAAAACACGGACCTCCTAATATATCCAATATTTCATATATGTTCTTCTGCTGCAATGTTCTGTGATGAGATCATATTACTGCCTGAGACGAATGTTTATATTATATATATGAGATATATATTATATATTGTTGATTTCGTTTCATATCTGATGCTTGTGAAGCATAATAAAATGGGACTTCATTAATGAGATTAATGAAACTAAAAGAAACCTAAAGATGTTGTAGAAACTTGTTTAAAAACTGGTAGCTCTAGTTCTTGCTTTGCATAGCGGTATTCCTTGTAAAATATCCAGCAACTTATTCAATAAGGAAAGAGCCGAGATCCCTTCACCGGGAGTGACCTCTTTAGCGAAACTAGCAGATGCTACAAACACGGTTTGTCTTTTGATTGCTTCTATAGCTTTTGCTTTGCATAGTGGTATTTACGAAATATCCTGCACCTTATTCGATAAGGAAAGAGCCGACGATCCCTTCACCGGGAGTGACCTCTTTAGCAAAACTAGAAAAGGCCTAAAAAAATATTCCATTTAAAATCACTCGATTCTACAACGATATCAAATTCATTACGCAAACGGTTTTCTAAAAAACCTGACGTAACCCTCCGTCATTTTAGGAAGTAGAGTATTTAGTATTCGTGTTGTGTTTGTTGACCTTAGTTAAGGCACAGTGTACGGTAGCTAAGTGATGTCTTCCTATATAGCATATGATGCGATTTGTTAGGACAGTCGTGTGACTTTGTTGACCTTAGTTAAGGGTCATGTGGATGGGTCTAATTAATCACGAAATGACGGGTTGAACTTGAGTAGTGCTTATGATTTGTTGACCATAGTTAAGGTCATAAGTCACAAGAGGTAAAACATTATTGGGAATTTCAAGAGTTGAAATTTGAAATGAGATTGCATACATTCTATGAGATAGTTGGATCTCGATACCCGCTGCGAGTAAGAGTTACTCCTGGGAGAGTTTTACACATTACAATTAGCCGATCAAGTAGGTGTCTAGAAAGGTGTTAACGGGGTTACACCCCTGGGAAAATGAGGTTTATTTTAATTAGGTCCGTGCGAAAGCACGGGGAACCTCTCTCAAAGTACCGGCACTGGCCTAGCTGAAAGATTGGCGAAAATGTAGGGTGTAATTAATCCCGGCTAGTCTTTCCTTTTAGGGTTTGAAGGAAGATTTGACTAAAACAGTGGGAGACATCCTGATTAGATATATTAATAAACAATCTAATCTTGCAAGAGCATGCGCTGAGTGTTTTCTTCTTTCTCTCTCCAGGTAGCGACCATATCACGCCTTAATCAAGATAATAATACGGATGTATTGACCGAACCCGCTTGTTATACTACGCTAGGAAACGTTGGTCCCGCTCCAACTTCTAAATGTTATAAGACCGAGCAGGAAATAGGGGATTACCAGAATTCCCGTGCCGCCCAAACGAAGAAAATGTGTGATGATGCATCGTCTTCGGGTGTGTTCATTACCGAGAACTGTTTCTCAGTATCCTTTATGTCCTGGGTATGAGATATCGGATCAAGATCCCATATATGTAATTTGTTACATGGGCTACAGATAGGTAAAGAAATGAGAACGGGTGATAAGTTTCAAGAGTTGGAAACGGTGCAATTGTTGCAAACCAAGTCTGTTGGCAGTTATCATCCTGTATTACAGAATACATTGATTCTGAACGAATGTTATTAGATATCGAACCTGATATACAACATCATATCAGTCTCTTTATTTAGTAAAGAAGGATATAATTTTGTAATGTTGGATAATGTTTTGAACATTTCCTATATCAAGAGTTGATCGGTTCAGGCATGTTATTTAAAAATATAGACGTTCTAAATCAAACCACGGTTCTTAACGTACAGAACACACACAAGAGAATGAGTTCAGAAATGAACGAATCTTTCTTGAGGTATTGTAGACTAGGTCATATCATAGTGACCCAACTAGCTGAAGTTACATTTAGATGCATATTTAAATTAGTTTGAATTTACATCTTGTGAAACTTGCCGATCATGTCACAAAGATAAGATGGCCACAACTCTGTTTATTAGAAACAGAGAAAGAGTTAGTGAACTCTTGGGATTGATGCATGATGATGTATGTAAAGTCCCCTGTCTACAGATGCCAGGACCGGTTCTTTAAACTTCATTACATTCAATGATTATCTCTCAAGGTTCGGACATATGTTCCTGTTGAAACACAAGTCTGAACCTTTTGAGAAATTCAATGAGTATGAGTTAGAAGTAGAGAACCAAAAGGGGTATAAGTATTATGTCCTTTGATGTGATCAAGGAGGAGAATACTTGAGCATGGAGATCCTGGACTATTCTAAAGGAGAATGAGATTCTCTCTCAGCATTACTTCTCCGAATACACCACAGCACCTCGGTGCATCGGGGCGGAGCAATCACACCCTATGCGATAAGGTGTGCTCTATGATGAGTACTACTGAGTTACCTATTTCCTTTTTGGGGTTATGCACTTGTGAAGCTGCATACCTATAGAATAGGGTTCCAATCAAATCCGATGCCTACCACTTCATATGTGATATGGAATGGGAAGAGCCCATATCTTAAGTAAGTTAAGATTTGGGGTTGTCCGGCCTATGTCTAAAAGCAAAATCCGGACAAGCTCGAGGCAAAGTCAGTTTTGTGGAAGTTTGTTGGATATCCCAAGCATTAGAAAGGGAATATCTTCTACCACATCGAGGAACAAAAGATGTTTTGTTTCTCAGCATGTCACCTTTGTGAAAGGGAATTTATTGTGAAGAAATTAGTGGTCATGAGGTAGAACTGGAAAGAGTTCCAGCTATACAAACTGCAGCTGATGATTTGGTAGAACCAAAGGATTCAATAGTTTCCAACGAACCTCAACCTTTCCGCCGATCTAGTAGGGATACTCACCCACCCGAGAAATACTTCGGTTTTCTCCATGACAGTGGGAGCGAGGATTGCATCATGTGATGATGACCCAACTAGTTTCGAGCAGGCCATCAGGAATTGGACTCTGTAAGAATGGGTGGATGCTTAGCGATCTGATATGGAATCCATATACACCAACAAAGTATGGACTTTGGTTGCTTTATCTGAAGGGTTAAATCCCCATCAGGAGCAAGTATATCTTGAGAAGATTACTTTGTGTACATGGAAAAGTTGAGACTTTCAAAGCTATGCTTAAGTCCATCCAGATCCTACTTGTCACTGCTACATTCCATGACTACGATATCTGGCGGTTGGGTGTCATGACAGCTTTTCTAAATGATGATTTAAAAGAGAGCGTCTATAAGTACACAGCCAGAGGGCTTCGTAGACAGTGGGAGCAGCGGAAATATGTGCAAATTGTTTTATGCGATAAAGCAGGCATCGCGGAGTTGGAACGTCTGTTTTGATGTGGTAGTCAAAGAGTTTGACTTCATCAAAATGGTAGATGAACTTTGTATATACAAAAAGGTAGTAGAGAGTATGGTGATGATCCTCGTATTATACGTGGATAACATACTCTTGATAGGAAAGGAGTTTCCTATGCTACGCTCGGTCAATCTCCTCTTACCACAAGGATTTCCATATAAGGATCAAAGTGATACCTCCTAAATCCTAGGTTTTATATCTATGAGATGGATCTAATTGGATGTTAGGATTCTCACTAGTTGTAGTGAGATGGTATCAATCGATCCTGGAGAGAATAACTGGAAAGGTTCTAGAGTGATAAGGATGACTGAATGTCAGTCACAGGCATTGTCTGTACCCTCAGTGGAGGGACGGTATGTTGGAAGAGTTCCAAGCTAGATACCGTGACACACTAGACGATTAAAGGCAAGATACATCACTACCAAGGATGCTTCCAATGAAATAGTCCGGATGTACAGTAGTTCATGAGATGAACTTCGTTCCTACCATTGTGTGACAATGGAGTTGTGGCTTTTGCCAAGGAACCCCTTGTCCCATCTGAGATCCAGACATATTCTTAGGCTGTATCGTCTGATCATGGAGATGGTTGATCTCCAGGGAGATCGAGGTTAGGAGAGTAGACACAGAGGACAACAACGCAGATCCACACACAAAGGCCTATTTCCCAGTAGAGACTTTTATCGGATGGTTGAGTATGAGATACTTCAACCACAGCTGATTGTTGGGTATGCGATACCACAACAGATGGACTTAGTGCAAGTAGGAGATTGTTAGTTATATGTATGCCCTAGAGGCTATTACTGTACATACGATGTATATTGTAGTGGATGCTTGGACATATATAGGTAGGATTTTCTTGCTCGACATGATAGTATGCTATCTGATTGCTCTTTATCTTAACATGTACTCTGATTGTCTCTATGTTACATGTTGATAAAGCCCTTAGGATGAGTACTTGACTACAAGGACTATGATGCAGATCATACTAGTGGGGATAGTTTAGTCGCTTAGTACATCCTTCAAATGTTCCTAGTCGTATGTGTATCGAGACAGGGCATCGATATACCAAAGTAGACTAGCGTATACGCTTCTTGACCCATATGATGGGCGATGGATGATCCCATATCCATTGGTGTTTGACATCAGAGAAGGTATACGGGTGCTCAGTAGAGACTGGGTACACTGGACGGACTCGCCGAGAACTCCCAGATGGTATTATACCTTACGTCAGATGGCAGTTTTCTGGTGACACTGGTACAGGTTAGTCTGTAGACCCGAGATCGTCATAGTGTCTTGTGTGATTCCCACTGTGCTTTGATTTCTATCATACCACGTCCAAGAAGGCGTGCAAAACGGTGGCTTTTGGGTACAGTCCCGAATCGCATGGAGGAAATGAGCGATAGGAGGGGTTTCGTCTCTCCCAGTATAGGGAGTTGATGTTGCTCTATGTTCGATTGGCTATAACTGGAAATCCCTGGCCAGGGTTACTGATATTTACTGGTAAGTGTTATCAGTAGTTTCTCGAACTGTTATGGACCTCATATCGACATGACTTATCTAGCAACTGGGGTCTGACGTTTACCACCCCTAGGCGAGATATGCGACATATCAGACGAAGAGACCGGACTGTACGGGAGTGTTACTGATTGGATTCGCAGGAGAATGTACAGGCTTGCTTGTTGATCTTCTGATCGCTCAATACCTGGATGGCTATTACGTTTCGCTGACCGCTTGCAGCTTGTGGGTGTTTGATATGATAATCACCTACTGCCGGCGTATTGACGATTCTTTAGAGTCCTACACAGAGGTTTCCTGGCTCAGGAAAAATGGAGTAGGAGCACATATGTGATATGTGCGGGACCGAGAACAATACTTGTATGTGATACCGTATTAGATTCTCGCGATATGTGATATCGACCGGGTTTATGTGATATTGCCGGGTCATCGGATCAAGTGTTGATTCGATGAACTGATACAGATAATATTAGTCGGTTATTTATGAAATAGCCTGATTATCGGATCAAGTGTTGATTCGATAATTTAATGTATAATTATATATTGGATATATTATATTACATTAACTAATATTAGCTCACTTAAAGATTTTTTCTCTCACTTGGATAATACATTGATATATATGTGAGATATGTTAATTGTGTTATATTATTTTGTTACAATAAATATTGTATATATGATATATAATATTGTAACATGTTAGGGTTACAAATGCAACATGTTTTGTGGAGTTTAAATATGGTTAGGGTTTGGATTAGGGTTAAGCTTTCATGAAGCTTTCAAGAAACTTCTTGAAGCTTTGACTTTGACTTTGGATATTTTGTGTAGATATTTCTTTAACCCAACCCAACCCTTTACCATAGTTAATTCTCTACATGGGTTAAGTCTTTATTCTTAACCCATGGTTGCATTTCTAACCTAACACAATATTCATTATTCATCACAAATTGATTTGCTTCTTCTTCTTCTTCCTTTTTGATGAAAAGCTTTCTAGCATTTTCAGATGTGATGAAAATGAGTGAGAAATCGAAAACAAATGAGAGCTAAATTCCTACTTCATCATCCTTATCTATTCTTGCCACTTAGATTAGGGTGTTTGCTTTGCTAATACTTAATTAGCAAAGCAAGAGCTTGGGTTTGTGTTTCTTCAAGGTAGATCGTCTTCGAAATGGAAGACTTCAAGCAAGCATGCATCATTCGACTTATGGAGCCTCTCTAGAGTTCGGGAGTTCATGGATCGCGGCGAAGGGACTACAACTTAGAGTTTATGAAGCGAAGGAACGGACTACAAAGGTTGTAACCCCTTTCTCTTAGAAGTAAAGTTGTTTACTTGTTCATTGTTTCGCCTAATCTCTAGTTTACGATCTTGGTTAGGGTTGTTTGGCACTTGAAAATTTTGATTTTGGCATGTGTGATGCCTTGTAATACCTTGTTCTAGTGCCTAGTAACCCTACAGGAGGCCGTCCAAGCTGGTGATTTTTCCGTAGATTTTTCAAGTAATTTTTTCTCTGTTTAGTCCCTGACGAATGTTTTCTGCCTTTTTCTGCAGGCTCTTCAACACTATGTCCTATAATAAGTTGCCTCGGCGATAAAAAAAAGGTTAAGGAGACATCTTCGTGTGAGGAAAAACTCCTTACCAGGTTGAAGGAGGCTGAGGATAACGCCGCCTCCCTCGAGTCGCGGCTGGTCTCGGAGGGGGTGAAGGCCACGAGGCTGAAGAAGTCCCACCGGGCTTTGATTGAGTCCAACCGGGCCCTCCAAGCCAAGGTCGACAAAGTCAACGAGCTCTTTGATGCCATGACAAAGCAAAGAGACTCGTTCAAGTGGATGCCCGGATGGCCAACGAAGTGGTGAAAACGGCCGAGGAGAAGGCGGAGAAGGTTGTGGAGGACTACAAGATGTCCGACCAGTTCTACGTCAACCTCACTGACTCTGCGGTTGTTGGGTGGTATAATTCCCTCGACGCCATTAAGGAGATGGTGTCTGGGTTTGATGACCAGGAACTCTACATGAGGTACCCCCTTCCGGAGGAAGAGCCAAGGGACGGAGGCGCCAAGCAGGCGAACGGCGAGGAGACCTTGGCCGAGAAGACGAATTGAAGCCACCGCTCTCCTTGCTCTCTTTCATTTCCTTTATAAACCTTCGGGCAATTTTGTAGCAATTTTTTAAAACTGAGGAGCTCATTATACCTTGTACATAATTTTGAAATTAATAATGTATTTTTGTTCGTCTATGATGTGTCTGATTGGAAAGTTTTCTTTTTTCTTTTTATTTTTCGAAGTGTGGATAGACCGGTGTCCCTCTCACCCCGGAGATTAGGTAACGTGAGTCAAGCGAACACTAGGTTTATTCTTCCATGTGTAGATAGACCGGTGTCCTCTTGGAAACCCTTAGGATCTCGGACTGAACATAGCAATGATCGATAATATGCCCTCTTCGTATCCTAATCGAATTAGAGTTGGGCCATCTATCGACCGTGGGTGAGTTTTCTTTACTTGGGCTACGTAGAAGTCTACCTACTTCGAGTATGCATGCCGGGTAGGGGTCTTCCTGCTGGTTTAATGCGAGGTCTTAGGATCCACCGCTTAAGCCGGGCAGGAATCTGTTCGTCATGAATGGGTGTGCATTGA
This sequence comes from Agapanthus africanus, assembly GCA_030015575.1. NCBI lineage: Eukaryota > Viridiplantae > Streptophyta > Magnoliopsida > Asparagales > Amaryllidaceae > Agapanthus > Agapanthus africanus. Next base: position 136,013,375 of record CM057346.1, read on the forward strand.
CGTCGAGCAGGAGCCTACCCGTGCGAAGATTTAGGATTCACAGTTTAGGCCGAGCGGGAATTGACCCACTGTGAACTGGTCGGGCAGGAAGCTACCCGGCGGCCTTGTGAGAGGGCTTCTGATCCACAGTTTAGGCTGAGCAGGAATATACTCGCTGCGAATTGGCCGGGCAGGGAACAACCCAGCGGCCTCGTAAGAGGTCTTTCGATCTGCAAATTGAGCCACACAGGAATCTGCTCGCTGCGAATTGGCTAAGCAGAAAACTACCCAGTGGTCTCGTGAGAGGGCTTCTGATCCACAGTTTGGGCTGGCTTGGCAGGAAACTACACAGCAGCCTCGTGAGAGGGCTTCCGGGTAGGAATCTACTCACTATGAATTGGCTATGTAGGAAGATACCCGGTGGCTTCGTGGGAGGGCTTATGATCCGCAGTTTGGGCCGAGCAAGAATCCACTCGCTATGAATCGGCCGGGCAGGAGGCTACCCGCCGGCCTCATGAGAGGGCTTCAGTTCAATAGAAGGTAGGATTGCCATGATGTTGACATTTGCACCTTCCTGATTCCTGGTGCCACATGGCGCATGGCAGGTATCTTTAGATTCGCACATATCTCATGACGATGTCGATCAATCTTCCCGGATCCGCGTTAAAGTGAGGCGGTCAATGGCTGGAAGCCGTGTGGCGGCATCTCATCCGATGGATGCGATACTCCGTAATTTACACCTTGGCGGGAAAGAATCTCAACCGTAGGGGAATTTTTGTTGAGGCTATAAATAGAGGAGGCCCGGCCTCCTCTTAGGCACTTCCGTCAATTTGCTTTTAGTTGTCTCCGTCTTCTGCCTTTTTCTTTCTCTGACCTTCGTAGTCAATCGGTTTCCGATGGCCGACAACACATACAACATCCGAGATATCGTATCCCGCGACGACATCTATTACAATGACTATGACAGTTCTGAAGTGACATACGAGGCTATGATAGGTCGGCTGGAATGTCATTATGGCCGGTAACTCCCACACCGATCGTCTCTCCTGCTGGTTCTCATCTACACGATCTGGAGGTCTTCCCATGGCCTTTTCAGGGCGTTATCCCAACAAGCACCATAGGAGGTAGTCGACAAGATGTGCAAAGCCCATGAGTTGGGCCTAATCTTGAAGAGCAGACGAGATCGCTCAATACATATCATGCGCCGATCTTTCCAACAAAGATTGATCATAGCTTCATGTGCAACGGCGGGAGTCTCTGACGGAACCATAGATGCTCGGGTCCACGGATATAGGTAGAGGGAGCGATGGGACACTGTCTGGGTTCAACTGTCGGATCTCTGCTCTGAGTACCACAGTCAATGCTTTCAAGACCCTCTTCCTCCGTTGTTGTAATCGTTAATAAGTGTTTTTCCTTTCACGAGCCCCCGGGCACTTTTGTAAGGCTGAGGAGCCGAGAATACCAGCTATTAATAAATTTTTCTTTTGTTTATGAATTTTCATTGCTCAGAATGTCAGAACATCGAAAAAAATGTGTTTCTCTTTTTCCGAGTGTAGGTAGATCGGTGCCCCTCCTCCAATCCTTCACCCTGAAGTCGAGGTAAGTTGGGCAGAGAGAGACTTAGGTCGGCTACCTAGAGGCACATTCGTATTTGATTCACCTGAGTAAAGGGCTAGCCTGGGATACCTCCCTTGTCTTTGATCCGTACTGGTGACAGCCTGTAGGCTCGAGAGAAGGCTTCAGACCCTCAGCTTAGTCTGGCAGGAAACTACCCATTTTGAATGGGAGCGATGGGCAAGAGGCTGCCCGCCGGCCTTGCGCGGTGTCTAGGTTTAGAATCGGGATAAATAGCCCAGATTGTAGAGAAGCAAGAATCTTTATTATTAATGAGAGTATAAGTTTTAGCAACGCAATTTAAGTTTTTCGGCATTATACAGCTGCGGAACGTCATGTCCTAAGGAATCTTGGAGGCAGTATGCTCCTCCGGGCAATACCTCAGTCATGAGAAAAGGGTCGTCCCACTTTGGGGAGAACTTGTGCAGCATCCATTGATCCTCGAATTCATTGCGACGAAAGACTAAGTCCTCTTATTTGAACGCTCGATGTTTAACCCAAGCATTATAGTACCGGGAAGTCTGCTGCTGATATGTGGCTATCCTTATTTGTGCTCGGTTTCCTTTCTCTATCAGGATGTCCAGGTTTCTTCGAAGGGCTAAGACGTTGGCTTTGTCATTGAAGTGTTCGACTCGATAACTAGGCAAGCCAATTTCTGCGGGGACCATTGCCTCAGTACCATAACAAAGACTGAACGGGGTTTCCCCCGTGGGTGTCTTCTTCGACGTTCGCAATGCCCACTGTATCTATGGCAGTTCTTCGACCCATCCGCCCTGTCTTCCTTCCAGGCGGGCTGTGAGGCCCCGGATGACACCTCGATTTGTTACCTCGTCTTGCCCATTGCACTGGGGATGAGCGACTACAGAGAACTTCATTTGTATGTGGTAGTCGATGCAGAATTCTCTAACTTTTCATTTTCGAAATTGGTTCTGGGGTCGGTGATGATGCACCTCGGAATTATAAATTGTGCAATTACGTTGTTCTGCAAGAACTTCACTGTGGAGATGGCATCCGGTTTTCTAATCGGCGTGGTTTCGACCCATTTTGTAAAGTAGTCCACGACGGCGAGGATATATTTGTGCCCCCTGTGCCTGTGGGGAGCTGGCTAATCGTGTACATTCCCCACTGAGCGACTGGCCAAAGGGAGCTCAACGGCGTTAACTCTATAGCTGGTAACCAAGGACTGCCGCCGAAGAGTTGATACACCTTGCACCTTCGTACGAGCTTTTCTATATTGTTGTGGATAATCGGCCAATAATACCCATATAGTGTTTTTTAAATCAGATTGTGGGCCTCCTGATGTGCGCCTCCGACTCCTTCGTGTATCTCTTGGAGAACGTACTCAGCTTCGTCTGAATCGATGGATCTGAGTAGAGGTTGGGTGTATGATTTTTTATACATGTTACCTTTGCCCCATACGAAGTGACGAGCTTTCATGCATAGCCTGCGCGCTTCCGTTCGATCCACTGGGAGCGTTCCGTCCTTAAAGAATTTTACTATAGGCTTTCTCCAATCCGGGATACTCCCTTGAGTAGTGTAGACTGTGTGTATCACTTCTATGTCTTCAATGTTGGGTCGCGGCAGGACTTCGAAGAGGATGTTCCTCTTATGGTTGGCTAAGTAGGAGGAGGCAAACTTACTCAAGGCGTCGGCTTCGACGTTCATACTTCGTGGAATCTGCTCCACTTGGACTTCGACGTTCTCGGGCTTCGAATCATCCGTTCACTTGACTGACTACCAACGCGGAATCGCTGCAAATTTTGACTTTCTTTAGCCCCTCTTGAGGCGATTCGTAGGTCGGCCAATAAGGCTTCATACTCCGTGTCGTTGTTTGAGACCTTGAAGTCGAACCACAGAGAATATTCCATCTTGGTTTCATTAGGGCCATGGATGACCATCCTAGCCCCACTTCCTTTCTTTGTGGAAGAACCGTCCACATAGAGTACCCAGTCCGATATCGGACCGAGCTTTTCTTCGACTGGGTGTCGTGGTTTAGACCTCGTGTCGGCTCTTCTTCTCGGTTGGGAATGGTGCATACGACCACGAAATTGGCCAGGTCTTGGGCTTTAATAACTTTCCTTGGTCGGTACTGAATGTTAAATTATGACAACTCCCATCACCACTTCTCCAAGCGGCCCGACAACTCGGGTGAACCGAGGATGTTCTCCAGGGGTCGGTCGGTGAGAACAATGATTTTATGAGCCTGGAAATAGTGCCGAAGTTTTCTAGAGGTGACGACGAGCGCCAGGAATATCTTTTTGATAGCCGGGTACCTTGTCCCTGCATCTTTGAAAACGTGGCTGATGTAGTAAACCAGTCTCTGTATCCCTTCGGATTCTTTGATGAGTATGGAACTAGCTACCTGGCCGGAAACGGCCAGATATAGCAGTAGCTCGCCTCCTTCGGATGGCCAGGTGAGCAGGGGTGGCATCGACAGATGCGCCTTAAGCTGCTCAAAGGTGACCTGACACTCCTTGGACCACTCAAACCCTAGGATGTTGCTTAAACTTTAAAGAAAGGTCGGCACTTTTCTTAGGATCTGGACATGAACTGACTCGGAGCGGCCACCCTGCCTGTGAGTCGCATGATTTATACGTTGCTCTTGGGCGTCATCATGTCACTGATGGCTTTGATCTTCTCCTGGTTTTCCTCAATTCCTCGGTGGGTGACCATGAATACGAGGAACTTTCCGCCCATGACGCCGAAAGCAAGCTTTGCTGGATTCAGCTTCATTTTGTACTTTCGCAGGACCTCGATGGTTTCGCCGAGGTCCGTGGTATACCCAGCTGACTGGGTGGACTTCATGAGCATGTCATCAATGTAGACTTTCATATTTCGCCCGATCTGTGGCTTGAACAGCTTTTTGATCAGCCGTTGATAAGTTGACCCAGCATTATTGAGGCCAAAGGGTATTACCTTATAGCAGTAAACCCCTCGATCAGTGGTGAAAGCGGTGAGCTCTTCATCGACTGGGTCAATCTGGATTTGATTATAATCAGAGAAAGCATCCATGAAGCTCAGCAGCTCATGACCAGCCAAGCTATCCACCAGTTGATCTATCTGAAGGAGCAGATAGTTGTCTTTCGGGCGGGCCTTGTTCAGATCAGTGAAGTCGACGTACATGTGCTAATTCCCATTTTCTTTCTTTACAATGACTATATTGGCTAGCCAAGCCGAGTAATCGAGATTTCTGATGAAGTCTACCGTGAGTAGTCAGTCTACTTTCTCCTAAATCGCCATCTGTTTGACAGGCGTGAAGCTTCTTTTCTTTTATCGGATCGGCAGGGCTTTTGAGTCAACTCCAAGATTGTATGAGATCACCTAGGGGTTAATCCCTGGCATGTCCATAAGATTCCAAGCGAACATGTCAGAATTGTCTCGGTGGAACCGGATAAGGTTGTCCCGAGTTTCCTCGGTTAAGAGGGAGCCAATCTGGATAGTTCGGCTGCTATCCCTCTCTTTGAGGGGAACATTGGATAAGGCTTCTACCAGGGAACCCCTGATCTCCTTCTTGTCATCATATGTATCCAGTGATTCCCAAGGATCACACGGTCCATCGGTTAGATCAACTTGCTTATCCTCGTGCACTGTCGTGGCGAGACATACCTTAGCAATCTGCTGATTTCTATAAGCCCAGCCTATCCACCCATCGCACAGAGGAAACATAAGCATGATATGGTAGGTCAAGATCTGAGCTTGAAGGGCATTTAAGATGGGGTGGCCCAAGAGGATGTTATAAGACAAAGGAACCCGGACGACAAGGAAACTCGCCTACATTATTCGGGCTCTTCCGGCCTCCCCAATATTGAAAGAGAGAGCGATCGTTCCGTCAGCTGATATGGAGTGTTGGTAAACCCGGAGAGAATGTATGAGGTAGGTTCGAGATCGGACATGTTTAATCCAATACGCTGGAAGCAGTCATAGAATAAGATGTCCACCGAGCTTCATGAGTCAACAAGGATTCTCCTGACTTCATACCGATTTACCCGGGACGTGATCACTAGGGAATCATTGTGCGGGACGGATATGCCATGCAGGTCCTCGTCGGTGAAGATGATAGTAGTAACCTTCTTGTACTGCTTGAAGGGGCATCCATGGTCATGACTAGCGGTATACGATAGGTGTCTCCGCTGCTCGGAGTCGAGCCAACGGAGACGACCATAATCTGTCCGACCTTCAACTCTCCGATGGGAGGTTGGTCTGCTTGCTCCCTATCTGCTTGACGTTTGTCTCGTGGGTACTTTGCCAATTGATCGGAGCAGATCAGCTCCTCGATGTAATCGTGCAGCTATTTTCAGTTCTCAGTCGAGTATCACTGCGACCGATGAAAGGCATAATATGGGCCGCGGAGTCGCTTGCCCAGCCTTTATATCACCAGCGAGAGATTGAAGAATCTCTCGCTCGTTGCCTCCTCTAGCAACTTGGCCTGAGAGACGTTTAGGGGAGTGTACTCATGAAACTTCAGAGAATAGGGTTTAAACAATCGTCCTTATTCTTCTCTTCTCGGTCCCATTTCTTTCGGTCGGTCCGGTCTCCACGAGGAAAGTTAGCATTCACCTTAGACTCAAGTTGGATTTCCTGTTCTTTCCAAACTTTTACCTCGGCCATGGTCTTAGATTGCGCCAATGCAAAAGAGTGGAGCCACTCTTTATGCCTAAGACTGGATCTCAGGGTGGTGATGACCGTCTCGTCTTGGTGCTCGGGCACTTCCAGGAGAGCGTTGTAGAACCGGGTGATATAGCCCTTAAAAGATTCTCTGTCCACACTATTACTGATGAATAGGTAGTCAACCGACCTCTTCTGTCGTCGGTTGCCGACAATGTGGCTGAGGAACTGAGTAGCCAGCTCGTTGAAAGTTGAGATTGAGCGCGAAGTTAGGCCGCGGAACCAGTCTCGCCCGACACGGAGGAGAGTGATGGAGAAGGCTCAGAACTGAGCAGCGTCCGAGTTATATTGGAAGCTCATGCCCGCTCTTAACAAGTCCAAGTAGTCTTTCGGGTCAGACTTCCCGTCGAGGAGAGCCACTTTGGGCGGTTTGTTCTAGGATGGGACCCGCTCCCTCGGTAACTGCTCCGTGAAGGGCTTCGTGAGAGAATTCACGGAGTATTTTGCCAATCAGCCAGGTGAACGGGTGGTGAGCCGCATGTCCTCGATCTTCTTCTCGAAGACCTTGATTCGTTGTTGGTACCCTGAGGATTCTCCGTAATCGGACTGCCTAATGTCTCTGCTTCGGGCTTGGGCGATGGAGCGGCTTCGGTTTCACTCTATCACGTTCCTCAGATCCTCAGGTTGAACCTATCATGGCTCCACCCGACGTGCGCCATGCATACGGCTTCGATGAGTATGATGACGTCGGTCTTCCCTAGAATCAGGCGACCTGACCGACGTCATCTCGGAGGGCGAGGGAGAGCGGCGAGCATTGAAGTGATAATTTGGTTGGTCCTGAGACCTCGGTGTTGGACTGTCCGGCATCCAACGAGTCATGAAATCATTCCTCGTACCGGGGTCATGGCTTCAAGAATTGGCACGTCGGTGTTCCGTGGTGTCGAGATTAGTACAAGAGAGGCTAAAGACCTGAACGCGTCTATCTGTCGCCTCGTTCATGCCGCCGTTCTGAGGAGCAGGGGTAGCAGTTTGCCGAGCATGGCTAGCAGTTTAACATGAGCGAGCACATCCACCATTGCCGTCATTCAGTCAATCCGTACCGTTAAAGCTTCGACAATGTTGGGGGGAGGAGTGGAACCGCCCCTTGATTGGTATGATTTTTAGCTATGAAGTTCTGTATGTTCTTACTTACTGTAATCAAGATGGTTTCGCTTGTAGCTAGCCGGTTGAGTATGGGTCATCCACTGGGAGATGGTTAGTGCTTCATTCTTATTTTAGACAAGTCAAGTAAAATTATACAAGTGTGTTTGAGCTATCCTATGTGTTTGTTATGTTCAAGAGAACTTGTTAGGGTTCGGGTTGGTTAGTAGAGTTAGGAATTATTCTTGTGCTTTCCTTGTGTCATCATTGAAATGATGTTGGAATAATCGGAAGTAACGGGAATTAGGAGGACATAGGAATTGTATTTGTGAGTTTAAGCTAGCTTTCCAACAGTAAATCCATTCTTAGTGCCCTTTTTCCGTCCGTTCCATGCTCTTATTTCCAACCCTAGGCCAAACGCACACAACAAGTCTCCAATTAGGTCACAACTACATGTCACATTGTAGTATGCTGTTTATCACAGAAAACTGCATTTCAATACCACTTATTCATTATCTGTTTTGTTATATATCGGTACTATTAACCAGTGTCTGCTCAGTAAATACAGATTATAGGTATCCGTGACACAATACTGGAAACACACTCAAAATCATGGATATAACGTTTGTGAGCTGACACTGCAACCGGAACTGCAAACCGATCAATAACCAAAGAGTTCTTTTTCAAATAAATGTGCGCACACAATTTTGGTCCAACATAATGCAAGTGTACACATAAACTCTTTGGCACATAAACCATGGTAGGGCTGCCCATGGCACATGTGAGGTGATGTGTTATATAAATGCAAAAGGATGTAATGTGATATAAAGATACAAATTTCCCTCCAAATCTTTGAATGCAGACCAGGTTCATATAGAGAAATCAAATAGCACCAGTAGGATTATGGAAAGCACACAATATCACATAAACAACACGAGCCAAATAGCTCGGACCTAGCCCGGCGAGACCCCTCCAAAACCCAGCGCCGCCGGTTTTATCATGTCCATTCGTCCCCAATTTTCTTCTGTCCATCCCTTGCTGTCACATCATCTTATTTTTATTGTTTTTTAATCTTATTTTGAGCCTATAAATACAGATCAGTGAGCAAGGGAATGGGCCATACTTGATCTAGCATATATACTTGGTTACACTCTTTGTTTCTCTTTTCCATTTTGTTTTAGTTTGTACATAGCTAGTTTACCTTGAGTTCTTTGCCTTCTCTTGATCTTGCAACCACTTCATTGAGCTTGCAAGTTTAAGTTTTGGTTATTGAACTCAAGATTTGTATCATCGCTTGGAATTAATAAAGCTTTCATTTGTGTTTTTGGGTTCTTAGTATTTATTTTCTTTCCATTTACTTACTTGCAATTTTATTCCTTGCCATTTACTTACTTGCAATGTTGTTTTATTCTTTTCTTTTTATCATTTCATTTGCTCTTTCCTTTTGTTGTTTTTATGATTTGTGAATATGGTGTTGTTAGGAAAGAGAACGATATTGTAAGTTAGGAATTCCATTTGCTCATTTGCTTTGCCCGATATTTACCAATTGAACTCCGCCCAAACCTTACGCAAGCGCTCCGTTAGGCACCCTACCTTACCAAGGTATCGGTGATCCCTAACCGTGACCGGTTGCATTCGGTTTGGCCGAAGGCGAAAGTCAAGAGACAAGAACGGACGGAAAAGGGTCAATAAGCCGGATTTCACAAATACCGTGTTTAAGCACCCTAATCCACGTTGTTGCCGATTGCTCTACCTTCAATGGTCAAGCTCGGCTCAAAAGATTGAATACGGACTTCCCTAACTTACACTAAACAATTTATTCCTAACAAACTTATACTTGCATATACAACACTTAGGTTAGAAACGAACAGCTCAGAACCTCGCATTAACTCGTCATAACAAGAATGCAAAACGCACCATCTTCCTGTGGACGACCCGTACTCATCGTGGCTAGCTACACGTGACGCCGTCTTGATTGCGGTTAACTTTAGAACTTAAAAACGACGCACGAAGCACGCTTCAATCATGCGCCTAAATGAATTCTCAACTTAGGTCATGACTATATGTCATGATAGTGCGTCTAAAGGAGAGGGTTAAGTTTGTTTGGTCTAATTCAATTCAAGTTGTTTGGTAAAGGAAAGCACTAGGGATTTTTCCATCTCTCATACTACCCTTCTTTAACCCTAAAAAGTGAGTAACTACTCACTCATGAAAATAAAATAAAACAGGAAGAATAGAAGAAAGAGGAGAAGAATAAGATGAGAACAAAAAAATAACAAGATAATTACTTAGGGCCTCACTTAAGTAAAGGACTCCATTGAGTATCATGGCTTAAAGATAGATTAGAAGAGAAGAGAAGAATAATAAAATCTAACAACTAATTAACAACAAGTATTAAAGTTAAGATAAGAACTAAAAAGCAAGACAAATAAGTAAAAAGCAAGATAATAAAAGACAATGGTAAGAAAACTCCTTCTTCATTCATATCCACTCATCAAAAACTATCACAAAAATTTTTATGGCAACAAATGAAAGAGAAAGAGGCTACCTACTCCTACCTAACAACTATTCTACGGAAAATATACATGGTCTGCTTTGGAACAGATCTGGAATATTTATAGGGGCTAGATTGGGGAACTGTAGCAGTGGGAAGGCCCCTTTAACAAGACCAGCTGGCTCCAGAAAATCCGCATCAAACGGTGCCTGTACGGCCGCCAAACTTCCGCCAATTAGCCCAAACGACCGCTAATCCGTCATCTTATTGTGGAATTGGGCCCCCAATTTTCTTCAATGATCTCCTGGCTTCATTTCTAGGTGTTTGGGCAATTGATATATTTATTTTGGTTTCCAGAGTTTGACCATTGACTTATTGTCTTTGACTTTAACTTTGTCCAAATTGCTCCATTTTAAGCTCACAAGTCCGTCAATTGTTCCAGTACCTATTTCTCTGCACTTATTAAGCAAACACAGATCAAAAACACTAATTTATATGCAATACAATCAAGATTGAGTGGTATAAAGATGAAATGTTCTGATATGAACAAATACCCCCATACTTGTCTTTTGCTCATCCCGAGCAAACAAAAGTCCTAAACTCACTTTCGTAGGCATCACAGTTGTACTTAGCGTGTGTAACAAGCCGTTAAACCTCTAGTTGTCCCTAGTAGAAGGAGTTGTGTCTCCTGAGGGTTTTCAACGGATACTACCTACAAAATCCCGTCAAGCTAGTTTCATAAGTTAATCTCGAATCTAATCCTACAGTTTAGTATCTAAGTTAGAAACTCTACCATTCTAAGTTATTAGAAATATCCACCCTTTATTGTTCATACCTCCTATTTATTTAACTTAAGATCCTATACATTTTTCCAGTTTATAAAGACCTCAGTATCTCCTGAGTTTTCCTTCTAAAGTGCAGTCTCCAATCTGGAATTTTTTATCAACTATACAGCAAACATAAGACTTATTCTTTATTCCTATCTCTCTTCCAAATATCGATCATATACCCCATACATGTGTGTAAATTCACCCATACACACATTCAATTCAAGCTATAGTGCCATTGCCCTAATACCAAGTACAACTTCATTTTATTAATGATCGGCGGATTCACCCACACACCTTTTATGCGATTACTACTGCTTCATGAGGCACTAATTAGCTGATTACCGAATGTGTGAGATTATTTAAGGCATAAATAGCAGTTTCCAGGTATTGCAATATTTTTTCTTTTAAGACCGGAAATATTTTTTTCAGCGACGCTATTTTGGTGGTTATCTATAAATACCTTTTTTTCTTTCATACTAAGTTTTCAGGCAAGAGTATTTTTAGGTATTCTCTACTATCCCAAGTTTCCAGGTGTGTGTAGGTGTAGTTTGTAGGGCATATAATTTCTGAATTTGGACTCAAGAATAGAAACTATTTTTCAGACTTATCATTCAATAAAGCTTTCAATACTTTCCCTTCATCTCAACTTAACTCAATAACTGGACTCAAGATTACTTACTTCTAAAAAACTGCAAGGACATATATTTACTACGGTTAAACTCAAGGAGGGTTATTTTTAGGGTTTTCAATTCCTAAGCCTGAAATTTAGTTATTTCTAATCTATCAAGTTAAATTTTCGGAATAAAATCTAAGTTACCCTACTGGCTAACTTGACAACAAAGTTTTTTATCTTTTGGAAAAATTTCAGTTTTTATAGGTTTTCAAATAAATATGAAAATGCAAAATATACACATGAATGCAAAGATAGAAAGCTTATCTAGCACACACCCAAACCTAAACTTGACAGTGCCCTCACTGTCATACCACATAAAGAGGGTCAAAATTTGTCAGTTTTTATAATATAAGAAAAGGCAAACAAAATATATACACATAAAAAGGTCCCCCAAACTTAAGTGAAACATTGTTTCCACTGTTAAGCATCGAAGTTTAATGTTAGGGGAAGGAAAAAATCATCAGTCTATACAAGGCCTTATAGAAACCAAAAGTTAACACCAACCATTCAAAAATTTTATCATGATGATGCCATGGTTTGAAAAAGAATGTGTAAAGGAAAGAAATGAAGAATACACGAGTCCGCGTGTGGATGGAAGTGGTATACGGTCTCGGTAAATGAGAAGACAAATGAAGGGGAGAAAGAAATGGAATACGAACATGAGGTTGTAAATTGACTGAATGAAGTAGTATAGTTTGTAATGATGTGAAACTGGGATTTTCTAACTGTGCTAATTTATCAATCCATTGAGAAATGGGGTCAAACCGCTCAAGATTCGCAAGAAAATATAGGCCGACCGAACTTGGTAAACCAGATGTAAAAGATGAGGTTGATACGTCGTCTTGCAATGTGGAAACGATAGAAAAGATGGAAGGAAGTGAACGATGAATGGTATCGGTTAAATGTTCAGGAGAATGTTCACAGTCAATAGAAGAGACATGATGAATCGGAAAATCCGACTCATCCAATAAAACAGGCTCATCCTCAATGATATCATCAAAATTCTCCTCAACATTCAGCTCATCCATGCATTCATCATCATCAATAACATCCAGACGCACATGGGATTCGGGAAAAACAGTTAATGGTTCAGGATGACGCACATGTGGTTTGGGAAAAACAATTAATGGTTCAGGATGAAGGAACGTGTCGAATTGGTGAGAAAAACTCATCCAAAACTATGGGTTCATCATCCAAGTTATCCCCAGCATCGATATTCTCAATCAAGTGACAGTTAAATTTCTCAGACACCTTATCAAAAGCATGGTTTTCAATCGGTGGATTACAAATCGCACTCAGTTGGTTTTCTTGATTGGATATGTAGAGATTAAATGGAGTGGTGGTGGTTTCACTTGACAGGGTCCCTTCACAATCTGGTAAATCAAAAACTATGTAGTCGCTCAACCCATCAAACATGCCATCCTCAATTGGCGAATCATTTGGTGCACTCGATAGATTTTCGAAACTGGAGCTGTGGAGTTCAATTGGGAATGGGTAGGTTTGATTCTGAAGGGTGGATTGCTCACTTTCGCTACTCAAATCATCAAATTGTCCAATCGCATCATCATACATTGTGAAATTGTGAGCTAGTTGGGAACTAGCTACCGGTTCGTTAAGTTGTATGAGTGCGGCCATAAATTCATTCAATTCCTCAATTTTTTGGCACGAAACTACCTGAAATTCTTCCAATGTTCTTTTAAGACTAGACATGGGTTGTGAAGGAGTTTCAGTAAAATATTCGAATTCGTTTGGATACATGAAACTCCCAAATGGGTGTTCAGAAGAAATGTCTAAAGAAGGTGTAAAAGTCGAGTAGGATTGATAGGAATTGAATGGATGTGTAGAATGAACATAATTAGGATCAGCACTTTGATAAGAAGGTGATTAGAATTGTTGTCCTAAAAAATTTGGAGTGGGGAAAGGATTGAAAGATCGGTTACGAGATTGTTCAATATGTTCAGCAATGGACATGGATTTAAGAGTAGCCACATTACACACAGAAGGGGTATCAACATAGGAAGGTGTGGACGTTTGAAACGGTTGATACGAAGTGGATTGTGATGTCCAATTGGTGTTTCTAGAAGCGTTTATCAAATCTTTCAAAGAAATTTTGGATATGAATGGATCATTTGAAATTCTACCAAAGCAAGAATCATATGATGAAATATCTGGTTGAAGGTAACAAAATTCGGCAAGAGTATGTCGGTTAGGGGTACCCATGATAGGAGTGAAAAGAAGAGAGGGTGGAAGGTAGGCAAATTTTTATAAATTTTTTTGAGATTTTTTATTTTTTTGTTTTATTTTTGGATTTTTGAAATTTTTTGTTTGGTTTTTGAAAAATACGGAATTATGGGACTAAACACCAAACAATCACAATCACAATATGCACAAGTAACATCTAAAGCGAGAGTCTTCAAAGTTCAACTAGACTGCTCCTAAACTTTCAAGCGACAAGTTGCAGGATAACGTTCGAATCGGCTCTTCACTGCCAATTATGGCCAGGTAAGCACAAGTGAGATAAGAAGAGTTCCGCTCACAAATCACCGTGAGACGGGCCTTTTAAAATTACATCCTCACTTGTTTAGCCTAGGCACCACAAAATCAAGTTTAGATAAACGAACGATTCCCCGCAACTTTCACTTGTCCTAAATGAGGACGGCAAGTCATTATACGTTTGGTCTAGAAATTTTTTTAATTAACTCAAGGTGATGCATATGCTTTTTGTGATTTGTGGGGTTTTAGGAAGGGTGATTAAATCCCCACCCAATCTGAATTAGTGTTCAAGCCTCTTAATGTCCGTATTATTATATGCAAAGCGATAAAACAATCAAAATTTAAAACAAAAAAAATTATTTGGCCGTGGCACAAATAATCCTGCACAAAAACAGTTTATTGGAAAGGGGGAGAGAGTTCGCACAAAAAATACTGCACAAAAGGCAATTCAATGATGCTCGGAGGAAAATTATGGAGAAGATAAGGACTCACAAAAAATTTGGGCCGCTAAAGCCAACATATGGCCACGAATCCGCGACTAAATGAATAGAGTGACCGCGGTTTAGCGGTGGAATTTTTGAATCATGGCTCTAAATTTCTTCGGTGCACTTCTCTTGTTCTGTTCTTCTGGTTTTCAGCCTCTGATCTTGATTGGATCACTGTATTTGTTCCGAATTTTAGTACGGTTTCGTCTTGATCCGCCGCGGTGTAGCCGCGAGATGTGGGTCAAACTTCCCAAGACTTTAGAACTGAACTTTCTCCTTTCCCTATCCTGCACACTCGCACATAAAGACTCAAAGAATAACAAGATGATGTTTTGTTTTTTATTTGTTTTTCCTTTTTTTCCTTTTTATATACAAATATTAACCCAGATAATAAGAAAGAAATATATTACCGTCTTCCCGATAACGGCGCCATTTTATTGGTATGTTTTATAATATGTGGTTTTATATGTTCCTACTTACCGCAATCAAGAAAATTTCACTTGTAGATAGCCGGTTGAGTACAGGTCATCCATTGAGAGATGGTTAGTGCTTTATTCTTATTTTAGACGAGTCAAGTAAAAATGTACAAGTGTGTTTGAGCTATCTTAAGTGTTTGTTATGTTCAAGAGAACTTGTCAGGCTTAGGATTGGTTGGTAAACTTAGGAATTATTCTTGTGCTTGCCTTGTGCCATCATTAAAATGATGTTGGAATAATCGGAAGAAACGGGGATCAGGAGGACATATGAATGGTATTTGCGAGTTTAAGCAAGTTTTCCAACACTAAATCCATTCCTTGTGCTCCTTGTCCGTCCGTTCCATACTCTTATTTTCAAGCCTAGGCCGAACACATATAACAAGTCTCCAATTAGATCATGACTATTGTTCAGTTGATAAAACTGCACATTTGTATTACATTTTTCCTTCCATTTTCATATTAAAAAAGGACTTTATTATAATATATCATACATATGAGGGTTTATGTGTAAAAACACTATTTTCCATGTGTTAATATATTATAATTAGCTTTTGGTAGGAAAATGTATGCAAATAAATTCATTGACCAAATCCTAGTAGAACAAAGTCTACTAAATATTATATGAGTTGTTGTGCAGAATTTTTCCAAGTTGTGCAGAATTTTTCAAAGACTAGAATCAAGCAAATCAAGTTATTGAAGAAGACTTGCCTAATTAAGAATCAAAACTTAGAGACCAAGTCTGGCAGCAACCACGAGAAGATTTCCAAATTCTGAAGGTTTCAAGGATCGCCAAATGACATATAGAGACAGCTCCAGAAAAATGATGAAGGGCCATGATGATAAGGCCGCGGATCCGCGGCATTAGCCCCTTTATGCCGTGGATCCGCCGCAGTTAGAGGGAGTTGGAAGCCGAGGATTTTTGGGGAGGATCTTTTGCTGCTTAAGTCCTAATTTAGAAGCTTGGATTCTGGCTTTGGCACTATAAAAAGGCACCGAGAACCTCTTGGAAAATTTATCAAGCCGACGCGATCACGAAGTCCAAGACGGCTCACGCATCCAGACTGATCATCAACGGTTCATCTACCTCCTTAGAAGAGATTGAGAAGCAAACTAGTCTTTATAATCATTTTCTAAGGAATCAAAGTGTAATGAATATTATTGATTAATAAAGCTAGCTTTCTTTTTCTTATTCTATTTCTTCGTAGTTTAATTATGCAATTTCTTTCCATCTCTTTTTCTCCCAACATGCGCGAGTAATTCTCCGCTTGTTAGGGTTCGTAGGATTAGGGTAGGCTAATGGATGATGAACATCCCTAAACCCTTTTTAAGTCCTATAAAGTTTATGAACTTTATCAAAAGAATCATTAACATCCTAATCGGGCGCGCTAACAATTCTTTGTTAGTTCCGACTGCGATTAGAGATTAGATTAATGATTGTTTTGGTAAAGGCTAGATATGAACGGAGTTCCGTATCGAGATAAGGGTTAAGAGTGGGATCCCTTTTCCCTCCAGAAACCCTAATCTACACGCATCACCGTCGTTCTAGTTTTAAATCTATTAAAGGATAAAAGGGTAACTTTTAATTAATTGTCCATAACTACTAAATCCTAACGATCCCTACAAGCCCCCTTATCATATTAACTACACCCCTAAAATAATCTAGATCTATATTTTTGCATTCTTGCTTAACATAGATCTAGGAACCTTTCTATAAAATTCTTTATTCTCCCCTTTCTCAACACATCTAAAGTAAGAGTAAAAGGTTCAACGTTTTCCTGAGGACAACCCGTACTCATCTCGGTCTAGCTACAAGCGACATCGTTATTGATTGCGGTTAATTACTACAAACACACTTTTTCATACCAATCAACTATATATCACGTTGTAGTGCGCCTAAATAAATTCTTAACTTAAGTCGTGATTATATGCCACGATAGTGCGCCTTAGGGAGAGGGTTATGTTGTTTGGTCTAAACTCAATTCAAGTTGTTTGGCAAAGAGAAGCATAAGGGATTTTTCCATCTCTCATACTACCCTTCCTTAACCCTAACAAGTGAGTAACTACTCACTCATGAAAATAAAATAAAACAAGAAGAATAGAAGACATAAGGGAAGAATAAGATGAGAACAAAAAAATAAAAAGTTAAATACTTGGGCCCTTGCCTAAGCAAGAGACTCCATTGAGTATCATGGCTTAAAAATAGAGATTAGAAGAGAAGAGAAGTATTGGAGTCCAGTGCCCACGCTGCGGAGGTCGCGGGCAAAGCGGAAGCGAAAACAAAAACTTTTTATAGGCACCGAACGCACAAACCTGAGGATACGATCCAAACACCCTATACTAGAAATATAAAACAAAGAAGGTTGAAGAACTACAACCTTTGTCGCCTGTCCACCCAATTGTGGAAGACCCCTCCAAGTTCGTAGCCACCGGGATCGCGCTTGAAGATCGACCGCCCTCATCGAAGTCGATCCACCCGAGGGAAACCGGATGAGGATCTAACCGATGATCCAAACTCGCTAGGTGTGGATGGTCGGTGATGTAGGAATTTTTCACTAAAAATTTCTCTCTTTTTTATCTCAAGCTCAAGAGAGCAAGAGAAGGAAGAAGAAGGAGAAGAGAGGTGGAAGATGGTTGCTAACACTTGCAACCATGAAGCATGCTCAATTCAAGAAGCAAAAAAGCAAAATGAAGAATCCACCCAACCAAGAATGAAAAAGAGAATGGCTAAGTAAATCACAACCATGATGCAATAGTGCACCAATGAATGTACAACACAATCCAAGCCATACCTCTTTATGTTTCTAGCCATGTTTCATGCTACCTCATTTCCACCTCATTTCCCATTTGATTTTCCAAATAGAAAATCAAATATGAGGTGTCCATCTTCTAGAAGTATTCCCATATAAATACGGAATATTTCACCTGGTATATGTATCGCCACATATACGCGTATCCGTATAAAAATACGGGTAGCACCAAAGAGAGAAAATGAATAGTGAACAATAATACTAAAATATATGTATCAAAATACATATATAAATTATTAAATCAAATCCTGATTTAATAATCCGGCTTAATCCTAAGCCGGCTAGTTTTATCAACCGCCCGATTAAAGTCCGTGTATCTTGTACATGTATTTAATCGGACCCCTTCACGTACCAACATACGGCTCCATATCCGTCGCCTGAACTAGGAAAACCTTCTGTGTAGGACTCTGAAGACTCGGCAATATGCTGGCAGTGGGTTTAACCATAAGCACGTCAGCGGCACTAGCTCTACGTAACGGCTACCCAGGTACTTGCCGAAAGGGGGTCGACAATCAAGTACGTCCTTACCCTGCGGAGCCTGAATTTAACAATCTCTGTACAGTCCGGTCTCTTCGTCAAAGAGTATCGCATATCGGGTCTAGGGGGTAGATAACGATAGACTTCTACTAACCCGATAAGTCGTGTCTGAGTTGAGCTCATCACCAACAGAGATACTATTGATCAACCATCAGTAAATCTCATCCACCGTGGCCACGGGTTTCCAGTGATAGCCAACTGAACACAGCACAGCATCGACTCTTAATACGAAGAGAGACGAATCCCTGACAGTCGACCACTGCCTCCATGTGGCTCGGGACTATACCCAACTAAAACTTGTTTGCACAACTCTTTTGAGCCGTGGTAAGGTAGTAATCAAAGTATAGTGGGAACTAACACGAGACAAATGATGGCTTCAGGTGAAAGGACTAACCTATACTCATGTCACCTGAGAACTTCTATCTGACGATAGATATAATACCATCTAGAAGTTCTCGACAAGTCCGTCCAGTGTACTCACCTCCAGTGAGCACCTGTATACTATCTTAGGTGACAACACCAATGGCTTGTGAGACCGGCCATTGCCCCTCGTCGGGGTCTAAAAGCGTATACACTAGTCTACTCCGGAATATCTATGCACAGTCTCGATACTCCTACGACTAGGGACATTTAAGGATTTGTCAAGAAACAATCCTACGGGCCGGCTCCCATATATATGATCGCCATCATAATACTGGTTGTCAAGAAACAATCCTACGGGATTCATCAATGATGAAGATAAACCAGATAGCATATTATCATCTCAAGTAAGACTGTTATACCTGTATAGGTCATCCTTCAATCATCATAACACCTACTTGAAATCAAAATAATTTTCTTGAGGGCACTATATCCAACAATCTCCCACTTGCACTTAAGGCTAATTATTGTGATATCGCGTACCCACATCTCTTGTGCTACCGAATATCCAACTTCTTTACTAATCTGTTTCGCAAACTATATTTGTGAAACTTAATTTGTTCAAGAAATAGCATCAGTGAGTGGATCCTCTATAATATTCCAACTTCATCTCTCTATATTTCAACATTACGGAGAGGAACAGTCTTCCAAACTGAGCGATACCCCGCCTCAAGAATTTATCTAGATACTTGATGGGATCAAGTTCATAAATGAACAATTCCATCTTACATACTTCTTGGGCTGTATCCTTTGTTGAGTTATAACCGGCATCCTGCACCATGATTACCTCAGTATCCCTATTGGAACACTATCCAATATACTGATCCTCAAAAGAGGCTAAACTCAAAACTCTGACAGCATCTTTGTCATCCAGGTCACCTTGGAAGCCTGAACTGATAACCGCCTCCCAGAGGACGCTGCCGTTATCTTATACCAAGAACGTCCTCTTATGTTCTTTACTGCTTCCCATTGTTTCTCAAGAATTAGATTAATATATGCTTATTGCAACTAGTGCAAAAACAATATTTGGTGTTGTACAAGACTTTGCATGATTGACTCAACTGTCTAAGCAAATAATATATCATTCATACCAGTCCCTCTCCTCATCAGTCTAGAAGACATCCATTTTAGATAGGGTGACTCCATCACCTGCGGGTATACTACCACGCCAGGAGTCGTCCATTCTAAAATACTTTTAGAATGCATTCTAAATACCCTATTGGGAAACTTCCCAAATCTAGATCTAAATCCATAGATCTAGTCACAAAAACTCCTGATATATTATCCACATCTAACATGGAGAAAACATTATATGACAACCAAAGTTTGACCGATTGTAGTATAGGACCATCATTTCCTATTTAGATTATGTCATCCAAATCCCAGGACAATATTCCCTACATCTTTCGTACTAGGTTCATCTATTGTTTTGATAAAGTCGATCACCTTGACTGTCATGTCAAAACAGATGATCCGTCTCCGCTATCCTTGCTCTAGTCTACGAATAGACATGAGCAACTTGCACACCTTTCGTTGCTCCCACTGACTATGATAACCTTCTGGCAGATCATATACACGTACACTTCCAAATTCCCATTTGGAAAGACTTTAGAGTCATCCAACTGCTAGATATCATCACCAAGAATAGCATCAGCGCTAAATCATATCCATATGTACTTCAACGTAGACACTGAAGTAAAAGTCACATCACAATCCACAGCGGGTATTTGGTGAAAACTGATCACAGCAAGTCTGGCCTTATTAGGTTGATACCTTTCCATCTGCACAGATCTCGGAAGATCTACTTGCTCCTAATGGGTTTTACTCCTTCAGGAGTACGCAGCAAAGTCTTAAATCCATAATTTGCTGAAGTGCGTGGAGTCCATCTTAGATATTCACCTGGAAGTCACCACTTCCCATGACCTGCTTATAACTGGTAGGGCCATCATCACCATGATGCAGACCTTCTTGTCACCGTCTACGAGAGAACCGAAGTATCTCTAGGGTGGCTGAGGTCACCTACTAATATTTGCGGAGTGGCTAATAGTTTGTTAAGTCCAATTGAATTCTTAGATTCTACTAAATTTTCGGTAACCGTTTGTGGTCCTGGAATCACTTCCAATTCTGTCATACCCCCACTAGTTTCTTTTGCAAAAAGATTTCTTGCATAAAAAAGTGGTGAGTTAAGAACAATGTAACTATTGATCTTGAAAAATGTACAAACAAAATCCTAGCGAATGCTTGGGATAATCCACAAACCACCATTACCGAAGCGTGCCTCGAGTTTGTCCGGATTCTGCTTTTAAACAAAAAACGGATAAGTCCATATCTTAAAAAGCTCAACATATACATCTATTCTATATCCATATAGAATCAAGACGCTAATTTAGATAGAACCAGAGTCAAGTGTCATGCAGCTATTTCCAGTGCATATCACCTAATGGAAAAAGGCCAACACAGTATTACTCATCAAGAAGCGTACTCACGGATGAGCAATTTGTGAGAGAATCAAGTTCTCAATACTATGAAGAACCCTGATACTTCCAACATATGGTTCTCTAATTTATTCATATACGTATAAACTTCTCAAAATCCTTGGACCTTGCATTACAACGAATGTGTATCTAAAACTAAAGAACTCATAGGTAAATCTGAATGAAATAAGAGTACCAACTCCTTGTCCCGAAAGACACTGGACAACATACATTTTCATGTATAAGTCCCAAAAGTATACTAACTCAAATTCTGTGGATTATATGTTGAAAACTGTATCTTGGTTAAGAATGTATTACACCGTTATTCAATGCACCTTACCTTACCCTCAACTAATAAAGGCAAATATTTATAATACAATTTTCAAAATGTATATCTCACTTTATAAGATAAAGGTACAGATACTTCATTCTAAAAGTTGGTGCATAATAACGGTTATTCGAAACCAAATATTTGTCATCAGGCAAAACCGGGCGATTTAATCCAATATCACCAATTATAACGAATTCCAATATTGAGGAACAAATCGCCCATTTCCCAATATTCTACTCCTACTCATCATCTGTAATACCGTACAGATGTGAGATCCAAATCTGGTAAATACATTGTTACAACCCTAAACTTTCTGTACAACTTTCTGTACATTTTTTTCAAAAATAGAGAAAGGGGTACTTTTTCCTGAGCACAAGTTATAAGTTTGTTTTGCTTTCTAATAGCTAGAAAGAGCATGTAGCTCATTGGTAAGAGCTTACACTGCTGAACCAAAGCACCAGAGTTCAAATCCCATCACCCACATTATTTTTAATATTGTTTTCTTTTAAATTTTTAGAAGTCCGAGGGTCTACACGTGCATAACTCGTAAAAACCCCACGTCACATATAAAACAAACTGACCCAGGAGCTACACCAACAGACATAGGACACTTGGCATGAAGAATCGGCGCGACTCGGTCGACTCGGGCCGGCGGCTCGGCTGACTCGGCCCGCCGCCGCCGGCCGATTCACCTCCAAACCCGAGTTGGTCTTCTATGAACTTGTGTCTCTTTGTCTTCTTGAAACACCTGTCATGTTTAATTTTTCTGAATTATTACAGAGAATTAAAAATCCCATTAAAACTCATTTTAATACAAAATTTAATACATTTTTCTTTCACACCTTCACCTACCCTAACCCTAGTTTTTCGTATAAATACCACCCCTAAACACACACCCCTCACTCACAAACTCTGTCCAAAACTCTCAAGAAAACTCTCTAGAATTTTTGTGTGCAAGTGAAGTTAGCAAAGGGCGAAACTCTGGCAAAATTCCGACGACGACACTAGGAGCTCCCGACGACGAAACGACGCACCGGAAACTACTACCAATCCCTCTCCCTCTCCTCTAATCTGAAACCCGTAAGTCTCACCTCTCTCTTCTCTAATCTATTCTTAAAACTTCTTTTACTAAAACCCGACAGAAGCGAAGTTAAATCCGATTTCCGATTCGTTTTGCTTTGTAAAGTTCAATTTTCCTTAACACAACCATACAAAACTCTTACATCTTGACTATTAAGCATTAAACAAAATATCATGAACAAGTTCCATAGCAAAATATTTCATATTGCAAATTTTCTCGTCTTTTTTAGTAAAGTACCATGTAGTTTAGTTTTGACTTTAAAACATCATTAATCTTGCTATACCTTTAGATAGATCACGAGATAATGACCTATCTCTTCACAATACTCATATACAACATAGCACGATACTTTTTGGGAAATATAGATTCGGAAAATACCGTTTTACACAAAACTACCTTTAACTTATAAAAAACCATTTTCACAAGATTACGTATTTTTACACAAATCTTTGCAAAGCACCGCTACAACCCGTTCAGGATGGTGCAGATTATCGCACATCCTCGGGCTTAGTAGTGCGAGATGCAAACCTCCGCAAGAAGCATTCGATCTCGAAAGATTTAAAATACAAATATCTTAAGAAAATAAGATTTCTAGAAAATAATAAATTAAAATTATTTTATATAATATATATATATATATATATGTATGTATGTATCATCAAAATATCTATTTTTGATATATTATAAATATTCCAAATTTTCTAAATCGAAAAAATCACTTTACATTAAAATACCATGAAATTCCATAAAAGTCCAATACTTTACAATTAAATACCCTGTACTATGAAAAATAGGCTTATTCACTAGAAATGTCACAAATATAAAATCTACAGCTATGACAACTCTAAAGACGATAATTAAATACTCAGGGGTACTTTGAAAATTATACAAAAGTATTTTTATATAAAAGCCCCTTAAGTTTTATAAATTACAATAAGGACTCTAGTAAACATAGGTTTAAGCGGGACCAGTCTCTTGAGCCTCAGGGAGCCGGAGATATGGGTGTTCGCCTATCTAAGGTAGACAACTTAATAAACGGTGTTATCAACATGGTAATCGTCTTTGAAAAAGACACAAATCCTGCCGCCCATGTGCAGCGGTTACCGATAACATCAAATCCTATTTCAGGACTTCAATTTCTTTTCTAATTTTTCTGACTCGGACTGTGTCTCATTATAAATAATCTGACTTGAATATGATTCAAGTACAATCTACAATACAACAATTCAATTTGAATCCATGAATACATATATTCAATCTATTCAATTTATATTGACTGAACCGAACCATGGATATACTTCCATTTACATGATTCTCCAGTTACATCCATGATTCTCCAGTTATATCCATTACTGATATCATGGTTTCGGCAAGTCATCCATCTATTCAATTTACAAGACAATACAATTCAATACCATCAGTACAACCATTACTACCAATCCAATAAATACATGGGGTATTGGGTTAGTTCATTCGTGAATCCAACAAAATCTCAAGAGTCCTGCTAGATCATGAATCCATGTCTACTAACACAAGCAAGCTATCATGAGGGCCCGTGTTGCCATGCTCCTGGATTACAGCCTGTTGAGTTTGGAATACTTCGACGACGGTCGAAGTTCCATTACTAACATTTGATTCGGGCCCGTGGTTCTCTACCCCTGGATTACAGCCTGTTGGGTTTGAGATCACTCTTGAGATTGGTTGACATTCATTCTTGAACTTACGATAACAACAACACTAATACTAAATACAATAGTATAATAATATAATACAGCTTTAAAAGCTGCACTCTCTCTCTTTCTTTCTTTTCTACTTCATCCTTATCTTTGGGACTTACCGAGCAATTTATTCGCTGACGACATTCTCTTTCTTTCTTCTTTAAATGTCGTCAGGTGTTTCGGACCTTCCAGAGATCGAGCCTAGCACTGAAGACTTGGACCAGTTTATTGAAGATCACGAGCTGTAGTTACACTTGTACATATTTCACTTTAGTACTTTCCATTTCTGTTATGCCAATATTTAGGCATTGCTTTCATTCAGATGTATTTAGTTTTCTATGCATTGTACAAAAGAATGTTAATAAATAAAGTTGTTGTTCATTTACGTTTGTCTCTTGTGTATATTTCTTTTATATTGCTTAGATACGCTTAGCGTATTTACTTCAGAGTAAATACATAGCGGCCTCGTTGCGTCCTCTGCCCGTACACTGGGAAGCGGGGCGTGACAGGTTTTGTTGGTGGCCCATGCAGGTCGGAGCTGTATGGAACCCTACCATGCAGTTATGTTCTGCGTGAACAACCTAAGCAATATAACACAAGAACTAGCAACTAAAACATTCTTTACAATTCATGTTCCTTGAATCTTATCATTTCATATAGTTTGAATATGTCCTAACCCAAAAATTTTCATTCAAGGTTATGGATTCCCCAAACAACACCAACACCAACTTCAACAACACTCCACCTCCACTACCAATCACACCTTCCATCCCTGCTCCGATCAACGAGCAGACGGTTCTGCTTGAGGCAATCCGCAGCCTCCTGGAAGGACAGCAGCAGCAAACTGCCCATTTAATGAATCGTCCAGAGGCAGAAGCACCTGGGGTGAAGCAATTCAGAGGTTTGCACCCCAAACAGTTCTCAGGAAAAGAGAGCTCACTGGAAGCTGAGGAATGGGCTCAGAGCATCGAAGATAATCTGGCAGCGGCACAAGTGCCAGAAATAGATTGGGTTCATGTTGTGAAATTACAGCTCACGGACAATGCACGGAATTGATGGAAGGCGGAAGAAAGCCGTCTTGATCAACCCGTCGAATGGAAGACTTTCCGCGACATGTTCAACGCAAAGTACTTCCCTGAGACTGCCAGGTTCGACATAGAACATCAGTTCATCCATCTGCAACAAGGTTCAATATGGACCAAGTCAGTAGATGAATATGACGCTGAGTTCACCATGCTCAGTCAGTAAGATATGTCTCAATAATTCGATTTTTTTCAATATATCACATACTACACAGCTAACATAATACTTTACCGGATTTGCGGCACACCTGATACCGACGGATGAGATCAGAGCCCGTCGATTTCAACAAGGTTTGGATTCGGAGATCCAGGCTGCACTGGCCACACTAGATTTTCCGACTCATGAATCGGCTCTGAAAGCTGCCCGCCGTTATGAGGCAGTGGTAAAAGCGAGGGGCAAACCTCAGTCTGCAAGAGTTAAGCGCCCTGTCAACCAAATGGCAGGAGGAGCCTCTTCCAGGCCATCGTTCGAACTCAGGAGAACTGAAGAAATCAATAACCGGCCGAGTCCAGACTTTTGCTACTACTGCCATAGAAAGGGATACTTGTGGAAGGACTGTAGGCGCGCAAAAGGCCTTTGTCTAATTTGTGGCGCATCCAACCACGGAATTGGAAACTGTCCTTATAATAGAAACCCAGATCACGCATCTACCAACCACCCGCAGCAGCCAGCTATCCAGGCTCCTGCACCTCGTCTTGCACTTCTTGCACCACCTCTACGTAGATCTCCTGCACAGCCAGATCGCCAATTCCATCAGGCACTGAGGAACATGCCTCGAGGACAGAGGAATGTGCCTCCAGCTAGGAGGAACGTGCCACGGCGACAGGCTTACACCTTAGCAGCCGTAGAAACTGAGACAATTGACCAAGGTAACACCGGTAATTCTCTTTCACATTCTCAAATCCTAGTATCACTTTGTTATTCTTCATACACTACCAAACTTTCCTTGAATCTGTTACACTTTCCTTTTACAAATTTCGAGGACAAAATTTTTATAAGGAGAGTAGAATGTAACAACCCTAAACTTTCTATACAACTTTCTGTACAATTTTTTCAAAAATACAGAAAGGGGTACTTTTGCCTGAGCACCAATTATAAGTTTGTTTTGCTTTTTAATAACAAGAAAGAGCTTGTAGCTCATTGGTAAGACCTTGCACTGCTGAACCAAAGCACCAGAGTTCAAATTCCATCACCCACATTATTTTTAATATTGTTTTCTTTTAAATTTTTAGAAGTCCAAGGGTCTACACGTGCATAACTCGTAAAACCCCCACGTCACATATAAAACAAACTGACCCAGGAGCTACACCAACAGACATAGGACACGTGGCATAAAGAATTGGCGCGACTCGATCGACTCGGGCTGGCGGCTCGGCTGACTCGGCCGGCCGCCGTCGCCGGCCGATTCACCTCCAAACCCGAGTTGGTCTTCTGTGAACTTGTGTCTCTTTGTCTTCTTGAATCCCCTGTCATGTTTAATTTTTCTGAATTATTACGGAGAATTAAAAATCCCATTAAAACTCTTTTTAATACAAAATTTAATACATTTTTCTTTCACACCGTTTTACCTACCCTAACCCTAGTTTTTCCTATAAATACCACCGCTAAACACACAACCCTCACTCACAAACTCTGTCCAAAACTCTCAAGAACTCTCTAGAATTTTTGTGTGCAAGTGAAGTTAGCGAAGGGCGAAACTCCAGCAAAATTCCGACGACGACCCTAAGAGCTCCCGGCGACGAAACGATGCACCGGAAACTACTACCAATCCCTTTCCCTCTCCTCTAATCTGAAACCCGTAAGTCCCACAACCCTCTTCTCTAATCTATTCTTAAAACTTTTTTTTACTAAAACCCGACGGAAGCGGAGTTAAATCCGACCTCCGATTCGGTTTGCTATGTAAAGATCAATTTTCCTTAACATAACCATACAAAACTCTTACATCTTGAATATTAAGCATTAACAAAATATCATGAACAAGTTCCATAGCAAAATATTTCATATTGCAATTTTTATAGTACTTTTTCAGTAAAATACCATATAGTTTAGTTTCGACTTTAAAACATCATTAATCTTGTTATACATTTAGATAGATCACGAGGTAATGACCTACCTCTTCACAACACTCATATGCAACATAACACGATACCTTTTGGGAAATATAGATTCGGAAAATACCGCTTTACACAAAACTACCTTTAACTTATAAAAAACCATTTTCATAAGATTACGTATTTTTACACAAATCTTTGCAAAGCGTCGATACAACCCATTTAGGGAACCCGTTCGGGATGGTGCAGATTATCGCACATCCTCGGGCTTAGTAGTGCGAGATGCTGACCTCCGCAAGGAGCATTCGGTATCGAAAATTTAAAATACAAATACCTTAAGAAAATAAGATTTCTAGAAAATAATAAATTAAAAATTATTTTATATAATATATATATATATATATGTATCATCAAAATATCTATTTTTGATATATTATAAATATTCCAACTTTTCTAAATCAGAAGAATCACTTTACATGAAAATACCATGAAATTCCATACAAGTCCAACACTTTACAATTAAATACCATGTACTATAAAAAATAGGTTTATTCACTAAAAATGTCACAAACATAAAATCTACAGTTATGAAAACTCTAAAGACGATAATTAAATACTTGGGGTACTTTGAAAATTATACAAAAGTATTTTTATATAAAACCCCCTCAAGTTTTATAAATTACAATAAGAATTCTAGTAAACATAGGTTTAAGCGAGACCAGTCTCTTGAGCCTCAGAGAGCCGGAGATATGGGTGCTTACCTATCTAAGGTAGACAACTTAATAAACGGTGTTATCAACATGGTAATCTTCATTGAAAAAGACACAAATCCTGCCGCCCATGTGTAGCGGTTACCGATAACATTAAAACCTAATTCAGGACTTCAATTTCTTTTCTAATTTTTCTGACTCGGACTGAGTCTCATTATAAATAATCTGACTTGAATATGATTCAAGTTCAATCTACAATACAACAATTCAATATGAATCCATGAATACATATATTCAATCTATTCAATCTATATTGACTGAACCGAACCATGGATATACTTCCATTTACATGATTCTCCAGTTACATCCATGATTCTCCAGTTACATCCATTTACTAATATCATTGTTTCGGCAAGTCATCGATCTATTCAATTTACAAGACAATACAATTCAATACCATCAGTACAATCATTACTATCAATCCAATAAATACACGGAGTATTGGGGTAGTTCATTCGTGAATCCAACAAAATCTTAAGAGTCCCCCTAGATCATGAATCCATGTCTACTGACACAAGCAAGCTATCATGAGGGCCCGTATTTCCATGCTCCTGGATTACAGCCTGTTTAGTTTGGAATACTTCGACGGCGATCAAATTCCCGTTACTAACATTTGATTCGGGCTCGTGGTTCCCTACCCCTGGATTACAGCCTGTTGGGTTTGAGAACACTCTTTAGATTGGTTGACATTCACCCTTGAACTTATGATAACAACAGCATTAATACTAAATACAACAGTATAACAATATAATACAACTTTAAAAGCTATACTCTCTCTCTCTTTCTTTCTTTTCTACTTCTTCCTTATCTTTGGGATTTACCGAGCGATTTGTTCGCTGCCGACATTCTCTTTCTTTCTTCTTTGAATGTCGTCAGGTATTTCGGACCTTCCAGAGATCGAGCCTAGCACTGAAGACTTGGACCAGTTTATTGAAGATCCCGAGCTGTAGTTACACTTGTACACATTTTACTTCAGTACTTTCTATTTCTGGTATACCGCTGTTTAGGCATTGCTTTCATTCAGATGTATTTACTTTTCCATGCATTGTACAAAAGAATGTTAATAAATAAATTTGCTGTTCATTTACTTTTTCTCTTGTGTATATTTCTTTTATATGGATTAGATACGCTTAGCGTATTTACTTCAGAGTAAATACGTAGCGGCCTCGTCGCGTCCTCTGCCCATACACTCGGAAGCGGGGCGTGCCATACATACTCTGGAGTCAGAATTGATTGGGAAAACAGTTCTCTTTTATAAGTACACAGAAATACTGAAACATGAATATGTTTCAAAAGGGGTGGTCAGGTATTCCTAGTGATGCATTTTCCATTATCCAGATTCATGACAGTAGTCGCAATTTCCTTTGCCCTCACTTCAATCCCTTTATATGTCTCTATATCTTACCTTCTACACACCGTCCTTAGGCTAATTGATTTTCTTCGTTCCCTACTTTTCGGCACCAGCCTAAGGTTTGGAAGAAGACAATCTAATAATAGTAATAGGTGTACTCTCCTAATACAAGGAGCTTTCGCAGCCTGAGAGAAGGTAAAGGGAAGAGACAACCGAATAATCTTATTCAATTTATCCAGAATATGTGGGCATCCTCGACTGAAGTAATTTCTTCGAGTTTGTATGTAACTATACGATGGCCGTTCCAAACAATATGGATCATCATGGTGATATAGCGTGTTCTGAAGAAATGCAAAGGGTAAAGTAAGAGTGGCAGGGATATACACGACTTTGTCATGAATCATGACAGTCTAAAGGCAAGGTTGTAAGAAGGTTCGGTTAACTTGGTTCATGAGTTTTAGTTTAAGGCAAGTCATGGGTAGCTATACCAGAGAGAGAAAAGAAACTCTCAGCGTGCACTCTATCAAGATTAGATTGGTTTTCACTTTATCTAATCAGGATGGCTCCCACTGTTTCCTCGAATTCTCCTTCAAACACTAAAAGGAGAACTAATTGGGATCATTTACACTTTACAAGTTCGCTAACTATTCAGCCAGGCCAGTGTTGGTACTCCAAGGGAGGCCCCCCATGCTTTCGCACGGACCTAATTAATAACCCCGTTTCCGCAGATACGTAACCTCGTTAACACTTTCTAAACAGCTAATAGGTTAGCTAATTGTGAAGTGAAAAATCACCTGAAGAGTAATACATACTCATCAGTGGGAATCAGGACCCAACTATCATTGTGTGATAACTATGATGGAAGCCGACCAAAATTACCACACTCCAGAAGGTATGCGCATGCCTGGCAATTATCGCGTATGTTTAAAACTCCCGATATGGTTTTTGCCCTAAGCGTCTTATGACCTTGGCGAATGCCAACAAATCATAAAGCGCAAGTCAAGTTCCACGCGTCATTGTCCTGATTAATTTAGACTCACCCGTACTCACCCTTGACGGATGCCAACAAGGTTGTACGACTGTCCTAGATTAATGTATATCCATGCTACAGAAAAATAACATATAGCTACCACACAATATTCCTTGACAGATGCCAACAACAAATATAGCACGAATACTAAGTTCTAGCTTTCTGAAATGACGGAGGGCTATGGCTGGTTTTGGGCGAAAACCTTAAACGTAACGAACTTGATATCGTTGAAGGAACTCGATTGGCTTTGAAATGGAGTGGTTCAAGCTCCGCTTTTTAAAACTAGTAACATAAACTTTTGCTTAAGAGCGAACTCCCTGCGAAGGGATCAAGGCTCTTTCCTCATAGAATGAGGTGCAGGATATTCCTAACCGAATCTATGCAAAGCAAAAGAATACGACTATGAGTTTTGAAGAAAACCGGGTAGTTTTAAAAATTGGTTCCAACATCATGTAGGTTTATTTTCCTTACATTATTCAGATAATGTGTTCCTATCATTTTAAGTTTCCAAGCCACAAAAGAAACAACCAAAATAACATGCTTTTTATATGCCATCCGCATTCTCTACGGGGCCCCGTCATGCACAGTTAGGTTACTTAACTACCGGCAGAGCGGGGGCAGGACTAGCTCAGATGCAAAACATATAGAAGCATCTAATAAATATTATATATATATATATATATATCATCGCAGGAAGATAATAGTCATTACAGGCATGCGAACAACAATATGGAATAGCGGATAAATTAAGAGCCCCACGTTTCATTAAGCCGTAAATAAAACAAGACGTTCCCCGATCGTGTGGATAGCCCATACAAAATCGATCCTAGACCCCTATGAGTGAGGCATGCCACTTGCCAATTCTAGAAACTGGGTAACACGCCCTCAACAAAGTGAGTCGATCACCCGCTGCTTTCTAGAATCCGGTGAAATGTGTACCCCTCCGCGGGTCAATCCTATACCCCCTACGAGTGCGGCGAAAAGCCCACCAATTCTAGAGTAAGGCCCCCCCGGTCTCAATGCAATGAGATGCGGACCCGTTACCCTCTAGAATCCGGCTATTGGAGCACTCCTCCGCAAGGTAATTCTAGTATAGAAATGAAATATATGTACAAGGGTGACAACGACCGCAACCTGGTCGAGTCCCAATAAATGAATATACATAACAGCAGAAATGACAGTCCACATGTCGGACGCTCGCCCCGCAATAATGAATATACAAACTGTACAATTAATATCGCACTAAGGGCTATCCCACACGACAATCCGCAAAAGCCATAACCAGATATATATATAACCGCAGAAGCAAACAACACCGGAATGTGTGGAACCCCGTCTAAAAGAACATATAGCAATCAGACGACGTTCAGCGGCATATATATCACAGATATCGATGATGCAAAAGTTTTGAGTTTTTAAAACTCCCAAGTTATCCCAAAGCTAAGATGACACAAAGTGAAATCTGGGAAAAATCAAAAAACACCAAAAATACCAATTTACAAAACCCAAGACAGGGCATGAAAATGAGCTCCAAATGTGAATAGTAAAAAGGTGAGGCCAGCCAAAACGCAATTTCTGGCGGTTAAAACATGATGAAATGTGCTTGTTTTCATTGTGTGTCTCTATCAAGTCTAAAGTAAGCTTCTGCACTTGTTTAAAACATATTTAGAGACCAAAAAGTTTTCTGGACAGAAACTGGGTTTCGAAATCAGTGTTTTCGGTTTTGAAACTAAAGCATCGTCTAACACTAGTTTGGGGTGTTTTAGTGGCTCTGATACCATGTTGAAGTCCGGTGCCCGTGCCGTAGAATTTCAAGTGTTGAAAAAGTTGCAATGAGATTGTATGCCTTCTATGAGATAGTTGGATCCCGATACCCACTGCGAGTAAGAATTACTCATGGGAGAGTTTTCCACTTTACATTAGCTGATCAAGTTGGTGTCTAAGGAGGTGTCTAAGAAAGGTATTAACGGGGTTATGCCCTTGCGGAAACGAGGTTATTTAATTAGTTACATGCGAAAGTATGGGGAGACTCCCTCGGAGTACCAATACCTGCCTGGCCGAACGATTGGTGAACTTATAGGGTGTAATTAATCCCGGCTAGTCTTACCATTTAGGGTTTGAAGGAAGATTTGAGAAAAACAGTGGGAGCCATCCTGATTAGATAAAATAATAACCAATCTAGTCTTGCAAGAGCGCACGCAGTGTTTTCTTCTCTCTCTCCTGATAGCGACCATGACACACCATAATCAAGATAATAATATTGATGTATTGACCGAACCCGCTTGTTATACTGAGTTGGGGAACGTTGGTTCCGCTCTACCTTATAACTGTTATAAGCCTGAGCAGGAAATTGGAGAATATCCGAATTCCCACGCCACCGGAACGAGGAATGAGCATGTTGATGCATCTTCTTCGGGTGTGTTCGTTACCGAGAATTGTTTCTCAGTACGCTCTACGTCCTGGGTATTAGATACCGGATCAGGATCCCACATTTGTAAAATATTACATGGGCTAAAGAAAGGTAGAGAACTGGGAATAGGTGATCATTCTATCAGAGTAGGGAATGGTGCAATAGTTGCAGCCAAAGCTGTTGGCATATATCACTTAGTATTACCAAGTGGTAATACATTAGTTCTGAACGACTGTTATTATATACCGAACCTGATATGCAATATTATTCAATCTCTTTATTATGTAAAGAAGGATATAATTTTGTATTGCAGGATAATGTTATGAACATTTTCCTAAATCAAAAGTTGATTGGATTAGGCACATTATCTAATGATATATACGTTCTAAATCAAACCACAGTTCTAAATATACAGAACACACAAAAAAGGAAAAGTTCAGAAATGAACGAAGCCTTCTTGTGGCATTGTAGACTAAGTCATATCAATGCGACACGACTAACTAAGTTACATAAGGATGGATATTTGAATCCGTTTGAATTTATATCTTATGAAACTTGCCGGTCATGTCTCAAAGGAAAAATGACCGAAACTCCATTTACTGGACACGGAGAAAGAGCTACTGAACTCTTGGGACTGATACATAGTGATATATGCGGTCCTATGTCTATACATGCTAGGAATGGTTCCTCGTACTTTATTACATTCACCCATGATCTCTCAAGGTTCGGATATGTGTTCATGTTGAAACACAAATCTGAAGATTTTGAGAAATTCAAGGAATATAAGTAGAGAACCAAACGGGTAAAAGTATTAAAATCCTTCGATCTGATCAGGAAGGAGAATACTTGAGCACGAAGTTCCTGGATTATTTAAAAAAGAATGGGATTCTCTCTCAGCTTACTCCTCCGTATACACCACAGCATAACGGTGTATCGGAGCGGAGAGATCGCATCCTATTAGATATGATGCGCTCTATGATAAGTACTGATGAGTTGCCTATTTCTTTTTGGGGTTATGCTCTTGAGACAGCCGTATACCTATTGAATAGAGTTCCAACCAAATCAGTGCCTACCATTCCATATAAGATATGGAATGGGAAGAGACTATCTCTTAAACGAGTTAAGATATGGGGTTGTCCGGCCTATGTTAAAAAGAAAAATCCGGACAAACTTGAGGCAAGGTCAGTTCTGTGCAAGTTTGTAGGATATCCCAACCATTCGCGAGGGTATATCCTCTACCACACTGAGAAACAAAAGGTGTTTGTTTCTTGGAATGACACCTTTTTAGAAAAGGAATTTCTTATGAAAGAAATTAGTGGTCATGAGGTAGAACTGGAAGAAGTTACAGCCATACAAACTACAGCTGATGATTTGGTAGAACCGAAAGATTCGATAGTCCCCAACGAACCTCAGCCGCTCCACAGATCTAGTAGCGTTTCTCATCCACATGAGAGATACTACGGTTTTCTCGCAGACGGTGGGAGCGAGGATTGCATCATGAGAGATAATGACCTAACTAGTTTTGAGCATACCATCACGAGTGGGGAATCTGTAAAATGGCTGGATGCTATACGATCTGAGATGGAATCCATGTACACCAACAAAGTATGGACTTTGAAAGTCGCTCCTGAAGGGGTAAAACCCATCGGGAGCAAGTGGATCTTGAGAAGATAATTGGTGTAGATGGAAAAGTTGAGACTTTCAAAGCTAGACTTATAGCAAAAGGTTTTTGTCAACGACCAAGTGTAGATTATGATGAAACCTTTTCTCCATTGGCTATGCTTAAGTCCATCCAGATCCTATTTGCCATCGCTGCATACCATGACTACGAAATCTGGCAGATGGACGTCAAGACTGCTTTTCTAAATGGTGATTTAGAAGAGAGCGTGTACATGACATAGCCAGAGGGCTTCGTAGATAGTGGGAGTAGCAGAAAGGTGTGCAAGCTGCTTAAATCAATCTATGGATTAAAGCGGGCATCGCGGAGTTGGAACATCTGTTTTGATGTGGCAGTCAAAGAGTTTGACTTCATCAAAAACATAGATGAACCTTGTATATACAAGAAGGTTGCAGAGAGTAAGGTTTTCTTTCTCGTATTGTACGTAGATGACATACTCTTGATAGGAAATGATGTTCCTATACTGCACTCGGTTAAGCTCTTCTTATCACAAATGGTTCTCCATGAAGGATCTGGGTGATGTCTCTTTCATCTTGGAGAGAAACATTGGACAGCTGTGAAGAACATTCTTAAGTACTTGAGAAAGACTAAAGAATTGTTCTTGTTGTATGGTAACGGTGAACTCCATGTCGAGTCCTTTACTGATTCGAGCTTCTAGATTGATAAGGACGACTGTAAGTCGGTCTCGGGTTTTGTCTTTACCCTCAGTGGAGGGACGCTAAGTTGGAAGAGTTCCAAGCTAGATACCGTAGTAGACTCGACGATGAAGGCCGAATACATCGCTACCAACGATGCTGCCAAAGAGGCTGTCTGGATGAACAAGTTCATGAGATGAACTTGGTGAGGTTCCTACCATTAAGCATCCAATACTTGTGTATTGTGATAACAATGGAGCTGTGGCTTTGGCCAAGGAATCTCGGTCCCATCAGTGATCCAGACATATTCTTAGGCAGTATCACCTGATCAGGGAGATAGTTGATCTCCGGGAGATCGAGGTCGGGAGAGTTGACACGAAGAATAACACGACGGATCCACTCACGAAGGCTATTTGACAGACTTTTTATGATGTTGGGTATGAGATACTACAACAACTGGCCTTAGTGCAAGTGGGAGATTGTTAGTTATATGTATGCCCTAGAGGCCATTATTGTACATGATTGTATATTATAGTGGATGCTTGGACATATATAGAGAGGACTTTCTTACTCGACATGATAGTATGCTATCTATTTGATCTTTATTTTAACATGTACACTTGTATCAATATACAGTCTCTCTATTACATGTTGATAAAGCCCTTAGGATGTGTACTTGACTACCAGGACTATGATGTAGATCATACTAGTGGGGCCAGGGTAGTCTACAAGTTCATCCTTTAATTTTTCCTAGTCGAGGGATTATCGTGACAGGGCATCGATATACCAGAGTAGTCTAGTGTGTATGTTTCTTGACCCTGTACGGGGCGAGGGTTGATCCCACAGCCATTGGTATTTGACATCAAATATTGTACACAGGTGCTCATTGGAGAATGGGTGCACCGAACAGGACTCACCGAGAACTCCTAGATGATATTATACCTATCGTTAGATAGCAGTTCTCTGGTGACACTGGTACATGTTAGTCTGTAGACCCGAGATCGTCATAGAGTCTTGTGTAATTCTCACTGTGCTTTGATTTCCTCCCTACCACACTCAAGAGAGTCGTGCAAACAGGTGGATTTTGGGTACAGTCCCGAGTCACATGGAGGCAATGAGCGATAAGAAGGGTTTCGTCTCTCCCGGTATTGGGAGTTGATGTTGCGCTATACTTGATTAGCTATAACAGGAAGTCCCTGGCCAGGGCTAATGATGAGATTTACTGGTAAGTGTTATCAGTAGTTTCTCGACCCGTTATGAGCCTCACATTAGCATGACTTATCAAGTTTTTGGGGTCTGACGTTTACCATTCCCAAACTCGATATGCGACATATCAGATGAAGAGACCGGACTGTACGGTAGTGTTACTTACAGGATTCACGGGAGTTTGGACAAGCTTGCTTGTTGATCTTCTGATCGCTCAATACCTGGGTAGCCATTACGTCTAGCTAGTACCGCTGACGGCTTGTGGGTGACTGATGTGATCATCACCTACTGCTGACGTATTGACGAGTCTTTAGAGTCGTTTCCTAGCTCAAACGAAACAAAGTAGGGCACATATGTGATATGTGCGGGACCGAGATTAATACGTGTATGTGATACAGTATTTTAATCTCGCGATATAGGTTATATGTGATATAACCGGATTATTGAATCAAGTGTTGATTCAAGAATTTGTTATATGTATATTTGATATACATATAAATGATATTAGTTGGTTATATGTGATATAGCCGGATTATTAAATCAAGTGTTGATTTAATAATTTAATATATATAATTATATATTTGATATATTACTATATATTAACTAATATTAGCTCACATGAGAATTTCTTTTCTATTAATACATATAAATATATAAGATATATATTAATGTATTTACTATTGTGTCATGCTAGATGATACATTGGACATGGATGTATGAGACTCACACCAAACTAAAGATAATTTGGGTGATTAATTATTAAGGGAAAAATAAAAATTAGGTGGAAATGTCATAGCTTAAGATGCTTGTGGAAGCATGTAGAAGCCCTGCCTTAGTCCACTAATTTTGTTTTACTCTAAATATTTATTAACCCACCCATTATCTTTAGCCATGGTTAACTCTCTACTAAATAGTTTTGAGATATTTTTTTCACCCAAGGTTCACATTAGTTCATCTTCATCTCATTTTTCTTCTCCAGCTTTTGATGAGGTGAAGAAATAAAGAGAGAGAAATAATTTTAAAGTGAGAAAAATTCCTACTTCATCAATCTATACCAAACTAGCCATTTAGTATATGTTGTTTACATCACTAATTCCTCAATTAGTGAAGAGGTAGTTTGAGTTAGAGATTCCTCAAGGTAGATCATCTTCGGCCTCGAAGATCCTTAAGCAAGCTCGTTCTTTTCGCCTAGTGGAGCCTATGAAGAGTTCGGGGACCACTACTTGGAGCTAAGGGACTACTACACGGAGGTTTAGAAGTGAAGGACCGATCTATAAAGGTTGTATTCCTTGTTCACTTAGTATAAACCTTTATTATTTGCTTATAAACCCTAATTCTCTAGTTCGATTCTAGGTTAGTATTACTTAGCACACTAGATTTTTTAAAATTGCATACTCGATGCCTCTAGAAACCTAGTAGTCGTGCTAAGGAATACCAACACATGATGCAATAGTGCACCAATGAATGTACACAATCCAAGCCATACCTCTTTATGTTTCTAGCCATGCTTCATGCCACCTCATTTCCACTTCATTTCCCATTTGATTTTACAAATGGAAAATCAAATATGAGGTGTCCATCTTCTAGAACCATTCCCGTATAAATACAGAGTACATCACCCGGTATATGTATCGCTACATATACGCGTATCCGTATAAAAATACAGATAGCACCAAAGAGATAAAATGAATAGTGAACAATAATACTAAAATATATGTATCAAAATACATATATAAATTATTAAATCAAATCCTGATTTAATAATTCGGCTTAATCCTAAGCCGGCTAGTATTATCAACTGCCCGATTAAAGTCCGTGTATCCCGTACATGTATTTAATCGAACCCCTGCATGTACCAACGTATGGCTCCTATATCTGTCGCCTGAACCGGGAAAAGCCTATGTGGAACTCTAAAGACTCGGCAATACACTAGCAGTGGATTTAACCACAAGCACGTCAGCGGCACTAGCTGTACGTAACGGCTACCCGGTTACTTTCCGAAAAGGGGGTCGACAATCAAGTACGTCCTTACCTTGCTGAGCCTGAATGTGACAATCTTCGTACAGTCCGGTCTCTTCGTCAAACAGTATCGCATATCAGGTCTAGGGGGTAGATAATGTCAAACCCTTAACCCGATAAGTTGTGTCTGAGTCGAGCTCATCACCAACAAAGATACTACTGATCAATCATCAATAAATTCCATCCACCATGGCCACGGATTTCCAATGATAGCCGACTGAACACAGCGCGGTATCGACTCCTAATACCAGGAGAGAAGAATCCCTGACAGTCAACCACTGCCTCCATGTGGCTCGGGAATGTATCCAACTAAAACCTGTTTGCACGACTCCTTTGAACCGTGGTATGGTAGTAATCAAAGTACAGTGGGAACTAACACGAGAATAATGACGGCTTCAGGTCAAAGGGCTAACCTGTACTCATGCCACTTGAGAACTTCCATATGAAGATTGATATAATATCATATAGAAGTTCTCGGCAAGTCCGTCCAGTGTACTCATCTCCAGTGAGCATCTGTATACTATCTTAGGTGATACAACACCAATAGCTTGTGAGACCGGCCACCGCCCCTCATCAGGGTCTAGAAGCATATACACTAGTATACTCCAGAATATCGATGCCCGGTCTCGATACTAGGGACATTTAACGATGTGCTTATGGACAACCCAGCTCCCACATATATGATCGCCATCATAATGCTGGTTGTCAAGCAACAATCCTACGGGCTTCATCAATGATGAAGACAAACCAGATAGCATACAATCATCTCGAGTAAAACTGTTATACCTGTATAGGTCAACCCTCAATCATTATAATCGCCTACTTGCAATCATAATAATTGCCTTGAGGGCGCTATGTCAACCAAGAAGAAGAACAATAAAATCCAACAACTAATTAACTACAAGTGTTAAAGTTAAGCTAAGAATTGAAAAGAAAGACAAATAAGTAAAAAAGCAAGATAATAAAAGATGGTGCTAAGAAAAATCATTCTTTTTCATACATCATCAAAAGCTCTCACACAAATTTTCATGGCAACAAATGAAAGAGAAAGAGGCTACCTACTCCTACATAATAACTATTCTACGGAAAATATACATGGTTTGCGTAGTAACAGATCTGGAGTATTTATAGGGGCTGGATTGGAGAACTGTAGTAATGAGAAGACCCACTTTGATAGGACCAAGCGGCTCCAGAAAATCCGCATCAAACGGGGCCCGTACAGCCGCTAAACCGCCGCCAATTAGCCCAAACGGCCGCTAATCCGCCGCCTTATTGTGGAATTGGGCCCCCAATTTTCTTCAGTGATCTCCTGGATTCATTTCTAGGTGTTTGGGTAATTGATATTTTTATTTTAGCTTCCATAGTTTGACCGTTGACTTGTTGACTTTGACTTTGTCCAAATTGCTCCATTTTAAGCTCACAAGTCCAACAATTGTTCCAGTACCTGTTTCACTGCACTTATTGCGAAAACACATATCAAAAGAACCTATTTATATGCAATGCAATCAAGAATGAGTGGTATAAAGATGCAATATTCTGATATGAACACCCCCGCCTCCGTTGTGGAGGACGAGATGGCTCGTGCTAGGGTCTTCGTTGTGATGATCGCTGGCCATCGAATCGAAGGCGGAAGATCAACTTTTTGGGTGGAAAATGGTGTTTTCTACAAACGGTGCTAACTGATGGAGATTGAGATCTCCCTCGGATGTTGTCTTCCGTCAATCTTGTGGCCAGTAAGGCTAAACGGTTGAAATTTGTGGTGGAAATTAGATGTGGATCTCAATGGATTGTTGATTGTTGTTGATGCCGAGCTACCTGCAAAAGAAGTCCCGGGATGGGAAACCACCGTAGGACCCTCCAATGATCAAGTAGGTGTTAGGAATATGTATGTCCTAGAGGCCATTATTGTATATTATAGTGGATGCTTAGACATATATATAGAGGACTTTCTTGCTCAACATGATAGTATGCTATCTGATTACTCTTTATCTTAACATGTACATTTGCTCTTGTTTACTATTTCACTGATACATATTGATAAAGCCCTTAGGATGTTTTGCTTGACTACCAAGACTATGATGTAGATCATACTAGTAGGGCTTGTGTAGTCTACAAGCATATCCTTGAAGTGTTTCTAATCGAGAGAGTATCGAGACCGGGTATCGATATTCCAGAGTAGACTAGTTTGTACATTTCTTGACCCTGTATGATGGTTGATCCATCAACCATTGGTGTTTGACATCAAAGACTGTACATGGGTGCTCATTGGAGAATGTCCCTCTCCTAGAACATAGGTTTAAACATGGGTGCTCATTGTAGCTCCTCTTCACTTAGTTTAGAACTATAGTTTGCTAACTTTGAAACCCTAATCCTTTAGTATGATCTTGTTAAGTAGATTTAGCCCTCTAATTTTTTAAAATTGCATACTTGATGTTCTTAAAACCTTAGTAGAGGTGCTAGCATCTACTTTCATGGTATCAGAGCCAAACTAGATGATTAGGAGATGTTTAGACGAATTTAAAGTGTGCTATCGACGTTTTTAAATCCGACAATTGCTTGTTTTTGTCCATTTTTTCAAACTTCAAGATTTTTGAAACTAAAAATGCTCAGAAAATTGTGCAGGGTTTGCTAAGGCTCCACAAGAAAACGGAGCTTCTAAAGCTCCCAAGTGGACGCGGATCCGCTGTCTAGACAGTGGTTTGGCCGTGGATCCGCCGCCCACTTAGGGCTTTAGAACTCCAATTTTCTTGAGCTGCTTCATCTTGAGAATTTGGACTTTCTGGGTATTTTAGTTAAGGCTCAAGTAGTTGAGGTCTCTGCTAATTGTTGTTGTTTAAAATGTCGATCGAAATGTTAATATCGTTGAAATGTTTTAGTTATGTGATACAATTGTTAGAATTAGTTTTGCGAAAATAGTTATCGATATATAAATCTTACGTTTTAGTCTGTTTGATGGATTTCCACGGAGTTATGATTTGGATCGAATCTCCATCATAATTTCGTTTGGTACGCGAAAACTCGTCGGGAAATACTAGTAGAGAGTCATGACCTATTGCCCCGACAAAGTGACCATGAGAGAACCCTATGGCCAAGAGCATCCACTTAGGTGCTCACGGCCATGGTGTCCCGCCCAAGGCCACTTCGTCGACGGCCTTAGAGGGTGCGGCTATCCACTAACGTTCCCGACGAGCTTTCGATCCTTTTACCGGGAATCTTGTTGAATTGCCCGGCTTTAACTTTGAAAATGGTTTTCAATTTGAGACTTAAATGTAAGGTTTAAATGTTAAGCATGAAATTCGTACTATAAGATAATCCGGGTTTATGATGTCTACGGTTGCGGATTCTAATTATTGTAGTTTTCAATTTTTTTTTCTGCGACCATAAGTGTAATATGTAGAGGTATCCCTGATCTCGTTACTATACGTCAACGACATTAGGGATATGCATATTTACTTACATTGATGATATGTGATGTTTTTGTGCTGCTATATTGATATGTTTTATTGGATCGTCATGATTGAATAGCCGGGGGTTTATGTGAAATAAGAGTTTGAGTTTTCATTCATGTAAATTATTGTATGTAATATACTTTTATTAGGACACATCCAGAAGTGAGGATGTAGTCACCTTGATGTATATTATTTACTTTTCTGCATTAGGATAGACCCAAGGAGGAGGGCATAAGTAACCGGGTTCTAGAGTTCAGTAGATGGCCAACTCGATGAGTCGAGACCGATCGCCTAACTCTAGAATTAGCAAGGTTGATTCCTGCTCTCATAAGGGTCTAGGGGTATGAACTTGGTTATTCATCACGATCGTGGAATCCGAGTTTTTCTTTAATAGCTTAATCTAAAATACGGATCTCCTAGTATATCCTATATTTCATATATCTACTGTGCTGTGATGTGATGTGATCATATAAATACGTGAGATGAATGCTACTTATATATATGATATATTAGTAGACACTATATATATTTTCCATCCGCGGTAGTCCTGACCCCGTCCTGCCGTAAGTTAAGTAGCCTTACGGTGAAGACCCGGGTCCATATGGCGAATGCGGATGGCATATATGTGTGTTTTATTTTCATTTCTTCTGTGATATTTAGGAAACATAAATGATAGGACTTCATTAATAAGATTAATTAAAATTAAAAAAAACCTAAAAGAAGTTGTAGAAACATATTTTTCAAAAAGGTAGTTGTTCAGTCGAAAATATCGCACTTTTGATATAACATTTTCCTTACTTTTCTTAAATATCTAAAAGTGTTTACTATAAATATAGAACATATTTGGGTTTATCTGTAAAAATACTATTTACCATATGTTTATATATTATAATTAACATTATGAAGGAAAATGTATGCATATAATATTTTTATTATGCATATCATATCAAATATTCTAATCAAGATTCTTTAAACGATATAACATCATACAAATGATTAGAATAATATCTCTATAACAAATACTACTAACATTATTCATGCAGATATTGTGCAAGATTTGGCTTAGGTCAGAAGATCGGGATTTCGAGATGTCAGGAATCAAAAATCTGCCGATAAAGTTAAATAAAATCGAAGAATCAATACTGGAAGAGACACAGAAAGGATGAAAATTCCAGACATCAAATAAATCTCCATGTGTCACTATGAAGAGGCCCCAGAATATTGAAACAATGATCCAAGCAAACGGCCGCGGTTCCGCGGTTAAAACAAGTAAATCACGGCAGATCCGTGGCCGATCCACCGAGTTAGGATTTGGGATTTTTAGGCTTGGATCTTCACAACAACCCCTAATTCCTGGGATTTAGAGTTTCTATTTTTGGGACTATATAAAGGACCAAGGGCTAAAGCTAGAAATCATCACCTTTTACACGAAGCAAATCACCGTCAAAGAACAAGTGATCCATGACAGGTCCGCGATTCGACGTGATAAGGCGACATGAGATTCGACGGAACATCTAC
Organism: Agapanthus africanus; assembly: GCA_030015575.1. Lineage (NCBI taxonomy): Eukaryota > Viridiplantae > Streptophyta > Magnoliopsida > Asparagales > Amaryllidaceae > Agapanthus > Agapanthus africanus. The sequence goes on from CM057346.1 coordinate 136,056,732, forward strand.
TTCCTACGAGGCAAAGATCGAGAGCAACTTCTTCTTCCTCTTGTAATCTAAACTTGAAGATTTGTACTTGTGAAGTTGATTAATAAAGGTAGATCATTAGATTAATTATTTAGTATTTATTTTCTGTATTTACATTGTGATCTCATTCTCTATCTGTTCTTCTTCTATCTCCATCATGCGCGTGTTAGTTATATGTATGCCCTAGAGGCCATTACTGTACATTGGATGTATATTGTAGTGGATGCTGGGACATATATAGGGAGGACTTTCTTACTCGACATGATAGTATGCTATCTGGTTGATCTTTACCTTAACGTGTACACTGATTGTCTCCCTGTTACATGTTGGTAAAGCCCTTAGGATCTGTACTTGACTACCTGGACTATGATGCGGATCATACTAGTGGGGACAGGGTAGTCCATAAGTACATCCTTCAAAGTCCCTAGTCGTGGGTGTATCGAGACGGGGCATCGATATACCAGAGTAGACTAGCGTATACCTTCTCGACCCATACAGATGGGCGATGGATGATCCCATATCCATTGGTGTTTGACATCAGAGATGATATACGGGTGCTCAGTAGAGACTGGGTACACTGGACGGACTCGCCGAGAACTCCCAGATGGTATTATACCTCACGTCAGATGGCAGTTCTCTGGTGACACTGGTACAGAGTAGTCTGTTGACCCGAGATCGTCATAGAGTCTTGTGTGGTTCCCACTGTGCTTTGATTTCCATCTTACCACGTCCAAGAGGGCATGCAAAACGGTGGTTTTTGGGTACAGTCCCGAGTCACATGGAGGCAATGAGCGATAGGAGGGGATTCGTCTCTCCCGGTATAGGGAGTTGATGTTGCGCTGTGTTCGATTGGCTATAACAGGAAATCCCTGGCCAGGGTTGCTGAGATTTACTGGTAAGTGTTACCAGTAGTTTCTCGAAGTGTTATAGACCTCATATCGACACGACTTATCGAGCTATTGGGGTCTGACGTATACCACCCCTAGGCGAGATATGCGACAGATCAGACGGACAGACCGGACTGTACGGTAGTGTTACTGGTTGGATTCACTGGAGTGTGAGCGGGCTTGCTCGTCGATCTTCAGATCGCTCAATACCCGGGTGGCCGTTACGTTTAGCAGACCGTTTGCGGCTTGTGGGTGTTTGATATGATCATCGCCTGCTGCCGGCGTATTGACGAGTCTTTAGAGTCCTACACAGAGGTTTCCTGGCTCAAGCGAAACGAAATAGGAGCGCATATGAGATATGTGCGGGACCGAGAATAATGCGTGTATGTGATACCGTATTCTATTCTCGCGATGAATGTGTCGAATGGTTGTATGCGATATAACCTAGTTATCGAATCAAGGATTGATTCGATAAATCGATACATTAGATATTAGTCGGTTATATGCGATATGACCGGATCGTTAAATCAAGTGTTGATTTAATGATTTAATGTATAATTATATATTTGATATATCACTTTACATTAACTAGTATTGGTTTACTTTAAATGGATTTTCTCACTTGAATTGTGCACATTGTATATGTGATATATTTTTGTGCACTTGTATGTATCATGTTTGATGATGCATGCTAACTTGTGTTTTGTGTAAAGTTTAAACCATGGTTATGTAATGGTTAGGTTTTTCATTTTCATATCTATTTATTCATTTATTTATTTATTTTCTTTTTGGAAAATGAAAAGAAAAATGGTGGCTTTATTTGGATATATGTTGAAGCTTCATGAAGCTTTGACTTAGTCACCATTTTTGTCTTCATACCTAACCTAACCATTCACTTAACCTTAGTTTAGTCTCTACACTTTACCATGGTTGCATTATGATAAGTATTCAATTTATTTTTATTTTGAATTAACTTATCATAATTCTTTCTTCATCTTCTTCTTCTTCTTCACTTGAAGAAGCTTGACTTCATCAATGGTGGATTGATGAAACAAGTGAGAAATCCAATTCTAAAGTCTACCCACTTCCTATTTCTTCATCCTCTACCTGTTGCCAAGTAGTAGAGTGTGTTTTCTTCACAAGTTTTCTAGACTTGGTGAAGTTGGAGCTTGATCTAGCGATGCCTCGACGTAGATCATCTTCGGCACGTTGTCGATGACCTAGCCCGCTCTTCCTCCGATGAAGCCGACGCTAGAGCCCGGGACTTGCATTTGGACAGCGGAGAGGACTTCATCACGGAGCCGTGGAGGTGGAGGAACGGATCTACAAAGGTTGTATTTCCGTACTCTTAGTTAAGTGTTAACTAGTTTGCTTTTCGCCTAGATTTCTAGCAAACGATCCGTAGTTTAGGGTTTCTCGGCACCGTAAATTTTGAAATTGGCATGGTTGATGCCTTGTGAGACCTCATTAGGGTGCCTAAGAACCCTGCAGTGGTATCAGAGCCTAGCTAGAGCCTTAGGCGAAGTCTAGACGGATTTTGAAGTCCGAACGAACCCGAAACCCGATCACAAAAATGCTCTCTGTCCTTTTTTCAAAAACTGGGTTTTTTCCAGATTAAAAATTACTAAAAAATTCAGCAGGGAAAAATAAGAATTATGGTGCAAAATATTTTTGGTGAACAGTGAAAAGTGCGGCGGAACCGCGGCAGAAGCCTGGCTTCTGCGGCGGTTCCGCGGCATTAATGTGACATCAGCCCTAAATAGATGCACAGTAATTCCTGATAAATTGTGCTGAGTTTTCTGGCAATTTTTAAAATTTTATTCTAGAGTTGAATTTTCTGCAGTTGTTTTGGGGATTCGGTGTTTCGATCGGGGTATCAAATTTCGTCTGTGTGGCTTTCCGGATAATTTTAGAATATGTTAAAAAGTTCGACCGGATATAAATACCCAACTTTTCCCCTGTCGGGAAATTTCCAAGTGTTGGATTTTCCGTAGTTTGACGACGTTCTAAGTAGTGCAAGTAATGCGATGGACCCTCTAGAAGACAACAAACCTTAACTCGATTATGTGACCGTCTTGAACTGCCCTTTGAACCTTCGGGTTTGGGGCAGTACGGCGTGCCACATGTGAGGCGTTGGCTTGACCCTTCTACGGCTGGACCGTTGGTACTGAGGCACGAACTGAATGTTGTTAGACTTATTTTATGTGTTTAGCTGTATCGGGAAACCTTGGGTGTTCGAATGTTCGATCGGAAAGTTTAACATTTTCTATTTATCTGGAACGGGATACAATAATTGGAATTCAGAAGAAGTTATGAGATAACTGAATGAATGTTATAAACGTAGCAGTTTAGTCTCACATGATCGGTTGCCACGGAATTTTGATGTGATCAAAAGTCCGTCGCAATCACGTAGCGTACGCGGATACTCGCCGGGTAAACTTAATAGACAGCCTCACTCCATAGCCCCGACCAAGTGACTGTAGGAGAACCCCGTCGCCGAAAGCATCCGTTCGGGTGCTCGCGGTAGCGGTGTTCCGCCTTGGTGCACTTCGTCGACGGTATCGGGGGTGCGGCCGTCTACTGAAGTTTGCGACGAGCATTCGATTAGAATGTCGGGAATCTTGTTGAATTGCCCGACTTGATATTGAAAAGTGTTTTCGATTTTGAGACTAAAATGCGGGGTTTATAATTGTTAGGCATGCGATGTCTAAGTAATTCATTTGGTCAGGCATGCGATCTCTGAGGAGGTTGCGGATTCCAACTGTTGTAGTTTTACACTTTCTTTTCTGTGACCGTAAGTGTAATATGTGATATCGCCGGTTTCGTTGCTATATGTCAACGATAATTGGGATGCGCATATTTACTTACGTTGATGACATCTGATGTTATGTGTTGCTGGATATGTTATATTGGATCGTCGTGTTTGAATAGCCGGGGGTTTTTATGTGAGATGAGTGTTTTTCATTTTCATTCATGTAAAAACTTGTATGTAATATTCTTTTATTGGGGTGCTTCCAGGTTGCGGAAGTTGTCACCGTTGATGTATATTATTTACTTTTCCGCACTAGGATAGACCCAAGGAGGAGGGCACAAGTAACCGGGTTCTGGAGTCCAGTGGGAGACCAACTCGAGGAGTCGAGGCCGGGTCTCCTAACTCTAGAATTGGTAGGGTTGCTTGCCGCTCTCGTAGGGGTCTAAGGGTGTGGGTTTGGCCATTCATCGCGACCGTGGAATCCGTGTTTTATACTGGCTCGTATTGAAAACACGGACGTCCTAGTATATCCAATATTTCATATGTTTCTTCTGCTGCGATATCTGTGATGTGATCATGATATGTTCTGTGATAGATACAGTATATAGTATATATGATATATTATATAGACGTTACTTATGTTTTACACCCGCGCTAGCCCTGCCCCGCTCTGCCGTTAGTTACCTAACCTAACGGTGCACGAGGGGACATCGAGGCGAATGCGGATGGCATAAGTGTACGTCGTATTTATCTGTGATGTTTAGGTACTTAAATGATGGGACTTCATTAATATGATTAATGAAATAAAAGAAACATAAGATGATGTAGAATCGAATTTCAAAATAAAACAGGTAGCTACATTTCTTGCTTTGCACAGCGGTATATATGATATATCCTGCACCTTATTCGATAAGGAAAGGACCGAGATCCCTTCACCGGGAGTGACTCCTTTAGCAATAACTGGCAGATGCTACACACTCGGTTTGTCTTTTGAATGCTTTTAAGAGTTTTTGCTTTGCACAGTGATATATATGAAATATCCTGCACCTCATTCGACGAGGAAAGGACCGACGATCCCTTCACCGGGAGTGACTCCTTTAGCAAAACTAGAAAAGCCTAAAAAACACTCCATTTTAAAAATCATTTGATTCTACAACGATATCAAGTTCATTACGAAATAGGTTTTCAGAAAAACCTGTCGTAGCCCTCCGTCATTTCAGATAAGTATTAGTTAGTATTCGTGCTGCGGTTGTTTGGCATGCGTCAAGGCGTAGTGTACGGTAGCTAACTAGTGCTTATCTGCCAGCATATGATGCGATTGGATTAGGGTATTCGTACGGCGTTGTTTAGCATGCGTCAAGGGTCGTGCGGGTGGGTTTAATTCAATCAAGAAATGTACGGGTTGAACTTGACTAGCAGACTATGGGTTGTTTGGCATGCGTCAAGGTCATAGCGAGCTAGGGGCAAAATATTATCGGGAATTTCAAGTGTTGAAATTTGCAATGAGATTGCATACCTTCTATGAGATAGTTGGATCCCGATACCCGCTGCGAGTAAGAGTTACTCCTGGGAGAGTTTTATACATTACAATTAGCCGATCAAGTAGGTGTCTAGAAAGGTGTTAACGAGGTTAAGCCTCTGGGAAAACGAGGTTTACAGTAATTAGGTTCGTGCGAAAGCACGGGGGACCTCCCTCAAAGTACCGATACTGGCCTGGCTGAAAGATTGGCGAACTTGTAGTGTGTAATTAATCCCGGCTAGTCTTTCCTTTTAGGGTTTGAAAGAAGATTTGATAAAAAGCAGTGGGAGCCATCCTGATTAGATAAAATAAAAACCAATCTATTCTTGCAAGAGCGCACGCTGAGTGTTTTCTTCTCTCTCTCTCCAGGTAGCGACCATATCACGCCTTAATCAAGATAATAATACGGATTATTGACCGAACCCGCTTGTTATACTGAGCTGGGGAACGTTGGTCCCGCTCCAACTTATAATTGTTATAAGACAGAGCAGGAAATTGGGGATTACCAGAATTCCCGTGCCGCCCAAACGAAGAGAGTGCATGCTGATGCATCATCTTCGAGTGTGTTCGTTATAAAGAACTGTTTCTCTGTATCCTCTACGTCCTGGGTATGTGATACCAGATCAGGATCCCAGATATGTAATCTGTTACATAGGGCTACAGAAAGGTAGAGGACTGAGAACGGGTGATAAGTTTCATGAGACAGAAAACGGGGCAAGAGTTGCAGCCAAGTCTGTTGGTCACTGTCACCCTGTATTACAAATACATTGATTCTGAACGAATGTTATTAGATACCGAACCTGATATACAAAATCATATCAGTCTCTTTATTAATAAAGAAACGATAAAATTTTGTATTGTTGGACAATGTTTTGAACATTTCCTATATCAAAAGTTGATCGGTTCAGGCACGTTATCTAAAAGCGTTGATGTTCTAAATCAAACTACAGTTCTTAGTATATGGAACACACATAAGAGGAAGAGTTCAGAAATGAACGGATCCTTCTTCAGGTATTGTAGACTAGGTCAGATCAATGTGACCCGACTAGCTGAAGTTACATAAAGATGCATATTTAAATCAGTTTGAATTTACATCTTGTGAAACTCGCTAGTCATGTCACAAAGATAAGATGACCATAGCTCCGTTTACTGGAAACAGAGAAAGAGTTAATGAACTCTTGGGATGATATATGTTGATGTATGTAGGTCCCCTGTCTACACATGCCAAGACCGGTTCTTTGTACTTCATTACATTCTCTGATAATCTCTCAAGATTGAGACATATGTTCCTGTTGAAACACAAGTCCGAACCTTTTGAGATATTCATAGAATATAAGTTAGAAGTAGAGAACCAATAAGGGTATAAATATTATGTCCTTTGATGTGATCGAGGAGGAGAATACTTGAGCACAGAAATCCTGGACTTTTCTAAAGGAGAATGAGATTCTCTCTCAGCATTACTCCTCCGCATACACCATAGCACGATGGTATATCGGGGTGGAGCAATTACACCATATGTGATAAGGTGTGCTCTATGATGAGTAATACTGAGCTACCTATTTCCTTTTGGGTGTTATGCACTTGAGAAGCTGCATACCTATTGAATAAGGTTCTAATCAAATCAGTTGCCTACCGCTTCATATATGATATGGAATGGGAAGAACTCATGTCTTAAGTTAGTTAAGATTTGGAGTTGTCCGGCCTATGTCTGAAAGCAAAATCCGGACAAGCTCGAGGCAAGGTCTGTAATGTAGAACTGGAAAGGTTCCAGCCATACAAACTACAGCTGATGATTTGGTAGAACCGAAGGATTCAGTAGTAACCAACGAACCTCAGCCTCTCCGCCGATCTAGTAGGGTTCCTCACCCACCTGAGAGTTACTTCGGTTTCTCTATGACAGTGGGAGCGAGGATTGCATCATGAGATGATGACCCAACTAGCTTCGAGCTGGCCATCAGGAGTAAGACTCTGTAAGAATGGCTGGATGCTTAGCGATCTGAGATGGAATCCATGTACACCAACAAAGTATGGACTTTAGTTGCTATATCTGAAGGGTTAAATCCCCATCAGGAGCAAGTATATCTTGAGAAGGTTACTTGGTGTAGATGGAAAAGTTGAGACTTTCAAAGCTAGACTTGTTAAAGGTCTACATCATTGACCAGGTATGGATGATGATGAAACCTTTTCTAAGTAGCTATGCTTAAGTCCATCCAGATCCTACTTACCACGGCTACATACCATGACTACGATCTCTGGTGGTTGGGTGTCTTGACTGCTTTTCTAAATGATGATTTGGAAGAGAGCGTCTATAAGTACACAGCCAGAGGGCTTCGTAGACAGTGGGAGCAGCGGAAACGTGTGCAAGATGCTTTATAGGATAAAGCAGGCATCGCTGAGTTGGAACATCTATTTTGATGGATTAGTCAAACAGTTTGACATCATCAAAATGGTAGATGAACCTTGTATAAACAAAAAGGTAGTAGGGAGTATGGTAGTGATCCTCGTAGGGTACGTGGATGACATACTCTTGATATGGAAGGAGTTTCCTATGCTACGCTCGGTCAATCTCCGCTTATCACAATGATTTTCCATATAGGATCAAAATGATACCTCCTAAATCCTGTGTTTTCGTCTATGAGATAGATGTAATTGGATATTAGGATACTCACTAGTTGTAGTGAGAAGGTATCAATTGATTCTGGGGAGAATCACTGGAAGGGTTCCAGAGTGATAAGGACGACTGAATGTCAGTCGCAGGCATTGTCTTTACCCTCAGTAAAGGGACGGTATGTTGGAAGAGTTCCGAGCTAGATACCGTGGCATACTAGACGATAAAGGCAGGATACATCGCTACTTAAGATGCTACCAAAGAGGCTGTTTGGGTGTATATTGGTTCATGAGATGAACTATGTTCTTCCCATTGTGTGACAATGGAGTTGTGGCTTATGCCAAGGAACGCCGGTCCCATCAGTGATCCAGACATATTCTAAGGCAGTATCACTTGATCATGGAGATGGTTGATCTCCAGGGAGATCGAGGTTAGGAGAGTAGACTCAGAGGACAACACAGCGGATCCACTCACAAAGGCCTGTTCCCAGAGAGAGACTTTTATGGGATGGTTGAGTATGAGATACTACAACCACTGCTACAGATGGCCCTAGTGCAAGTGGGAGATTGTTAGTTATATGTATGCCCTAGAGGCCATTACTGTACATTGGATGTATATTGTAGTGGATGCTGGGACATATATAGGGAGGACTTTCTTGCTCGACATGATAGTATGCTATCTGGTTGATCTTTACCTTAACGTGTACACTGATTGTCTCCCTGTTACATGTTGGTAAAGCCCTTAGGATCTGTACTTGACTACCTGGACTATGATGCGGATCATACTAGTGGGGACAGGGTAGTCCATAAGTACATCCTTCAAAGTCCCTAGTCGTGGGTGTATCGAGACGGGGCATCGATATACCAGAGTAGACTAGCGTATACCTTCTCGACCCATACAGATGGGCGATGGATGATCCCATATCCATTGGTGTTTGACATCAGAGATGATATACGGGTGCTCAGTAGAGACTGGGTACACTGGACGGACTCGCCGAGAACTCCCAGATGGTATTATACCTCACGTCAGATGGCAGTTCTCTGGTGACACTGGTACAGAGTAGTCTGTTGACCCGAGATCGTCATAGAGTCTTGTGTGGTTCCCACTGTGCTTTGATTTCCATCTTACCACGTCCAAGAGGGCGTGCAAAACGGTGGTTTTTGGGTACAGTCCCGAGTCACATGGAGGCAATGAGCGATAGGAGGGGATTCGTCTCTCCCGGTATAGGGAGTTGATGTTGCGCTGTGTTCGATTGGCTATAACAGGAAATCCCTGGCCAGGGTTGCTGAGATTTACTGGTAAGTGTTACCAGTAGTTTCTCGAAGTGTTATAGACCTCATATCGACACGACTTATCGATCTATTGGGGTCTGACGTATACCACCCCTAGGCGAGATATGCGACAGATCAGATGGACAGACCGGACTGTACGGTAGTGTTACTGGTTGGATTCACTGGAGTGTGAGCGGGCTTGCTTGTCGATCTTCAGATCGCTCAATACCCGGGTGGCCGTTACGTTTAGAAGACCGCTTGCGGCTTGTGGGTGTTTGATATGATCATCGCCTGCTGCCGGCGTATTGACGAGTCTTTAGAGTCCTACACAGAGGTTTCCTGGCTCAAGCGAAACGAAATAGGAGCGCATATGAGATATGTGCGGGACCGAGAATAATGCGTGTATGTGATACCGTATTCTATTCTCGCGATGAATGTGTCGAATGGTTGTATGCGATATAACCTAGTTATCGAATCAAGGATTGATTCGATAAATCGATACATTGGATATTAGTCGGTTATATGCGATATGACCGGATCGTTAAATCAAGTGTTGATTTAATGATTTAATGTATAATTATATATTTGATATATCACTTTACATTAACTAGTATTGGTTTACTTTAAATGGATTTTCTCACTTGAATTGTGCACATTGTATATGTGATATATTTTTGTGCACTTGTATGTATCATGTTTGATGATGCATGCTAACTTGTGTTTTGTGTAAAGTTTAAACCATGGTTATGTAATGGTTAGGGTTTTCATTTTCATATCTATTTATTCATTTATTTATTTATTTTCTTTTTGGAAAATGAAAAGAAAAATGGTGGCTTTATTTGGATATATGTTGAAGCTTCATGAAGTTTTGACTTAGTCACCATTTTTGTTTTCATACCTAACCTAACCATTCACTTAACCTTAGTTTAGTCTCTACACTTTACCATGGTTGCATTATGATAAGTATTCAATTTATTTTTATTTTGAATTAACTTATCATAATTCTTTCTTCATCTTCTTCTTCTTCTTCACTTGAAGAAGCTTGACTTCATCAATGGTGGATTGATGAAACAAGTGAGAAATCCAATTCTAAAGTCTACCCACTTCTTATTTCTTCATCCTCTACCTCTTGCCAAGTAGTAGAGTGTGTTTTCTTCACAAGTTTTCTAGACTTGGTGAAGTTGGAGCTTGATCTAGCGATGCCTCGACGTAGATCATCTTCGGCACGTTGTCGATGACCTAGCCCGCTCTTCCTCCGATGAAGCCGACGCTAGAGCCCGGGACTTGCATTTGGACAGCGGAGAGGACTTCATCACGGAGCCGTGGAGGTGGAGGAACGGATCTACAAAGGTTGTATTTCCGTACTCTTAGTTAAGTGTTAACTAGTTTGCTTTTCACCTAGATTTCTAGCAAACGATCCGTAGTTTAGGGTTTCTCGGCACCGTAAATTTTGAAATTGGCATGGTTGATGCCTTGTGAGACCTCATTAGGGTGCATAGGAACCCTGCAGCGCGAGTAATTCTCCGCTTGATAGGGTTCGTAGGATTATGGTAGAACAATGGATGAGAAAATACTTTAACTTCTTTTTAAGTCTTATGAAGTTTATAAACTTTAGCAAAAGAATCGTTAACATCCTTATCGGGCTCACTACTAATTTATTGCTTAAGGGCTAGACATGAATAGAGATCAATGAAAGGAAAATGGTCAATAGTGGGGAAACCCTAGTTTCTTCCAAGAACCCTAATGCCCATTCATCACTATCTATCTAGTTTTAAATCTATCAAAAGATAAAATGAGTAATCTTTATTAGTCGTTGTTCCCCGCCGAAACATGGAGACGCGACCGCGAGGGTCCATCTTGCCTGAATTTTGGGGCAGATGCTAATTGGTGCTATCCGTCCATCTCTCCAAAGATTCCAAGATGATTTATGGCACCGTATATCGGAGGTTTAAACGGATGCAGCCGATATAGCAGACTTCGTCAGATTCCCCCCCATTAAGGGGGGTTTTATTGTGGGGATGCTCTTCCCTGCAGGCGCAAGCCCCTGCAGTTAATTACGCTACCGCGTCGCGGTAACCACTTTCTCCTTCTCCAGATGGTCACTTCGTGTCGTGTGTGTTTGTTTTTTTTTTTTTTTGGTTGCCCGTGGATTGTATACGGAGACTAATTTATGTCGTCGCCCGTAGGGCGTGGATTAGTCCAAATCCATATTTTCTTAGATTTGGGTTTTGGTTTGGGTTTAAGGATACGTTAGTCTCATTTGAGAGTAAGATCAACTTAAATGTTTGTTAAGGATACGCTAGTCTAATTTTAGACTAAGATCAACTTAACGGGATCGTTTAGATCCAACAAGAGAGCATTTAGACTCAATTGTTTAGTTTAGGGACATTGCGGTCGATGACCAGTTTAAGGACATGGTGGTCCAACATTAGTTTAAAGACATCTCGGTCCAATGTTAGTTTAAAGACATCTCGGTCAAGGTTAAGGATATCATCGTCCGTGAGTTTAAAGACCTCACAGTCAAGGTTAGGGACATCATAGTCCGTGAGCTTAAAGACCTCACAGTCAAGGTTAAGGATATCATAGTCCATGAGTTTAAGGACCCCATAGTCCATGAAATGTTTGGTTATCGGGACCCGTCACCTCTCTGAAGACGTTGAAGAATTACAACGACAAATATCAGAGGAGTGAAGAGATGTACCCTTGAACCGAAGTTGGTTGGGAGATCTGTAGTCCAATTTGGGACTGAGATCAATTATCAGCACATGGGCTCAGTTAAATCTGAATTGAGGACTTATGGCCAGTCTTGGGCTAAGTCCAATCAAGTTAAAATGTTTAACATTTGTTTTGGGCTGTCAAGCATTTGTTTGAGCTCGGCCCTTTTAACAATGCTGAGCATTGATTTAGCTTCTGACAATGTTTGTCTTTTACTGAATGCTAAGCATTCATCATAGCTCTGGGGCTTATTCAAAAAACAATTTATGTTCTTCCCAAGCGCACATAAAAGTATGTGGCGAGCTTGGCACTAGCGTCAGTCAATGAGCGCATTGCGCTATGGTTAAAGCGCTAGTGCGCTTGGCGTTTTGCGTCAGATGTGAAGCGCTAATACGCTTAGCGCTTTGCGCTAAATGAAGAGCACAGATGCGCTTAGCGCTTTGCGCTAGATGTAGAGCGTTGATGCGCTTAGCGCTTTGCGCTAGATGTAGAGCGTTGATGCGCTTAGCGCTTTGCGCTAGATTTAGAGCGCTGATGTGCTATAATTAATGCGTTGAGACGCTTGGCGCTGGTGCAATATAATGAGCGCAAAGCGCTTTTAGTAATGCAGCGCACACGTGAGGAGCACGTGGCACGCTGAGCGCTGAGCGCTAGCCAATGAGCGCAGTGCGCTGTGTTTGAAGTGCTATGGCACTGCAGCGCTTTGCGCTAGATGAAGAGCACTAAGGCACTTTTAAATTAGGAGCGCTAAGGCTCTTCTTAGGTTAACTTTGCGCTCTGAAGATTATCTTCTTTTTGATAAGAGACTCTGTCTCAAGATTCTAAGAACAAAGTTCTTAGTTTATAGGAGATATTTCAATCTCTTTTTGATGAAAGGCTTTGCCTTTATGGATCTGTGATCCTAAGAGAATTGAATAATTCTCCCCCTCTTTATAATGAGATGTTCATGATCTTAGAAAGACAATTCATCTTGTAGATCTATGATCTGTGAAGTAAGTACTTCTTTGTTTTATGATGAGATCTTTTTGATCTCTTTATAAAAGACCTTGGTCTTTGTAGATCTATGATCTTTTAAGAAGAGAATTCTTCTTTTTAGTTATGAGATGATTTCATCTCTTTGTTCATCACCATCTTTTTTTACCTTGAAGAAAAAATTCTTTTGCCGAGAGCTACTTCTTCTTCTTGAGATTTTCTCAAAGTTTATGGGGGGGGGGGTCCTCTGTGTGAGACTTGAAGTCTTGAGTCCTTTATATAGGGGAGGCTGATTTTTTGAATCAGTTAAAGAGATTTATTCTCTAATTGATTTGGGAATTTCCTAACCGTCGGAACTTTGATCCAAGGGCTTCTGGTTTACAGAAGATAATCTTCTTGTTTTAACAAGATTGAGAAATCTTTCCCTTTTACAGAATTTGTTCTGTATTTTAGTGATTTTTAATCACCATTGGATCATTGATCCAACGGTGTTCCAAGTTCAGGTCACAATCGTTTCTGTTTGGAAAGATTCAACAGAATTTCATTCTTGTTAATTGATGATTTAATCATATCCGTTGGATATTTGATCCAACGGTGAAGAACATTTAGTTCCAGTGCTAGCGCTTATGCGCTCTGCCCGGGGTGCGCTAGTTGCAGCGCTTTTGTAAAAGCGTAGCTTTATTTCAAATTTTGAATTCTGAACAGAGCTTTACTCTAATTGGGGTAACAATTGCCCCCCCACCATTGCGCTCACAGGGCCCACACATGGGTGCAGCGGTGGCAGCATCTTGACTCTTTGATCAACCGAGGAAATGAAACGGCGCTTAGTGCCTATAAATAGGACCCTTGGCCCTTGAGATGACTTCTGTTCATCTTCAATCCTTCTTGAAAATTATTTTCTTCTTCAGAGCGCAGCTCTTCTTCTTAAGAATTTTTAAGGACAGAACTCTGTCAGATTAGGTAAAAGATTAAATCTTTTTGAAACATTTTTCTTTTAGGGTTTCACCCATTAACAGAGCCTTGCTCTTCATAGATCTTTGATCTAAAGAAAATCCTTTTTAGGGTTTTATTAACAGAGCTTTGCTCTCTTGGAATCACAGATCTAAAGGATCTTGCTTATGATTTCTTAATCCATTAATGGAGCTTTGCTCCTTTCAGATCATATAGAAGAACTCTTGAGAGTTTGTTCATGGATCTTGAAGATCAAATTGAAATTTTATTTTTTATAGATAATTCCATCATCTTCTCAGAGCAAGGCTCTTCTTGAGGAATTTTATTCCTTCATCATTAGACTTTGACAGATGTCTGTCTAGTGAAGAGCGCTGCTCTCAATGGGAGTTTTACTCCTCTGCCCAAGGGATTTCTCATTTAATGAGAATCTCTTGAGGATTTCCTCATTTAATGTCAGCCTCATCCAATGATGAGGCTGTTTTATTAATGATGAACTGTCATCTAGATTTTGTGGGTCCCCTTTGGCCCCTTTTAACTGCATTGCAGTGCAGTACGGATTTACAGTACCTTGTAATAGAATTTAATTTATAGCATTGGCGGCTGAAAATTCGTTCTTTTCTGCGCAGGCACTATGTCTTCCGACACCTCCTTCCCGTTCATTCGCTCAGAAGGCTGATTCCCTGAAGCACCCGTAGACCGAGAGATTTTTATGCTGATAAAAGACAATGACCCAGAGCACAAGAGTTTTCATCTATAGGGTAAATGGTACGATCATGTTATCATGGGCCGACGGAGTTTTTCCTGTACGACACCTTCAGAGCCTATTTCAGCGATCGCTTATGCAGATGCACCTCCGATAATTACACTATGGAGGAGGTCAACTGGACTTCAGAAGGTCTCCTTCGGCCTTCTATTGCCGCAGTACCCATGCAGCCGCCGGTGGCTTTGGACATCCTAGGGCGGCGTATATGTCAGGGCGAGTCGCACCCTTCGGGACAGCCATACAATGTAGGATTAACTCCCCGTTACCCAGCCGGGTATTTGCGGTGGGCTAGGTATATTTTATCGGCGAAGAAATCACAGTTGATGAAGCTCGGATTGTATCCTTCTATTTACGCTTCTTTGTTTCAATATTCCACACCTCCTACATGGTGGGTCAGGGTATTTCTGGAGCAGTGGAACATTCCGACCCACACCTTCCTCCTATCAGATCGAGAAGTCTCTATTTCTTTGGAGGAATTTGCAGAGGTCTCGGGTTTACCCGTTAGGGGAGAACATTATAAGGAATTACTTCCCCTGGATGAGTATATTTTCGCCACCAAATCAGTGGTAATGGATCTTACCCCCGAGAACGCTATTCAACACCAATTTCCGAGCTTGATAAAGGTGTTAAATATCTATGAGAACCTCTCTCTTGCATACGGAGGTCATGGATTTAATTTTACGGCTTTTATCGCTGATTTTCTTCGCCCTGAAGTATTGTAGGAAGAGGTCGAGAAATTCGCTAGTCTTGACGACCCCTTCTGTTGGATATAGTGCCCTCAAAGTCAACTATTGGATCGCAGGCATGTGATTGCAATGATTGCGGAGGACCTATACCGATATAACAGTCTTACTCGAGATGATAGTATACTATCTGGTCTGTCTTTATCATCATGTAGATGTTGATAGAGCCCATAGGATTCTTGCTTGACTACCAGCAGTATGATGGCGATCATATATGTGGGAGCTGGGGTCTATAAGCACATCCTTAAAGTGTCCCTAGTCGTGGGAGTTTCGAGACAGGGCATCGATACTCCAGAGTAGACTAGTGTATACAGTCGAGACCCCGACGAGGGGCGGTGGCCGGTCTTATAAGCCACTGGTGTCAGTTGGATCACCTAAGATGTATACAGGTGCTCATTGGGTTATGAGTACACCGGACAGGACTCGCCGGAAACTTGCTAGTTGGTATTATACCTAGCGTCAGATAGCAGTTCCCTGGTGACATGTGTACAAGTTAGTTCATCGAGCTGAGGTCGTCATTTGTCTCGTGTGAGTTCCCACTGTGCTTTGATTTATACCCTACCATGGGTTAAAGGAGTCATGCAAACAGGTATTTTTTGGGTACAGTCCCGAGCCACATGGAGGCAGTGAGCAGATCATCGGGGATTCGTCTCTCCCGGTATTGGGAGTGAGATCGCGCTGTGTTTAGGAGAGCCATTACACGAAATCCCTGGCCAGGGTAATCGAGATTTACTGGAAGGTATTCCAGTAGTATCTCAGGGTGTTCTGGGCTGCTCTCTGACACGACTTATACCGCTATTGGGGGTCTGACGTTTACCAGCCCTCTAGGCCATATATGCGATACTCATAGACGAATGGACCGGACTGTATGGATATTGTCACTGTCAGGCTCAGTAGGGTTTCTGGATGAGTTTGCTCGTCAGCTTCCCTTCCGATCAATACACAGGCAACCGTTACGTACAGCTAGTACCTCTGACGTGCTAGGGGTTATACCTAGTGCCAGTGTGTTGATGAGTCATTAGAGTCCCCCACAGACAGTTTCCCAAGTTCGGGCAAAACGTTGTAGAGGCCGTATGGTTTTATGGCAGAGTTCGGAAAATGCACCTGCGTTTACGCACGTGTCATATTTCGGGCAGATAATACTGGTGGGCTTTGGTTTAAGCCGGATCCCAGTATTATACTGTGCAGATATAATATCTTTGTCTCGGTTGCATTTGTATTCGGTCGTAATACAAATGCGGGTATGTTTTTCCAGTTACGGGGTTATCCTGAAATTCGTTTCGGGATCGCTTTTAGAAGTTGCCAGTTTCCAGTTTTCTATCGGCCGTATTAAACATTCGGTTAAATGCGGATTTATCTTTTCTTGGGTGAGTCATGGTTCTATAAGTTTCTAGATGATGACTAGGATGATGAGGTGGCTAGTGACTCATTTGTTGCATTAATTGAATGGTGACTAGGTTTATGACTAGGTTAGTGATTCATGTTTGCATTTAATGGTTTCATGATGTGTTAATATGACTCACTCCTTCATTTATTCTTAAGGTCACCATTTATCCTCCTACACTCACCTCCCCCCTTTAAAAGTAGTCGGCCCCCTCTTGGAAAAATGATGATTGTTCATTTGATAAAAGTATATGAAATTTGCTTCATGGAAATTTCATAAGTTCATTTCTCATTTTCACTCGATCCAAATGGCAACTTCTTTAACCGTTCATCCATAGCCTTGGATGTAACGAGACAAAGTGTTCTACTCATTCTCTACATCAATCTTGGTCATCTCTTTTGGCAAACTTGATGATCGAGTTGCCTCGGTTCAGAGGCGGGAGCCTGTTTAAATATCCGTCGACGTGGTGCCACCTGGACAAGAAGACTGGAGATTCAGGAGATCGGAGCAGCTGCAACAAAGCGTGGGATGATGGTTGAAGACCGAAGGACTCGGATCGTTTGGTATAACATTTTTACCCACTTTACAGTTTGTTAGTTTAGCGTTAATGGCAGATCCTGGGATATAATATATGATAGCGCTAGTTGTAAAAGTTTTGTTCCGCATTTTGGCGTCTGAAAGACGGCCAGGGCGCTACCGTAGACTTACACCTTCGGCATAGGTTTGGGCAATCTGCCGACGGCAGAGGCGGATCAGAAGAGCTTCTTTCTACCCGATACCCCGGTCATCCCTTTTGCATAGCTGGAGGCTCCCGGGATTGACGAAGAAACATTCTTTTTAGGGTTTCTTAAGTTATGGCTGAGTTGGTTTGCGCTCCCCATGCACCCTCGCCGTATGAGGCCGTCCGTCTTCTATCCTGCGCATCGGATGGTTGCTGGGATATAAGTGACTGTAGGGATTGCTGGGTTAGCCCATGTCTATCACAGCCTCAGCTTGGCAGTGGATACCACTGAGCCAGGGGTGCAGTCGGTAAATTTCCCGATGCATTATTTCATGTCATGGCTCGAGTTGCACGTGCTAGGCGTCTTTGGCATCCACAAGAGGCCGAGTTTTTATGACAGGTGCAGGTTCCCTCGGATCATGCGACTGGTCGGTGCCTCTATTGTGACTCCAACGTAATGGGAAGCTAGAGGCTTGATTCTTCGCCCGCGCACGGTTGGAGATGCCATGTCCTTTACTGATAAAATTTTGACCGTTGGCCAGGAATCGGGGAAAATGATGCTGCCCTTGCAGGACATATTTAAGGATGGGGTCTCCGTCTTGAAAGCTCGGGAGATTCTTCATCTGTACTCTATCCGGCCGGGCTTTCTCGTATTCAAGATGAATGACTCGACTTTATTTATGAGGTATAACCCACATCGCTTTGCCCAGCAGTTAAGCTACAATCAGGGCGTCCCACTCGAGGCTTTCTTGGCAGAACCGGCTGCCACTGAAGAGGGTACTCGGAGCGCACTATATCATTTTATGCGCTTGAACACAGGGTCTAACTTCTTTATCAGCAAACCGAGTTGTGTTCCGCAAGCCCTGAATGTGTATGTGGCGTGGTACCAACATTCAATGGGTGCCGTCATTAGGGAGGAAAAGAGATTGCTGCTTGATCGCAAGGGCGCAATGCCGGCTGGTGATTGAAATGTTCCTATGAAGCGAAGGAACATTGTCCATCCTCCCCTGAGAGAGGTCACTGCAGTTGAGCCTCCATACGTGCTAAGCCCTACACGCGGGTTTCCCCCATCCAGCGCGCCTGAAAAAGAGGTGGCTGTCGCGTCCTCCGAGTCGGACGTAGGAAAAGAAATTGGGACTCGTCATCTAAAGGCGTCTACCAAACGCAAACTCGTGTTATCGGCCACCGGCGCCCGTCCTCAGAAGAAAAAGAAACAAGTACTTTCTTTGGACACCATATTAGGCTCTACGCCCCCTGCTCCGTCTAGCGAAGGCTTGAGCGAATATGGGACCAATGAGGGTTTATTCGGGATGCTTGATGATACCGATTTGGAGGCTGCCATCGAAGCTTCCAAACAGTCAGCCATCCTCGAAAAAGAACTGGCCGCCCTTGCGCAGTCAGGTATACTTTACCCTTATCTCTCCGCTGTTCATTCTTTTATCATGCTTTGACTAACGCCTGCTGTTTTAACAGGTGCCTCTACAGAAGAAGCTATTTGCTTCGCTTAAAACCTTTGGAAAGGAGGAAAGGCTTCGCGTCTCATTGCCAATAGAGGCTTCTCTTGAACGACCGATGACGGATACCGTAACGGTTCCGGAGGTAAAACCTAGCTCTGATGATAATATCCCCTTGGCGAAGGTCCTGAAGAAGTCTCATCTCCCTGTCAAAACCGAGAAGCAGCTCAAAAAGCAGACGACAAGGGGAAAGAAGCGATCGTCTACAGTCATTAGCTCTGGGCCAAAACGGGGGAAGAAGACCGTTGCTAGTCCGCCAGCAGACAATCTTCTTTTTCCTGGTTCATCTGCCGAGGAATCCGCACAACTGGCTGAGGCCATAAGACGCTCAAATGATGAATCCCAGAATGTAAGGATCCCGAAGAGGCCTTATCATGCCGTCAACTTATATGAAGATCCTCCATCGATACGGCGGATATTCATAGGTCCTTTGGAAGAAAGGGGCGAGAGAGACCTTAAGCAGGCTGTCTCAGCCGACGCTGAGGATGCACTTTCGTTGTGGACCGGTGGCCACGAGTCCATCGAACCTCGGCGGGCATATGATTGTGAGGGAGTTTTCGCGTATGCATTTCGAGATCAAAGAATTATATACCGCAATCAAGACGGTGTCGCTTGGTAGCTAGCGGGTTGAGTACGAGTCGGTCCACAGGGAGATGGATTCCTTATCTTTATGTTTTAACGAGTTAATCCAAAAAATGGTGTTTTTATTCTAAGATCTAAGAATGAGATAAAAGTTTATAAAATGCTTGCTAGGGTTAGGTTTAGGTTAAGTTTGGAAAGTCAATATGTCTCACCATTTTCTATGCCCTAATTAAGAACTATTTAGGTGTTAAGGTAATAATTAACAAAGGGGATTAGCACGATCGGGAAGAAACTAGGTTTCTTCATCTAGGACCTTGTCCGTCCTTTCTTAACTCTTACCCTAACCTCCATAGAAAACATACACAACCGGTCTTTAACTATGGTATCACCGCTACCTCGTGGGATAGGGTGCCGTAGTGAGCGGTGTGTGTATGTATACATAAAGTCCTATTTAAAATGTATAATGGGCAAGAAAGGGGTGAGAGATTTTCATCTCTCAAACCTAACCCTAACCTGACCCTACCAAGTGAGGAACTACTCACTCATTAGGGAATTGATAAACGAATTCATTTTTATGGTTTTCTTTTAATTAACTATGTCAGATAAAAAATTTATAACTACGGCAAAGAAATAAAATTGCTAGATAACTAGGGCAGAAAAGAAATTAAAATAACTAAGGCAAGATAAAAAAAAACTTACTTCTTTATTGATGCACTCTTTGATGATTACAAGGAATTGAAAATCTAAGATCTAGAAATTAAAAGAGGCACCCAAAAAGAGGCACACTCCTAAAAGAGCTGTAGGGGTCCTATTTATAGATTATAGAAACCCTAGGATTTACATCTGATCCATATCTAGAATTACAAAAATACCCTTAAGAAAACCGAGTCAATGCACCGACGCACCGACACGCACCGACACACGCTTAGCATGGCCGTGCATCCGCGGCCATAAGCATGGTTTGGCCGCGGTTCCGCGGCCATATGATGGGCTTGTTGGCTCAATTTTCTAGGGCTTCTTCTTGTCGCTGTTTGCTTCTATTTTCTTCACTTGGTTGTTCAGACTCTTTTCTAGTTTCTTCCAGATTTCCATAGTGTAGAAATATTGTGGACTTTTACCGTTCGCTTCGCGTTGAAGTCTTGAATGTTTGGGCTGCCTTCGTACCTTGTGCAATTGAACTGTTCATTGATTTTCACTTGTTCCCTAAACTGTAGGCGGCATCATAAAAATTCTTTTATTTGTTGGTCGTAGTCTCACTTTTGTAGCCTCTTTTCACCATTTTCACTGTATTGTTCCGAGAACCTGTAACCTGCAACTATTCAACAGACATGGATCAAAAGCACCTATTTATTTGTAAAATGATTAAGAATGGGGAATATAATAATGCGTAATTATGAGATGAACAAATACCCCCAAACTTATCTTTTGCTCGTCCCGAGCAAAACTAGTTTATTCTCGAAAAAACCTAACCTCACTTTCGCAGGGAAACGCGATTGCACTGAGCTCGTGCAACAAGCCGTTAAATCTCTAGGTGTCCCTAATAGGAGGAGTATTGTCTCCTGAGGGTTTTCAGCGGATACTACCCATAAAATCCGATCAATTTGGCATGTTGACTTTCATTCTTCAATTAGGTATTCTAGCAAGAAATTCTATTATTTTTAACTTATAAATCATCAACCCATATTTTTCACACTTCCTGTTTACTTAACTTAAGATCATACATATTCTGCAAATTTACTTAGCTTTTAGCATCTTTTGAATTTTCCTTCTAAGGTTCCATCTCAACTTAGGAATTTTTTTATCATTTCTACTGAAAATATAAGCCCTATCTTTCATTCCAATCTCTCATCCAATCCCCAATCATATACCCCTACGTGTGTGTATGTATCACCCCTACACTTGGAAATTCAATTCAAGCTATCATATTCTTGTCCATTGTCCAAAGTACTTTTAATTGGTGAATTTTAGATAAAATTGCCCACATATTCTTCATGCGACCGTTAATACTTCTTGAGGTACTAACGACCGATTACAAAATGTATTTGTGCATTAAGGCGTAATTCATCGTCTTGCAATACCTAAGGCTTTAGCAGTGACTCCCAAACCAGTTGGTCTAAGGCACTAAGTGATGAAGAACACTCGCTATATATTTTTCTTATTTTATGCAGCCTTAAGTAACTACAAAACCAGTGTTCATTTTTTTTATATCTCTTTATTCACACTTGTATTTTTATTTTATTTTCATTCATACTAAGGATTTTAGACAAGAGCATTTCAAGATATTCTCTACTATTCCAAGTTTAAAGGTGCGTGGAGGTGCTAATTGTAGGGTATATATTTTCAGAATTTAGACTCAAGGTTCAGAATTATTTTTCAGTCTTACACTTTAATTAAAAATTCAATACTCTTCCCTTATTTTGACTTAGCCCTAGAACTGAACTCAAAATTTGCCTATTTCTAAATAATCTACAAGGACATATATTTTCTACCGTTAAATTTTAAGAAAGGTTATTTTTAGGGTTTTTAATTTACTAAGTTTTGGATCTAGTTTTTCCTAACTAGTCGACCATCATGTTGAACTTAAGTCAAATATGGCCAAAATTGAATCTTTTCAATTTTTATAATTTTAAAAAAAATTTGATTTTTATGGATTTTAAAATAAGTATGCAGATGCAAAAATATATACATGAATGCGAAGGAAGAAGGCTTACCGAGCACACCCCTAAACTTAAACTTGACAGTGTCCTCACTGTCAGGCCACACCAAGAGGGTCAAAAATGTCGGAACTCCCCTGTTTATTTTTATAATATTTTTTTATTGTTAAAAATATATATATATATATATATATATACAAAAAGGTCCCCTCCCCAAAGTTAAGTGAGACAGTGTTTCCACAGTTTAAGCGTTAAAGTTCAGAGTTAGGGAGGAGAAAAACACAGTATCAAGCTATACAAAACCTTACACAGGCCAAAGGTTAGTACCAACCATTCAAAAAATTTATCGTTATAATGGTAGGGTTGGTGAAAGAATGGAGTGTAAAGAAAAGAGATGAGAAGCACACGAGACCGTGTGGAGATAGAAGCAGTATACGGTCTCAATGGAAGAGAAGAATGGCGGAAGGGAAAAAGAAATGGTGGTGGTGGTTCGACTTCTTCGGGTGGAGGTTGATTAATCACAAAATCCGTGTCGTTTAAGAATGCGAGTTCGTCAGCGAAAATATCTTCGAAACTTTCATCGAAGGTCCGATTGATCGTTTCAATGTTAATAAGTGTCACGCCAGAATTCAACACACTTGATTTTTCAAAAATTACGGAGGTAAGAGACTCGTAAAGCCCATCTACCTTATTCTCAAAAGATTCTAAATCAAGTAGTTTTTCTAAAATTATCGAACTAAAAATATCGGATTGTGATTCATTAACACTCGATATCGTTAAAGGAAGATTAGAAGAAGAACCAAAGAAAGTGGGAATACGAACTTGAGGGTGGGGATGGAGAGTATAAATTAGCACAATTTGTGTTGACCGATGTGTAAAAAGCGATTGTACTAATCTATCAACCCACGGAGAAATGAGATCAAATCTCTCAAGATTCGTGAGAAAACATGGGTACGTCGAACTTGGTAAACCAGACATTGAAAATGAAAGGGATACGGTCTCTTGTAAGGTCGGAACGAGGATGGAGGGAAGTGAGTGAGGAAGGGTATCGGTTAAAGATTCAGGAGGGTGTACACAATCAGTGGAAGGGACAGGATGAATTGGAAAATCCGACTCATCAAACAAAATTGGTTCATCCTCAATAATTTCCTCAATATTCTCCTCAAAATTTAGCTTATCCATGCCATTCTCATCAAAATCAAGACGCATATGAAGTTCGGGAAAAACATTTAATGACTTGGGATGATGAATTGGAGAGAAAAATTCAGTCAAATCTACGAGTTCATCATCCAAAATATTCCCAGCGTCGATATCCTCAATCAAGTGAAAATCAATTTTTTTAGATACCTCATCAAAAGTATGGATATTTATCAATTCAGGTTCTAGATTAGAGGTGTAAAGTTCAAAAGGATTAGGTGTGGGTTCACTCGAAAGAGACCCTTCACAATTTGGAAAATCAAGCACTACAAAGTCGCACAGCTTATTAAATATTTTATTTTCAACCGGTGAATCATTTGGGACATTTGATAGACATTTAAAACCGGAGTTGTGGGATTTAATTGGGGATGGGTAGGTTTGATTTGGAAGGGTACACAGCTCACTCTCTTCACTGAAATTCTCAATCTGTCCCACCGTCTCATCATGCATTGGAAAATTTGGAGCTAGTTGGAAACTAGCTACCGGTTCACTAGGTTGTCTTGATGAATTAAGGGCGGCAATGGACACATTCAAATTCCTCAACTGTTGGTTTGTCGCTACAATATAAACTTCCAACGACTGTTCCAGACTAGATATAGGTAGTGATGGGGTTTCGGTAAAAGATTCAAAATTGTTTGGATTCTGAAAACTCCCAAATGGCTGTGTAGAAGCAATGTCTAGGGAATGTGCGAAAGTCGGGTAGGACTGGTAGGAATTGAATGGTTGGACAGGAGTAGGATCAACATTTGGATAGAAAGATGAATGGACTTGTTGATCCCAAGAACTGAAAGTGTTGAAAGGAGTGAAAGATCGGTTACGAGATTGTTCAATATGTTCAGCAATAGACATGGGTTTTAGGGTTACAATAGGACTCGAAAAAGGAGTATCAACGTAAGAAGGTGGTGAAGGTTGAAATGGTTGATACACAGTGGATTGCGGAGTCCAACTGTTTCTCCTAGACGCTTCTATTCGATCTTTCAAAGAAATTTTGGGCATGGATGGGTCGTCCGTAATTCGACCAAAACAATTCGCGTAGGAAGCAAAGTTTGGTTCAGGATACCAAAGTTCGGCAAGAGTTTTGGGAGGTGGGGTACCCATGACGTGAGAAAGGAGAAGAAAAAGAATGTGATGATTTTTTTTTAATTTTTTAATTTTTTTTTTATTTATTTATTTTATTTAAAAAAATTGTTTGTTTTCGGAGTTTTGAAATTTTTGAAAGTGTTTTTTTTAAAGAAAATAGTTTTTGCAAAAATTTGTACGGAACTACGGCACAATCACAATTTATATATGCATAATCAAGCCTAGAGCCAGGGTCTTCTAAGTCAACTAGACTGCTCCTAACTGTTCCAAAGGACAAGTAGTGAGATCCTCAAATCGCCTCTTCACCGCCAATTGTGGCCAAGTAAGCACAAGTAAAGAAAGGAGGGATCCGCTCATGAATCACCGTGAGACGAGTCTTTTAAAATTACCTTTCCCACTTGTCTAGCCTAGGCACCACAAAGTCAGGTTTAGATAAACAACAGATGCCTACAACCTTTCCTTTGTCCTAATGAGCACGACAGTCCTTATTGGCTGAGTCTAATATTTTTTAATTAACTCGAGGGTTAATGCAAAATGCTTTTTGTGATTTCTGAGGTCCTAGGAAGGGTAATGAAATCCCCACCCAATCTGGATTGGTGTTATAGCCCCTTAAAAGTCTGTTTTAAATATGCGAAGCAATTAACACACCAAAAATCTAAAACACTTTCAAAAAAATTTCTATTTTGTAGCGCAAAGAATCCTGCAAACAAAAACAATTTATTGGAGAGGGAGAAAAAATTTGCACAAAGAACCCTGCAGGAAAATTTTTCAGAGGATTTCAGAGGGTTACAGAGGAGATAAAAAATACTCACAGAGGGATATAAGGTGATGACGTCAGCACGAGGCCGCGGATCCGCGGTCTAATGGTCGGTTTAGATCCTAAAAATTCTGTTCTGTGCTGTTTTGATCCTCCTCTGTCTGTTTAGATCTTCTGTTTGCTATTTTTGTTCACTGGCTTTGCTCCAGATCTGAATTTGTCCGTCTTCTTTTCCAGCACAATTCACACAATACCTCTCAAAAATAACAAGATGAATTTTATTTTTATTTTATTTTTAAAAAAAATAATTTGTTTGTTTTAAAAAAAAATCAATTTTTATATTTTTTTTCAAAATTTTTAAAATTTTTTTCTTAACCCGAAATTACACAAAGAAAGAGACTACCGTCTCCCCGGCAACGGCGCCATTTGATTGTGAGGGAGTTTTCGCGTATGCGTTTCGAGATCAAAGAATTATATACCGCAATCAAGACGGTGACGCTTGGTAGCTAGCCGGTTGAGTACGGGTCGGTCCACAGGGAGATGGATTCCTTATCTTTATGTTTTAACGAGTTAATCCAAAAAAATGGTGTTTTTATTTTATGATCTAAGAATGAGATAAAAGTTTATGAAATGCTTGCTAGGGTTAGGTTTAGGTTAAGTTCGAAAAGTCAATATGTCTCACCGCTTTCTGTGCCGTAATTAAGAACTATTTAGGCGTTAAGGTAATAATTAATAAAGGGGATTAGCACGATTGGGAAGAAACTAGGTTTCTTTCTCTAGGTCCTTGTCCGTCCTTTCTTAACTCTTACCCTAACCTCCATGGGATAGGATGCCGTAGTGAGCGGTGTGTGTATGTATGCATAGAGTCCTATTTAAAATGTATAGTGGGCAAGAAAGGGATGAGAGATTTTCATCTCTCAAACCTAACCCTAACCTAACCCTACCAAGTGAGGAACTACTCACTCATTAGGGAATTGATAAACGAATTCATTTTTATGGTTTTCTTTTAATTAACTGTGGCAGAGAAATAAAATTGCTAGATAACTAGGGCAGAAAAGAAATTAAAATAACTAAGGCGAGATAAAAAAAAACTTACTTCTTTATTGATGCACTCTTTGATGATTACAAGGAATTGAAAATCTAAGATCTAGAAATCAAAAGAGACATCTCTAAAGAGGCACCCAAAAAGAGGCACACTCCAAAAAGAGTTGTAGGGTTCCTATTTATAGATTATAGAAACCCTAGGATTTACATCTGATCCATATCTAGAATTACAAAAATACCCTTAAGAAAACCGAGTCAATGCGCCGACGTACCGACACGCACCGACACGCGCCGACACGCGCTTAGCACGGCCGCGGATCCGCGGCCATAAGCATGGTTTGGCCACGGTTCCGCGGTCATGCGATGGGCTTGTTGGCTCAATTTTCTAGGGCTTCTTCCTGTTGCTATTTGCTTCTGTTTTCTTCACTTGGTTCTTCAGACTCTTTTCTACTTTCTTCCAGATTTCCACAGTGCAGAAATGTTGTGGACTTTTACCGTTCGCTTCGCGTTGAAGTCTTGAATCTTTGGGCTGCCTTCGTACCTTGTGCAATTGAACTGTTCATTGATCTTCACTTGTTCCCTAAACTGTAGGCGGTATCATAAAGATTCTTTTATTTGTTGGTCGTAGTCTCACTTTTGTAGCGTCTTTTCACCATTTTCACTGTATTGTTCCGAGAATCTCTAACCTGCAACTATTCAACAGACATGGATCAAAAACACCTATTTATTTGTAAAATGATTAGGAATGGAGAATATAATAATGTAAAATTATGAGATGAACAGCATACCTCCTCAGGAAGGAGCGTCGGCTTGAACAAGCCATACGAGAAGCTCCTTTACGCATTGGTACACTTATGTAGCCTTTTATAGTATTTTGCACTACTTATATATATATATATATATATATATATATATATATATATATATATACATATACATATCCTTATCCTCGTGCAAACTTTGCAGGGACTTCACTGATGGCAGAGGATCTGAGTCCGAGTCGCGCCCTGCATATGGACTCTGCAAATATCCCCGATGAGGCACTAATCAGTGCGAAGGGGGTCGATGCAATTGTCGTTCCTGCAATGGAGCTTCCCTCGGTGATTCCTGCTCCCCAGGTGCTTGCTCCTCTGGAAGAGGCATCTTCATCGGCCTTGGATTCAATGGATCCCTCTGGGGACGGCCCGGAGACTGCGGGACAGGTAGTCGAGGCTACCGTCCTTTCATTGGAGCCTGTAGCGATGGTCACTGCTCCTCTACCGGAAGTTATTATACCGGCCCACATCCCCGATGATGTGCCTGGGGGCACAGAGGAGGCCGCCGAAGCTGCCATCCCTCCAACCCGTAGTGGGAGGAGCATCGAAGGTATTGCTCTTTCTTTTATTTTAACGATCTCTTCATTATCTGAACTTTCCTGTCTTTTCAGAGCTCCGGGGATTGGTGGCGTCCGTCGCTGGCCTGTCTCCCAGGAAGTCTTTCCAGCGTCTGCTAGAACTGGCTGCTCCACAGGCGATATCCCCTCAGCTCATCATTCTATCTTCCGGACAAGGTTTGCATTGTTCGCTCCTTTCTCGATATTGTTACTTCTTCATATAACAACGTTCATGTCTTCTATTGTTCTGGAAGCTAATGATGAGGTTGGGGTCCTCGATGGGCCTGGGGATCTTCCAGATTCTTCTTGTATAAACGTGGGTAAGTAAAGTTTTGATGCCTTTGCATATGTCCTCTGTTTGCAATCTTCGCTGATCATTTATCAATCTTTAACAGCTCTGCCTACTTTTACCTCATTGGAGACTCGCATTCTCATGCCGTCTGGCCCTTATGCACTGCGTGCATCCGAACGTATGGCCAAGTTAAGCCTTCATTCTTTGTTCACGTTGATCGAAGACCTTCGTGTTGGTAGTTCGCTCACGGCCGAAGAATTTTCTACTGAAGCTAACGGTTCCCTCCCCTTTCTTGCCACTTATCACAGTGAAGCATTTGTGCAAGTCTGGGTCGAATTTTGTCGTCGAGTGGAGGCTTGCTTGTATAGTCTTGAATGTGCGCACCTTCCTTCGGAGGTGGTGGCTGCGAAGACAAGCTTGCAGGGGCTCATTAAGCGGTGCGCCGCTAATTCGCTTTCCTGTGAAAAGAGGCTCCGCCGAAAGTTCTCAGAGAGGAAGCTGGCTTCAACCGCGCTCAAGGAGCTTCAAGCCGAATTCACGGTTAAGACCACCCACGCATATATACTTTGGCAGGAGCTTCAAGCCGTAATCAAGGACGCGGTAGCTGTTGATAAAACTGTTATCTTTACCCGGACGATGGTTGATGCTCATAAAGCTACTGAGTAGGAGCTTGAAGGTTGGCTTGCCTTGTATCAGGCCCAACAGTCAGAAGCGGAGGCCCGTCTCGCAGCCATAGTCAATTTTGAAGCAGAGGCCCAAAAAAAGAAGGATGAACTGATGAACCTTTTGAATCATCCGCCAGCTTGAAGAATTGTATATTTTTTCTATTCTTCTTTTGTACATACTTTTGAATGAGAGTATTTTTTATTCTTTCATAAATTGTACTTTGTATTCATTTTGATTCATGAATAAAAGACATATTTTGCTTCATGATGATGTGTCCCTTTTTAGTAAATGAATTTTGTGGATAATTTATTTTCATCTCCTTGTAGGACAGCGACGGCTTAGGGGTCAGGTTAAGATTTGCCTCCTAAGGCTTTTCAACTTTATGAGCCGTAAGGGTCTCATAAAGAATTTTCTCTCTACAGGTCGAGAGGATCCCGTAGGTGTAATTCCTCCTTAAGAATCGTGAGGATTCCTAAGTGTTTTTTTTAGAGTCGTAAAGATCTCACAAGAGAGTTTGCTGCCTTACGAGTCGTGAGGATCCGTAAGTGATGAGTGAGGTTACCATTATCCGCATTTCACAGAGTTAGGAGTTGTTCTGGCCATTTCCCATGGGGTCAAGGTTGACTTTGGCCGTGTTCCACGGGGTCATTGGATGATGTATTTCCGAGACGAGGTCATTTGGATGACGTATTTCCGCGACGGGGTCATTTGGATTACGTATTTCTACGACGGGGTCATGTGGATGACGTATTTCCGAGACGGGGTCATTGGATGACGTATTTCCGAGACGGGGTCATGTGGATGACGTATTTCCGAGACGGGGTCATGCGGATGACGTATTTCCGAGACGGGGTCATGTGGATGACGTATTTCCACAACGGTGTCATTTGGATGAGGTATTTCCGCGACAGGGTCATGTGGATGACGTATTTCCGCGACGGGGTCATGTGGATGACGTATTTCCGAGACGGAGTCATGTGGATGACGTATTTCTAAGGCGGGGTCATTGGATGACGTATTTCCGAGACGGGGTCATGTGGATGACTTATTTCCGCAACGGGGTCATGTGGATGACGTATTTCCGAGACGGGGTCATGTGGATGACGTATTTCCACGACGGGGTCATTTAGATGATGTATTTCCGAGACGGGGTCATGTGGATGACGTATTTCCGAGACGGGGTCATGTGGATGACGTATTTTCCTAACGGGATCATGTGGATGACGTATTTCCGCAACGGGGTCATGTGGATGACGTATTTCCGCAACGGGGTCATGTGGATGATGTATTTCCGAGACGGGGTCATGTGGATGACGTATTTTCGCAACGGGGTCATGTGGATGATGTATTTCCGCAACGGGATCATGTGGATGACGTATTTCCGTAACAGGGTCATGTGGATGACATATTTCCGAGACGGGGTCATTGACTGACGTATTTCCGCGACGGGGTCATTTGTTGACGTTACGTCTGTTGTAATGAGACGAATATCGAAGTGGTCTCTAGGTTGTCTGTGAACCATCGAGATTTGGAGTAGGGACTTTGCCATGGCTCCAAGGTTGATTGCAGCGTCTGAATCCTGCTGGAATGAGGAAGAACGCTGTTGATGATCTCTAGGTTGTCTGTGAACCATCGAGATTTGGCTTCGTTTCGATGAAGCCTGGTGGGAAGGTATGGTTCCCTCCTTGTTTGTACCCATGGATTTTATACAGGGGTCAATGTGACCTCACCTGCAGGGTAAAAAGTTTCATTCTTTTATTTTTTTTAATTCTTTCCGCGATACACTATCATTTCAGATTTTTATATCGCGAAAATCGTGATTGCCCAATTATTTCGGCTATTTTTTGCGGTGCCCAATCATTTCGGCTATTTTTCTTTTTACTCGCTGCTTTTTATTGCGAGTTACCCAATCATTTCGGCTGTTTTTGTATGCATATATTTTTACTTGCTGATTTCGTTGCAAGTTGCCCCATCATTTCGGCTCTTTCATATGCATTTTTGGCTCGTTGATTTTTTATCGCGAGTGTGGAACTTGGAATCTGGTTCCAATCTCAGCATCAGCATCGCTGCGACTGGAATATTTCCAGGAGCGAATCATCATTTTTCATGAAAAGACTTGGAATTTGATACCGATTTAGGCATCAACATCGCTACAACTGGGATATTGCCAGGAGCGAATCATCATTTTCCTCTATCGATGTCGAACAAAGATGGCTTAGCAAACAGGATTAGGATCCCGTCGACTAAGGCTTTTGACTTCATGAGCCGTAAGGGTCTCATAAAGGTGTTTCTCCCTACGAGTCGTGAGGATCTCTTAGGTGCGTTTTCTCCTTAAAAATCGTGAGGATTCTTAAGTATGTGTTCTCTTATAAGTCGTAAGGGTCTTATAAGAGTGCTTTCTCCTTATAAGTCGAGAGGACTTACAAAGGTTGTCCACTGTGTAAACATATCCCGAGTCGCGGGTGGGACTTTGTTAGGGAAATGTTTATTCGCGTCCATGGATTGTATACAAGGATCAATACTGAACCGCTTGTAGGGCAGTATTGGAGGTTATGATGGCTTAAGAACAGGTTCAGATCCCTGTAGCTTAAGGCTTTTGAATCCTATGAGCCGTGAGGGTCTCAAAGGAGGGTTCTCCTTACGAGTCGTGAGGATCTCGCAAGTGTAATTTCTCTTTAGGAATCATGGGGATCCCTAAGTGTGTTGCTCCCTTGTAAGTCGTAAGGATCTCACGCAGGTGGTTTCTCCTTACAGGACCGAGAGAACCCTGCAAGTGTTTTTTTAACGAGCTTGCGCCCTTTCGGGTTTTCACAAAACTCGCTGGTAGCCCTGCTGTTTTTACTCACGGAGCCCTTTCGGGTTTTCATCCGTGCCCATTTTGCTTATGGACATACCGTTTTTTTTTGTTTTTTTAATTTTTTTTTGTGTCAGTCTTGGAATGCTGAGGTCCGTGGTAGTTTATCAACGTCTCGGTCAATTGCCAGTTTTAGGACATAGTGGTCCACTATTAGTTTTAGGACGTTTCGGTCCGCAGCCAGTTTTAGGACATAGTGGTCCAAAAGCCGGCTACTATTTATAGAGTTTGGGCTTAGGAAGATAGCGAGCGGACATAGGCATAGTCATCTATTGTTGACCTAGGCCGTGACTCGTTAAGCGTGGTATTTTTTCAGGAAGCGACCGTTTATTGGCCTGAAAGGTCTTTCACCATGCATGTCCTTGAGTAGATAGGCTCCACCCTGGTAAACTTTGTCTATGATATATGGGCCTTCATAGTTCGGCTCGAATTTCCCCTGTTTGGCACGATTGGGGATCATAGGTCTTCTGATCACTAACATGTGTTCGCCTTGGCGGAATGTTCTCGGCCTAGTCAATCTCTCGTATGAGCACGTCATCTTTGCTTTATAAGCCTCCAAGTTTTGCTGCGCCATGAGCCGAGTTTCGTCGAGGGCATCAAGCTCCTCAAGCCGAAGGTGAGTATTTTCTTCGTCTGTTAGCTCGTAATGAACTGCCACTCATAGAGAGGGTAACTCTATCTCGAAGGGGAGTACCGCTTCTGTGCCGAATACCAATGCATACGGCGTTGTATTCGTAGCCGTTTTGAACGTAGTTCAATACGCCCAGAGAGCTTCATGCAGTCTCTCATGCCAGTCCCTCTTATTTCGAGACACCGTATTTTTCATGATCTTCGTCAAGGTCTTGTTGAAAGCCTCAGCTAGACCGTTAGCTCGGAGATTATAGACCGAAGAATATCTCCAGTATATGTTATGCTGTTGTGTGAAGCGGCTGATCTTATGGCTTCTATAGGCTGGCCTGTTATCGGAGATAATTCGTCGCGGAGTGCCGAACCGATAAATGACGTGTATCTTGAAAAAATGGAGGATATTCTCTATCTTCACTTCCTTCAGCAGTACTTCTTCTGCCCACTTGGAGAAGGAATCGGTTGTTTCCAGTATGAACCGTTATCCTCTGGACGATGCTGGTTCGATGGGACCGATTATGTCAGTTCCCCACATTTCGAATGGCCAGCTAGACACCGTTGGGTGTAGCGGATTTGGATGCTGATGGATAAAGTCCCTGTGAATCTGGCACGAGTGGCACCGCTTGGCGTATTCGAGACAGTCTTGGATCATCGTGGGCCAATAGTAGCCCATCCTTTTGATCTTCGGTTTCATCTTCGGCCTGGCTTGGTGAGAACCGCAGAGTCTTCGTGTGTTTCTTGGACGACTCTCCATGCCTCTTCAGGTCCCAGGTATCTTAGCCATAGGGAGTTGAATGATCTTTTATATAGAGTATCATTGACAAAAGCGAAGGATAGAGCTCGTTTCATGAGCTGATGTCTTGAGGACGCATCTTTAGGCGTTCGACGGGATTTGAAGTAATCTATAAAGTCTTCTCTCCAATCCTTAGCCTTTTCCTGGTCTTTTATTTGTAGGGCCGTTTGCTTGGTAGCTCCCTTTTCTTTGGAAGACTCTGGAGATATTTCTGCCGGTGCAAGAACCCGTCGGCTTTGCACAACGATCCTCACGTCATCGAGGTTTTCGTCGGCCAATTCTTTAGCGA
This sequence comes from Agapanthus africanus, assembly GCA_030015575.1. NCBI lineage: Eukaryota > Viridiplantae > Streptophyta > Magnoliopsida > Asparagales > Amaryllidaceae > Agapanthus > Agapanthus africanus. The sequence goes on from CM057346.1 coordinate 136,089,754, forward strand.
GCTTGGCTAATGCATCCACTTTGCTGTTTTCCGCACGTGGTATACTTTCCAGCATGTAGGAAGGGATTTGAGTCAGTAATTGCTGTACTCTCTCGCCATACTTCACCAGCTCTAGCTTGCATGTTTGATAGTCTCCGTTTACTTGGCTGACGACCAGCTGGGAGTCTCCGTATATGAGGAGGTTCTCGATTCCCATGTCGACAGTGATCTCAAGACCCGCTATCAAGGCTTCATATTCGGCTTCGTTGTTCGTCCTCGGCTCTGTTAAGGAGAAGGAGAAGTGCATTATCCCTCCTTGTGGAGTCACGAAGATGAGGCCCAGCCCTGATTTGATTATAGGGGTGTTTTATTTGCACTTCTTCATGGAAGATGCTCCATCGAAGTAGAGTTCCCATCGGGTGTCACTCCTTCTTTTCTCCCCATCAATTGTGTCAAACGCGTGCTCATCTGGAAATTCGCAGTTCAAAGGAGTGTCGACAGGTATCGGATGTTCAGCGAGGAAGTCGACGATGGCCTGGCCTTTCACTGCTTTGAGGGTCTGTATGTCACTGAAAATTCCATCAAGAGTAGGGCCCATTTAGCGAGCCGTCCCGTTAATATAGCCTTTGACATCAAATATTTTAGAGGATCCACCTTTGATATAAGATGGACCTCATGTGCCAAAGCATAGTGTCTGAGCTTCGTTATCACGAAGATCAAAGCCAAGCAGTGTTTTTTGATGGGGGAGTAATTGCTTTCTTCCCCAAGAAGGACTCGACTCAAATAGTAGAGGGCTCTCTCCTTCCCTTGGTCGTTTTCTTATGCCCATAGCGCGCCTAAGGAACCCTCAAGGGCTGTTGTATACAGAATTAGAGGCTTTCCCTTGACTGGAGCAGTCAACACCGGCGGATTCTGCAAGTATTGCTTTATTTCGTTTAGTGCGCTTTGGCATTTTCGATCCCAGAAGAACGGGGTTCCTTTCTTCATTAGATGACTGTAGGGACGGAATTTTCCGGAGAGATTGGCTATGAATCGCTGGATATACGCGAGCTTCCCTTGGAGAGACCGCAGTTGTTTAAGAGTCCTTGGCGGAGGAATTTCCATGATCGCCTTGATCTTCGATGGGTCTATCTCGATGCCTCGGTGTCGGACGACGAATCCTAAGAACTTGCCTGAGGAAACACCGAACGCGCATTTGAGAGGGTTCATCTTCAAGTTGTATTTCCGAAGGCGTTGAAACACAATCTTCAGATGCTCTAAATGTTCCTCGTGTGATTTGCTTTTAACTACGAGGTCGTCGATATAGCATTCGACGATTTCATGTATGAGGTCATCAAAGATTTTCGTCATGGCCCTCTGATAGGTGGCACCGCCATTCTTTAGATCGAAGGGCATCACTTTGTAGCAGAATATGCCCAAAGGGGTCCGGAAAGCGGTAAGCTTCTGGTCCTCAGGATGCATCTTTATCTGATTGTATCCTGATGAGCTGTCCATGAAGGAGAAAACTCCGTGAGTGGACGTATTATCTATCATCAGCTCCGTGACCGGTACGGGAAAGTCGTCCTTAGGGCAAGCTTTGTTGAGATCCCGAAAGTCCACACAGATGCGCACCGTCCCATTTTTCTTCATCACCGGGACGATGTTGGTAATCCAGTCAGGATACTGTACCTCTTGGATGAAGCCAGAGTCGATTAATTTCTTGATCTCGGCATTGATGCTCATCTCAAGCTCAAGCCACATTCTTCTCGGCGCTTGTTTAATCGGCTTGACGTCCGGAGATATCGCCAATTTGTGCACAGTAATCTCTGGATCTAGTCCCGGCATTTCGGAATAGTTCCATGCGAAGCAATCTTTGTACTGCATGAGCACGTCTTTAAGTGTAGCCACTTTTTCCTCAGACAACAGCTCACTGACGAACGTCGGCCATGGGTCGTTTGCCGTTCCCAAGTCGATTTTCTTGATATTATTTGCAGTAGTGTGTATACCATCTTCCAGTTCTTTTGGTGCCGGTGGAAATTCTGAGATCAACTCATCTTCATCGTTTTCAAAGCACCAAGAGAGGTCAGCCATACCCTTGGGCACTTGAGCATTATTGGGCCTCTTATTATGAAAAGCCGCTTTGGTTTTGGGAGGAACCGCTGTATCAGGATCCGTCTTGGGGTAAGTCCCCTTCACCGGCTTCCACACTTTATATATAGATGAGGAAAGTTGTCTCATAGAGCGAACTGGTTTCTGCTCTCGTGGGATCTCCATGGGCTATGGGGACTTCTTCAATATTGCGGTAGGAGAATTTTGTCTGGCCCTTCACAAAAATTTGAAGTTGTTCCCAGTTGGAACAACAACATTCACCACTGGAGTTGAACGGGACCATACGGAGGACTGCCTCCAGCTCATTTTGTATGATGCTGATATTGACGTCGACCATTTCTTACAGCCGGGATTTGACTAGCTTCAGGATTTTGCTGAGTCTGCCCCCTTTTTCTTTTGAGAGCTTAAATATTCTGCCCCCTGCGTCGACCTTGGTCCTTGGAAGGTGCCAGTTGTTGGAGGACTGATTCTATCGGCAAAGTTGCAACTTGGGGAACCAGGCTGTGGAAGACAGATTTCCTCTGGGCTTCCTCCATCGGCGTTGAGGCACCGAGGGTGGGAGGTGGGAGCATCGACCCAAAGAGAAGCCCTTTGATTTCTTGAAGAGCCGGATTGCAGAGATTTGAGCCTGCAGGTGGCCCGTACTTGACTCCACCAGATATGACAGAGCATGTGTTGTTAAAGTAGAAACAAACGCCATTCTTCATAAAGACGAAGCACCGACTTTAGTATCCACTCCACAAGGGCAACCACAAACATACACACCGCGATTATCTGATCATGGGAAAAACATGACACACGAAGTGGAGAGTGGAAAGAGAAAAAGGTCCCACCGGGCGTGCCAGAATCTGTCCCTCGCCGAAACACAGAGACGCAACCGCGTGGGTCCATCTTGCCTGAATTTCGGGGCAGATGCAAATTGGTGCTATCCGTCCATCTCTCCGAAGATGCCAAGTTGATTTATGGCACCGTATATCGGAGGTTTAAACGGATGCGGCCGATGTAGCAGACTTCGTCAGATTCCCCCCCATCCCATTAAGGGGTTTTTGATTATGGGGACGCTCTTCCCTGCAGGCGCAAGCGCCTCCAGTTAATTACGCTACCGCGTCGCGGTAACCACTTTCTCCTTCTCCAGATAGTCACTTCGTGTCGTGTGTGTTTGTTTTGTTTTGTTTTTTTTTTTTGGGTTGCCCGTGGATTGTATACGGAGACTAATTTATGTCGTCGTCCATAGGGCGTGGATTAGTCCAAATCCGTATATTCTTAGATTTGGGTTTTGGTTTGGGTTTAAGGATACGTTAGTCTCATTTGAGACTAAGATCAACTTAAACGTTTGTTAAGGATATGTTAGTCTAATTTTAGACTAAGATCAACTTAACAAGATCGTTTAGATCCAACAAAAGAGCATTTGGACTCAATTGTTTATTTTAGGGATATTGCGGTCGATGGCCAGTTTAAGGACATGGTGGTCCAGCATTAGTTTAAGGACATCTCGGTCTAATGTTAGTTTAAAGACATCTCGGTCAGGGTTAAGGACATCGTAGTCTATGAGTTTAAAGACCTCACAGTCAAGATTAGGGACATCATAGTCCGTGAGTTTAAAGACCTCACAGTCAAGATTAAGGACATCATAGTCCATGAGTTTAAGGACCCCATAGGCCATGAAATGTTTGGTCATCGGGACCCGTCACCTCTCTGAAGACGTTGAAGAACTACAACGACAAATATCAGAGGAGTGAAGAGATGTACCCTTGAACCGAAGTTGGTTCGGAGATCTGTAGTCTAATTTGGGACTGAGATCAATTATGAGCACATGGGCTCAGTTAAATCTGAATTGAGAACTTATGGCTGTAAGTCCACGGTAGCGCCCCGGCCGTCTAACAGACGCCAAATGCGGAACAAAAACTTTTACAACTGGCGCTATCGCGTACTATAACCCGGATCTGCCATTAAAGCTAAACTAACAAACTACAAAGTGGGTAGAAATGTTATACCGAATGATCCGAGTCCTTCGGTCTTCAACCATCATCCCATGCTTTGTTGCAGCTGCTCCGATCTCCTGAATCTCCAGTCTTCTCGTCCAGGTGGCACCACGTCGACGGATCTTTAAACGGGCTCCCGCCTCTGAACCGAGGCAACTCGATCATCAAGTTTGCTAAAAGAGATAACCAAGATTGATATAGAGAATGAGTAGAACACTTTGTCTCGTTACGTCCAAAACCATGGACGAACGGTTAATGAAGTTGCCTTTTGGATCGAATGGAAATGAGAAATTGATCACATTTAATTTCTATGCACCAAAACTTATATCTTTTTTCAATCAACAACCATACCCTCACAAGAGGGGAGGGGCCGGCCATAATATAGGGGAGAGGGTGAGTGTAGGAGCAAAAGGGGGGTGACGCTAAGCAAAGCTTATCACTTCATTAAAGAATGTATGACTCACAAATGACACCTTGTATAAACCCAATAAATGCAAGAGTGGGTCATAACCTTAGTCACCATTCTATTAATGCAAATGAATGAATCACTATCCTAGTCACCAATCTAGAAACTTCTAGAACCTTCCACACTCATCAAGAAAAGATAAATCCGTATTAAACCGAATGTTTAATACGGCTGATAGAAAACTGAAAACTGGCAACTTCCAAAAGCGATCCCGAAACGAATTTCAGGATAACCCCGTAACAATATAAACATACTCGTATTTGTATTACGACCGAATACAAATGCAACTAAGACAAAGATATTATATCTACACAGTATAATACTCGAATCCGGCTTAAACCAAAGCCCACCAGTATTATCTGCCCGAAATATGACACGTGCGTAAACGCACGTGCATTTTCCGAACCCTGCCATAAAACCATACGGTCTCTACAACGTTTCGCCCGAACTTGGGAAACGGTCTGTGGGGGACCCTAATGACTCATCAACACACTGGCACTGGGTATAACCACTAGCACGTCAGAGGTACAAGCTGTACGTAACGTTTGCCTATGTATTGATTGGAAGGGAAGCTGACGAGCGAACTCATCCAGAAACCCTACTGAGCCTAACAGTGACAATATCCGTACAGTCCGGTCCGTTCGTCTAAGAGTATCGCATATCGAGTCTAGCTGGTGGATAAAGTCAGACCTCTAATAACGCGATAATTCGTGTCGGTATGAAGCCCATCACCTCCTGAGAAACTACTGATCCAAATCAGTAATTCTCCACTACCTTGGCCGAGGATTTCTAGTGATGGCCACCAGTGCACTGTACGACATCAACCCCCAATACCGAGAGAGACGAATCCCCGACGATCCGCTCACTGCCTCCATGTGGCTCGGGACTATTCCCAAAAAATACCTGTTTGCACGTCTCCTTTAAGCGTGGTAGGGTAGAAATCAAAGCACACTGGAAACTCATACGAGACAAATGACGATCTCAGGTCGACAAACTAACCTGTACACATGTCACCAGGGAACTGCTATCTGATGATATATATAATACAAACTAGCATGTTCCCGGCGAGTCCTATCCGGTGTACTCAATGAGCACCTGTATACATCTTAGGTGAACCAACTGGCACCAATGGCTTGTGAGACCGGCCATCGCCCCTCGTCGGGGTCTCGACTGTATACACTGGTCTACTCTGGAGTATCGATGCCCTGTCTCGAAACTCCTACGACTAGGGATACTTTAAGAATGTGCTTACAGACCCCAGCCCCATGTATATGATCGCCATCATACTGCTGGCAGTCAAGCAAGAATCCTATGGGCTCTATCAACATGCAATAGAGAACTAAAGCATGTAAACGAGGATAAAGACAAACCAGATAGCATACTATCATCTCGAGTAAGATAGTCATGTCGGTATAGGTCCTCCCTCAATCATTGCAATCACGCACCTGCGATCCAATAATTGACTTAGAGGGCACTATATCCAACAATCTCCCACTTGCACTTAAGGCTATTATTGCGATAATGCATACTCATAGCCTCAGTGAGTGGATCCGCCCTGATGTTTCTTTCTATGTCTCTCTTAATCTCAAGTTCACGGAGAAAGCCATCTCCCGAATCGAGTAATACCTGTCTTAGAATATGTCTGGTTATCTGATGGGACCTAGTTCATAAATGAACTCCAAATCCAAACTTCTTAGACTGTAGTGATCACTGAACCTAATCAGTATCTAGCACCATGCCTTCCACAGTATCCTCTTGGACCACCTGTCCATAATATTTTCCCTCGTCAGAGGGAAAACTATAACTCTGACAGTTCCTCTGTCATACATGTCACCCCTGAAGCCTGGAACGATAACCGTCTCCTGAAGGAGGCTGTCGTCATCAAATCTGTAGAACATGCACTTATGTTCTAAAACTGCTTCCTTATGTTTCTTCAGGATTGGATTAATATAAACTTATCACATCAAGTGCAAAAACAACATCTGGTGTGGTACTTGACATCTCATGATTGACTCAATTGCCTAAGCAAGCGATCTGCCAATCATGCACATCCCTCTCCCCTTTAGTCTCTAAGACACCTTTAGAGAGGGTGACTCCATCACCTGCAGGTACACCACCATGCCAGGAATCATCTATTCTAAAATACTATTAGAATATTATCAAAGTACCCATATTGGGAAACTACCCAAATCTAGATATAAAAACATAGATCTAGTAACCAGAATGTCAGATATTATATCCATATCCTTTGTGGAGAAACAACTGTGTGACTACCACAGTACAACCGATCGTAGTCTAGGAATTTTACTTCCTACTCTGTGTATGTCAACCAAATACCAGGACATCACACCCTACTACCTTCTTAACAGATCCATCCTCTATTCTGATGAAGTCAAAGCCATGACTGTTACATCAAAATTAGATGATCTTATCTCCGCTATATCTGCTCAAGCCTATAAATAGACATAAGCTACTTGTCCACTATGCTTCCGCTGCTTCCACTGACCACAACAACCCTCTGAAAGAATAATATATACGTGTACTTCTAAAACTAGTTTAGAACAACGCTATACATATCCTCCTGCCGGGTCTCATAGTCTGGAACAACAGTAGTGTCAAGTCTGGGTAAACAAGAACCTCCCTGTCACCGTCCTTGAGGCTACCGGAGTACCTCCCGGGTGTCTGAGGTTACCCACCATATCTATGGATTGGCTATTGGAATGTCAAACCTGATTGAATATATAGGTCCTATTAAATTTTTCGTAATCGTTTGCGGTTCTGGAATCACTTCCAGTTCTACCATACTCCCACTATTGTTTTCTGAAAAAATCCATTTTACTAAAACTGTGGCGAGTCAAGAACAATATCACTATTGATCTTCCAGATGGTAGAAAGTTAACCCTCGTCAAAGCCAGGGTCAAGCCACAAACTGCTATTACAGAAACGTGCCTTGATCTATCCAGTGTCTAGTTTTAAGCATAAGCTGGACAACTCCCCGTATCTTAACATCGTTAAGATATGAACCATTATATATACAATATAGAAATAGAGGCACTAATTTAATTGGAACCAGATTCAAATCATGCATCTATCTCCAGTGCATATCAACTTAATGGAAAGTGGCTACTCAGCATTACTCAACTTAGGAATCCATCCAATTATGAGTAACCTGAAAGAGAAACGAGTTTCTCAAAACCATTACTATCAACTGAATACCAATCACAAGAATCTACATCTTCGATCTCTTTGAAGAATCCCGATACTTGCGATACCCGGTTCTTTACTTTATTCTTATACCCACAATTTCTCAAAACATAGACATTGTATTTCAACGAAACACTTGTCTAAAAACTAGAGAAATTACAAGTAAACAGAACAGAGTACGAGGACCAACCCTTTTGTCCTGATGGACACTGGACAACATACAATACTCTGTATAAATCCGCTGAGTTGAATAACTCAAAATCTGTGCGTTGTAGGTTGAAAACTGTACCCAGGTGATTTCCTCAAATATCACCAATTACAACGAATTCCGATATAATGAGGATGATCACCTAATTCCCAATAACTTACTCCCACTCATCATCTGTAAAACCATACAGATATGAGAATGAAACCTGGTAAATACATATCCTGGAGTAAGTATCTAATCGGGAAATCAGTTTTCCTTTAATAATGCACTGAAACATGAAAATGTTTCGTAGGGGTATCCTGGTATTCCTAGTAATGCCTCTTCCATAATCCAATTCATGACTTTAACCGTATATCTCTTTGCCATCTCTCCAAATCTCTTTATTTGTCTTTAGTCTTTACCTTCTGTACACCATCGTTAGGCTAAATGGTTTTCTTCCTTCCCTATCGTTCGGCACCAGCTTATGCTTTGGAAGAAGACTATCCAGGAAGCATAATAGGTGTACTCTCCTAAACCAAGGAGTACTCGTAACTTGAGAGAAGGTGATGATAAAAAAACAACTGAATAATACCTTATTCTATTTCTTCCGAACTGGGGAAAAAGCAAAGGTGAAAAATAGGAGTGGCGATGAAGTACGCGGTTTGGTCGTGAATGATAACAGTCGCAATTTACTTTGCCCTCTTTCTAATCCCTTTAATTTTGTCTTTAGTTATTACCTTCTGTACACCCTACTTAGGCTAATTGGTTTTCTTCATTCCCTACCTTTTGGCACCAGCCTATGGTTTGGAATAAGACTATCCAATAAGCGTAATAAGTGTACCCTCCTAAACTAAGGAGCCCTCGCAATCTGAGAGAAGGTGATAATAAAAGACAATTGAATAATACTTAATTCTATTTCTCCTGAACCTGGATCCATCCTCGAAGAAGTCCCTTCGAGTTCGTATATAACTATACGATGGATCTATCCAATGGAAGTGGATGTCCGTAGTAATACGGGGTGTTCTGCGAAATGCAAAGGGTAAAAGAAGGAGCGGCAATGACTTATGCAACTTTAGACAATCCAAAAGCCAGTATATTAAGAAGGTTCGGTCAACTTGGTCACTGAGTCATAGTCTAGGGTCGGTCAAAGGTCGCTGCCAAAGAGAGAGAGAGAAAAGAAACACTCTGCGTGCACTCTAATCTAGATCAGAATGGTTATCACTTTATCTAATCAGGAAAGCTCCCACTGTAATCTCAAATTCTCCTCCAAAGCTGAAAGAAGAATTAGTCGGGATCACCCGAAGAGTAAACCAACTCATCAGTGAGAATCGGGATCCAACTATCATCGCATGATAACTTGATGGAAGCCACTCAAGTTATCACACTCTAGAAGGTATGCACATGCCTGGCAAGTTTGCTGTTTGTTTGAAACTCCCGATGTGATTTTTGCCCCATGCTCTTATGACCTTGGCGTTGGTCAAAATGTCATAAGTCACATGCCAAGTTCTACCCGTCACTATCCAGGTCAATTTGAACCCACCCGCACATACCCCTGACGTTAAGAAAATGGCAGAACGACTGTCCCAAACCAACTCATCTATCTATGCAACAAATAAATACCCAGCAGCTACCAAACACTATGCCTTGGCGTTGGTCAAAATACATAGCTTGAATACTACTGAATACCCAAAGGAAATGACGGAGGGCTACAGCTGGTTTTTGGCGAAAAACCTTTAACGTAATGAACTTGATCTCGTTGAAGGAACCTGATAGTTTTTTATAAAAATATAGTGGCGAAAACCTTTTGCTAAAGAGGTCACTCCCGGTGAAGGGATCTCGGCTCTTTCCTCGTGGAATGAGGTGCAGGATATTCCAACTGAATACCGTGATGCAAAGCAACTTGTAATCGACTATATTGAAGTTATTACCCTGACGTAAACTTCTGCCCAAGGGGTCACTCCCGGTGAAGGGATCTCAGCCCTTGCCTCGTGGAATGAGGTGCAGGATATTCCAACTGAATATCACTATGCAAAACAAAAGGAAACGTCTTTGTAATAACACTTTTTAAAATTTGTTCCAACAACATCAAATATAAGTTTGTTTTACTTTGCATTGATCAGAATCAACGCAGTCCCATCAATCAATCACACCAGAAAAGAACGAAAATAAAATGTACGTATATGCCATCTGCATTCGTCACTAGGTCCTGTCATCACCCGTTAGGTTACTTAACTAACGACAGAGCGGGGGCTGGACTAGCGCCGGTGTAAAACATATATAACATCTAATAGTATATATACCAATATACAATAATCTCTCCAGGCGTGATAATATGCAACATTACAGAAAAGTAATAAGCATCACAGAACAATACAGATAATCTGGGATCCCCGGGTTTCACAGAGCCGCTACTAAAACCCGACGTTCCCCTGGTCGTGTGGATAGCCTGTGCAATAAAACCTAGACCCCTGCAGGTGCGGCAAATTACCCTCCAAAACCTGAAGCGTGGCAGCCCCCTACAGCAAAATGAATGGACCATCCGGCACTTCACGGAATCCGGTAACTTGAGTACCCCTCCTTGGATCAACCTGTACCCCCTACGAGTGCGGCGAATAGTCTGCCAATTCTAAAGTGAAACGCCTCTGCCTCTCTAAGCCATAAGATACGGACCCGTTCCCCTCCAGAACCCGGCTATCCGTGCACTCCTTCGCGGGATAAACCTAGTACAGAAATAAAAATATATACAACGGGTACATCGAACTCAACCCGGTCGTGCCCCAAAAGAATATTATACAAACAGGCAGTGACGGCAGTCCACATGTTGGACGCTCGCCCCGCAATATCAAATGTACAAAAAAATCCAAACTGCACTACCATTGCACACTGCTATCCACCACGACATATCCGCAATATCACAGCACAACATAGAACATCAACGCGAATGTCACGTTCGCAAATCCGTCTAAAAGAGCTTTAGCAATTAGACGCAATTTACCGCTCAAATGACATTCCCGATTGGAGATATAATATAAGTACTGTAAACTAACACGTTTAAATTTCGATCGACAAAATATCCCAAAGTGGGCCCCACGTATATCTGTTGTATAGTAACAAAATCTGGGCCCATAAGAAATATACCAAAAACCACAATTTCATATGAAGAACACACTGGAAAAATTTAGTCCATTGTTGCCACATACTGGCGCGGTTCCGCGGTCAAACCCAATCTTTGACCGCGGATCCACGGCGGTATAGTGGTAACACGTGTCCAAATTTCACCGTAACTCTTCAAAAACCCTGCTCAATTTTCTGTGATATGCAAAATAATTTTTAGACTCGTTTAAAAATCGACAGAAACTCAGAACTGAAAAAGTGTAGTTTTTGAAAATCGGTTCGATCAATATTTTAAACGTGTTAGCATAAGTTAGTAAAGCTTAGTGGTGAGGCTCTGATACCACTGTAAGTCCACGGTAGCGTCCCGGCCGTCTAACAGATGCCAAATGCGGAACAAAAACTTTTACAACTGGCGCTATCGCGTACTATAACCCGGATCTGCCATTAAAGCTAAACTAACAAACTACAAAGTGGGTAGAAATGTTATACCGAACGATCCGAGTCCTTCGTTCTTCAACCATCATCCCACGCTTTGTTGCGGCTGCTCCGATCTCCTGAATCTCCAGTCTTCTCGTCCAGGTGGCACCACGTCGACGGATCTTTAAACGGGCTCCCGCCTCTGAACCGAGGCAACTCGATCATCAAGTTTGCTAAAAGATATGACCATGATTGATGTAGAGAATGAGTAGAACACTTTGTCTCGTTACGTCCAAAGCCATGGACGAACGGATAATGAAGTTGCCTTTTGGATCGAATGGAAATGAGAAATGGATCACATCTAATTTCTATACACCAAAACTTATATCTTTTTTCAATCAACAACCATACCCTCACAAGAGGGGAGGGGCCGGCCATAATATAGGGGAGGGGGTGAGTGTAGGAGCAAAGGGTGGGTGACACTAAGCAAAGCTTATCACTTCATTAAAGAATGTATGACTCATAAATGACACCTTGTATTAACACAATAAATGCAAGAGTGAGTCATAACCTTAGTCACCATTCTATTAATGCAAATGAATGAATCACTATCCTAGTCACCAATCTAGAAACTTTTAGAACCTTCCACACTCATCAAGAAAAGATAAATCCGTATTAAACCGAATGTTTAATACGGCTGATAGAAAACTGGAAACTGGCAACTTCTAAAAGCGATCCCGAAACGAATTTCAGGATAACCCCGTAACAGTATAAACATACCCGCATTTGTATTACGACCAAATACAAATGCAACTGAGACAAAGATATTATATCTATACAGTATAATACTCGGATCCGGCTTAAACCAAAGCCCACCAGTATTATCTGCCCGAAATATGACACGTGCGTAAACGCACGTGCATTTTCTGAACCCTGCCATAAAACCATACGGCCTCTACAACGTTTCGCCCGAACTTGGAAAACGGTCTGTGGGAGACTCTAATGACTCATCAACACACTGGCACTGGGTATAACCATTAGGACGTCAGAGGTACAAGCTGTACGTAACGTTTGCCTATGTATTGATTGGAAGGGAAGTGATTGGTAGGATATGTGCGTGTCAAGTTTAGTTCTAAATACCGCAATCAAGACGGTTTCGCACGTAGCTAGCCGGTTGAGTACGGGTCGTCCGCAGGGAGATGGGAATCTTTTTCTATGTGTTTTTCGACGAGTTAAGTCCGGTTGTTCAGATTTTGTTTGTAGTTATCTAAGTGTTGAGTTGATACTTAAAGAGAGCATGTTAGGGTTAGGATTAGGTTAGTTTGAGTTAGGAGTCTCCACATCTTTCGTTGCCCTTCTTAATATCGTGTTACGGTAATCGGCAACAACGGGGATTAGCACGACTAGGAAGGACTTTGCGAGTATAAGCTAGGCTTTCCAACGCATAAGTCTTCCTTTTGGTGCTTGTCCGTCCGTTCTTGGCTCTTAGCCATAACCTCCGGTTAATCCAACCACAACCGGTCTCACTACGGAATCACCGCTATCATGTAGGATAGGGTGCCGTAAGGAGCGGATTGTGGTTGGGTTAACGGGAGTCGATTTAAGCTGTTGGGCAAGGAAAGAGTGAGAGAGATTTCCTTCTCTCAAACTTCCCTTATCCTACCCTAACAAGAATGAACTACTCACACATCATAATACGGAAAAAATAAAACAACACAAAAGAGGAAGATAGAAAGAAGGAGATTAGAAGAATACGACTAACTGTTTGCGACCTCACCTTGGCGAGGATCGAGCGTAAGTATCATTGTCGTATGTAAGGATAAAGAAAAAAGAGAAGAAAGAAATAACAAGGAAATAACAACAACTACTTAACGAATTTAAAGTTACAACAATTATAATAAAAGTAAGACAAGCATGGTAACAAATTGATCTTCTTTATTTATCATTCCTCCCTCACAAAGCTCACTACAAGGTTAATGGAGAAGAGATGAGAAGAAGAAGAACAAGTGAACTAAATCCTAGAAAAAGAAAATACAAGAATGGACCCTTTCCTTCACAAACTTCTGGGCTATTTATAGGCCAAAACATGAAACCCTAGGGCCACCACCAGAACCCTGATGAAAAGACCAACCTACCCCCAAAATACCTGTATGTTTGGCGCCAGAACGGCCGCGCAAGCGCGGCCAAAACCCCCCTTTGGCCGCGCTTCCGCGGCCGTTTAGAGGAGTTGGGCCTATATCTTTTTGGTCCTGTCCTGTTTTGGTGTGTACTGCATTCTGATATATGTATTTTCTCATAATTTCTTCACGAATTTTCCAGAATTTCTGTTGAAGGAAAGGTGGACTTTTTGTCAAGATTTTGTCATGATTGTCTCGAGCGCCGCGTAGATCTCTTGGATCTTGTGCCACCATTGAGCCTTGTGCCTGAAAACGACATTGACTTGACATTTTGTCTTCCTAAACCGGTATCTGGCAGCATACGGATGAAGAGCGGAGACCGTGTTTTATCTGTAGTTGGCAGGAACCGGATTTTTGTCGTGTTTTCCATGAATTTCTCCGTTTGAGAACCGGGAACCTGTATCCTGCAATTGACTAGCAAACACGGCTCAAGAGTATCTACCGACATGCAATGTGATAAAAATTGGGCGGTATAAAAATGCAAAAATCTGATATGAACAAATACCCCCAAACTTATCATTTGCTCGTCCCGAGCAAAGTCCATTTATTCACAAAAAATTTCCTAACCTCACTTTCGCAGGGAACGCGATTGCACTGAGCATGTGCAACAAGCCGTTAAACCTCTAGGTGTCCCTAGTAGGAGGAGTGTTGTCTCCTGAGGGTTTTCAGCGGATACTACCCACAAAATCCGGTCAAGTTGGTTTGTAAAAATGACTAAGTTTCAAACCCTAAAGTTTTGTTTTAGAAAATAACAATTCTATAATCCTTAGTCTAGACTATCGAACCTTTATTTTTCACACCTCACATCTTATTTAACTACAGATTTTATATGTCTTTACGTGCAGTGCGGATAGTGTCGTTAAGTTCCAGAAGGATCGATTAGAGTCATCATGTCGCACAATAAAGCCCAGATAACAATTTTAAAAGGATCACATAAGTTTTATAATGAGTTAAGCATTTTTCAAGTTTTGTTTTGCAGTAAGGTTTCAACTTTAGAATTTCTATCTTCCTTAACAGGAAACTAAGTCGTATTTTTCACTCCACCTTTTTCTTGTTTTCATTTCATACACACCACTGTGAACGTGCACTAGTCTTTATCAAAGAGTAAAACCTTCATATCTCCGTTAAAATTTTTTTTTAAAAGCCTGTCTTTTATCAAGATTATTCTCACACAAAGAACCGTTAGGAATTTTAACTCGGAGAGAACACTTGCTTGACTTTGCCTTAAACTGGACTTTCTAGGCTTCTTAGCGAGCTTTGGGCCAATGCACCCAAACCAGTTGGTTTTAGGGCATTAGGTGTAGAAACACCCCAGCGGACTTAATTACTCAAGTTACCTAGGTCCAAAAACAAAAGACAGTTTGGCATGAAAATCAGATGATTTAATACGAACGGAGATATAACCGGCAGTTCAAATATTTTTTGGATAAAAGACGTGTCTAGTGGGTTTGGTGTGTAATCATTCCAATCAAGTTTTAGATGGGTTATTTTTCAGACTTAGCTCCTATTACGGCATCAATAACATTCCTTCATATTCGCTTTACTTCATAAACTATTCTTGACATTACTTATTTCAGAACAAACCTATTTGATCCTCAGAAAATCATTTATCTGTTTAAAAGTTCAAACATGAAAGACTTGTCATCTAATTCCCAAAATCTTACGACACGTGTAGTGTGATGTAAAGACGTATATCAGCTATAGTTAACTTCAAAGGAGAGTTATCTTTCAGGTTTTCAAAATCCAAACATAAGATCTAGTTATTCCTATTTTTTTCAAACAAAAACCGTCGAATGTTGAATCAGAGTTCTTCCACAAGCTAACTTGACAAAAAAGTTTTTATATTTTTTAGAAAATTTTCAAATTTTTATGGATTTAATGGATTTAATATGCAGATGCAAAATATACATATGAATGCGAAGGTAAGAAATACGTACCGAGCGTACCCCCAAACTTAAACTGGACAGTGTCCTCACTGTCGTAGCATGAAGAGAGCAGTTGGAAGGTTCAAAATTGTCGGTTAGTGATACACAATTTTTTGTTTTTGTTTTTAAAGAAAAAGAATATACACAAATATAAACAAAATGGTTTGTACATACCCCCAAACTTATTTGGAACAGTGTCCACTGTTCTTGGCTGGATAACCGAAGTTTGGAGGTAGGCAGAGGAAGATTATGCAAGGTAAACCGGCTCCTGTAAGAACAGGAGCTCCTCTGTTGGTTCGGCGCTAAGGTACGGTTTGCATCGGTGTCCGTTCACTTTGAAGAGTGAACCGTCCTTTGGATTTTCCAAATCCACAGCGCCCTGCGGATACACAGTCCGCACAAAATACGGCCCTTTCCAGCGAGATCGGAGCTTTCCAGGATGGAAGTGAAGTCGGGTGTCGTAAAGAAGTACCTGCTGACCAGGTACGAAGGTTTTGCGCACAAGGTGTTTATCATGAAACACCTTCGTTCGATTCTTAACGACAACCGCATTGTCGTAAGCCTCATCCCTAAGCTCGCTCAGTTCGTTCAGCTGCAGCTTCCGATGGCTGCCCGCGTCCTCCAGAGACAGATTCAGCTCCTTTATCGCCCAAAACGCGCGATGCTCGATTTCGACAGGAAGGTGGCAGGCTTTTCCGTACACAAGCCGATAGGGAGACATGCCAAGGTCGGTCTTATAAGCGGTTCTAAATGCCCAAAGGGCATCAGTGAGTTTCAAAGACCAATCCTTACGGTTCTTGGAAACCGTTTTCTCCAGTATCTGCTTGATTTGCCGATTTGAAACTTCGGCCTGCCCGCAGGTTTGGGGGTGGTAGGGCGTAGAAAGCTTATGATTAATGGAGTATTTCCGCATCAAGGCCTCGAAAGTCCTATTGCAGAAATGACTTCCATTGTCGCTAATGATCGCTCGGGGGTGCCCAAACCGTGAGAAAATGTTTTCTTTAAGGAACCTAACGACAACCTTGTTGTCGTTAGTTCGGCTGGGCACAGCCTCGACCCATTTAGAGACGTAATCAACAGCTAGAAGAATGTACAAGTTCCCAAAAGAGCTGGGAAACGGCCCCATGAAGTCTATCCCCCAAACATCGAAAATCTCCACAACCAAGATCGGTTGGAGCGGCATCTCATTCCTCCGGGATATCCGGCCCATGTGTTGGCACCGGGAGCAAGTCTTGCAATAGTCGTGAGCGTCTTTGAAAAGTTGTGGCCAGTAGAAACCACATTGCAAGATCTTCTCAGCTGTCTTTCTGGGCCCAAAATGCCCGCCACATGCTTGGTCGTGGCAAAATGACAGCACACTCTTGAATTCCTCATCAGGGACACACCGACGAATAATCTGGTCGGGACAGTACTTGAACAAGTAGGGTTCGTCCCAGTAAAAGTGTTTTACTTGGGATAAGAAGCGAAGTCTGTCCTGACTCGACCATTCGGTCGGTAGTAATCCCGTGGCCAAATAGTTCACAATATCTGCGAACCAGGGTTCGCACGATACTGCCAAGAGCTGTTCATCCGGGAAAACGTCATTTATCGGAATTGGAAGCGAAGGCGAAGAAGGGAGTCGTGAGAGATGGTCGGCAACCACGTTTTCACATCCTCGTTTGTCCTTAATGACAAGGTCAAACTCTTGAAGCAAGAGGATCCAACGTATTAACCGAGACTTGGCATCTTTCTTCGCAAAAAGATGGCGCAGAGCTGAATGGTCCGTATAGACAATGACTGGAGAGCCGATGAGGTAGGGCCTGAACTTTTCTAAAGCAAATACAACAGCTAAGAATTCCTTCTCAGTTGTTGTATAGTTAAGTTGGGCGTCGTTCAGGGTTCGGCTTGCGTAATAGATTACGTGCGGCATCTTGTTGATGTGCTGTCCAAGGACAGCACCGATGGCAAAGTCGGATGCATCGCACATAATCTCGAATGGGTGCGTCCAGTCAGGGGAAGAAAGAACGGGAGCAGAAGTGAGTGAGCGTTTCAGTGACTCGAATGCAGTCACACAGCTCGAGTCGAAGGTGAAAGGCGTGTCCTTGGCCAGCAAAAGCGTCAAGGGCCTAGCAATCTTGCTAAAGTCCTTGATAAACCGTCTGTAGAAACCGGCATGGCCAAGGAAGGCTCGGATATCTCTGACGCATCGGGGAGGAGGCAGATTGGAAATGACCTCAATCTTTGCTTTGTCAACCTCTATGCCATTTTGCGAGATGATATGTCCTAAGACAATACCTTCGCGCACCATGAAGTGGCATTTCTCCCAGTTCAAAGTGAGATTCTTGTCCTTACATCGGGTAAGGACAGCGTCAAGATGCAGCAAACACTCATCAAAGGAGTCGCCGAAAATGGAGAAGTCATCCATGAAAATCTCCAGAAACTTCTCCACCATGTCTGAGAAAATCCCCATCATACACCGCTGGAAGGTAGCGGGCGCATTGCATAACCCAAAGGGCATGCGTCGATATGCAAACGTGCCGAAAGGACAAGTGAAAGTGGTCTTGTCCTGGTCTTTTTCGGCGATGGGAATTTGATTATAGCCAGAGTAGCCATCAAGAAAGCAATAGTACTCATGTCCGGCCAATCGTTCGAGCATCTGGTCAATAAAAGGTAGCGGAAAGTGGTCTTTCCGCGTTGCAGCGTTGAGTTTTCTGTAATCAATGCAAACTCGCCACCCGGTTTGGGTGCGAGTAGGGATTAACTCATTCGCTTCGTTGGTTATGACCGTGATGCCCGACTTCTTGGGGACAACGTGAATGGGGCTAACCCACTGGCTATCAGAGATAGGGTAAATGATACCACTATCTAGACATTTGACGATCTCCTTCTTCACAGCCTCCTTCATGACTGGATTAAGACGTCTTTGTGGATCCCGGGCTGGTTTGGCATCATCCATCAGATGAATGTGATGCTCAACGATGAGGGGACTAATCCCCTTGATGTCCGCCATGGACCAGCCAAAAGCTTGCCTGTTGCTGTGCAAGACCGCGAGAAGGGCTTTCTCTTGCTCGAGAGCTAGAGAAGCCGAGATGATGACAGGGAGGGTCTCGTTCTCACCTAAGTAAGCGTACTTAAGGTGAGACGGCAACGGCTTGAGTTCGAGCGTTGGAGGTGAAATGATGGAAGGCAAGACTGGTGCAAAGGTTTCGAACTCAAAGGACTCCAGCAAAGGTTCAAAGCGAGTGTAGGCAACCGAGTTGGATGGTTCAGGTAACTCATCCGGAAAGTCAAAAGATTCAAACTCGGGTTGTGCGCGGCTAAGATCGTGCAAGAACGTGAAACACTCGTATTCGTTGTCGGACGCAGAAGCAGCAGCAGGTTCGAAGAGAAACGCACTAGTGGCGTCAAGATCATCGTGTTCAAACAGAAACTCCTCGAATTCACACTCTTCTGGTGTGATCTCCTGGATCGAGCAAACATCCAGTATATGAGCATTAGGTTCAGCGGGCTGATTCCCCAACCTAAAAATGTTGAGTTCAATTGTCATATTTCCAAAAGAGAGGTTCATTGAACCATTGCGACAATTGATCACAGCATTTGAGGTTGCGAGAAATGGGCGACCGAGTATCACCGGAATTTGATTCCGGGGGTTAGCTACAGGCTGTGTATCTAAGACAATGAAGTCGACGGGGAATATGAAATCCCCGACTTTGATTAACACATCCTCTAACTCACCCCTAGGATGGGTGATCGATCGGTCGGCCATCTGGAGAGTGCAGTGTGTGGGTTTCAGCTCTCCGACGCCTAATTGCTCGTATACTGAATACGGAAGCAAGTTAACACTGGCACCAAGATCTAATAGTGCGCGGTTGATGTTCTTATCCCCAATAGTAATTGAAATCGTAGGACAGCCAGGGTCCTTCCGTTTTTGTGGTAAAGATTGGGTAAGGGCATCACTCACAGCACTAGCCAAG
The DNA here is from genome assembly GCA_030015575.1 of Agapanthus africanus. Lineage (NCBI taxonomy): Eukaryota > Viridiplantae > Streptophyta > Magnoliopsida > Asparagales > Amaryllidaceae > Agapanthus > Agapanthus africanus. The sequence continues at coordinate 136,109,246 of CM057346.1, forward strand.
AAAACCTTCTTGGGTACCTGAGACTTCCTCTTTTTCGTGCACAAGTCCTTTAAGATTTTCGCGTAAGAAGGGACTTGTTGGATAGCATCTAAAAGAGGAATGTTAATGTTAACTTGCTTGAATAACTCCAAAATCTTCTCCACTTGTGGATTTTGTTTGTTAGACCTCAACCGGTTTGGAAATGGAACATTTTGAAAATTGGCTGAGTCTAATGCTGGAGGAGGAGATTTTGGAGTTGGAACGGATCCCAGAATAGGTGTTTTCGTGGAGTGAGAAGCGGGTCCGTTTAGAGAAGAAGAGGAAGGAGAGCCTTGTGAAGAACGGAGAATAGGCTCGGAAGACGAAGAAGAAGCCGGAGAAGAAGAAGAAGAAGCGGCCGGGGTGTCATCGTTGATTTGCTTGCCAATGTTGTTTTGCAGCACCCTCCCTGATCTCAGTGTGGTCACGGCACTCACATTATGGTTTTGTTGTTCAAGAGCAACATGTGCATTATGTGGGTGGCCGGGATTTGGAAGTGGCTGGGACGGGAGCTTCCCCTTCTCTCGCTCGCTCAAGGCCGCGTTCAGCTGTGCAATCTGGGCCTCGATGGTCTTGATGCTCTGCCCGTGTGCGGCGGTGTGTTGCACTAAAGATTGGATCGAAGACTGGATGTTGGCGGTGGATTGAGTCGATTGTTTAACAAACGCATCCAGACTTCGCTCGAGCGAGGAAACCTTATCGTTGTTCGACGGAACAAAGTTGTTTGGTGGAAAGGAAGTGTTCGGTGCAAAGTTGTTCGTCTGGTTTTGGTAAGGCTGGGGTTGGAAGGGCTGCTGATACTGAGTTTGTTGTTGCGCTTGTTGTTGCGGTGGAGGGGCCCTTTGGAAATTGTTGCCCTGGAATTGATTCTGATTCTGATTCCAGGCGAAATTGGGGTGGTTCCTCCAACCGGGATTGAAGGTGGAAGAGTATGGATCATTCCTCGGTCTTTGCTGGAATGCATTAACCTGATCCTGTCCTTGCGAGGGTGGATTGTAAGGACACTCTTCAGTCAAGTGGGACGGATCGGAACAACAAGCGCAGATGGTACGAAGGGGGAGAACAGGGGCAGGAGTAGGAGAAGAAAATTTGCTCTCTATTGCTTCAAGCTTTTTTGTGATAGCAGCCATTTCAGCTCTCATCGCAATAGAGACATCAAGCTGGTGAATTCCTACCCTAGACTGACCGGTAGAAGTGGAGGGAGAAGAAGAAGAAGGAGTCGGTCTGGTGCTCTCCCACTGTAGCGTTTGCTCCGCAAGATCGTCAAAGAACTGCCACGCTTCCTCGTCAGATTTGGATAGGAAGTGGCCCTGACAGATGGTTTCCAGCAACTGCTTCGTTGCTGGGTTCAGTCCCTCGTATAAGGTTTGGCAGAGTTGCCATTTCTCTATACCGTGGTGAGGACACTGAACAAGAAGGTCTTTGTACCGGTCAAAGCACTTCCAGAAGGGTTCAGAAGGAAGCTGGGAGAATTGGTTGATCTCATTTCGAATTCTTGCGGTCTTATGATTTGGGTAGAATTTTTTCAGAAACGCTTTAACAAACTCATCCCAGCTGGTGATTGAGTGGGAAGCGGTGCTATACAGCCATTTTTCTGCGAGATCGCATAAAGTGAACGGAATGACCCGTAGACGTATAGCATCGTCCGACAGCTGGGTTGTTTTCATCATGGCACAGACGTTTTGAAATTTGTTAATGAAGATATAGGCATCTTCAGATTCAAGCCCATGAAAACGTGGAAGCATGTTGATGAAATGGGGCTTAATTTCAAAGTTGTCCCCATTGGCCGGAGGAAGAGAAAGGCAGGTTGGAAGTGCAGAACGGGTAGGGTAGAAACGATCCTGGAGCGCAATTCGCTGCGGCGCTACAACAGGCGGAGGTGGTGGGAGATTGGTCTCCATAGGAGGTGGAGCCAATCCAGGGGTGGTCAACGAGATGTTTGGAATAAATCCCGACATCGCGGAAGAAGAGGTTGGTGAAGGTGAAGGTGAAGGTGAAGATGTATGCACAGAATTCCGGTCAACGTCGGAGTTGGCCGGCAAAGGAAGGGGAGAAAGAGGAGTGGACGGAGTATCGACTTCGGAGTCGATCGCGTAGTCGGTCGCGACTAACGTAACGCGGACTAGACGGGCGCTAGTGTCCCGAGTCCAAGCGGACATACACTAAACGAGTTTAGTATAGTCAAAGTGGAGAAGGTGAGGGTAAGAAAACGTCAATGAAGAAAGGCGATGGGTGGTGGGTGAAAATGGATTTGGCGACAAAAGGGCAAGTTTTTATAAAAGTTTTTGATTTTTTCTTTTTTTTTTTTTTAGAAAGAGATTTACAGAAGTATGTACGGAAATACGGCTTAAGCAATCACAAACAAGATATGCACAATCACACCTAGATCTAGGGTAACCTAGGTCTACTAGACCTGCTCCTGAACTTGATTGTCGAAGTTAAACAGTGTCGAGAAACAAGCTTAAAAATACACTGATCACGAGGCCAGGTAAGTGCAGAGATAAGGGGAGGTTGTCCAACGCTTTCGCGAAGTTCCTTAATTAAATAACCCTTTCTCTTTCGGCGGTTGCGCCTTTAACACTTTCCTAGACACCCCGTAAACAATATACGGTTAAGCAAGGTTCTAAACAAGGTTTATCTTCTCCTAATGAGCGTGAAGTCCTTAGGGCTGAAGTCTAGTATTTTTTAATTACAATGGACAATGCATATGCTTTAGTGATTTCCGGGGTCCTGGGAAGGGTGATGAAATCCCCACCCAATCTGGATTGGTTTCAAGCCCCTTAAGTCCGTATTAAAGAATGCAAAACAGTAACAATATCAACAGCAACCAATTTTTATTTGCGGCGCAAAGAATCCTGCACAAGAACAGTTTATTGGAAAGGGGAGAAGAATTTGCGCAAAGAAGGCTGCAGAAACACAGTTCAGTGGAGTTCAGAGGAGTGGAGAGAGGCAGAGGGACTTACAGAGAAATTTTGGGGCTCTGAAGCCACCAAGTGGCCGCGGATCCGCCGCCTATTCCCCTCTATTGCCGCGGATCCGCGGCAGGAAGTGGGTATTGGGCCATCAATTTTCTGGTGTGGGCTCTGTTTGGTGTCCTCTGTTTTTCTGGATGTGTGGAATGCTGAGTTACTCACTGTATCTACTCCAGATTTTGACAGTAGACCGTATACTTCGTTTTGTCCGTCGCGGTGTAGCCGCGAAATGTGGGTCTATCTTCCCACGTCTTTGGCACTGTACTTGAACTCCGTATTTCCAACGTCTTTGGCGTCGATCTTGAGCTTCGTATTTCCTGCACACTTGCACAAAAACTAATCAAGAATAACAAGATGGTTTCTTTTACAAAGTATTTTTTTTTTTCGTTTTTGGTTGTTTTTATATTCACAAATTAACCCGAAATTTCACTTAGAAATAGACTACCGTCTCCCCGGCAACGGCGCCATTTGATTGGTAGGATATGTGCGTGTCAAGTTTAGTTCTAAATACCGCAATCAAGACGGTTTCGCACGTAGCTAGCCGGTTGAGTACGGGTCGTCCGCAGGGAGATGGGAATCTTTTTCTATGTGTTTTTCGACGAGTTAAGTCCGGTTGTTCAGATTTTGTTTGTAGTTATCTAAGTGTTGAGTTGATACTTAAAGAGAGCATGTTAGGGTTAGGATTAGGTTAGTTTGAGTTAGGAGTCTCCACATCTTTCGTTGCCCTTCTTAATATCGTGTTACGGTAATCGGCAACAACGGGGATTAGCACGACTAGGAAGGACTTTGCGAGTATAAGCTAGGCTTTCCAACGCATAAGTCTTCCTTTTGGTGCTTGTCCGTCCGTTCTTGGCTCTTAGCCATAACCTCCGGTTAATCCAACCACAACCGGTCTCACTACGGAATCACCGCTATCATGTAGGATAGGGTGCCGTAAGGAGCGGATTGTGGTTGGGTTAACGGGAGTCGATTTAAGCTGTTGGGCAAGGAAAGAGTGAGAGAGATTTCCTTCTCTCAAACTTCCCTTATCCTACCCTAACAAGAATGAACTACTCACACATCATAATACGGAAAAAATAAAACAACACAAAAGAGGAAGATAGAAAGAAGGAGATTAGAAGAATACGACTAACTGTTTGCGACCTCACCTTGGCGAGGATCGAGCGTAAGTATCATTGTCGTATGTAAGGATAAAGAAAAAAGAGAAGAAAGAAATAACAAGGAAATAACAACAACTACTTAACGAATTTAAAGTTACAACAATTATAATAAAAGTAAGACAAGCATGGTAACAAATTGATCTTCTTTATTTATCATTCCTCCCTCACAAAGCTCACTACAAGGTTAATGGAGAAGAGATGAGAAGAAGAAGAACAAGTGAACTAAATCCTAGAAAAAGAAAATACAAGAATGGACCCTTTCCTTCACAAACTTCTGGGCTATTTATAGGCCAAAACATGAAACCCTAGGGCCACCACCAGAACCCTGATGAAAAGACCAACCTACCCCCAAAATACCTGTATGTTTGGCGCCAGAACGGCCGCGCAAGCGCGGCCAAAACCCCCCTTTGGCCGCGCTTCCGCGGCCGTTTAGAGGAGTTGGGCCTATATCTTTTTGGTCCTGTCCTGTTTTGGTGTGTACTGCATTCTGATATATGTATTTTCTCATAATTTCTTCACGAATTTTCCAGAATTTCTGTTGAAGGAAAGGTGGACTTTTTGTCAAGATTTTGTCATGATTGTCTCGAGCGCCGCGTAGATCTCTTGGATCTTGTGCCACCATTGAGCCTTGTGCCTGAAAACGACATTGACTTGACATTTTGTCTTCCTAAACCGGTATCTGGCAGCATACGGATGAAGAGCGGAGACCGTGTTTTATCTGTAGTTGGCAGGAACCGGATTTTTGTCGTGTTTTCCATGAATTTCTCCGTTTGAGAACCGGGAACCTGTATCCTGCAATTGACTAGCAAACACGGCTCAAGAGTATCTACCGACATGCAATGTGATAAAAATTGGGCGGTATAAAAATGCAAAAATCTGATATGAACAGGAAGCCGACGAGCGAACTCATCATGAAACCCTACTGAGCCTGATAGTGACAATATCCGTACAGTCCGGTCCGTTCTTCTAAGAGTATCGCATATCGAGTCTAGGGGGTGGATAAAGTCAGACCCCTAATAACGCGATAATTCGTGTCGGTATGAAGCCCATCACCTCCTGAGAAACTGCTGATCAAAATCAGTAATTCTCTACTACCTCGGCCGAGGATTTCTAGTGATGGCCATCCGTGCACTGTGCGACATCAACCCCCAATACCGGGAGATACGAATCCCCGAAGATCCGCTCACTGCCTCCATGTGGTTCGGGACTGTACCCAAAAAATACCTGTTTGCACATCTCCTTTGAGCGTGGTAGGGTAGAAATCAAAGCATAGTGGAAACTCACACGAGACAAATGAAGATCTCAGGTCGACAAACTAACTTTTAAACATGTCACCAGGGAACTGCTATCTGACGATATATATAATACCAACCAGCATGTTCCCGGCGAGTCCTATCCGGTGTACTCAATGAGCACCTGTATACATCTTAGGCGAACCAACTGACACCAATGGCTTGTAAGACCGGCCATCGCCCCTCGTCGGGGTCTCGACTGTATACACTAGTCTGCTCTGGAGTATCGATGCCCTATCTCGAAACTCCTACGACTAGGGACACTTTAAGAATGTGCTTACAGACCCCAGCTTCTACGTATATGATCGCCATCATACTGCTGGCAGTCAAGCAAGAATCCTATGGGCTCTATCAACATGAAATAGAGAACTAAAGCATGTAAATGATGATAAAGACAAACCAGATAGCATACTATCATCTCGAGTAAGATAGTCATGTCGGTATAGGTCCTCCCTCAATCATTGCAATCACGTACCTGCGATCCAATAATTGACTTAGAGGGTACTATATCCAACAATGGCCAGTCTTGGGTTAAGTCCAATCAAGTTAAAATGTTTAACATTTATTTTGGGCTGTCAAGCATTTGTTTAAGCTCGGCCCTTTTAACAATGCTGAGCATTAATTTAGCTTCTGACAATGTTTGTCTTTTACTGAATGCTGAGCATTCATCATAGCTCTGGGGCTTATTCAAAGAACAATTTATGTTCTGCCCAAGAGCATATAAAAGCATGTGGCGCGCTTGGCACTAGCGTCAGTCGATGAGCGCAGTGCGCTATGGTTAAAGCGCTAGTGCACTTGGCGCTTTGCGCCAGATGTGAAGATGAAGAGTGCAGATGCGCTTAGCGCTTTGCGCTAGATGTAGAGCGCTGATGCGTTTAGCGCTTTGCGCTAGATGTAGAGCGCTGATGCGCTATAATTAAAGCGTTGAGGCGCTTGGCGTTGGTGCCATATAATGAGCTCAAAGCGCTTTTAGTAATGCAGCACACACGTAAGGAGCACGTGGCGTGCTGAGCGCTAGCCAATGAGCGCAGTGCGCTGTGTTTGAAGTGCTATGGCACTGCAGCGCTTTGTGCTAGATGAAGAGCACTAAGGCACTTTTAAATTAGGAGCGCTAAGGCTCTTCTTAGATTAACTTTGCGCTCTGAAGATTATCTTCTTTTTTATAAGAGACTTTGTCTTAAGATTCTAAGAACAAAGTTCTTAGTTTATAGGAGATATTTCAATCTCTTTTTGATGAAAGGCTTTGCCTTTATTGATCTGTGATCCTAAGAGAATTCAATAATTCTCCCCCCCCCCTTTATAATGAGATGTTCATGATCTCAGAAAGACAATTTGTCTTATAGATCTAGGATCTGTGAAGTAAGTACTTCTTTGTTTTATGATGAGATTTTTTTGATCTCTTTATAAAAGACCTTGGTCTTTGTAGATCTATGATCTTTTAAGAAGAGAATTCTTCTTTTTAATTATAAGATGATTTCATCTCTTTGTTCATCACCATCTTTTTTTACCTTGAAGAAAAATCTTCTTTTGCCGAGAGCTACTTCTTCTTCTAGAGATTTTCTCAAAATTTAGGGGGGGGGTTCCTCTGTGTGAAACTTGAAGTCTTGGGTCCTTTATATAGGGGAGGCTGATTTGTTGAATCAGTTAAAGAGATTTATTCTCTAATTGATTTGGGAATTTCCCAACCGTCGGATCTTTGATCTAAGAGCTTCTGGTTTACAGAAGATAATCTTCTTGTTTTAACAAGATTGAGAAATCTTTCCCATTTACAGAATTTGTTCTGTATTTTAGTGATTTTTAATCACCATTGGATCATTGATCCAACGGTGTTCCAAGTTTAGGACACAATCTTTTCTGTTTGGAAAGATTCAACAGAATTTCATTCTTGTTAATTGATGATTTAATCATATCCGTTGGATATTTGATCCAACGGTGAGGAACATTTAGTTCCAGCGCTAGCGCTTATGCGCTCTGCCCGGGGTGCGCTAGTTATAGCGCTTTTGTAAAAGCGCAGCTTTATTTCAAATTTTGAATTCTGAACAGAGTTTTGCTCAAATTGGGGAAACAGTCATCCATGACTACTAAATTCTAACGAACCCTACAAGCCTCTTATTTATAGATTCTACATCCGTATTTAAACTAGATCTTAAAAAAATATATATTTTACATCCGTGTTTAATATAGATCTAGAATCTATCTCTCTTTCTTCTTTTACTCTAATGAACTCGTCTAAGGGAAGATTAAAAGTTCCACGAATCCCTGCGGACGACCCGTACTCATCTCGGCTAGCTACACGCGACACCGTTATTGATTGCGGTTACTACTACACAAACAATCATAAAGGAATCAATCAAATGGCGTCGTTGCCGGGGATACGTGCGTAATTTTTTCCTTGCTATTCGTGTTGAATTCTTATTCGATCCATATCATAAAATAAAATAAAACAGCAAATTGTGTATTTAACGATTAGTGTGCGATTTTTGCGAGGGAATCTAGAGTCACTTTAGCGAGGATTTAAAAATTCAGAGAAATTCATCAAGACCCATAGGAGCAAAGGAGGCCACATTGAAAAAATTAAACAAAGAACCCCCTAAAGTGCGGCGGAAACACAGCGGAGTTGGGGAGTTATGCCCCCCAAAATTCTCTGGTATATTTTTCAACTTTTTCTCTCTCCTCTGAAATCCAATAATATTTTTTTCTACAGGATTCTTTGCTAAATATCGGCTCTCAAAAAATCTTTTGCGGTTTTTTTTTGCGGTTTGTTTTTGCATATTTTTAATACGGACTTTAAGGGGAAAGACGATAATTCAGATTAGGTGGGGATTTCATCACCCTTCCTAATCCCCACAAATCTCAAATGTGCATCCGCATAACCCTATATTAATTAAAAAATATCTAGACCAAGACCCTAAGGACTGTCGTCCTCAATTAGGACAGAGGAAAGTCGTGGGTAATCTATCGCTTATCCGCATTACTTTTGCGGTGTCTAGGAAAGCGTGACTAGGAAAGTGGTTACTTAATTAGGCCCGCTATTTTTGATGATTCGTATAGCGGATACATCCCACTTATCCAGCACTTACCTGGCCATAAAAGTGATAAAGATATGGTAGAGGATTGATCCTGCGGCTTGTCCTTTGGAAGTCTATGAGCGGTCTAGTGCTTGACCTAGGTGACCTTAGCTTTAGAGTTTGTTTGTGCATTTTATGATTTGTTGAGTCAACCCTCAAGTCCCACTTTCAAAGAAAAACAATCCAACTGGAGCTTAAATCTTTCCCCTTCCTCTTTCCTCTTTCTTTCTTATAATGGGTAACCCAAACAGACGGACTCTTGCCGAGCTTTGCTATCCAGAACCAGATATTTCTTGTTTTCATAATTTCTTTGTTCAAAATTTCGACTCTACCATGTCATTAAGAGATCGGATAGAGCAAGCGGAAAGAAACAGGTGGACACCTCACTTCAGGTCCTATCAACCGCATCAAAATTCTACATCTTCTTATGTTGATACTCCATTTAAAGCAAGTGGGGAACCACCTAAACGCATGTCCATCGCTGAGCATATGGCGAGGGCTAAAATCCAAAGTTTCAATCCTATCAAACCGTTAGGACAACAAACACCATCACTTTCGAAGGAAAATATTGCTACTCGTTTTGCAACGTACATGACATCTGTTGCCAGTCGCCAACCAACCAACCAATATCAATATTCTTATTATCACAATGTTGATCCTACTCCTGTCCAATTTTCACAACCATTCGATTTCTATCAATCCTATCCGAATTTTACACCTTCTCTAGACATTTCTTCTAATCAGTCATTTGGGAGTTTTACATATCCATACGAATTTCAATCTTATGCTGAAAGCTCTTACCGACCCATGTCTAGTCTTGAACGGACCGTGGAAGAATATCGAGTAGTGTCGCGCCGTGCTATAGAGGAATTGAATGCGTCCATGGCCGCCCTCATACAACCCAACGAACGAGCAACTAATTTCCAACTAGCTCAAAAAATTTCAATGTATGATACGGCAATAGGACAAATTGAAAATCTAGGTAGTGAGAGAGAGCGGTACACCCTTCCAAATCAAACCTCCATATCCTAAACTGAAATCCACAACTCCAGTTTTACAAATCTATCGAATACACCAAATGATTCACTAATTGAAGATGGAAGGTTTGATGAATTGTGTGACTTTGTAGTGTTTGATTTACCCGATTGTGAAGGGTCTATTTCAAGTGAAACCACACCCAATCCTTGTGATCTCTACATCTCCACTCTAGAACCGAAATTGATTGAAAACCATGCTTTTGATAAAGTGCCTGAGAATTTTAACTTTCACTTATTGAGGATATTGACGTTAGGGATATATTGGATGATGAAACCACAATTTTAGATGAGTTTTCCTCACCAATTCATCAGGTACTTTCACTTCCGTGTGAACATCATCTCGAACCATTAACTGTTTTTCCTGAACCCTATATGCGTCTGGAAATTGATGATAAATGCATAACCGAAAAGCAGAACGAAATTCAACCTTCATTTCCCACATCTGGTTCAGCAATACTCGACACCCAAATTTGTTTACCCATTTCATCTCCCACTTTCTCAGGTTTTTCTTCTAATCTTCCTTTAATTTTAGAGAGAGTTGATGAATCACAATCTGATATTTCGAGTTTGATAATTCTAGAAAGACAACTTGATTTAGATACTTTTGAGAATGAGGTAGATGAGTTTTTCGAGTCTCCTACCTCCATAATTTTTGACAAATCAAGTGTGTTGAATTCTGACGCGACACTTATTGACATTGAAATGTTCAATTGGACCATCGTTGAAAGTTTCAAAGATATTTTCGCCGATGAACTCGCATTCCTAAATGACACGGTTTTTGTGATTAATCAACCTCCACTCGAAGAAGTTGAACCACCACCATTTCTGCTAATCCCATACGAGAATGTGACTATTCTTCCCATTCCTAATCATTCACATTCTCGTTTCCGTTCACCATTATTGTTTCGTCTCTATCAATCGAGACGTAAACCATACCGCCTCCTATCCCACTTCTTCAAATCTCTGATCTTCTACCAACCAGTGCGTTACATCGATAAAATATTTGAATGGTTGGGGTTGACTTTTGGTCTTTGTAAAGTTTTGCATAGACCAATAACTTTAACTCCCCCTCATAAATTTAAATGCTTAATACTATTATACTCAAGTTTGGGGGGAGGAAATCTTTTGGCTCTTGAATGAAAAAAAATTACAAAATTGTGAGCCAGTAATAAGTTTGGGAGAGAAGTTCACTTTTATTATTTCATGTCCCCGTTACTAACTTTTTCTCCTAACTCTATAAGTTTTTTAAGCTTAACAGATGACATTAGTGAGGACACTGCTGCAAACAGGTTTGGGGGGGTTTGTGCTTATTCACGCATTATTTTGCATAATCATAAATATAGGCACAAAATTTTTTTCATAATGAAAATTTGAAAGTGAAAAATTACATATGAAAGATAGGAATAGTTTAAGAAAAGAAAGAAAGTTATATGTTTTCTTAAACGAAACTAGTAAGAAGTAGTTATGAGCCGTTGTCCCAAGAGTTAGTAAGATGAAGGAAATTACTAATCTTAAGATAAAAATAAGTCTGAAAAATAGTTCATATTCTTGAAGCCAAACATTTGAACGTCGCTACCCTACTATACGCACTGTCACACATCTTGAAACTTAGGATAGTAGAGGATACCTTGAAATGCTCTTGTCTAAATGCCTTAGTATGAAGGAAAATAAAAATATATAAGTTATGAAGAAAAAAATGAACACTGGTTTTGTAATTACTTAAGGCGGTATAAAAAATATAGCGAGGGTACTTTATCACCTAGTGCCCTAGACCAACTGGTTTAGGAGCCACTGCTAAGCCTTAGGTGTTGCAAGACGAGGAATTACGCCTAATGCACGAACACATTTAGTAATCGGTCGGTTAGTAACTCAAGAAGTATCAACGGTCGCATTAAGGATGTGTGAGCAATTCCATCTAAAATATTCACCGACTAAAAAGTACTTTGGAAAATGGACAAGAGTATGATAGCTTGAATTGAATTCTCTAAGTGTAAGGATATTTTTTACACATACGTACGGGTATATGATCGATATTTGGATAAAAGATAGGGAGGAAGAACAAAGATGATGTTTTATTGAGGGATGATATGATTTCCAACATTTTTTCATGACCATTAAGATAGGGCTCATGGCAACCGAAAAGTTAGTGTAGTTGGAAACTCTTATTTTCAAGTTCTTTCTTTTATAGTTCTTATCTTTGTACATAACTTTCATCTTCTTTCTTTTATTATAAGATTTTGTGGGTGTAATCAGCTGAAAACCCTCAGAAGACAACACTCCTCCTACTAAGGACACCTAGAGGTTTAACGGCTTGTTGCCCGTGCTCAGTGCAATCGTGTTGCCTACGAAAGTGTGCTACTTAGGTTTTTCTTTTTTCTTTTTCTCCCTCTCTTGAATAAATAGTTTGCTCGGGAAGATCAAAGTTAAGTTTGGGGGTATTTTTTCAGTCGAAAATATCGCACTTTTGATATAACATTTTCCTTACTTTTCTTAAATATCTAAAGTGTTTATTATAAATATAGAATATATTTGGGTTTATCTGTAAAAATACTATTTACCTTATGTTTATATATTATAATTAACATTATGAAGGAAAATGTATGCATATAATATTTTTATTATGCATATCATATCAAATATTCTAATCAAGATTCTTTAAACGATATAACATCATACAAATGATTAGAATAATATCTCTATAACAAATATTACTAACATTATTCATGGAGATATTGTGCAAGATTTGGCTCAGGTCAGGAGATCGGGATATCGAGATGTCGGGAATCAAAAATCTACCGATAAAGTTAAATAAAATCGAAGAATCAATACTGGCAGAGACTCAGAAAAGATTTGAAGATTCCAGACATCAAATAAATCTCCATGTGTCACTATGAAGATGCCCCAGAATTTTAAAACAATGATTTGACCAAACGGGCGCGGTTCAGCGGCTAAAACAAGCAAATCGCGGCAGATCCACGGCCGATCCACCGAGTTAGGGTTTGGGATTTTTAGGCTTGGATCTTCACAACAACCCTTAATTCCTGGGATTTAGAGTTTCTGGTTTTGGGACTATATAAAGGACCGAGGGATAAAGCTAGAAATCATCACTTTTTACATGAAGCAAATCATCGTCAAAGAACAAGTGATCCACGACAGGTCCGCGAATCGACATGATAAGACGACGTGAGATTCGACGAAACATCTACTTCCTACGAGGCAGAGATCGAGAGAAACTTCTTCTTCCTCTTGTAATCTAAACTCGAAGATTTGTACTTGTGAAGTTGATTAATAAAGGTAGATCATTAGATTAATTATTTAGTATTTTTTTTTGTATTTACATTATGATCTCATTCTATATCCGTTCTTCTTCTATCCTCATCATGCGCGAGTAATTCTTCGCTTGATAGGGTTCGTAGGATTAGGGTAGAACAATGGATGAGAAAATACTTTAACTTCTTTTAAGTCTTATGAAGTTTATAAACTTTAGCAAAAGAATCGTTAACATCCTTATCGGGCGCGCTACCAATTTATTGCTAGTCTCGACCGCGATTTGAGATCAAATTAACAATTATTTTGGTAAAAGCTAGATATGAATAGAGATTAATGAAAGGACAAGGGTCAATAGTAGGGAAGCCCTAGTTGCTTCCAAGAACCCTAATTCACATTCATCACTATATATCTAGTTTTAAATCTATCAAAAGATAAATGGAGTAATCTTTATTAGTCATCCATGACTACTAAATTCTAACGAACCCTACAAGCCTCTTCTTTATTGATTCTACATCCGTGTTTAATATAGATCTAGAATCTATTCTTCTTTCATCTTTTACTCTAATCAACTCATCTAAAGCAAGATTAAAAGTTCTACGAATCTCTGCAGACGACCCGTACTCATCTCGGCTAGCTACACGCGACACCGTTATTGATTGTGATTACTACTACACAAACGCTCACATAGAAATCAATCGGTAGCTCTAGTTTTTACTTTGCATAGTTGTCACGATCCGAAAATACGGAACGTGACCAGCACTTAGATTACGAAGCGTCTAGAGGCGCAACGTAACCTAAGTAAGCCGAAGCCCAGAAATCTAAACCATAAAAGAAGAAGTAAAAGAAAACATGAAGAAAACAAGTTTAAAAGCATCAGCAAATTTTCCCAAAAATTTCGGCAGAGTCTCCTCTATAAAAACTGGCCCCAAACGGATACAACAAGTATAAATACATATAAACAATAAAAAGCATCCCCAAACAGGAGCTAGCTCAACGCCAACTGGCGGAAACAACCACAACAAGCACAATAATATACAACGCCAAAGGGCGAGGCTCAAAACTCAAAAGAAAACAAAACCACCAGATATCATAATAATACAAGCGCGACTCTAAGGTCGAAATAAATAACTGGTCCAGTAAACTATCAAGTAATACAAGTTTGGTTGATGGAGCTTTCTAGATACAAATGAAATAATAAAAGTACAATGGCGGTTCAGATACAAGTGAACCAACCTACCGTGCAAATCACCCTGAATGAAAAGATGTGCCAGCAAGCTGCCAGGGAAACCTGTTCATCGAACCTGTAATAAAATTTGGCACAACAGGGGTGAGTTGCCAACTCGTGAGTAGAAGATATCTGCGAAAAGAAATCGAATGCACGACGCTATCCTAGGTCATAATAATACACTACTAAATCCCAATCATCTAGTAATGGCAGGGTAATACTACGTGTAAATGCAAATACTCCGTGCTCGTGTCAGTGCCTCATATAGTACTATATCATAAGAATGAGTATGCATGCACCATGAATGTAACATAACCAATCCTGAAATCTAGATATATCTGTATAAGAAATCTTTAACTTTTATTATAGTAAAATGTGTATAGAAATCTGAAATATCAACAATGAAATCCATGGAAATCCGTGTCAAGTATCGACACAAAGCATGTAAATATCAAGTTTCAATACCTCATAATCTCAATGTCTCATAGTCTCAATATCTCGGGCTCCGTCAGTCCGGATCGGCCCATATCATCAAATCTCACGACAACGGTCAGTATCCTCCGGATATCCGCCGCGCCAGACATAACCGGTAGGTAGTCTTCCCCTGCCAGGCTCATCGTCTACAACTCGATCTTCTTGCCCCGGGGTACCATACCGGGCCCACCATGTACCCGAGACGGTTCATCCACTCCTCGAATCAGGTCTCGAAATCCAACAGAAAACATAAAATCTCATGGTGGACGACACATACATCACGAGAAAACCGCATCTTAGTTTTAAAAAGAGAGGAGAGAGAGAGAGAAGTTTTTATTATTCTTGCGGTTTTCCCCCAAAATCCAGAAATCTCATAGAAATCCAAAATCCCAAAATCATGAGTAAGTATATGATAAGTGTCGGCATATGCCCCATAATACTGCATGATAACATGAAAATGCGAATGCATGAAATGTCTAAGTAATAAATACCACATCTATACTAATACCATAGAGTAATCACAATGTTATATCGATCTAGCTGTTAGCTGATTGTATCAATAAAAGATAATATGATCTAAAGTGTACGTGACATAGCAATTACCGATGATGATGTGTGTGAGCCGGCAAATAAGTGTGCGTGGAATATGCGCAACATCGGTAATGGTGCTGGTGTCCTAACAGGCAAAGTTTTATTCTGATTATAGAAACATATGAATGAACATACACCATTATGATTACGGTATGAATGTAAAGACGGATGTGTAATAACCACTCATCTGTGATATACAAGTATAACTACAACTATATGACTCGAACCTAAACTAGTGTCCATCTAACCTCCTAAGGAACTAAACCTAAGAAACTAGTCGATAAGAAATAGGAGTACACCTAAAGTCTGAGTCCATATCTTTAATAGTCGGCGATTCAGCCTCAATAGCGTCACGTACGTAGTACGACTTCCTCGAAACAAGAGTGTGGATCAATCATCACATCTATATCTCGTACGGTAAAATCCATCGTACGGCATCCCAATATCGGGGTACGGGTCAAGTATCACCTACGTGTCTCATCATTCGTATAATATCATCATCAACTCATATCAAGATCAAGGTGTTATACTGTAATCGCATACATCAATCATATATCATTGTCAGCATAAATATACACCGTTAATTTATCCTCAGAAATATCATGTCACATATATCATATCTTGATCAAGTCACATATGTCAAGTCGTGATTAAGTCACGCCTATAAGATATCGAAATCTAGTTACATCTATATGATGTCGTAATCAAGTCACACATATATCATATCTGAATATCAATCACCTGTTACGGTCCGGGTGCTATTTTAGAGTCACGTGTACCTCATTATCATCACCACCCTTTTATTATCTATGTATACCTATTCATTAACTCATTTTCTAATGATCCGCTAACATCATAATACGACCGTATAGTCAAGAATCACGGCATCAAGCCCAGTTATACTGTTTCATCCCCGTGTATCATATCACATCCTTGTATCATATATACGTATTATGTATATATATATATATATATATATATATATATATATACGTACATCTAGTTCTATACATATATATATATATATATACATACACGTATACACCACGTCGAGTCTCAGTGCGTGCGTGTGTGTGTATCTACCTGAAACCTATGAATCTCTTCCAAGGTATTCATCATCTGGTATGGTCTTCCTAAATCAGTCTAGTCCAGCCTAGGGTCATTACGAGGGTCCTACTCATTAAGAATATAGGGTCACATCTGACTTCCTGATGTCAATAAATACTATTACTATTCTACGTTGCGGGGGTGCTAAACGCCATCCACCCGACTTCCCCCCGTAGATATACATCTACTCACCTGGTCCATATCTGCCGAAGACGGTGTCGCCATCCTCTTCTTCATCGCCCGCAGTCCATGTGAGGGGTACCTATACGCAAACATATATAGTAATGTAAACTAAATCACGGACAAAAGTCAAAACGACACACGGAACACGCATAGGTTAAAACCTATGTCCCGTTCACGCAAAAGAACCAAATATCGCTCGATATCGGCGTACAAACTCCGATTAATCGAGATAAACATCAAAAAACAGCTCATAGTTTTAAAACTCATTACTTATAATATAAAACATGATTTAATTCATCGAAACCCTAAAATCCATCAAATCGCCCGATTTCGTAAAACCCGAAAATGCCAATTTACCGTTTTTCTTCAAAACTTGACATTTAAATGAAACCAATGATCATAAAACTCATTAAATAACATAACTAGACTATACAACCCATTACTATATTTTTCTCACACTAAATTGCATTAAAAAAAATTCCTAGTTTGCAACTTTTATCAATTTTATACATCTTACAAGCAAAATATCACAATTCCACCACTAAACATGATTTTACATGGATTAACTTACTAAACTACAATTCAAGATGATAATAATATAATGAAAGCATAAATTAGATTTTAAATCTCCTTTATTTAGGAATTTCCAAAAACTAGTTAGCAAAAATAGCAATTTTTATCACAATTTATCAATTATCAATAAAACTAGTAACTAAATTGAGTTTTTCATTCCACCAACAAGTTAATACCCTCATTAAGACCACAATCTAGTTTTACAAATATTAATTGGAATTTTATTTCACCAAAAATTATGTTTTATAGAAACCTAGTTAGCAAAATATTTAATTTGAACAATTTTAAATGAACAAATTATAATTCAACAACCATGCAAGATTTTCCAATTCTAAAAGTGTTAAACTAATTATTATAACCATATTTAATTAATAAAAACCACAACTTGAATTTATAAACCCTGACTTGAATTTTAAAAATTGAAAATAGAATTAATTTATTAAATCTAAACATGTTTAAATGAAACATCTAATAAAATAAATCAAAAGGATAAGATTTATACCTTCAAACAAGAAATCCAAACATGAAAATAAGCCTCCAAAATGCATGCTTTCCATCTCCAAAATCCATGTAAGGAAGAGCAAAGAATAGAGGGTATGAATTTATTAGGATTTTGTGGATTTTTATTTGGATTTTTAATGAATTTTTGATGGATTTTGCAACAAAAATCAAGGGGAGAAATGGGGGGGCTGCCATGATGAGGAGGCCGGCCATGTTTAGGAGGAGAGGGAGAGAAAGAAAAGAATGAAGAATCATGTAGAAAGTTCTCCAAAAATATCCTCTTCTTAATGTCTTTTCATAACTTTATTCATTTTCTTTTATTTCTTTTCTAAAACAACTCAAGAAAAATCTAGAAACATGGTTAAATTTGTAAATAAATTTTGCATGATGCACACTAAATTCTAATATGCCATGGTTCATTTTTACAAATTTAACCCATTCAAATTTGTAATTTACACTAATTTAGTGTAAAAAATAAAGTTTTTGTTAATATTTAAAATAATTAATTTAGGAAAAATATTTAATTAAACTAAAAATTTATAAGTGACTAAATAAACACCATTTACAAGTAATAACATAATTAAAATAAGTATTTTTAAATTTATAGTGAAAAATAATTACGGTTTTGTTTTACGAAAAATACGTTTTACTTTACCAAAAATCATGAAATTCACTTAAACGATTTTATTTATTTAATTATTTTTAAAACGTTACAATAATGGTATTCATTTATGAATATCCAGCATCTCATTCGATGAGGAAAGATCCTAGATCCCTTCACCGGAAATAACCTCTTTAGCAAAAACTAGCATATGCTACAACCCACTGGTTTTTTTTGAAAACTACTCGGTTTTTTTTTGAAAACTACTCGGTTTTTAAAGCGAAGCTTAAACCACTCCTTTTCATATCACTTGGTTCTGCAACGATATCAAGTTCATTATATTAATGTTTTCATTAAAACCAGCCGTAACCCTCCGTCATTTCAGTTAAGTATCACTTAGTATTCATGTTGCGTTTGTTGACTTCATTAAGTCGTAGTGTTCGGTAGCTAACTAATGCTTTTCTGCAGCATGTGATGCGATTAGTTAGGGAAGTCGCATAGCTTTGTTGACTTTGTTAAGGGCTTATGCGGGTAGGTCTAACTTAATCAAGAAATGATGGGTTGAACTTGACTAGCGACTTATGATTTGTTAACTTCGTTAAGTTCATAAGCCATTAAGGGTAAAAACCATTATTGGGAATTTCAAGTGTTGAAATTTGCAATGAGATTGCATACCTTCTATGCGATAGTTGAATCCCGATACCCACTGCGAGTAAGCGATACTCATAGGAGAGTTTTCCATTTTACAATTAGTTAATCCAGTAGGTAACTAGAAAGGTGTTAACAGGGTAATACCTTTGTGGAAATGAGATTATTTAATTAGTTTCGTGCAAAAGCACGGGGAGTCTCCCTCGGAATACCAACACCAGCCTGGCTGACCGATTAGCGAACTTATAGGGTGTAATTAATCCCGACTAATCTTACCTTTTAGGATTTGAAGGAAGATTTCATAAAAACAATGGGAGCCATCCTAATTGGATAAAATAATAACCAATTTAATCTTGAAAGAGCGCACGCTAAAGTGTTTCTTCTCTCTCTCTCTCCAGGTGGCGACTTTGCCATGCCTTAATCAAGATAATAACATGGATATATTGACCGAACCCGCTTATTATACTGGGCTAAGGAAAGTTGGTTCCGCTCTATCTTATGACAATTGTCATGAGTCTGGACAAAGTATAGAGGAATCCAAGGATTTCCACACAACCCTAATGAAGAAGGAGAATCTTGATGCATCTTCTTCGGGTGAGTTAGTTATTAAGAACTGTTCTCAATATGTTCTACATCCTGGATATTGGATACTGGATCAGGATCCCATATTTGTAATATGTTACAAGGGTTAAAGAGAAGTAGAGAACTAGAAAAAGGTGATATGTCTCTCAGAGTAGGGAACGGAGCAATTGTTGCTACAGAAACTGTTGGCGAATATCACCTTGTATTGCCAACTAGTAATACATTGATTTTGAACGACTGTTATTTCGTACCGTCTATGATGTGCAATATAATATCTGTTTCTTTATTAGATAAAGAAGGATATAACTTTGTATTAGAGACAAATGATATGAACATTTTCCTAAATCAAATGTTCATTTGGTTTGGTACGTTGTGTAATGGTTTATATGTTCTAAATCAATATACAGTTCTAAATATACAGAACACGCGCAAGAGGAAAAGTTCAGAAATGAACGAAATCTTCTTATGGCATTGTAGACTTGGTCATATCAATGCGACCTGACTAGCTAAGTTGCATAAGGATGGATATTTGAATTCGTTTGAATTTACATCTTATGAAACTTGCCAGTCTTGTCTCAAAGGAAAAATGACCAAAACTTCATTTACGGGACACGGAGCAAGAGCTACTAAACTCTTGGGATTGATACATAGTAATATATGCGGTCCTAGGTCTACACATGCCACGATTGGTTCCTCGTACTTCATTAAATTCACGGATGACCTCTCTAGATTCGGACATGTGTTCCTATTGAAACACAAATCTGAAATTTTTGAGAAATTCAAGGAATATAAAAATGATGTAGAGAACCAAACGGGTAAAAATATTAAAATCTTTCGATCAAATCGAGTAGGAGAATACTTAAGCACAGAATTCCGAAATTATCTACAAGAGAATGGGATTCTCTCTCAGCTTACTCCACCGTATACACCACAGCATAATGGTGTATCGGAGTGGAAGAATCGCACCCTATTAGATATGGTGCGCTCCATGATAAGTATTGCTGAGTTACCTCTATCATTCTGGGGTTATGCACTTGAGACAGCTGCATACTGTTGGGGTCAAAAATTACACCCCAGTTGACCAAATCAAAATCAAAGTTAACCCCAAGTCAAGTGGGCCCGAGCCCAAGCAAGCGTGTCTAAGTCCAAGCCAAGTGGGCCCAGGCCCAGGTCAAGACCGAGCATGGAAGGTGAATGTATATCATAGCACCTTTACTAGGTTTCAATGAGTATCAAGTATGCAATTTTAAAAAATCTTAGAGTGCTAAATATACTAACCTAGAATCGAACTAGAGATTTAGTGTTTTAAAGTAAGTGAACAAGTTCTAAACTAAGTGATGGGAGTTTACAACCTTTATAGACCGATCCTTCACTTCTAAAGCTCCATGTAGTAGTCCCTAGAACTCTTCTTAAAGCTCCACTTGAAGAAAAGATCGAGCTTGCTTGTTGTTTTCGATGCCGAAGATGATCCATCTTGAAGTCTCTCTCACTCAAGCTCACACTTCACTAATGAAGGTATTAGTGAAGTTAACAACCTAAACTAATGGTCTATATTAGTGTAGGTAGATGAAGTAGGAGATTTGCTCACTAGAAAATATTTTTCTCTTTTCTTTTCTCAACTCAAGAAAAATCTAGAGAGTGGTAGAAGAAGGAGATGAACTTGGATGATATGTGAGAGTCTACCATGAACTAAAAGAGATACGATGAGATGAAGAAAAATATCTATGAATCAAACAAAAAAAGAGATGAGTCATGGCTTCTACAAACCATGACTCATTATTCTTTTTTGTTTAATTCATAAATGTAACCTTTATCTTCTCATCCTAACCACATGTGTGATTCTCATACATCCTAATTCTATGCATCATCAACCATGATACAATTATAAATACATATATATATATATACACATCCTAATTCTATGTATCATCAACCATGATACAATTATAAATACATACATACATACACACACACACACACACACACACACACACACACATACATACATACATATATATATATCACATATATATATATATATCACATATATATATATATAAAGAATAAAATCTTAAGTGAGCTTAATATTAGTATATATATATCAAATATATAAATATATATCAAATTATTAAATCAACACTTGATTCAATAATCCAGTTATATCATATATAACCGACTAATACCATATATATGTATATCAAAATATTAAATCAACACTTGATTCAATTATCCTGTTATATCACATATAACCGGCTAATATTTAATATTAGATATTAAATCAACACTTGATTCAATAATCTGGTCATATCATATATAACCGGCCAATATCATATATATTTAACATATATATATATATATATATATATATATATCAAATCATTAAATCAACACTTGATTCAATAATCCAGTTATATCACATATAACATGGGATATCAACTATCGCTAGATTAGAATACGGTATCATATACTCGTATTCAATCAAGCTCCCGCACATATCTCCATACGTGCCCTACTTCGTTTCGCTTGAGCTAGGAAACCTCTGTGTGGGACTCTAAAGACTCGTCAATACGCCAGCAGTAGGTAATAATCACATCAGATACCCATAAGCCGTCAGCAGTACTAGCTGGACGTAACGGCCACCCAGGTATTGAACGAATAGAAGATTAACAAGCAAACTTGTCCAAACTTCCGTAGAGCCTATAAGCAACACTTACAATACAGTTCGGTCTCTTCGTATAATATGTCGCATATCGAGTCTGGGGGTAGAATCATCAGACCCCAATAACTTGATATGTCATGCCGATTTATGGCCTATAACCTTTTGAGAAACTACTGATAACACTTATCAGTAAATCTCATCAGCCCTAGCCAGAGACTTGCTATTATAGCCAATCGAGCATAGCGCAACATCAACTCCCAATACCGGGAGAGACAAAACCCCTCCTATCGCTCACAGCCTCCATATAACTCGGGACTGTACCCAAAATCCACATGTTTGCATGACTCCTTTGAGCCGTGGTAGGGAGGAAATCAAAGCACGGTGGGAACCACACAAGACACTATGACAATCTCGGGTTTATAGACTAACATGTACAAGTTTCACTAAAGAACTTCTATCTGACGATAGGTATGGTACCATCTAGGAGTTCTCGGTAAGTTATGTTCAGTGTACCCATTCTTTAATGAGCACCTGTGTACAATCTTTAATGTCAAACACCAATGATTATGGGATCAACCATCGCCCTATATAGGGTTAAGAAACATACACACTAGTCTACTCTAGAATATCGATGCCCTGTCTTGATACTCCCTCAACTAGGAACTGTTAAAGGATGTGCTTGAGAACTACACAAGCCTCACTAGTATGATCTGCATCATAGTTCTGGTAGTCAAGCCAACATCCTAAGGGCTTTATCAACATGTATCTATGAGATAGTAAACTAAAACAAGTGTACATGTTAAGATAAAGAGCAACCAGATAGCTTACTATCATGTCGAGCAAGAAAGTCCTCTATATATATGTCCAAGCATCCACTATAATATACAATAATGGCCTCTAGGGCATACATATTCCTAACAATCTCCTACTTGCACTAAGGCCAATTGTTGTAGTATCGCATACCCAACATCCCAAAAAGTCTCTCAAACTGTGTCTGGAGAAGGGCCTTCGTGAGTGGATCCGCAGTGTTGTCCTTCGTGTCAACTCTCCTGGCCTCGATCTCCCGGCGATCAACTATCTCCCGGATCATGTGATACCACACCAAGTTCAGCAGTGAACTTCTTCATCCAGACAGCCTCTTTGGCAGCATCGTTGGTAGCAATTTATTCAGCTTCCATCGTCGAGTCTGCAACGGTATCTTGCTTGGAAATCTTCTAACATACCGCCCCTCCATTGAGGATGAAAAAAAAACCCGAGACATACTTGATGTCATCCTTATCATTCTGGAAGCTCGAATCGGTAAAGAACTCCACTTGGAGTTCTCCGTTACCATACACCAAGAAAATCTCTTTAGTCCTTCTCAAGTACTTAAGAATGTTCTTCACAGCTATCCAGTGCTTCTTCCCTAGGTCTGATTGATACCTACTTACCATACTAAGTGCGTAAGCTACATAGTGAACATGAATTCCATCTCAGATCGCATAGCATCCAGCCATTTCAAAGAGTCCCCACTTGTGATGGCCTGCTCGAAACTAGTTGGGTCATCATCTTCCTTGATGCAATCCTCGCTCCCACCGTCTGTGAGAAAATCGTAGTATCTCTCAGGTGGATGCGGAACCCTACTAGTTTTGCGGAGTGGCTGAGGTTCGTCGGGGACTATTGAATCCTCCAGTTCTACTAAATCTTTAGTTGTAGTTTGTGTATCTGGAACTTCTTTTAGCTCTACCTCATTACCACTAATTTCTTTCACAAAAAATTACTTTTCTAAAAAGGTGGCATGTTGAGCAACAAACACATTTTATTACTCGGCATGGTAGAAGATATACCCTCGCGAATGTTTGGGATATCCAACAAACTTACATAGAACAGACCTTGCCTCGAGCTTGTCCGGATTTTTCCTTTTAATATAAGCCAGACAACCCCATATCTTAATGAAATTAAGACATGGTCTCTTCCCCTCCAATATCTCATATGGAGTGGTAAGCGTGGATTTGGTAGGAACCCTATTCAATAGGTATGCAGCTGTATCAAGTGCATAACTCTAAAATGAAATAGGTAACTCAGCAACACTCATTATAGAGCACACCATATCTAATAGGGTGTGATTCTTCCGCTCTGATACTCCATTGTGTTGTGATGTATACGAAGGAGTAAGCTGAGAGAGAATCCCATTCTATTTTAGATAATCTCGGAATTCCGTGCTTAAGTATTCTCCTCCTCGATCAGATAGAAGGATTTTAATACTTTTACCCGTCTGGTTCTCTACTTCGCTCTTATATTTCTTGAATTTCTCAAAAACTTTATATTTGTGTTTCAACAAGAACACATGTCCGAATCTTGAGAGATCATCGGTGAATGTAATGAAGTACGAGGAACCATTCCTGGCATGTGTAGAAACAGGACCGCATACATCACTATGTATCAATCCCAAGAGTTCAGTAGCTCTTTCTCTTTGTCCCGTAAATGGAATTTTGTTCATTTTTTTTTTTGAGACATGACTGGCAAGCTTCATAAGATGTAAATTCGAACGGATTCAAATATCCATCTTTATGCAACTTAGTTATTCTAGTCGCATTGATATGACCAAGTCTACAATGCCACAAGAAGGTTTAGTTCATTTCTGAACTTTTCCTCTTGTGTGTGTTCTATATATTTAGAACTGTATTTTGATTTAGAACGTATATACCATTACACAATATACCAAACCCAATGAACACTTCATTTAGGAAAATGTTCATAAAATTTTTCTCTAATGCAATGTTATATCCCTCTTTATCTAATAAAAAACAGATATTATATTGCACATCATCGATGGTACGAAATAACAGTCGTTTAAAATCAATGTATTACCATTTGGCAATACTAGATGAGATTCGTCGACCGCTTCGGCAACAACAATTGCTCCATTCCCTACTCTAAGAGACATATCAGTTTCCCAGTTCTCTACTTCTCTTTAACCCTTGTAACAGATTACAAATGTGGGATCCTGATCCGGTATCCAATACCCAGGACATAGAGCATACTGAGAAATAGTTCTCAATAACTAACACACCCGAAGAAGATGCATCATAATGTTATTTCTTCATTCGGGTTGCGTGGAATCCTTTCATTCTCCTATCCCTTGGCCAGACTTATGACAGTTGTCATAAGATAAAGCGGAACTAACGTTCCCCAGCCTAGTATAATAAGCGGGTTCAGTCAATACATCCATATTATTATCTTGATTAAGGCATGACATGGTCACTACCTGGAGAGAGAGAAGAAAATAGTTTAGCGTGCGCTCTTACAAGATTAGACTAGTTATTATCTTATCTAATCAGGATGGCTCCCACTGTTTTTATCAAATCTTCCTTCAAACCCTATGAGGTAAGATTAGCCGAGATTAATTACACCCTACAAGTTCGCTAATCGGTCAGCCAGGCAGGTGTTGGTACTCCGAGGGAGTCTCCCCGTGCTTTCGCATAGAACTAATTAAATAACCTCATTTCCGCAGGGGCATAACCCCGTTAACACCTTTCTTAGACACCTACTGTATTAGCTAATTGTAAAGTGGAAAACTCTTCCAAGAGTAACACTTACTCGCAGTGGGTATCGGGATCCAACTATCATATAGAAGGTATGTAATCTCATTGCAAATTTCAACACTTGAAATTCCCGATATCTGTTTTTACCCCTAATGACCTATCACCTTGACGGAGGTCAATAGACCATAGGCCGCTAGTCAAGTTCAACCCGTCATTTCGTGATCGATTCGAACCCACCCACACAAACCCTTGACGGAGGTCAACAAGGTTGTGTGACTGCACCGATCGCATCAACATGCTGCAGATAAATATTACCCAGCTACCGTACACTGTGCCTTGATGGAGGCCAACAAACACAGCAGGAATACTAAATGCTACGTATCTGAAATGACGGTTTTGAAGAACACCTTTAACATAATGAACTTGATATCGTTTTAGAATCTAGTGATTTGAAAAGGAGTGGTTTATGCTCCGCTTTAAAATCGAGTAGTTTTCAAAACAAACCAAGTGGGTTGTAGCATATGCTAGTTTTGCTAAAGAGATCATTCTCGGTGATGGGATCTAGGCTCTTTTCTTGTCGAATGAAGTGCTGGATATTTATAATGGAATACTGCTATGCAAAGCAAGAACTAGAGCAACCTTTTTGAAAAATTTGATTCTACAACATCTTTTAGGCTTCTTTTCTTTTCATTAATCTTATTAATGACGTCCCATCATTTATGTTTTCTAAACATCACAGAAGAAACGAAAATAAAACACAAATATATGCCATCCGCATTCGCCACAGGGACCTGGGTCTTCACCGTAAGGTTACTTAACTTACGGCAGGGTGGGGTCAGGACTAGCGCGGATGCAAAATATATATAGTGTCTACCAGTATATCATATATATAAGTAGCATTCATCTCACGCAGTTTTATAATCACATCATATCACAGAAATAGCAGAAGCAGACATATGAAATATAGGATATATTAGGAGGTCCGTATTTTAGATTAAGCCAGTAATGAAAAATATGGATTCCACGGTCGTGATGAATAAACAAGCCTACACCCATAGACCCCTACGAGTGCAGCAAGCAACCCTGCCAATTCTAGAGTTAGCCGACCGGTCTCGACTCCTTGAGATGGCCTCCCACTGGACTCTAATACCCGGTTACTTGTGCTCCCCGCCTTCGGTCTATCCTAATGCGAAAAAGCAAATAATATACATCAAATGGAGAAAACCACATCAACTCGGAAGTGTCCTAATAAAAGAATATTACATACAAATATTTACATGAATGAAAATTGAAAACCTTTCATCTCATGTAAAAAAAAATCGGCTATTCAATCACAACGATCTAATATAACATATCAATAGCAACACAATAATATCACATGTCATCAACGTAAGTAAATATGCGTATCCCTAATATCTTTGTCTCATAGCAACGAGATCGGGGGTACTGCCACATATTATACTTACAGTCACAGAAAAAAAATGAAAACTACAATAATTAGAATACGCATCATCTTTAGACATCATAAACCCGGATTATCACATATTCTGAATTTCATGCCTAACCCTATAAACCTTGCATTTAAGTCTCGAATTGAAAACACTTTTCAAAAATAAAGTCGGTTAATTCAACAACATTCCCGATTAAATGATCGAATGCTCATCGGGAACTTTAGTAGATGGACGCACCCATGAGGCCGTCAACGAAGTGCACATGGGCGGAACACCGTGGCCGCGAGCACCCGAGTGGATGCTTTTATCCATGGGGTCCTCCTATAGTCAGTTTGTCATGACCCAGAAAAGGCACGTAACTGGCACTTGAATCACGTGAAATCTGTAGACCCCACCTAATCAAAGTAAGCTAAAAGCTCATAAATCTAAACCTTTTAGGGAAAATAATAGAGGTGAAGTTTTGAAATAAAGGTTTAATTAAATCAGATTCTTTCCTTAAAAACATAAGTGGATTATATACCGTAGTTAAAACATTTTTCTCTTTTGAAATTTGGGAAGCACCTTCTTTGTAAATTTTAATCCGAAAGCAATACAAACAATAATAAAAGGCAACCCTAAGTGGGAGCTAGCTCTTCGCCATTAGACGGAAACACAACCACGCAATAAAGATATACGACACCAAAGGTGAAGATCAAAACACAGAAAAGAATGTAAAGAAACCAAAATAAAGAATAAATGCATATCCGTAACTCTAGGTTCGAAAGAATATACAAAGTGTGGTTTCTATGTATACCAATTATACATAGTCTGGTTGATGGGGCTTTTAACTAAATACAACTGAATAAATATACAAGTAAAAATGGTGGTCAGGATGCAAGTGTGCCCCCGCCTACAAAAAAAAGTCACTCAGAAGAAAAGCGGTGTGCCAGCAAGCCGCTACCAAATCTGTGGGATCAACCTGCAAGAAAACTGTGGCACAACGGGGGTGAGTTGCCAACTCGTGAGTAAGACACATCACCGAGTAGAAATCTAATGTGTGACGATCTCATAGGTCATACAGTAGCATAGTAATAATATAATAACAACGATGTGGTAGCAAGAGTGACAGTGTAAACATAGTATAACAATACTAATGTAATCATGTCCGTGCCATGATGTGGTACCATGTCAATGTATTTTATATGTGTGTGTGTGTGTAGGTGTATCATCCAACGTGTGCCAATCAACGACACACTAAATCATGATAAAACCTGAGTGCCCGGCATCGACACTCAAAAACATCATAAAACCGTGTCCAGCAGTGACATATAATCCTCATATCTCGGGAGCCGTCTCATCGGATCGGCCCTCATATCCATTTGATCTTCCGACTCCGGTCGGTATCCTCCGGATATCCGCCGAGCCAAACTATCACTGGTCGGTAGTGCTCCCCTACCGGGCTCAACGTCTCTCTATACGATCTTCTTGCCCCGGGATACCGCACGGGGTCCACCATGTACCCACAGACGGTGCCTCCTCTCTTCTCGAATCGGGTATATATATAGCTCAGAACCGAGAAAACTCATGGTGGACGCTACATATCATATAAAGAAAAACCGCATTTTTTTTAATATGATCATAAGTTTTCACATATGCTTTCCCAATCGAGAAATCTTATGAAAACCGAAATCTTATAAACATGAGCCAATAATGAAACAATGAATAACGGCACAGAGCCAATCTACAGTGCATAAACAGAATGTATATCTAAATGAATGTGGCATCTAACTAAGTAAGAAATGCAATATCTAAACTAGCATTTGAGGTAATAAGTACTAAGCACTACTAATAAGCTACAAGTTATTAAGTTATATGACGAAGTAACGGTTTCTAGTGTATACGTGGCATGGCAATTATCGATGATGAGTGTGTGAGCCGGCGAGTATGTGTACGTGCAACATGTACATCATCGGTAATGGTGCATGTATCCTAGCAGACGATGTCATATAATATAATGAAAAGAACAAGTGTGTAAGACGCAAACGAGAATAATACGAGCATAGCAGAAAAATAAACAGTAAACACAATAATATAAAATATATAGCTACATACGAGCTATACAGTTACAGTATTTAAAATAGCACGAATCGTTGCTTTTAGAAAAATAGGGGGCTACGGTGTTTTTGAGGAAAAAATACCATTTGAAAATCCGTAGCGTCCCTCAGAATTATCCTTGAAAATGCATACGATCCGTTAGTTTTGAAAATATGTATGATTCTAATTATATTCTAATATCTACTTAAGTGATTAAAAGGTTAAAATAATCCTGAGTCGAAAGTGATTAGAAATCTATAACATTTCTGAGTCGATACATCCATCAGTCGGTAATCCAGCCTTATAGTATCACGTACGGTAAAGTCCATCGTACGACATCCTCATGTTACACGTATATATATATATATATATATAAACACATATCATACCAAGTGTGTGCGTGTGTGTGTGTGACAAATATCATATCAAGTATGTGCATGTGTGTGTGTGACAACGTATATCCCAAAGGCTCAAGACTAAGAGAAAATAAGGCTAAGGGTATACTTTCCTATGAGTACGCTTATTCTAACCTACAGTCTTCTAGAACCCTATTAGCTAAGAATCCATATCCAACATTGAAATATATATAAATATATATATATATAAGTATCATAATCTACGGCTGTGGGGGTGTTATACGCCATCCACCCGACTTCCCCCGTAGATATACATCTACTCACCTACTATCCTCGCTTTAGCCGAAGTCGATGAATGACTTTCTCTCCTTGTCATCCCGAGTCCACGCGAAGGTACCTATAGTTCAACGCACGTCGTATCGACATCAAAATCAAATACGGAAACCGATATGGCAAACGAGAAATACATAGGTTAGAACCTACGGTCTATGCATGCAAGAATAACCAAAAACTCTTGACGTTGACGTAAAAACGTCAAACGACCGAGTCAAAACTCAAATACCAAACTCAATTTAACAAAAGTCGCAAAACGAAAACAGCAACTTGGAAAAACACTTCCAGATTTTACTCTAGGTGAAATTAGGACATTTTGCATATGTGGTAGGTCTAAATATTAGATAAAGGAGCTATGGACCAAACCTGGGGCCCACTCACCTAGGTCAGGCCGCAAATTGCGTCCAGAATGCTTATTTTGGTGGCCAGTTTAGGGAATTAGGGGCTCGGGTCCCTAGGGTATGTGCCTAATTAGCTGCACATCTCTCTGTGTTCGTTAAATATTTTTTAGAGTCTCCGAGTTATAGTAGATCCTAATTGATCACCACATTTCCATAAAAACCCGATATCGGAAAACTTCAATTTCATGTTTGGGACTTCTAATCTCGGTTTGGTCCATAATTCTATCATTAAAAGGTTGTAGTCACTAATTAAGCCTCAAATACACTTCCATAACTCCAAAACATCCACTAAAACTCTTTCTAGAATTTTCCAAGATCATTAACCTACACTTGTTTAACTCTAAATTACTATAACAGACTAGGAAAACTAGATATTTAACTAAAAGTGAGGGATTTACCATCCAAGAGCAACCTAACAAACTTCTAGGATGGCCAAAGTGCTCAAAGTCCCAACTTGATCCTACCATGGTGTTTGTAATGAGGTAAGGAACATTATCTGTGAAGGTTGTATTGGGTTTTTGTGGTGATTTTGAGGGTGGACTTGGGGTGGTAGTGAGGTGATGGAGGATGAAGGAGGAGGAGAAGAAGAAATGGGAGATAAGGAAAATGAAGAGAATGAGGAGGTGAAGAAAAGTGTAGAAGAGTGTGGAACCTCTCTCCCCCTCTCTCAATCATACCCTCTTGTCCCCGCCATATTATTTATTCTTTTCTTTTCTTTTCTATTTCTTTTCTAAATAAAACCAAAACCATTTTAAAAGCAAATGAAGCCATGGTTCCATAAATATGGACAAATGTTGCAAACATGATATGTTGCATGTCATGATACATATATAAGATTAATACATAATTGGTAAAATATTAATCAAGTTTAGTATTAAACTTGTATACAAATAATTGTATAATAATTTATAAAATGTCCACATCAAATAAATACTTTCAAAATCAATAATTCATATTAATTTCTAAATATTTTCCAAACTATATATATAATCATACCATTTCATTAAAACTAATCTCCATACTTTTTATAATATTCATAAAATTTATTATTTTAATTATTTAAATTCCAAAAATAATATTTTATTTTTCTGAAATGTTACAATCGTCCCCCCTTAAATAAATTCGGTCCCCGAATTTAAATTTAAACCCCCCAATTACTAACACATTTCAGTAAAACAATCAAGTCAACGAAGTTCCGAAATCATAAATACATAAGATATATCATAGAGCAACGCATGCACATGAAAATGAGTGCAAAACTCAAAATCGGAACTCCGTCAAGAGTCACGCCATCATGGGAGTTAATGCGAAAATACCAGTTTCAAAATCCATTATTAAAATCAAGTATAATATAATTAGGACTATAACATATATATAGTATGCATCGTTGTGTAATCGTCAAAACAATTGAATAAAAGTGCGTGCAAAATCTTTTTCAAATCGCCGTGCGATGCGCATATCACGGTACAACTAGCGGACGTTCATTTGTAAGAAAATAACTATATATATCTACATATCTTTTATTTAACGTAGACGTTCCGCCTTTTGAAAATGACTTTGGGAAGGGTTTTCTTGTAAATTTTTTGTGTCACACATGGACACGTAGGAAAATATTGAGACTATAGCTCTTTTGAAATCCCCTCGCAAATATCGATGCATGCAAAAATACTCAGAAACTGTTCTCAAACTAGTCCTGCTCAGTTACTATGCAATATAATAAATGTCATAAAAACACAATGCTCGAAAGAAATCGACCTCAGATAGTATATATAAAAATGCCACGTGCGTCTGGTGCGCACGGAAATCGAAATCAAATAAAGGTGCCACGAATGTGCACAGAAACAAAACTAAGTGCAATGGGTGTGCACAAAAGCATTTGTCAAGTGCAACGGGTGTGCATGACAACAATATCAAGTGCATCTAATATGCACGAAGAATCTCGGTTAAGTGCATCTGGCGTGCACAAAATCGTATTAAGTGTGACAAGCATGCGCAAGAATCTAAGTCAAGTGCACAAAGTGCATAAAACATAAATCTAGTGCACTAGAGTGCACGAAAACGAGCATCGAATATCAAAATCAAAATCAACGGTATACAACATACACTGAATCAAAATCAAGTATCTCGGAGTGCATAAAATCAAAATCGAGTGACAATGGGTATGCATAAAAAACGAAATCAATACAACTGATGCTTGAAATACAAATCAAGTGCAATTGTAGTGCACGTAGGGAATATCAATCGTGAAACACATCGTCAAAATACCGGAATCAAAATGATGGAAACGTGATATCCGAATCACCAAGGCGCAATTCATAAATAACTGACGTTGAGGTACACCTCCTTTAATGTCGAAAAGTGTCGGTGCACCCAGGGCTGGCAGAGCAAGAATATCTACTTACTTCCTACCCACGGTCTGGCGTCCTCTGCTCTTAGGTCCTCGTTTCTCTTTGTGGATTACCATTTCCATGACTCCTCGGCTCGATAGCCCAATTAGGAGTAATGACGGAAACAGTCTCGCTCTGGCGCTTCTATGAAGATTTCCTAGCCGATTAACATAGCTACCCGTAATGTATCATGCCAATGATGGCAGCCTCTGGCCCACTGAGTATGTGTGATACAACCGATCCTGGGTCCAAGTCTTTATCGTGTATTCTAGAAAGATCCTGTCAGGGTCTCTTCCAATCTCATTTCTGCCTAACTGCCCGCAAGTTGGCACTCTTACTTAACACATTTCTTGGTTCGGGACAGCTACATTCTCATCAAGACCTTCCTCTGGAAATACAGCCGTATTCAATGCCTCTGCATGCGTATCAAGTCTCTGACATCAACGGAGGGGAACGACAATTCGTTAAAATCTTGCACGAACCTCTTACTCCGCTTTCCTTCAACATGGACCAATTTGGAATAATCTCTGCATAGCTATGTATACTGTGCTCAAATTGGCTATAGCCATATCCAGAGTCTCTTCCGAAACTACGAACTCGGCATCTTTAATATCCTGTAGAAGGCATTTGGCCAATTACATCCTCGGAAACTCGTCCAAGTCATTGGAGTAATATGCTTTTGCATGGCCTTTCTCGATTGACTCACAACATGTCTAAGTGAGGTTCCCATCTAACTGAAGCTAGTCAATTTGATGACCTCACATCGGAGCATCCAAATGAACAAAATGTCCTAGTTACTTACCCAAGGGTGACTAGTGATCTTCTGTCACATCCCTTTCCGCAAACTCATGTGGTCTCATCTATACAAACTCTGGAGGCGACATCCGGTCAACCTCAGCGCTGGCTGGTTCATCTGTCCGCCCGGTAGACAACACATAAATCTTCTGGAGTAGACGGTACCTCAATAGTCTTCACAATCTGGCTGGCCTCTAGCAATGGCCCGATCATCTGGTGCAGATCTGAACGTTCGAGTCAATGAGAAATCCTAGTAAAATATTAAATCAATGCATTCGTACGTCACCGGAATACATCCTGGTCAGTTCTCATCCCTGACGAGCTCGCTCTGACCGTATCTCTAGCCACAGCTCTCTCTACTCATGTAGCCAAAGCAATAGAAACCACAACCCGATACCGATGAGGATAGATCATAGGAATGAATAGAAATACAGTGCCTAAGAAATGTATATCCTAAGGCTACTTAAGTGGAGCAGCGTATCGTAAGTATGTCGCAGAACATACAAATGGTACGTCACTCTACTTAAGTTACCTACTGTAGGGTTCCGTGGCGCGGCAGAAAGGTTTCGGGAGGCACCGTCCATGCCAATTTCAATTTTTTTCCGTACTAAAGAACCCTAACCCTAGAATCTTAACTAGAGATTTAGACGAACTAGCAATGTAAACAACTTTACATCTAAGTGAATGAGGAATACAACCTTTGTAGACCGGTCCTCCACTTCTAAAGCTCTGTGTAGTAGTCCCTTCGCTCCAAGTAGTGAACACCCGAACTCTAGTAAGGGTTCACATGAAGAAATGAACAAGCTTGCTCGAAGTCTTCGAGGCCGAAGATGATTTACGTCGAGAAGACTCAAGCTCATGCTAGCTCTTCACTAATGGTAGATTAGTGAAGCAAATACCCTAAACTAAATGGCTAATATAGTAGAGGATGATGAAGTAGGAATTGGGCTCACTTTAGATCTATTTTTCTAAAAATATTTCTTCACTTTGAGAAAAGCTAGCAAGCTTTCTCATGAGGAAGAAGAAGATGAAGTGAAGATAAGAAATGAAACTCATGAGGTGAGAATAGCAAACATGGGTGAGTTATTGTCATACACTAACTCATGTAGAGACTTAACTATGGCTATGGATAATGGTTAGGTTAATAAATATCTCAAGCAAAACAAAACTTATGGACTTAGTCAATGGTTCCACAAGCTTCTCCAAGTTTCAACCATTAATCCAATTTCCATCAATTTTGAATTACTTGGATAAATAAAAACCCTTCATTATTTCAAGCATGGTGTGAGTCTTATACACCCATATATCATCTGGCATCAAGCATGACACAAATAATATGTACATTAATATATATCACATATATACTATATGCACACAAGTGAGAAAAAGAAATGTTTAAGTGAGCTAAAATTAGTTAATGTAAGTTAATATATAAAATATATAATTATACATTAAATTATTAAATCAACACTTGATTTAATAATCCGGTTATATCACATACAACCGACTAATATTAAATGTAACATCTTATCGAATCAACACTTGATCTGATAACCCGGCTGTATCACATATAACCGACCGATATCACATATCGCGAGAATAGAATGCGGTATCACATACGCACATTAATCTCGGTCCCGCACATATCACATATGTACTCCTATTTCATTTCGCATGAACCAGGAAACCTCTGTGTAGGACTCTAAAGACTCGTCAATACGCCGGCA
Organism: Agapanthus africanus; assembly: GCA_030015575.1. Lineage (NCBI taxonomy): Eukaryota > Viridiplantae > Streptophyta > Magnoliopsida > Asparagales > Amaryllidaceae > Agapanthus > Agapanthus africanus. The sequence goes on from CM057346.1 coordinate 136,144,254, forward strand.
GTAGGTGATGATCATATCAAACATAGGTAAGCCGCAAGCGGTCTGCTACACGTAACGGCCACGCGGGTATTGAGCGATCAGAAGATCAACAAGCAAGCCTGCTCATACTCCTACGAATCCAATCAGTAACACTACCGTACAGTCCGGTCTCTTCGTCAGATATGTTGCATATCATAGCCTGGGGGTGGTATAACATCAGACCCTAATAGCCTGATAAGTCATGCTGATACAAGGTCCATAACGGTTCGAGAAACTACTGATAACACTTACAAGTATATCTCAACAACCCTGGCCAGGGATTTCCTGTTATGGACAATCTAGCATAGCTCAACATCAACTCCCAATACCGGGAGAGACAAATCCCCTCCTATCACACATGCCTCCATGTGACTCGGGACTGTACCCAAAAACCACCTTTTTGCACGATCTCTTGACCGTGGTATGGTGGAAATCAAAGCACGGTGGGAATCATAAAAGACTCTATGACGATCTCAGGTCGAGAGACTAACCTGTACCAGTATCACCAGTGAACTGCTATCCGACGATAGGTATAATACCATCTAGGAGTTCTCGGCGAGTCCGTTCAGTGTACCCAGCTCCACTGAGCACCCGTATACCTTCTCTGATGTCAAACACTAATGGATATGGGATCATTCATCGCCCATCATATGGGTCGAGAAGCGTATACGCTAGTCTACTCTGGAATATCGATGCCCTGTCTCGATACTCCCATGACTAGGAACAATTGAAGGATGTACTTACCGACTACCTCTGCCCCACTAGTATGATCTGCATCATAGTCCTGATAGTCAAGTACTCATCCTAAGGGTTTTATCAACATGTAATAGAGAGACAATAAGTGTACATGTTAAGATAAAGTGCAACCAGATAGCATACTATCATGTCGAGCAAGAAAGTCCTCCCTTTATATATCCAAGCATCCACTACAATATACATCACATGTACAGTAATGGCCTCTAGGGCATACATATAACTAACAATCTCCCACTTGCACTAAGTCCATTTGTTGCAGTATCCCATACTCAACGTCCTATAGAAGTCTCTCTAGGGAAAGGCCTTTGTCAGTGGATCCGTCGTGTTATCCTTCGCGTCATCTCTCCTGACCTCGATCCCTTGGAGATCAACCATCTTCCTGATCAGGTGATACTGTCCTCAGAATATGTCTAAAACGCTGATGGGACTGTCGTTCCTAGGCCAAAGCCACAGCTCCATTGTTGTTACAATAACAGTTGTTGGACACTCAATGGTAGGAACCATGTTCATCTCATGAACAAGAAATGCCCAGACAGCCACTTTGGCAGCATCGTTGGTAGCAATGTATTCATCCTTTATCGTCTAGTATGCCACGGTATCTACCTTGGAACTCTTCCAACATATCGTCCCTCCACTGAGGGTAAAGACAATGCCTGTGACAAAATTTCAGTCGACCTTATCACTCTAGAAGCTCGAACCAAGAACATTCTTTTAGTGCTTCTCAAGTACTTAAGAATGTCCTGCACAGCTGTCCAATAATTCTCCTAAGATCTGATTGATTCCTAATCACTACACCTAGTGAGTTGGCTACATCTAGTCTGGTACATAACATCGCACACATGATAGAGCCTACTGCCGAAGTATAGGGTATCCCTTGCACGCGAGCTCTCTCCAAATCAGTCTTGAGAGATATCTTTTTGGAGAGAGTGATTCCTGAGTAAGTGGGCGAACCGCCACGCTTAGAATCATCCATACTAAACCCCTTTAGTTTGGTGTTAATGTACCTGGATTTGGGACACTCCCAACATCCACTTAGATCTATCACCATAGATCATAATCCACAAGATATAGTAGGTATTATCCAGATCTTCCATGGAGAATCCACGTGATAAGAGGAGCTTGACCGAGTGTAGCATAAGAAACCATTTCCTATCAAGAGTATATCATCTACGTACAATACGTGTAAGACAACCTCACTCTCTACAACCTTTTTGTATAAACAAGGTTCATCTACCATTTTGATGAAGTCAAACTCTTTGACTGCCACATCAAAACAGATGTTCCAACTCCGCGATACTTGCTTTAATCCTGATGGACTTAAGCATAGCTTTGAAAGTCTCAACTTTTCCATTTACACCAAGAATCTTCTCAAGATCCACTTGCTCCTAATAGGTTTTACCCCTTCAGGTGCAACATTCAAAGTCATACTTTATTGGTGTATATGGATTCCATCTTTGATCGCATAGCATCCAGCCATTTCACAAAGTCTCCACTTGTGATGGCCTATCTGAACCTAGTTGGGCCATCATCTACCATGATGCAATCCTCGCTCTCACTGTCACCGAGAAGACCGTAGTATCTTTCAAGTGGATGAGAAACCCTACCAGATTCGCGGAGAGGCTAAGGTTCGTTGGATACTATTGAATCCTTTGGTTTCACCAAATCATCAGCTGTTCGTTTGTTTAGTTGGAACTCCTTCCAGTTCTATCTCATGACCACTAATTTCTTCACAAGAAATTCTTTTTCTAAAAAGGTGGCATGCTGATAAACAAAACACCTTTTGCTCCTCAGTGTGGTAGAAGATATTCCCTTACGAATGTTCGGGATATCCAACAAACTTATATAGAACTAACATTGCATCAAGCTTGTCCAGATTTTGCTTTTCAACATAGGCCAGACAACCCCATATCTTAACTCGTTTAAGACATGGTTTCTTCCCATTCGATATCTCATATCGAGTGGTAGGCACTGATTTGGACGGAACCCCATTCAATAGGTATGCAGCTTCTCAAGTGAATAATCCCAAAAGGAAACAGGCAAATCAGCAGTACTCATCATAGAGCGCACCATATCTCATAGGGCGCGATACCTCCGTCCCGATAAACCGTTGTGCTGTGGTGTACTCGAACAAGTAAGCTGAGAGAGAATCCTATTCTCTTTTTAGAAACTCCAGGAACTCCATGCGCAAGTATTCGCCTCCTCGATCACATCGAAGGACTTTAATACTTCTACCCATCTGGTTCTTAACTTCAAGCTTATATTACTTGAATTTCTCAAAAGTTTCAGAATTATGTTTCAAGAGGAACATATGTCCGAAACCTGAGAGAAGATTAGTGAATATAATGAAGTACGAAGAATCAACCTTGGCATTAGTAGACATCGGACTGTATACATCATCATGTATCTGTCCCAAGAGTTCAGCAACTCTTCCTCTGTTTCGAGTAAACGGAGTACTGGTCATTTTAGTTTTGAGACAAGACTGGTGTTCATAACAGAATACTGCATTTTATACCGCCCATTCTTATGCTCGTGTGTTTATAGGTGGGTGCTTTTAATCAGTGTTTGCTACATAATTGCAGAATACAGGTTCTCGGCTCTGAACAGTGAATATCATGGAAAAACACGACAAAATCCGGGTTCCTGCCATTCACAGATAAAACACGGATCTCCGCTCTTTATCCGTCTGTTGCCACACACCAGTTTAGGAGACAAAATGGCAAACCAATGTCATTTTCATGCACAAGGCTCAATGGCAACACAAGATCCAAGAAATCTACGCGGAGCTCGAGACAATCATGGCAAAAGATCCACATCAAATCATCTTTTTGATCAACAGAAATTCTGGAAGAAATGTGGAAAGATTATCAGAAAAGGCATGTGCCAAACTACAGACAAAAACGGACCAGGGAAGCACAGAAAAACGGAGCTCTCAATTCCTCTATACGGACGCGGATCCGCGGCCAATAGGGGGTATTGGCCGCGGATCCGCGGCCATGTAGGCTCCTTGATGGGTCAAATTTTGTGGGCAGTTTGGTACTTTCATCTTATGCCAGAATGTTGCCCTAGGTTTCCATTTTCCCGCCTATAAATACTCCAGAACTGAGCCAAGCCAAAGGGTCCATTATTAGTTCATTCTTTGTTCCTCTTTTGTAGTTTTTTGTGTAGTTCTTCTTCTTCTTCTTCATTCTTTTTCCATGAAAATTGTAGTGAGAGCTTTTTGAGTGGGAGATCAATGAAGATGAGGGCTTTTTGTACCATTCTCTTTTGTTTCTTCTTCCCCTTGAGATTCTTGCTTTCTCTTGATCATTCAACCTCTTCATTGAGCTTGAATGGTTAAGGGTTAGTTATTGATCTCAAAGGTCGTATTTTCTTATGGAATTAGCGCTTCATTTCACATGCGTTCTCTACCCTTCTCTTGATCTTGCAACCTCTTGATTGAGCTTGCAAGTTTAAGGGTTGGCTATTGATCCCATGCTTGTCTTGAGTTCTAGTTTCTTGTTCTTTTTATCGCTTTTTTATTACTTGCTTATTATTATCTTGCTTTACTTTCTTGCAATTTATATTCATGCACTTAATTACTTGTAATCTTTTCTTTTCTTTGTTCTTTTCTTTTTGTTCTCTCTTTTTGGTTCTATTTTGTGAATGAATGTAATTATCATTGTTAAGAATAAATACGGTATTGTAAGTTAAGATTTTCTTTTCTCATTTCCTTTTCCCGTTATTTTCCATTGAACTCCGCCCAAACCATACGCAAGCGCTCCGTTAGGCACCCTACCCTAACAAGGTAACGGTGATTCCTAACCGCGACCGGTTGCGGTCGGTTTGGCCGGAGGCGAAAGCAAGAGACAAGAACGGAAAGACAAGGGTAAATAAGCCGGATTCCACGAATACCGCGCTTAAATCCCCTAATCCACGTTGTTGCCGATTGCTCTAGCTTCAATCGGTCAAGACTCGGCTCAAAGGTTTTGAGTACGGATTTTTTTAGCTTACAATTTCGTATCTTTTCTTAACAACTTTATACTTGCAAATAATACACATAGGTTAGATCGAACAAACATACACAAATTCTTTATTGGCTCGTCTAAAACAAGAACGGACATACAACCATCTCCCTGTGGATCGACCCGTGCTCAACCGGCTAGCTGCATAGCGACACCGTCTTGATTGCGGTTAACTTTAATTCTTTCAATCAAATGGCGCCGTTGCCGGGGAGACGGTAGTGTATTTTCTTTCTTGTTATTCGGGTTAATATTCTTTTTGTATATAAAAAAAAAATATTTCTTATTGTCTTTTTTGATCATTTTTGTGGGCAAGAGTGCAGATTTTTGCAGATTTGCAAACTGCAATTGTGGGGAGCAAAGTGTACATTCAAGGCTAAGGTGATTGCAAAGTACAGTGCCAAAGATCCGGATAGTTTGACCCGCGCAAGCAAACTTTTCAAGCTTACCGGATTTGATTCAACGGGGGTTTCCTAACCCAAAACTTAACGGTACGTACTTTACTAACACCTTCTTCTCAAATCCGACGCTTCCAATATACTACTCTTTGCAGGATTCTTTGCGAGTTCGCTAGCAAACGCTAAAAATTGACTAACCCGTATTTGTTGCAGTGCCGCGCTTAAACTAAAAAACGATTTTTTGATTCTTTATAGAATTTTTATTGAAATTGCGCATTGCATACATTAATACGGACTTAAGGGCAAGCGAACCCCATAATATACGGTAAAGGATTTCATCACCTTTTCCGTGGCCCACAAATCACGAACTTGAGCATAACGTTTACCCGCACAAAAATTAAAAGAAACTAGACTTTAAGCCTTAAGGACTTCGCGCTCACTAGGAGAAGTTAACTGTGTTTAGAAGCTTGCTTAACGGTATATTGTTTACGGGGTGTCTAGGAAAGTGTTAACGGCGAAACCGCCAAAAGAAAAAGGGTTATTTAATTAAGGAACTTCGCGAAAGCGTTGGAAAACCTCCCCTTATCTCTGCACTTACCTGGCCTCGTGATCAGTGTATCTTGAGCCTGTTTCTCGACACAGTTTTACTTCGACAATCAAGTTTTGGAGCAGATCTAGTTGACCTAGGTGAACCCTAGAACGATTAGGTGTGTGGTATTTTTGTGTCGTAATTGTTTTTGTCCTTATTCTTTTTTGTGTGTATATTTTATTCTTTTGTTAAAAATTAAAAAAAAATATATCACATTCTTTTTCCCCTCCTTTTCTCTGCCTTTCTTTCTCCCTCTCTTCATATCATGGGTACCCCACCTCGTAAAACACTTGCCGAACTTTGGTACCAACAACCAGACATTACTTCTTACGGTTCTTGCTTTGGCCGAACGTCGAACGATCCCTCCATGCCCAAAATCTCTTTGAAAGATCGGATAGACGCGTCTAGGACAAACACTTGCCCTCCGCAATCCACTTTGTATCAACCTTTTCCACCTCCCCCATCCTCTTATGTTGATACCCCTTTTGCAAGTCGTCCTTTGTCCATCGCTGAACGTATTGAACAATCCCGTAGCCGATCTTTCACTCCTTTCACCACTTCAAATTCTTGGGATTAACAATTCCATTCACCTTCCTATCCAAATGTTGATCCCGCTCCTGTCCAGCCATTCAATTCCTACCAATCCTACCCTACTTTTTCACCTTCCCTAGACATTGCTTCAGAACCGCCATTTGGGAGTTTCCAGTATCCAAACAACTTTGAATCTTTTACTGAAACCCCATCACAACCCATGTCTAGTCTGGAACAGTCATTGGAAGATTTTAGGGTAGCGTCAAGCCAACAGATGATGGATTTGAATGCGTCCATGGCCGCTCTCGTACAACCTAGTGACCCGGTAGCTAGTTTTCAACTAGTTCCAAATTTTCCAATGTATGAAGAGGCGGTAGGACAGGTTGAGAATTTGAGTGGAGTGAGTGAGCTGTACCCCCTTCCGAATCAAGCCTACCCATTTCAACTTGCATCCCACAACTCCTGTGTTGAAAGTCTATCAAGTGTCCCAAATGAATTATCAGTTGAAGATAGAATGTTTAATGAGTTGTGCGACTTTGTAGTGTTTGATTTGCCAGATTGTGAAGGGACCTTGCCAAGTGAAACCACACCCAATCCTTTTGACCTCTACACCTCCATCTTAGAACCTGAATTGATTGAAATCCATGCTTTTGATGAGGTGTCTGAGAATATTGATTTTCACTTGATTGAGGATATTGACGCTGGGAATATTTTGGATGATGAACCCATAGATTTGGCCGAGTTTTTCTCTTCAAATCATCATCCCGAGTCATTAAATGTTTTTCCCGAACTTCATATGCGTCTTGATATTGATGATAAAGGCATGGATGAGCTTAACTTTGAGGAGAATTCTGAGGATAGTTTTGAGGATGAAACAGTTTTAATTGATGAGTCGGATTTTCCAATTCATCCCTTACCTTCCACTGACTGTGTACACCCTCCTGAACCTTTAACCGATAACCTTCCTCAATCACTTCCCCCCACCCTTTCCATCGTTCCGACCATGCAAGAAACCGTCTCACTTTCATTTCGTATGTCTGGTTTACCAAGTTTGGCGTACCCATGGTTTCTCACGAATCTTGAGGGATTTGACCCCATTTCTCGACGGGTAAATATATTGGCACAATCGCTTTTCACACATCGATCATCACAAATTGTGCTAATCTATTTACTCCATTTGCACCCTCAGGTTCGTATTCCACTTCTTTTTCCCTTCCGCCATTCTTCTTCCTCTCATATACCGAGACCGTATACCACTTCTATCTCCATACGGTCTCGCGTATTCTCCATTTCTTTTCTCTACGCCTTCTTTCACCAGCCACTACTTTATCACGATAAGATCTTTGAATGGTTGGTACTAACTTTTGGCCTGTCTAAGGCCTTGTATAGCTCGATACTGTTCTCTTTCCCCCCTAATCCTGGACTTCAATGCTTAACAGTGGAAACACTGTTTTACATAAGTTTGGGGGGGACACCCTTTTTGTATATATTTTTTTGTTTTGTTTTCTTTTTGTATATAATTTGTTTTTTGGGAGCACCGACAATTTTGACCCTCTTGGTGTAGCCTGACAGTGAGGGCACTGTCAAGTTTAAGTTTGGGGGTGTGCTCGGTAAGGTTTCTTCCTTCGCATTCATTTGTATATTTTGCATTTGCATACCTTATTAAAAAACCCATAAAAATCAAATATTTTCCAAAAATATAAAAACTTTGTCGTCAAGTTAGCTAATAGGGTAACTTTGATTTTTATTCTAAAAGTTTAGTTGATATATTAGAAATAACTAAATTCTAGGCTTAGGAATTGAAAACCCTAAAAATAACCCTCATTCTGTCTAACTTTGGTAAGTATACGTCCTTACAGTTTTTTTTGAGAAATAGGTAATCTTGAGTTCAGTTCTTGAGTTAAGTCAAAATGAAGGGAAAGTATTGATGCTTTACTGAAGGATAAGTCTGAAAAATAGTTTCTTTTCTCGAGTTCAAATTTAGAAAGTATATACCCTACAAACTGCACTTACACGCACCTTGAAACTTGGGATAGTAGAAGATACCTAGAAATACTCTTGCCTGAAAGCCTAGTATGAAAGAAAAAACGGTATTTAAAGCTAAACACCAAAAGAGCATATTGAAAAATATATCCGGTCTTGAAAAAAGAAAAAAAAAGAGAAAAAGAAAAAAATAGAATAAAGTCAAGACCTGGAAACTGCTATTTACGCTTTAATGTTAACACATTCAGTAATCGGCCGTTAGTGCCTCAAGAAGCATTAATAGTCGCATGAAAGGTGTGTGAGCAAATCCGTCCATCCTTAATGAAAAGAAGTAGTATTAGGTATTAGGGCAAGGGTATTATAGCTTGAATTGAATTCTTGAGTGTAGGGGTGCAAATATACACACACGTAGGGGTATACAATCGATGTTTGAATAAAAGATAGAAATAAAGAATAAGACTTGTGTTTTCTGTAAAGTTGATAAAAATCCCTGATTTGAGGCCGCACTTTAGAAGGAAAACTCAGGAGAACCAACATCTTTCTAAACTTTTTTGGAACGTATAGGACCTAAGGTTAAATAGATAGGAGGTGTGAAAAATAAGGGTTGGATATTTCTAACTTAGGATGATAGAATTTCTAACGTAAATACTGAACTGTAGGAGTAGAATCAATGTTAACTTATGACACTAGCTTGACAGGATTTTGTGGGTAGTATCCGCTGAAAACCCTCAGGAGACAACACTCCTCCTACTAGGGACACCTAGAGGTTTAACGGCTTGTTGCACGTGCTCAGTGCAATCGCGTTCCCTGCGAAAGTGCGGTTAGGATTTTATTTTTGTGAATAATTGGAGTTGCTCGGGACGAGCAAAAGTTAAGTTTGGGGGTATTTGTTCATAACAGAATACTGCATTTTATACCGCCCATTCTTATGCTCGTGTGTTTATAGGTAGGTGCTTTTAATCAGTGTTTGCTACATAATTGCAGAATGCAGGTTCTCGGCTCTGAACAGTGAATATCATGGAAAAACACGACAAAATCCGGGTTCCTGCCATTCGCAGATAAAACACGGATCTCCGCTCTTCATCCGTCTGTTGCCACACACCAGTTTAGGAGACAAAATGGCAAATCAATGTCATTTTCATGCACAAGGCTCAATGGCAACACAAGATCCAAGAAATCTACGCGGAGCTCGAGACAATCATGGCAAAAGATCCACATCAGATCATCTTTTTGATCAACAGAAATTCTGGAAGAAATGTGGAAAGATTATCAGAAAAGGCATGTGCCAAACTACAGACAAAAACGGACCAGGGAAGCACAGAAAAACGGAGCTCTCAATTCCTCTATACGGACGCGGATCCGCGGCCAATAGGGGGTATTGGCCGCGGATCCGCGGCCATGTAGGCTCCTTGATGGGTCAAATTTTGTGGGCAGTTTGGTACTTTCATCTTATCCCAGAATGTTGCCCTAGGTTTCCATTTCCCCGTCTATAAATACTCCAGAACTGAGCCAAGCCAAAGGGTCCATTCTTAGTTCATTCTTTGTTCCTCTTTTGTAGTTTTTTGTGTAGTTCTTCTTCTTCTTCTTCATTCTTTTTCCATGAAAATTGTAGTGAGAGCTTTTTGAGTGGGAGATCAATGAAGATGAGGGCTTTTTGTACCATTCTCTTTTGTTTCTTCTTCCCCTTGAGATTCTTGCTTTCTCTTGATCATTCAACCTCTTCATTGAGCTTGAATGGTTAAGGGTTAGTTATTGATCTCAAAGGTCGTATTTTCTTATGGAATTAGCACTTCATTTCACATGCATTCTCTACCCTTCTCATGATCTTGCAACCTCTTGATTGAGCTTGCAAGTTTAAGGGTTGGCTATTGATCCCATGCTTGTCTTGAGTTCTAGTTTCTTGTTCTTTTTATCGCTTTTTTATTACTTGCTTATTATTATCTTGCTTTACTTTCTTGCAATTTATATTCATGCACTTAATTACTTGTAATCTTTTCTTTTCTTTGTTCTTTTCTTTTTGTTCTCTCTTTTTGGTTCTATTTTGTGAATGAATGTAATTATCGTTGTTAAGAATAAATACGGTATTGTAAGTTAAGATTTTCTTTTCTCATTTCCTTTTCCCGTTATTTTCCATTGAACTCCGTCCAAACCATACGCAAGCGCTCCGTTAGGCACCCTACCCTAACAAGGTAACGGTGATTCCTAACCGCGACCGGTTGCGTTCGGTTTGGCCGGAGGCGAAAGCAAGAGACAAGAACGGAAGGACAAGGGTAAATAAGCCGGATTCCACGAATACCGCGCTTAAATCCCCTAATCCACGTTGTTGCCGATTGCTCTAGCTTCAATCGGTCAAGACTTGGCTCAAAGGTTTTGAGTACGGATTTGTTTAGCTTACAATTTCGTATCTTTTCTTAACAACTTTATACTTGCAAATAATACACATAGGTTAGATCGAACAAACATACACAAATTCTTTATTGACTCGTCTAAAACAAGAACGGACATACAACCATCTCCCTGTGGATCGACCCGTGCTCAACCGGCTAGCTGCATAGCGACACCGTCTTGATTGCGGTTAACTTTAATTCTTTCAATCAACTGGCAAGTATCATAAGATGAAAATTCGAACAGATTCTCATATTCATCCTTATGTAACTTAGCTGGTCGTGTCGCATTGATATGACCTGGTCTACAATACCGCAAGAAAGATTCATTCATTTCTGAACTACTCCTCTTATGTGTGTTCGGTATACTTTGAACTGTGGTTTGATTTAGAATGTATATGCCATTACATAACGTGCATGATCCAATCAACTCTTGATTCAGGAAAATGTTCACAACATTATCCTTCAATACAGAATTATATTCTTCTTTAACTTAATAAAGAAACTGATGTAATGTTGTATATCGGGTTCGGTATCTAATAACATTTGTTCAGAATCAATGTATTAATATAAGGTGATATTTGCCAACTGACTTGGCTGCAACAATTGCACCATTCTCTACACTTAGAGACATATCACCCATTCCGAGTTATCTACCTTTCTGTAGACCATGTAACATATTACATATGCGGGATCCTGATACTGAGAAACAGTTCTCGGTAACGAACACACCCGAAGAAGATGCATCAACATGCACTTTCTTCGATTGGCAGCGTAGAAATCTGGATATTCCCCATTTCCTGCTCAGACTTATAACAATTATAAGAAAGAATGGAACTAACGTTCCCCAGCTCAGTATAATAAGCAGGTTCGGTCAATGCATCCATATTATTATCTTGATTAAGGCATGACATGGTCGCTACCAGGAGAGAGAGAGAAGAAAACACTATATGTGCGCTCTTGAAAGATCAGATTGATTATTATTTTATCTAATCAGGATGGCTCCCACTGTTTTTATCAAATCTTCCTTCAAACCCAAAAAGGTAAGACTAGCCGGGATTAATTACACCCTACAAGTTCGCCAATCTTTCGGCCAGGACAGTGTCAGTACTTTTAGGGAAGTTCCCCGTGGTTTTGCACGGACCTAACTAAAATAAACCTCGTTTTCCCAGGGGCGTAACCCCGTTAACACGTTTCTAGACACCTACTTCATCGGCTAATTGTAATGTGTAAAACTCTCCCAGGAGTAACTGCTACTCGCAGTGGGTATCGGGATCCAACTATCTCATAGAAGGTATGCAATCTCATTGCAAATTTCAACACTTGAAATTCCCGATAATATTCTGCCCCTAGTGTCACAACCCGAAATGGCACGTGACAGGCATTTGAATCATGTGAAGTCTATAGGACCCCACCTAATTCAAGTAAGCCAAAAGCCCAGAAATCTAAACCATTTGAAAAGAGAGTGAAGGAAAAACTTATTTAAAAGTTAAGATATAAATTCACTTTGAAATTCTTAGTAAACATTTTTAAAACATCAAGTCATTTCCCAAAAATTTCGGCAGAGTTTCCTTTGTAAATACTGGCCCCAAACGGGTACAAACATGAATATACATAGTAATGAATAAAGGTATCCCCAAGCGGGAGCTAGCTCTTCACCAATTGGAGGAAACAACCACGCAAGCAATATAATATACAACGCCGAAGGGCGAGAATCAAAACTCAGGAAGAAAACCAACATCCTCAAGAAAACCAGAGAAGAACAATAATAATACAAGCGCGCGACTCTAAGGTCGAAAGAATATACAAGTCTGGTTGATGGAGTTTATTAGATACAACTGAAATAAATAAAAGTACAATGGTGGTCACGATGCAAGTGAACCCACCTACCAAAGCAATCACCCGGAAAGAAGCAGTGTGCCAGCAAGCCGCAGCAAAACATGTACGGCCAAACCTGCAAGAAACTGTGGCACAAGGGAGGTGAGTTTCCAACTTGTGAGTAGAAAATATCACCGAGAAGAAATCGCATGTATGACTCTCTCCTAGGTCATACAATAATATCCTCAATATATATAACCTAAAACATCTAATAATGGCAAGGGTAATCATCTAAACATAAGTGTAATACCAAGTGCTCATATCAGTGGCTCAGGTAGCAACATATCACATATATGATGTACGAATGCATGAAAACAGAATACGTCATGAATGAGAAAACTCTTTTCTTATCTCAGTGAGATTTGTGTAAAAACCAAAGTATTATCAATGAAATCAACAGAGAATCCGTGTCAAGTATCGACACAAAACATATATCTCAATATCTCAATGTCTCGGTCTCCGGCAATCCGGACTGGCCCATATCATCAAATCTCAATATCTCGGGCTTTTGGAATCCGGACTGGCCCATATCATCAAATCTTGGGCTCCGGCAATCCGGACCGGCCCATAACATCAAATCTCACGACTGCGTCGGTATCCTCCGGATATCCTCCGTGTCACAAATAACCGGTCGGTAGTGCTCCCCTGCCGAGCTCAACGCCATCATCTACGACCATCTTGCCCCGAGGTACCGCACCGGGTCCACCATGCACCCGCAGACGGTTCATCCTCCTCCGTGAATCGGGTGTATGATACCTCTCAAGAACTGAGAAAACTCATGGTGGACACCTCTCACATCATATCACGAGAAAACCGCAAATTTCTATCTTTTGAAATGAAAATGAGCTTATAAAATCTTTGCGGTTTCTCCAAATCCAGAAATCTCATGGAAAATCCGAAATCCCAAACTCGAGAGTAAATAAACAGTGAATTACCGGCATAAAGCCCCATAATATTGCATGAAAAATGAATATATACATGCATGAAGTATCTAAGTAAGAAATGCAATATCCAAATTAGCATATGAAGGCAAGGGTACTAGTACTATGTTGAAACTACCAGCTAGCAATTTATACAAATGAAGTAATGTTTTCTAATGTGTACGTGACATGCAAATTACCGATGATGATGTGTGTGAGCCGGCGAGCAAGTGTACGTGGAGTATACGCATCATCGGTAATGGTGCTAGTGTCCTGACAACATGGGTTCATAATAACAAAGAAAACACATTTATAAGCATGCAATGTGATGCAAACAGCATGAACATACGGAAAATGATGTAGTAACCGTCGTATGTGAGAAAATACATTTCTATATACGAGTCATACAGTTTTGGCATTTGAAATAGCATGAATCGTGGTTTTTAGAAAATAGGGGCTACGGTGTCCTTGAGAAAAGATACATCCTTTGAATAAAATCCGTAGTATCCCTCGGCCTGTCTTTAAAATACTCACGATTCGTTAGTTTTGAAAATAAGTATGACTCGAGCCCAGTCTAACATCTACCTAAGAAACTACAGGACTAAACTAAGAGACTAATCGAAAGGGTAAGGAAATCCACCTAAAGTCCGAGTCGGTATATCTAGTAGTCGGTGATCCCACCTCAATAGCGTCACGTACGGTAAAATATATAATACCATCGAATCAAGAGTGCGGATCAATCATCATATTTATAATGCGTATGGTAAAATCCATCATACAGCATCCCGGAAATCGGGGTACGGGGCAACTATCACATATAACTCATGTTTCATACGGTATCATTATCATAATATCCTGAATTAGGGTACCGTTCTAAAGTCTAGTACATTTCAATATCATCAACATATATCCTCGTGTGTATAAAACACATCGCCAAACGATCCACTATAATATCATGTTGTATCTCATAACACGACCCCATCACATAACCGATCTCACGGCATCATGCCCGATCATATCGACTCACCTCCAAGTATCATATACTATCCTCATCATCCGTGTATACGTATATATATATATATATATATATATGTATGTATGTTCCAGCACATCCACACACACACATATATATATAAACATATACACCCAAATATATCACGTGTGTGCATGTGTGTGTGTGTGAACCTTTACTCTAGGGTTTCGCGACTAAGAAACTAAACTAAAAACGCTTTCTTCCAAATACACTAAAACTAACCCATGATCTCCTAAAGCCGTTCTTGTTAATTATCCACGTATCACAATACACGTAATCGTATATATAAAACATATTCATATAATATACTACGAAACTGCAGGGGTGCTATACGCCATCCACCCGACTTCCCCCGTAGATATACATCTACTCACTTTGATCCTTGCTTGCTAAAGTCGATGTCGCCATACTCTTCCTTGTTATCCGAAGTCCCCGTGAGGGTGCCTACATATATACACACATAGCATCGTAAACATAAATCGCGCATGAAAACCAAAACAGCACACAAATCACACATAGGTTAAAACCTTTGGTCTACGCATGCAAGAATAACCAACAACTCCCGATATCGACGTACAAACATCAAGTGACCGAGACAAAACACAATATCCAAAGTTCAGGTCATGAACAACAATGAAACCAAAATAGAAACTCAGAAAACATGCTCCATATTTTGTTCCAGGTGAAATTAGCCAATTCTTCATATGGGGTGGGTCTAATTTGCCTAAGATGGAGCCATGGACCAAGCACGAGGCGATTCTATCGTACCAAGGCCGCAATTTGCGGCCAAAATGAGATAATTTGCGTCCAGGACAAGTAATTAGGGGTCGGGGCTCTAGGGTAGCTTCTAGGTTGCCTGCACGACTCATTGTAATTGCTAAATAATTTTTGGGGTTCCCGGGTTATAGCAGATCTCCAAATACCACCATAATTCCTCACAAAATCCGACATCGGAGATTCTAAGTTCATGTCTTGGGGTTAAATCTCTGGTTTCAATCTACAAGATTGACGCTATAGGTGTGTAAAGTCACTACTAAACCTCAATTGCACCATATCAATTCAAATCAAACCCTAAGCTCAACTTGGAATTTTCAAAGGTCACAAAACGACACTTAAACCATTCTAAACTACACTAGGATGCTAAAGGAACTTAATTACTACACTAATGGTGAAACAATTACCTCATTTGGCAACTCAAGAAAATTCTTGAGTTGCCCCAAGTGCTCAAAATCTTGTCTTAATCCCACCATGGTCTATGTGAGGAGATTGTGCACATTTTTAATGGAAGGAATGCAAGGTTTTGAAGTGGATTTAATGGGGTTGTGAGGAGGTAGAGGAGGTGGGGGAGAGGGCAGCCATGGTGAAGGAAGAAGGAGAATGATGAAGATGAAGATAATAAGCCAAGGTCAAAGAACCCCCCACCCTCTCTCTCTTGCCCATACCTCCATTCTTTATTCTTTTCTATTTTTTTTCCTTTTCCTTTTCTTTTAAACAAAAACATTTAAAAATAAGGATGAAGACATGATTCATATCAATAAAATTTAACAAGTGTGTGTGACATGCTATGGTGCATATCATGCACAAAACCGGATTAATTCATAATTAAGTACTAATCGAGTTTAGTAATACTAACTTATATACAATTAATTGTATACTAAGTTGTAAAATTCCCAATCTTCATAAATTCTTTTAAAATCAATAATTAATATAAATTTCCAAATATTTCCCAATTTATCGGTATATAATTATACCATATCATTAAAACCAATCCTTGCACTTAATAATATTCCTGAAATTTATTATTTTAATTATTTAAATTCCCAAAAATAATATTTTATTTTTTCTGAAATGTTACACCTAGCGTCCTATGACCTTGACGAAAACCAACAAACCATAGTCCACTAGTCAAGTTCAACCCGTACATTTCATGATTGAATTAAACCCACCCGCACGACCCTTGACGAAAGCCAACAAAATTGTACGACTACCATAATCCAA
The DNA here is from genome assembly GCA_030015575.1 of Agapanthus africanus. Taxonomy (NCBI): domain Eukaryota; kingdom Viridiplantae; phylum Streptophyta; class Magnoliopsida; order Asparagales; family Amaryllidaceae; genus Agapanthus; species Agapanthus africanus. The sequence goes on from CM057346.1 coordinate 136,160,740, forward strand.
TCGCATCACATGCTTAAGCAGATAAGCACTAATTAGCTACCGCACACTACACCTTGACGAAAGCCAACAAACGTAGCACGAATACTAAATACAACTTATCTGAAATGATGGAGGGCTACGACAGGTTTTTAAGAAAACCCTTTGCGTAATGAACTTGATATCATTATAGAATCGAGTGATTTTGAAAAGCAGTGTTTTTGAGGCTTTTACTAGTTTTGCTAAAGAGATCACTCCCAGTGAAGGGATCTCGGCTCTTTCCGTATCGAATAAGGTGCTGGATATTCTACAAGGAATACTACTATGCAAAGAAAAAACTATAGAAGCAATCAAAAGACAAACCGAGTGGGTTGTAGCATCTACTAGTTTCGCTAAAAAGGTCACTCCCGATGAGGGATCTCGGCTCTTTCCTTATCGAATAAGGTGCTGGATATTCTACAAAGAATACCACTATGCAAAGCAAGAACTAGAGCTACCAGTTTTTAAAATAAGTTTCTACAACATCTTTAGGTTTCTTTTTCTTTCATTAATCTCATTAATGAAGTCCCATCAATTATGCTTCCTAAGCATCACAGAAGAAACGAAAGCATCAATATTTACTATATATCATCATATATATAATATAAGCATTCGTCTCAGAATAACAAGTGATCACATCACAAAATATCAGCAGCGGAAGAACACATATGAAATATTGGATATACTAGGAATTCCGTGTTTCAAATTAAGCCAGTATAAAACACGGATTCCACGGTCGCGATGAATAACCAAACCCACATCCCTTGACCCCTACGAGAGCGGCAAGCAACCCTACCAATTCTAGAGTGAGGAGACCCGGTCTCAACTCCTTGAGATGGTCTTCTACTGGACCCTAGAACCCGGAAAAGTAAATAATATACATCAATGGTGACATCATCCTCAACCCGGAAGTGCCCCAATAAAAGAATATTACATACAAGCTTTTACATGAATGAAAAAGAAAAACTCTCATCTAACATAAAAAAAACCCGGCTATTCAAAACATGACGATCCAATATAACATATCATAACAACACATAACATCACATGTCATCAACGTAAGTAAATATGCGTATCCCAATTATCGTTGACATAAAGCAACGAAACCGGAGATACACCACATATTACACTTATGGTCGCAGAAAAGAAAGTGAAATACTATAACAATTGGAATCCGCGATCACCTTAGACATCATAAACCCAATGTATCACATACTTTGGATTTCATGCCCAACGAAATGAATTCCTTAGACATCGCATGCCTAACAATTATAAACCCCGCATTTTAGTCTCAATATTGAAAACACTTTCCAATAACCTGTCGGGTAATTCAACAAGATTCCCGATAACATGATCGAATGCTCGTCGGAAACTTTAGTAGACGGCCGCACCCCCGATGCCGTCGACGAAGTGCACTAAGGCGGAACACCGCGGCCGCGAGCATCCGAACGGATTCTTTTGGCGACGGGGTTCTCCTACAGTCACTTGGTCGGGGCTATGGGGCGTGGCTATCTAGTAAGGTTACCCAGCGAGTATCCGTGTACGCTACGTAATTGCAACGGACTTTTGATCCTCATTAAAATTCCGTGGCAACCGATCAAATGAGACTAAACCGCTAGATTTATAAAATTCAAACTAGTTATCACATAACTAATTATGTGGATTCCAAATAATGAATCACAATCACAGATAGTTAGACGATGTTAAATTTTTCGATCGAATAAACAAACACCCAAAATTTCCCAAAGAGCTCAACACTTGAGCGGAGTTCAAAAAGTACCCAGAACATGCCACGGCACCTATGAACCATCCGTAGAAGGGCCGACCCATGCCTCACTCATGTTGCCACGGAACTGCAGCAAACCCTAGGGTATGACCGCGGTTCCGCGATCCAAAAAGTTGAGTTTGGGTATCGTTCTTCTAGAGGGTCCACAGAATCGCTTGCATGATTTTCTGAAGATTTTAAACTTGGAAAAAATCCAACTCATGGAAAATTTCCAGCGGAGGAAAATATGGGTTATTGATGTCCGTTCAAACTTTTTAACGTCGTCTAAATAACCAGAATAGATGTTAGAATTATGACTACGAAACACTCTAAATTGCTTTTGCAGAAATATAACATCACATGCAATTTTAGCAAAAATAAGCAACACCTGAAACACCAAACCCCAGAGACTGGAACACCCTAAAATATTCAACCCCTAACTGATACAAAAAACCGAGCAGGCTAGTTTTCCTATTGATGTGGCCGGCCAAAATCCGGCGACATGAGCTAAATTTTCTACAATGTTCATGTCACATCACATGTAACATTCTGCAGTTGCTAAAAAAAATTTAGAGGACATTTAAAATTCTACAGAAACTAGGATTATGTTTCGGGTGTTTTGGAGTTATTTCGGTTTCGTAATCTAACAAACATCGTTTAAATATCTAGCTTGGCTCTGATACCACTATAGGATTCCATAGCGCGGCGGTAAGGTTTCGGGAGGCACCGTCCATGCCAATTTCAAATTTTTGTCGTACTAAAGAACCCTAACCCTAGAATCTTAACTAGAGATTTAGACGAACTAGCAATGCAAACAACTTTACATCTAAGTGAATGAAGAATATAAGCTTTGTAGACCAGTCCTTCACTTCTAAAGCTCCGTGTAGTAGTCCCTTCGCTCCAAGTAGTGAACACCCGAACTCATGAGGAATTGGTGTTAGTTATATGTATGCCCTAGAGGCCATTACTGTATATTGGATGTATATTGTAGTGGATGCTTGGACATATATAGGGAGGACTTTCTTGCTCGACATGATAGTATGCTATCTGGTTGCTCTTTACCTTAACGTGTACACCGATTGTCTCTCTGTTACATGTTGGTAAAGCCCTTAGGATGAGTACTTGACTACCTGGACTATGATGCGGATCATACTAGTGGGGACATGGTAGTCCATAAGTACATCCTTCAAGGTCCCTAGTCGTGGGTGTATCAAGACAGGGCATCGATATACCAGTGTAGACTAGCGTATACCTTCTCGACCCATACAGATGGGCGATGGATGATCCCATATCCATTGGTGTTTGACATCGAAGATGATACGGGTGCTCAGTGGAGACTGGGTACACTGGACGGACTCGCCGAGAACTCCCAGATGGTATTATACCTTATGTCAGATGGCAGTTCTCTGGTGACACTGGTACAGAGTAGTCTGTTGACCCGAGATCGTCATAGAGTCTTGTGTGATTCCCACTGTGCTTTGATTTCCACCTTACCACGTCACAGAGGGCGTGCAAAACGGTGGTTTTTGGGTACAGTCCCGAATCACATGGAGGCAATGAGCAATAGGAAGGGATTCGTCTCTCCCGGTATAGGGGGTTGATGTTGCGCTGTGTTCGATTGGCTATAACCGGAAATCCCTGGCCAGGGTTGCTGAGATTTACTGGTAAGTGTTACCAGTAGTTTCTCAAACTGTTATAGACCTCATATCGACACGACTTATCGAGCTATTGGGGTCTGACGTTTACCACCCCTAGGCGAGATATGCGACATATCAGACGACGAGACCGGACTGTACGGTAAGTGTTACTGGTTGGATTCACAGGAGTGTGAGCAGGCTTGCTCATCGATCTTCTGATCGCTCAATACCCGGGTGGCTGTTACGTTTAGCAGACCGCTTGCGGCTTGTGGGTGTTTGATATGATCATCACCTGCTGCCGGCGTATTGACGAGTCTTTAGAGTCCTACACAGAGGTTTCCTGGCTCAAGCGAAATGAAATAGGAGCGCATATGAGATATGTGCGGGACCGAGAATAATACCAGTATGTGATACTGTATTCGATTCTCGCGATTTGTGACATTGATCGGTTATATGCGATATAGCCAGGTTATCGGATCAAGTGTTGATTCGATAAGTTGTTACTATTGATATTAGTCGGTTATATGCGATATGACCGGATCGTTAAATCAAATATTGATTTAATGATTTAATGTATAATTATATATTTGATATATTACTTTACATTAACTAATATTGGTTCACTTAAGATGTTTTTCTCACTTGTTTGTGCACATTGTATATGTGATATATTTTTGTGTACAAGTTTGTATCATGTTTGATGATACATGCAAACTTAGGTGTATGTTTGGTTTAAACCATGGTTGGTCAATGGTTAGGGTTTCATTTGCTTCATTTACTCATTCATTTATTTATTTATTCATTTGAGAAAGAAATAAAATGGTGGCAAACTTTGGATTTTCTTTGAAGCTTCTTGAAGCTTTGAAAGACTTTGACCATTTTGTTTCTTTCCTTAACCCTAACCATTTACTTAACCTTAGTTTATTCTCTACACTTAACCATGGTTGCTAATATGATAAGAATGACTTTATTTTCTTTTTTAAATAATTCTTATCATATTCTTTTTCTTCTTCTTCTTCTTCTTGATGAAGAAAGGAAAGCTTTCTACAAAAATGTCAAGTGATGAAATCAAGTGAGAAATCCAAATCCAAAGTGAACCCACTTCCTATTTCTTCATCCTCTACCACTTGCCAAGTAGTATAGGGTGTTTTCGTCATAAGTTTCATGACTTGGTGAAGTTGGAGCTTGATCTTGAGTTGCCTCGACGTAGATCATCTTCGGTATCGAAGTCGACGACCTAGCCCGATCATTTCTTCGATGAAACCACCGCGAGAGTCCGGGATCCGATGGGTACAGCGGAGGGACGTCATCACGGAGCTAAGGAAGTGGAGGACCGGATCTACAAAGGTTGTAATCACTTCCCTTTTAGCAGTAAAGTTGTTTACTACTTGTAGTTTCGCCTAATATCTAGTTAACGATCCGTATTAGGGTTTCTCGGCTCCGGAAATTTTTTGAATTCGGCATGGTTGATGCCTTATGAGACCTCATAAGTGTGCCTAAGAACCCTACAGTGGTATCAGAGCCTAGCTAGAGCCTTAGGCGATGCGTAGACGGAGTTAGAAGTCCGATCGAACCGAAATCCTAATGCAAAATCCTTCTTTGTACATTTTTTGAAATCGGGGATTTTTGAGAATTAAAAATATGCAGAAAAATCAGCAGGCATTTCTAAGAATTACTGTGAAGCACGAGCACCTGATTCAATCAAAGCGCGGCGGAACCGCGGCATTAGCATGGCTAATGCTGCGGTTCCGCGGCCACTTAGTCGCTTCAGTCAGTTTTTTTTGCACAGTAACTTCTATCTTTCATTGCTGAGTTTTCTGGGAATTTTTAATATTTACTCAAGAGTTGAGTTTTCTGGGTTGTATTGGGAGTTCGTAGATTCGATCGGATTATCAAACTTTGTCTATGTGTTTTTCCGGGTAATTTTAGAATATGTTAAAAAGTTCGACCGGATATAAATACCCACTTTTTCCCCTGCCGGGAAATTTTCAATTGTTGGAATTTTCCATGGTTTAATAACATTCTAAGTAGTGCAAGTAACGTGATGGTCCCTCTAGAAGACAACAAACCTTAACTCGATTATGTGACCGTCTTGAACTGCCCTTTGAACCTTAGGGTTTGGGACAGTACGGCGTGCCACATGTGAGGCGTTGGCTTGACCCTTCTACGGCTGGACCATTGGTACTGAGGCATGAACTGGATGTTTTTAAACTTATTTCAAGAGTTGAGCTGTTTCGGGAAAACTTGGGTGTTTGATTGTTCGATCGGAAAGTTTAACATTTTCTATTTATCTGAAATGTGATACAATATTTGGAATGCACAAGTAGTTATGAGATAACTGATTTGGATGTTATAAACATAGCAGTTTAGTCTCACTTGATCGGTTGCCATAAAATTTTGATGTGATCAAAAGTCCGTCGCAATCACGTAGCGTACGCGGATACTCGCCAGGTAAACTTAATAGACAGCTACACCCCATATCCCCGACCAAGTGACTGTAGGAGAACCCCGTCGCCGAAAGCATCCGTTCGGGTGCTCGCGGCAGCGGTGTTACGCCTTGGTGCACTTCGTCGACGGCATCGGGGGTGCGGCCGCCTAATAAAGTTTGCGACGAGCATTCGATCAAAATGGCGGGAATCTTGTTTAATTGCCCGACTTGATATTGAAAAGAGTTTTCGATAATGAGACTAAAATGCGGGGTTTATAATTGTTAGGCATGCGATGTCTAAGTAATTCATTTGATTAGGCATGCGATGTCTAAGGAGGTTGCGGATTCCAACTGTTGTAGTTTTACACTTTCTTTTCTGCGACCGTAAGTGTAATATGTGATATCGCCGTTTTCGTTGCTATATGTCAACGACAATTGGGATGCGCATATTTACTTACGTTGATGACATGTGATGTTATGTGTTGCTGGATATGTTATATTGGATCGTCGTGTTTGAATAGCCGGGGGTTTTATGTGAGATGAGTGTTTTTCATTTTCATTCATATAAAAACTTGTATGTAATATTCTTTTATTGGGGCACTTCCAGGTTGCGGATGTTGTCACCTTTTGTATATTATTTTCTTTTCTGCACTAGAATAGACCCAAGGAGGAGGGCACAAATAACCGGGTTCTGGAGTCCAGTGGGAGACCAACTCGAGGAGTCGAGTCCGGGTCTCCTAACTCTAGAATTGGTAGGGTTGCTTGCCGCTCTCGTAGGGGTCTAGGGGTATGTGTTTGGCTATTCATCGCGACCATGGAATCCTTGTTTTATACTGGCTCGTATTGAAAACACGGACGTCCTAGTATATCCAATATTTCATATGTTTCTTCTGCTGCGATATCTGTGATGTAATCATGTGATGTTCTGTGATAAATACTGTATATAGTATATATGATATATTATATAGGCGTTACTTATGTTTTACAACCGCGCTAGCCCTGCCCTGCTCTGCCGTTAGTTACCTAACCTAACGGTGCACGAGGGGACATTGAGGCGAATGCGGATGGCATAAGTGTACGTCGTATTTATCTATGATGTTTAGGTACTTAAATGATGGGACTTCATTAATGTGATTAATGAAAGTAAAAGAAACCTAAAGATGTTGTAGAATCGAATTTCAAAAATAAAACAGGTAGCTACAGTTCTTGCTTTGCACAGCGATATATATGATATATCCTGCACCTTATTCGATAAGGAAAGGACCGAGATCCCTTCGCCGGGAGTGACTCCTTTAGCAATAACTGGCAGATGCTACAACCCTCGGTTTGTCTTTTGATTGCTTCTATAGTTTCTGCTTTGCACAGTGATATATATGATATATCCCGTACCTCATTCGACGAGGAAAGGACCGACGATCCCTTCACCTGGTGTGACCCCTTTAGCAAAACTAGAAAAGCCTCAAAAACACTCCATTTCAAAATCATTTGATTCTACAACGATATCAAGTTCATTACGCAATAGGTTTTCATAAAAACCTGTTGTAGCCCTCCGTCATTTCAGATAAGTCCTACTTAGTATTCGTGCTACGTTTGTTGACCTCCATCAAGGCGTAGTGTGCGGTAGCTAACTAGTATTTATCTGCTTATGCATATGATGCAGATTGGGTTAGGCTAGTCGTACGGCCTTGTTGACCTCCGTCAAGGGTCGTGCGGGTGGGTTTGATTCAATCAAGAAATGACGGGTTGAACTTGACTAGTAGCCTATGGTTTGTTGACCTCCGTCAAGGTCATAGGGTGCTAGGGGCAAAATTATCGGGAATTTCAAGTGTTGAAATTTGCAATGAGATTGCATACCTTCTGTGAGATAATTGGATCCCGATACCCGCTGCGAGTAAGAGTTACTCCTGGGAGAGTTTTACACATTACAATTAGCCGATCAAGTAGGTGTCTAGAAAGGTGTTAACGAGGTTACGCCTCTGGGAAAACGAGATTTACTATAATTAGGTTCGTGCGAAAGCACGAGGGACCTCCCTCAAAGTACCAACACTAGCCTGGCTGAAAGATTGACGAACTTGTAGTATGTAATTAATCCCGGCTAGTCTTTCCTTTTAGGGTTTGAAGGAAGATTTGATAAAAACAGTAGGAGCCATCCTGATTAGATAAAATAATAACCAATCTATTCTTGCAAGAGTGCACGCTGAGTGTTTTCTTCTCTCTCTCTCCAGGTAGCGACCATATCACGCCTTAATCAAGATAATAATACGGATGTATTGACCGAACCCGCTTGTTATACTGAGCTGGGGAACGTTGGTCCCGCTCCACCTTATAATTGTTATAAGACAGAGCTGGAACTTGGGGAATACCAGAATTCCCGTGCCGCCCAAACGAAGAAAGTGCATACTGATGCATCATCTTCGGGTGTGTTCATTATACAGAACTGTTTCTCAGTATTCTTTACGTCCTGGTGATTGATCTCAAAAACTATCTATTAACCGCAATCAAGAACGGCGTCGCTTTGCAGCTAGCCGGTGAGTACGGGTCGGTCCACAGGGATTTTGTGAATTTCCTATTCGCGCTTACGAGCTAATTCCGAAGGGTGTTCGGATTAATTATTAAATCTAAAAATCTAAATTATCCTAGGGCAATTATCTAGATCTAAATCTTGCTAGGGTTAGGTTTAGGAATGGTTTGGAAATGTAAATAAATCTCAACGCTTTCTATACCCAGATTAGGATCTACGAGGAGGTATGGTAATTATCAATAAAGGGGATTAGATCCATTCGGGAAGGTACTCCTTCCTCTAGGTTCTTGTCCTTCCTTTAGAGATCCTTACCCTAACCTCCATAGAAAACGCGCGCAACCGGGCCTTTATACTACGGTATCACCGCTACCTCGAGGGATAGGGTGCCGTAGGGCACGGAGTGTGCGTGTATGCATGGAGTCCTATAGATTCTATGTGATGGGTAAGAAAGGGATGAGAGATCTCATCTCTCAAAAGCCCTTTCTTACCCATCACATAGAATCTATAGGACTCCATGCATACACGCACACTCCGCGCCCTACGGCACCCTATCCCTTGAGGTAGCGGTGATACCGTAGTATAAAGGCCCGGTTGCGCGCGTTTTCCATGGAGGTTAGGGTAAGAATCTCTAAAAGAAGGACAAGAACCTAGAGAAAGGAGTACATTCCCGAATGGATCTAATCCCCTTTATTGATAATTACCATAACTCCTCTTAGATCCTAATCTGGGTATAGAAAGCGTTTAGATTTATTTACATTTCCAAACCATTCCTAAACCTAACCCTAGCAAGATTTAGATCTAGATAATTGCCCTAGGATAATTTAGGTTTTTAGATTTAATAATTAATCCGAACACCCTTCGGAATTAGCTCGTAAGCGCGAATAGGAAATTCATAAAATCCCTGTGGACCGACCCGTACTCACCTTCGGCCGTTGCCGGGGATGGCGTGTTATTTCCTTTTTGCAATTTCGGGTTAATCAAAATTAAAAAAATCAGAAAAATCTGAAAAATCACAAAAAATATAAAAATATATCATCTGTTATTTTTGGAAAGGGTACTTTGTTGTTTGAATCTTGCAGGATATACAATCGAGACGGATCTGGAAATTTCCAGAAAGCGAAACAAGAAGAACCGCGGAGATCTGGAGATAAAAAAAACGGCCGAAGCCACCAAACCGCGGCGGATCCGCGGTCTGAGGCTGCCATACGCGGCGGTTCCGCGGTCATACCAGCGGATCAGATCCCTAAACTTCCTCTGCGGTTAAAAAAAAAAAACCTCTATAAGTCTACTGATCTCTCCTCTGAATGTTTCGATATATTTTTTGTTAAATTTCCTGCAAGATTCTGTGCACTTTAAAAATATATTCCCTCCCATATAACAGTCTTATGCAGGATTTTTGGGCCCCACTTGAAATAAAATAGATTGCAAGTAATATTTTGCTGTTGCATATCTTTTCTATAAAATATTTTGCTGTTGCATATCTTTTCTCTAAAATCTTTTTGCAACAAAATTTTTCCAAATAAAGTGAAAGAAAAAAATCAATGAAAAATGAAAATAAAAAGGACAAATATTTTATAGAACTTGCAAAATTTTTTAGCCCCAAATAAATCCTTGCACGACCCAACCTTCCTTCTTGTCACCTTTCTTCTTCTAACATGGGTACCCCACACAATAAATCATTAGCCGAACTTTGGTATCCCGAACCTAATTTTGCGTCATATGTTAATTTGTTCGGTCAATTTAAAAACGATCCCTCCATGCCTAAAAAATCTTTGAAAGATCACATAGAGGCGTCTAGGAGAAATAGTTTGACTTTTCAACCTACTTTGTGTCAACCGAGTCAACCTTTACCACCTACATATGTTGACACCACTTTTTCAAATCCAGCTGTAACTCCTAAACCGATGTCCATTGCTGAGCATATTGCTCAATCTCATAGCCGATCTTTCACCCCTCTCCACTCATCTAGTTATAGGGTTCCACACGATTATTCACCTTGTTATCCATATGTTGACCCTACCCCTGTCCAATCACCCACTTCCTACCAGTCCTACCCGACCTTACCACCTTCACTAGACACCGTTTCTACACAGCCATTAGGGAGTTTCACATATCCAACCAATTTTGAATCTTTTACCGAAACCCCCTTACCATCCAAGTCTAGTTAGGGAGAGTCGTTGGAGGAATATATCGCAGCAACAAACAAAATGGTTAGGAATGTGGAAGCGTCCGTGGCCGCCCTTATGCAACCTGCTGAACCGGTAGCTAGTTTCCCGCTAGCTCCAAATTTTTCAATGTATGAGGAGGCGGTTGGACAGAGTGAGAATGAGAGAGGATTTTCAAATCAAACCTACCCTTACCCAATTGAAGCCCACAACTCCGGTTTTCTATCGATTGTTCCAAATAATTCACCAGTTGAAAATAAAAACGAGTTGTGTGATTTTGTAGTGTTTGATTTGCCAGATTGTGAGGAACCCCTTTCGAGTGAAACCGCACCTAATCGTTTCGATCTTTACACCTCCCATCTAGAACCTAAATCAATAGATATCCATGCTTTTGATGAGGTGTCTAAAGAAATTGATTTTCACTTGATTGAGGATATAGACGCCGGGAATATTTCGGATGATGAACATGTCGATTTGCTTGAAATTTTATGTTCAAATCATCATCCTGAGTTATTAAATGTTTCTCCCGAATCTCATATGCGTCTAGATTTTGATGATAATGGCATGGATGAGTTGAATATTAAGGATAGTATCGAGAAGAGTCTTGAGGATAATATTGAGGTTGAATCATTTTTGTTTGATGTGTCTGATTTTCCAATTCATCCTCCTGAACCTTTGACTGTTAGATCACCCTCCCTCCTTCCCATCGTTCCGACCCCGCTTGAAGACTGTGAGCTTGAAAGATTTTCCTTTGAATCCAAAACTGTTCTCACAGATGATAACACTTACGAGTGTTTCACTTTTTCGGACGATGTTGATGACTCACCGCCCGAGTTTGAGTCCTTTACATTTTCAGATGAGCCATCAGACTCGGTTGATTATAGTAGTTTTGAACCATTAATGGAATCTTTCAAGTTCGAAACAGTTTACTACGGTGAGAAAGATACTATCCCTAATTCATTCCCTTTCGTCTTTCCCATTGTTCCGACCGAACAAATGACCGTTACGCTTTCATCTCCTATACCAAGTTCGGCGTACCCATGTTTTCTTGTGAATCTTGAGGGATTTGATCACATTTCTCGACGAGTAGATAGGTTAGCGCAATCGCTTATAACATATCGGTCATCACATATTGCGTTAATTTATTCACTCAATTTACACCCTCAAGATCGTACTCCACTTCTTTCTTCTTTTCGCCATTCTTCTCCCCCACCGAGGCCATATTCTACCATTCTTCTTTCCACACGGTCTCGTGTGTTTCTCATTTCTTTCATCCACACCCCATTCTTGCCCCAACTATACCACTACCACGATAAGATCTTTGAATGGTTGGTGCTAACCTTTGGCTTGTGTAAGGCCAAGCTTAAGTTTGGGGGGAACCTTTGTATATATGTATATATATTTTTTGTTTTCTTTTTCTATAAAAAAAATAACAAAAAAATTTCAAAACAATAAAATAAAAAAAATTGTAAATAAATAAACAAGGGAGTATCGGTATTTTGACCCTCTTGATTTAGCATGACAGTGAGGACACTGTCAAGTTCAAGTTTGGGAGTATGCTCGGTACGTCTTCTTCCTTCGCATTCATTTGTATATATTTTTGCATTGCATACTTATTTGAAAACCCATAAAAATTTAAAAATTATAAAAATTAATGTATTCAATTTTGGCTAATTGTGTCAAAAACTATCTATTACCGCAATCAAGAACGGCGTCGCATGAAGCTAGCCGGTGAGTACGGGTCGGTCCACAGGGATGTTGTAATTTTCCTTAAAGTTCTTACGAGCTAATTCCAAATGGTGTTTGGTCTTTTTAATTAAATCTAAAACCTAAATTATTCTATACTACGATTATCTAGATCTAGTCTTGCTAGGGTTAGGTCTAGGTTAAGTTTGGAAAGTCTATAAATCTTACCGCTTTCTATACCCATATGAAGATCTAATTAGGTGTTATGGTAAATATTAATAAAAGGGATTAGGATGATTAGGAAGATTGTTCTTCCTCTAGATCCTTGTCCTTCTTTTAGAAATCTTTACCCTAACCTCCATGGAAAACCTTAAAATCCGGACCTTTAGACTACGGTATCACCGCTACCTCGAGGGATAGAATGCCGTAGGGAGCGGAATAAGGCGGTATGCATGGAGTTCTATGAAAATATATGAAGGGCAAGAAAAAGGATGAGAGATCTTCGTCTCTCAAACCTTCCCCAGATCTAACCCTAACAAGCGAGGAGATTACTCACTCATTAGGGAATTTAAAAACATCTATCTAGGGCAGAGAATAAAAATTACCTAGGGCAAGAATTGAAATCTAAACTAGAGCAAGGAATTAAATCTACTTACAGATGCATCTCTCCAATCATCAACACAGGGTTGTCAGATCTGAATTCATGAATTGAAAAGAAACACCGATGCTCTCCAAAAAAATTCTAAAATTTATTATTAAAAGGGGGCATAAGAATTACAATGTTTTGGGTTCCTATTTATAAAGAATAGGAAACCCTAGGGTTACATTTGTTTCGCATGTATGAAATAACAAAAATAGTCCTTAGGAAATATTTTCATAGCCGCACCCAAATTATATAAAAATTTCACGAAGCGAAGGCACCAGAAGGCCGCGGAACCGCGGCAATGGTGGGCTTGGGCCGCGGTTCCGCGGCCCTTTAATAAGATTGAATGACCATTTTTTCTGGGCTTCTTCAAGGTCTTTTGGGGCTTCTGATTCTTTGGTTCTTTTTCCATTTGGGCTTCTAGGTTGGTTCCAGATCTTCAGTGAACGCTTTGCAATGGATTTTTAACCGTCCGCTTTGACATTTTTTTATCTTGCGTTGCCTTGTTGATGGTGAACTGTTCTTCTTCTAGGCTTTACTAAGATCTTCCTATTTGTTGGTCAAAAATCCTTCTTTTATGTCGTCTTTTGTGTTTTTCACTGTTTTTGCTCCAAGAACCTGTAACCTATAACATGTAGCAGACATGCTTCAAAAGTATCTGTTTATTTATAAAAAGAAAAAGAATGGGGAATATAATAATGCAATATTATGGTGTGAACACCTGGATATGAGATACCGGATCAGGATCCCGCATATGTAATTTGTTACATGGACTACAGATAGGTAAAGAACTGAGAACGGGTGATAAGTTTCATGAGACAGAAAACGGGGCAAGTGTTGCAGCCAAGTCTGTTGGTCACTGTCACCTTGTATTACCAATACATTGATTCTGAATGAATGTTATTAGATACCGAACCTGATATACAAAATCATATCACTCTCTTTATTAGTAAAGAAATGATAAAATTCTGTATTGTTGGATAATGTTTTGAACATTTTCTATATCAAAAGTTGATCGGTTCAGGCACGTTATCTAAAAGCATTGATGTTCTAAATCAAACTACAGTTTTTAGTATACAGAACACACACAAGAGGAAGAGTTCAGAAATCAACGAATCCTTCTTGAGGCATTGTAGACGAGGTCATATCAATACGACCCAACTAGCTGAAGTTACATGTAGATGCATATTTAAATCAGTTTGAATTTACATCTTGTGAAACTTGCCAGTCATGTCACAAAGATATAATGACACCAGCTCTGTTTATTGGAAACAGAGAAAGAGTTAGTGAACTCTTGGGATGATACATGTTGATGTATAAAGGTCCCATGTCTACACATGCCAAAACCAGTTCTTTGTACTTCATTACATTCTCTGATGATCTCCCAAGATTCAGACATATGTTCCTGTTAAAACACAAGTCAGAACCTTTTGAGGTATTCACAGAATATAAGTTAGAAGTAGAGAACCAATACGGGTATAAGTATTATGTCCTTTGATGAGATCAAGGAGGAGAATACTTGAGCACGGAATTCTTGGACTTTTCTAAAGGAGAATGAGATTCTCTCTCAGCATTACTCCTCCGTGTACACCATAGCACGATGGTATATCGGGGGGGAGCAATCACACCCTATATGATAAGGTGTGCTCTATGATGAGTACTACTGAGTTACCTATTTCCTTTTTGGGAGTTATGCACTTGAGAAGCTGCATACCTATTGAATAGGGTTCAAATCAAATCAGTTGCCTACCACTTCATATTTGATATGATAAGGGAAGAGCCCATCTCTTAAGTTAGTTAAGAGTTGGGGTTGTCCGGCCTATGTCTAAAAACAAAATCCGGACAAGCTCGAGACAAGGTCTGTTATGTAGAACTGGAAATGTTCCAGCTATATAAACTGCAGCTGATGATTTGAAAGAACCAAAGGATTCAATAGTTACCAACGAACCTCAGCCTCTCCGCCGATCTAGTAGGGTTTCTCACCCACCTGAGAGATACTTCGGTTTCTCGATGACAGTGGGAGCGAGGATTGCATCATGAGATGATGACCCAACTAGTTTCGAGCAGGCCATCGAGAGTAGGGACTCTGTAAGAATGGCTGGATGCTTAGCGATTTGAGATGGAATCCTTATACACCAACAAAGTATGGACTTTAGTTGCTTTATCTGAAGGGTTAAATCCCCATCAGGAGCGAGTATATCTTTAGAAGATTACTTGGCGTACTTGGAAAAGTTGAGACTTTCAAAGCTAGACTTGTTAACGGTTTTCGCCATCGACCAGGCGTGGATAATGAAGAAACCTTTTCCAGTGGCTATGCTTAAGTCCATCCGGATCCTACTTGCCACGGCTACATACCATGACTACGATATCTGGTGGTTGGGTGTCATGACTGCTTTTCTAAATGATGTTTTAGAAGAGAACGTCTGTAAGTACACAGCCAGAGGGCTTCGTAAACAGTGGGAGCAGCGGAAACGTGTGCAAGTTGCTTTATAGGATAAAGCAGATATCGCGGAGTTGGAGCGTCTGTTTTGATGTAGTTGTCAAAAAGTTTGACTTCATCAAAATGGTAGATGAACCTTGTATATACAAAAAGGTAGTAGGGAGTATGATGGTGATCCTCGTAGAGTACGTGGATGACATACTCTTGATAAGAAAGGAGTTTCCTATGCTACGCTCGGTCAATCTCCGCTTATCACAAGGATTCTCCGTATAGGATCAAAGTGATACCTCCTAAATCCTGAGTTTTGATCTATGAGATAGAAGTAACTGGATGTTAGGATTCTCACTAGTTGTAGTGAGATGGTATTAATCGATCCTGGGGAGAATCACTGGAAAGGTTCCAGAGTGATAAGGACGACTGAATGTCGGTCACAGGCATTGTCTTTACCCTCAGTGAAGGGACGGTATGTTGGAAGAGTTCTAAGCTAGATACCGTGGCATACTAGACAATAAAGGCAGGATACATCGCTACTTAAGATGCTACCAAAGAGGCTGTTTGGGTGTATATTGGTTCATGAGATGAACTAGGTTCCTACCATTGTGTGACAATGGAAGTGTGGCTTTGGCCCGGGAACCACGGTCCCATCAGTGACCCAGACATATTCTGAGGCAGTGTCACCTGATCATGGAGATGGTTGATCTCCAAGGGATCGAGGTCAGGAGAGTAGACTCAGATGACAACACGGCGGATCCACTCACAAAGGCCTTTACCCAGAGAGAGACTTTTATGGGATGGTTGAGTATGAGATACTACAACCACTGCTACAGATGGCCCTAGTGCAAGTGGGAGATTGTTAGTTATATGTATGCCCTAGAGGCCATTACTGAACATTGGATGTATATTCTAGTGGATGCTTGGACATATATAGGGAGGACTTTCTTGCTCGACATGATAGTATGCTATCTGGTTGCTCTTTACCTTAACGTGTACACTGATTGTCTCTCTGTTACATGTTGGTAAAGCCCTTAGGATGAGTACTTGACTACATGGACTATGATGCGGATCATACTAGTGGGGACATGGTAGTCCATAAGTACATTCTTCAAGGTCCCTAGTCGTGGGTGTATCGAGACAGGGCATCGATATACCAGTGTAGACTAGCGTATACCTTCTCGACCCATACAGATGGGCGATGGATGATCCCATATCCATTGGTGTTTGACATCGGAGATGATATACGGGTGCTCAGTGGAGACTGGGTACACTGGACGGACTCGCCGAGAACTCCCAGATGGTATTATACCTTACGTCAGATGGCAGTTCTCTGGTGACACTGGTACAGAGTAGTCTGTTGACCCGAGATCGTCATAGAGTCTTGTGTGATTCCCACTGTGCTTTGATTTCCACCTTACCACGTCCAAGAGGGCGTGCAAAACGGTGGTTTTTGGGTACAGTCCCGAATCATATGGAGGCAATGAGCGATAGGAGGGGATTCGTCTCTCCCGGTATAGGGGGTTGATGTTGCGGTGTGTTCGATTGGCTATAGCCGGAAATCCCTGGCCAGGGTTGCTGAGATTTACTGGTAAGTGTTACCAGTAGTTTCTCAAACTGTTATAGACCTCATATCGACACGACTTATCGAGTTATTGGGGTCTGACGTTTACCACCCCTAGGCGAGATATGCGACATATCAGACGACGAGACCGGACTGTACGGTAAGTGTTACTGGTTGGATGCACAGGAGTGTGAGCGGGCTTGCTCATCGATCTTCTGATCGCACAATACCCGGGTGGCCGTTACGTTTAGCAGACCGCTTGCGGCTTGTGGGTGTTTGATATGATCATCACCTGCTGCCGGCGTATTGACGAGTCTTTAGAGTCCTACATAGAGGTTTC